>CM068479.1:27330000-28530000 GCA_034769265.1 Remorina albescens
AAGCACCACATGAGGTACCTTGTCGCCAAATCGTGGGACACCGACATCTCTGTGTTGCATCCTCTGGGACTCATGAGTAGCCAAGTTAATGTTGGACCCGGAGGATAGATACTATCGCTCTCTGAGCCAGCTGTTGGGAACAGAAGAGTTTGGGTGGAGGTGGAGGTGGGGGTGTGTGTGTCCACCATTGGACATCTACGTTAACCCAAAAGGACAGGACAAAAGAGCAAACTGAAAAAAAAAAAAAAAAAAAAAAAGTCAGCATTTCCTGAGTTCCACCTGTTACCTCAGACTTCAGAAAACTACAGACGATAACTGTTTATGTCCTGAAGCCAACATCGTAAAAAGTGCTGAGTAGCCACATCTGCCGAGGCGTTTTCTCAGGCTTTATTTTCATGTTTTTGACTAAACAGGTAGAGCTTTGCCAACCTTTGTGGACACTGGTAACATGTGAGTATTGTGCGTGGTCAGCATGGCAGTTTGTCACCATCATCCACAGAGCCATGAAGGCCTGTTGTGCTTATTAACTGGTGCTTTAAGCCTGATAGGCTACTAAAAACATGATGTGTGTTTCAGTCGCTCAGGTAACACCCGTAGGAGAGTGTACAAGAAAAACACAAACACACACAGAAGATGTAGAAACATAAATGTGCTCAGGGTGTCACTCACTGCTCAGCACCATCTTCATTAATAAGTGGAGGGTTTAGGTGGATGAAGCCTTATCAAAGGTGCCTTGCTGAGGGTTAAGTGTTTGTTTGTCGTCTCCTATGACCTCAGTCCATTGGCATGCTGAGCTACTCGATAGGGCAGATTATAAAAGCGAGGTCCACGTACACCAACCTCCATGACAGACCGTCACATGTGCTGCTCTCAAAGCCGCTGATGCCACTCTGAGTGCTAGATAGTGAAATACAAGGTGCCAGTGAGAAGTCCCAAATATTTTCTCATGATGCCATTGTTGACGCCGCTCCTGCGTCACAACATAAAATTATTCTTGCAGTTCCTACGACGCGCCCCCCCCCCCCCCCCCCCTTTTTTTTTTTTGCGATAATTGCTAACTGCACCGGAGAGACTTTGTTTCGACGGGAAGCAAAATCTGTCACAACACTGCGATCCTTCCACAAGGACTGAATCTTATTTGAATCCTAAAAAGAGCAACAAATTCTACAACACTTGATAAATAATTAATAAGGAAATGCTAATTGTAAAAGCAAGACAAATGGGTTGAAAGTTTCCATTAGGGTAATACCACGGTACAGATGGATTTATAGACAGTTAATTCATGTACAATCATTTATTTCTCCTCTAAACAGTCTTGTTATTTTCTGAATAACAGCATGATTGATTAGGATCCCTATTAATTCGATTGCATGCTACTTTTGACAAGTCATTCAACAACACTGACAATAGTACATTTCCTAAATTATGCATTAATATGTGGGACCAAATGAGAAACAGTTAAAGTCATATGCTGCAAATGAATGGCCAAAATACTTCCTTCAACTCCGGTAATGTAATACTTTCTGAAGGCTGAGCACTTTACTCTTTTATCGTGGCTTGTGTGTGTGTGACCCGTGGCATCTGTCCAATGTAAGCATGTTTGATACCGGGTAGTGTCAATTTTTATAGCCTGTAATGCAACCAAATAGTCATTTAAGTATCTTTTATAACTATCCATCTTCAATTATGCATGGACACTGTGCATGCATAGTGGCTGATGGCCACATGTTTAAATCCCTCCTTGGATGCATCATCGTGCCAACTACCCTGCACCTCCTGCAAGGGCCAGGCCGACACACAGATGCGGAGACTCCCATGTTGGTACAGCTGCCTCTTCGTCAGCCTCAAAACCAGCAGTGGCAACAGCTGGAAAGACTGAGGCTTTGTCTGGCTCAGTAGGCTAAAAGTGCTGGGAAACTGATATTTGTCTGGCCGCAGTGTTGAGCGCTGGGGCCATGAAAGGGCACGACTAGCTGCCGCTGGATCAAGACACTCTATAACACATAAAAACCATGTTATGCTTTCAAGAGAGAAACAGATCATGGGTTATGATAAGCCTTTTGTAGGATAGTCGTGGTAAATAGTTGATGTTCCCTTGAGGATGTGCAATGGATGACAGTTTGGCTCCATAAACTGCAAGTGTAAAGAAAGAAGCCCAGAACAGTGCGGATGTGCCGGGAAACCGTGTAACTGTATTACACATTGAGCGGCGACTGCTAGAGCTATAAAGAACAAAATAATCAAGTCGAATGCTGCATTGACCTGCTGAACACAATCTGTTGATGGGCATTCACAGATAACCAAATCGAAAAGATTTTTAAAAGAAAAAATACACATTTTTAATCCTTCACCCAGATCTAATAGGTCGTTCGCTCATGTCATATCATCTATGGCCAACAATGATGCAAAGGGCGGTACATTTTCAGATGCCAGGTGGTGAGTTGTTGTTCCAGATCAGGATAGATTGGTGTTAGATGTAATTTGAAATGTAAAACAAAACTGGTATCCATTAAGACAAACAACCTTCATTCTCAATCATTCAATTCTAGATACAGTTTTAAAGGTTATAGTTTTTAAAGCACAGGATTGTTTTGAAATCTGGTGTCGGAAGAGTAAATCTGCAGAGGATGGTTGTACGTACCATGTATATTTGTGTGTGTCATAGAATAGAAATGCATTATTGGTGTAACATCCCTAAATCATCATCATCATCATTGTGTACAGAAAGCTCTCTTTGGTTTGCTTGTACTCTTCCTCTCCTCCTCTCCCTCCCACCCCGCTCTCCCTCCCTCTTCTTCTTCCCTCTCTCCTGTCGTCAACCTCTCACAGAGCCTGGCAGCATCAAGCCAGCTTGCATTTTAATTTGGCCCTGAAGTTACTTATTTCATTATCGATCATCCGTAATGCTGAATCAATGTTCATCTTGTTACGTGGACCATACCCGTGTAATACAGTGATAGTGGGGCCCAGAGTTACTCATTCTCTTTACAAAGTGACTTTACCGTAAAATCAATGCCTTGTGTTACTGATACAGGGGGAAACTGCAGCAGATGGAGTTAGAGTGAGTGGGCAGAGAGGAAACAAAAAAAAAGACAAGAGGAAGAAGCTCACCTTCAATGCAGCATTATTAAAGGCACTCAGAAAGCATAGCTAATGTCTACAGTGTGAGAACGGCGCTATTATAGTAATTTGATATTTGATTTCTCACTGCGATGGTAATAATATATAAATTGGTAACATATTCATATGCAGCTGTTGCACGCTTGTGTTTAATGTTGCGGTTTAGGGATGATATCTTCAGTTTCGACTGTCACTGGGAAATGTACTCTATACATTAATTATATTTCACAGGTTTTACACACACTTGTATCATTTTATACTGATAATACATATATGTACATATACTATATCACACTGATCCACAAATACGACACCAGTACGTGCAAGTGCCATGTGAATTTGAAATCTTGATTTCTGCTATTTTGTGTGTGTGTGTGTGTGTGTGTGTGTGGCTATTGGTGCTGTAATTTTACCACTTCTTCACCACTTTGCAAATTAACTCACAGTTAGAATCTTTTGAAGTTGAGTATCAAGTATAGCACACAAAGCCTGTGTTATATTGCTCATAAACATTAAAGGAAGAAAAGTAAAGATCGGATTCTATTAAGTCAAACCGAAACAATCTATTTAACAAATATTACATTTTACTGTGGCGATGCTGCACATATTCCTTTGATAATATTAAATATACACACATACTAAGCACCTGGAGCTACCATAGTTTTCTTGGAACAGTCTGTAATCTTTAGATAATACAGGCCTATAGATACAGTATTAAAGTTAATAATGCCTATGCAAACTGCACATTGTACAAAACTTACAAGCTGCTGGCTATTTGTTCAGAGCTCTGCTCAGGGGCCTAAATCTAAAATGGATCTCATTGTCAATCCGGGTGCTTAGCCTGCGAGACTGACTGTTTAAATTTAGTAGTTGCCTACACACTTAAGTTAACATGTTAATGTAAAACATTTGCACGGTAATGCATTAATTCACACGTTGATCCGCTGTCATAACCCAGTTTAATAAGTTGCAGTCCATTGACTATTAATTTGTTTCCAAATGGTGTGAGCAGGAGGAACGGTTCCAAAATGCTTTATTTTGCCACTAATGCAAATCAAAGTTAGGCTATCTGTTTAATATGCATGATTGGTTGGTGTAATGTAATTAAAATCATACTATTTAAATTACCCCAACAGTGGGGGGGAAAAAAAAATTAAACTTTAACTGTATTTTCAAAGTACACTTGCTTCTGCTGCAAAGAACAATTAATTTTAGGAACTAATTCATTTATTGGATTAAGCTTCACTGTTCTTTAAACACTATAAGATTTATTGGCCCTTTATTTCACCCTAATGGGACATGAGTTTGAAAGAGCATATTTGGAGATTGAATGCATTGCACAGTTAGTTTTTTTTTTTAGGTTACCCACAGATTGAAGTGGAACTGATTAACAACAACAACTACGTATATTCCCACCATCTAAAAATAAATGCTTTGTAACATGATATGATAATAGCGATAGTCGCTTTTATGAATTAGCCTTGAGATGTTTTTTGTTATGTCATTTAGTTCCATCAGTCCAACAGATGTCAAATTTACAGTTTGCTAAAATATCTGGTTTCAGCTGACCAGTAGCTTTTTTCTTGATCATATTGAAAAAGCTGTAAATCTCTCCACTGCACTGTATCCTATATCATAATTACAGCAGCAGTTTTTTCGCTCATGAGAAGAAAGAGGGGGAGATTCTGTTGAGTCTAAACAAAACTCTGCAAAACTACTGACTCAAGTCCCTTTTCTCCCCCCCCCCCAAAAAAGTGTTTATCACAATAGGAGCCAGTTTGTCAGAGCAGGTCATCTCAGATCTCAAACCCTGTCACACTCCAAACTACCACAGGGGTCTCCTAAATCTTTATTAATTGAGTTTCCTCTTCAAATCCTCATTTGTCTCCAAAGTTAACCTAGTGCTGATCAGAAACGGCTCCCTTAAAATTGATTCCATGTGTGATGAGAGATGTGTTAGGTTTTTTTTTTTTTTTTCTGTTACTGGGGCGTTATGGAAAAGATCCAAATGTGTAATTTGAAGTGCCTCCGTTTGAAGCCTTTGATCTCGCCTGTTTTGCAGAGCCTCGCTTCATCATTTGCGACGTGTCGCTGGAGCCCTGTGTATTGCATAAGAAACTACTGTTGAGCGATAGGCCGTGTATGTTTGCTTATGAGAATGTGAAATTGTGTCATCTGCATAATTACCGTCAAAGAGCTCTCTACAAAACAGCCCTCAAGTCACTCGTGTATGATTGCCCTCTTTTTTTTTTTTTTTACAGCACCTACAAATTAAATTGGCTCCAGCGTGCTCACAGCATTCCTCCACTAGAATAAAAAAAAAAAAAAGCTCATCCAGACTAGATGTAATAATAATAATAATAGGAAGAATTGATTCATTCCAACTAAATCAAATGACCAAAATCTCTCAATATCTCTTGCTGTTTGCTGTGTTGAATTCTGGCCTATTCCGGTGTGTGTCTGTGGGTGTGAATGTGTTTGTTGGGTGTGTATGAGCACAGGCTAGTGTGTGTGTGTCTGCGGAAGTCAAGCAGAGGTTAGTTTACTGTTTGCTGAGACTCTCTTCAGCAGAGAGGGGAGCGGTGTCTTCATGCTTTTATGGCCACGCCAGTTCCCCGGGTCGGTGTGAAAGTGTAAAGTTAGTGCGTGGTGCGTTTTTTGGTTGGAGGCAATAGCCTAAATCAGACACGGTCCTTGGTGTGGGTGGAGTGGATGAAGGCGGGTAGGGAAGGAAAGGAAAGGAAAGGAAAGGAAAGGAAAAGGGAGGGAAGGAGAGGAGAGGAGAGGAGAGGAGAGGGGGGCGACGTGGTCCCGGGGATAAGACACGTGTCCATCAGGACCCGGAGCGCTGCTTAGCGGACACCAGCGGGCACACAGCTCGCTGAACTCCCAGATTTATACTTCCCTTCCACCGCTCCACTATGGCCCAACCTCCCTCTCTCCCTCTCTCTCTCTCTCTCTCTCTCTCTCTCTCGCTCTCTCTCTTCCTTGTATTTTTGCTGTGTGACTTTTGGATTTGATTTTTTTTTTGTCTTAAACTTCACTGTTATTCTTTACATCCATTACGCTTTTACGCAGCTTATCTAAACTATTCAAATATCAAATACCATCCACTTATCTTTAACCTCCTTTTAACCCCCCCCCCCCCACACACACACACACACACCCTCCCTCCGCCAACACACCCTTCTCCAACACACACACACACTGTGTGTGCTCGTGTACGCGCATTTGGTGAAGAAGTGCGAGCGCACTATTGACTGCTACGTAGTGATTACCTTTCCGGTCGGATGGCACCAGCAAGCTGCTGTAATTAATAACCCCATAATCCGGGTTGGGTGGATGTCGGCGAAGAACACACACACACAGATTCAGGACAGAGTTTTACAGAAACAAGGCGTATCCGTATGGGTAGCTCCATATAAGAAATTACAGCTGCTATTATCCCTCCCAGACAATGATAACTATCTGCCTCAAAAAGAAGATTAAAGGTTTATACAAGTTGAGAGTTCTTGGAAACCCAGATCGCATTATCAAAAAAAAAAAAAAAAGAAAATTAACAGAGATTGATGAGATTTCATCCGGCTGTCAATAAAACTGTGAGATTTACACAGATATTCAAATAAAGTGCGTGAAGTAATAATTCGACCTCTGTGGTTGTTTTGCAAAACGATTAACAAAACAGATGCTGGTACAAAGTCGGGTTCAAATACGATTATGGGTTGTCCCCCTACACACTTTTATATATTGATTCGTGGAATTTCAATTTTGACTCGCTTGTTTAGTTTTTTTTTTAATCCACATTATTTACAAGGAACATGAGGTTGCATCAAAATTATTCAAATTAATTTCTGAAGGTTCAGAGGATAGTTTTGTTTTCAGTGGATTTGCATTATTATTATTGTTATTATTATCATTGTTATTATTATTATTGCTATACCGTTGTCTTATTATTATTTTGTTTGTTTGTTTTTTACTCCTGCTTCATAGAGTCAGAGAGTTGTTTCCCAGAATAAACATCTTCTCAGCCAAATCCACTGAAGTGTTTCTTACTTATCATTGCTGCTGATTTACACTCGGTCTTCATTAACAGTGTAATGCGCCAATCAGCAGCTTTCCCTTTGAAGTCGAGCAGCTACATGTTACCCCGACTGATGTCTCAAATTAAAGAATGAATTAAGTCCCATTCTCCGGCCACCAGGAGCCCACAACACCTCAGAGCCGGTGTAAGAACACAGCTTTGCATCCAGTGATGTGGCGATAAACACACACACACACACACTAAAAAAAGAAAAAAAAAAAGGCGTGTATAACTTGTGATCCGGGTTCACCACTAGGTATTAACCAGGAGTTAGTAAAAACATCCATTTTTAATTATTATTATTATTATTATTATTTGTGTGGTTGATCCTGACTATTCGGATTTTTTTTTTTTTAAGTTTTAAAAGGTGTGTGTAAACTCTCACTGATAGAAAAATAAAGAGAAGGTGGTCTTAAACTTTCCTTTCCGGAATAAAACAAACAAACAAACAAACAAAAAAAAAAGATAAATAAATAAGAAGTCCATTTGGAGTAGAGACTCAGTTTTACTGAATTAAAAAAAACTTTCAACATTTCTATATTAAAAAGGAGACTGCAGAACAAAAAAAAAGTTAATCAGTCACCGACAATAGAAATGCTTGCTGTTGTGCAAAAAAAAATTGTGAATTAACGCATAAAAATGTGGAAGGACAGACGCGAGCAAATAACAAATGAAGTAGATTGGCGAGCATTAAAATGAGATTTGAAACCCCATTCAAATAAAAGCTCTCGACGTCAGCTCACTTAGAGAGAGAGAGAGAGAGAGAGAGAGACAGAGAGAGAGAGAGGGGCAGAGAGAGGGAGGGAAGAACAGAGAGAGAGAGAGAGAGAGAGTGTGTGGTGTGCATGAGAGGGGTGAGATTTGAGAAATAGGAGGGGCTTCTAAACGACTAGAAATGTCAATCTGAGCAAGGGAGTCCCAATAATCTGAAGCAATCTGTAAGGACCTGACCTTAGTCCATCCAGATCAATAGGGAAGTGAGGGTGGAGAGGAGAAGAAGAGGAAGAAATACAAGGGGCGCCACCGGATCGTTTACACTGGCTGTTCCCGAGGAAATATAGACTTCCCTTGCCGTGCACCTTTTTTTTTTTTTTTTTTCTGGTTTTTTTTTTTTTTTTTTTTTTTTTTTTTGGTCGCTCCCAAATGCTCACACTGTAAAAGTGGATATCGAGGCAATTCCCGTTGCTTTGTGAGATCGCAGCAGACTTCTTCTTCTTCTTCTTCTTCTTCTTCTTCTTCTTTTTGTTGTTTCCTCCTCTCCTTTCCTTCACCCCCCCACCACCACCGCCACCACCACCACCACCACATCCCTCCTTTTTTTTTTTTTACCCCCCCACCCCCTCCACCCCCACCCCTACCGCCATGTCTTTCCCTCAGCTGGGATATCAGTACATCCGACCGATATACCCTCCGGAGCGCCAGGGGATCGCCAGCAACGCCCGGGCCGGGACAGAGCTCAGTCCGTCTGGCGCACTCTCCAACGTCCTCTCCACCATGTACGGATCTCCGTTCGCCGCGGCGGCGCAGGGCTACGGAGCCTTCCTCCCTTACTCCAACGATATATCCATTTTCAATCAGCTGGTGAGTCATCTCTGCTTTCTCCCTTTCCTCATCCACAACTTTTGCAAAAGAAAAAGATGAGAGAGATTTATTTTTTTGAACGTGTCAACTCTTTTTTTTTTTTGTGGCGGGGGAGGGGGAGGAGGAGGGGGGGAGGAGAGGGGAGAGACGCTCTGAACTTTGTCGTTGAATCTTTCGCTGAAATTTGAGTAAAAAAAAAAAAAAAAAAAGAAGAAGTGGTTAAAAAGTAACTCGTAAACGCGCACAGTGTCCCGAAAGTGATGACAAAAGAGTTGACGAAATGATGTGGGAGGTGTGCAGGTAGAGGTGGGCTGTGAGGGGATAAAAGTAATGTCTTAATCCCTTTAAATCTTTCTCTCTTTTTTTGGGTGGGGGCACAAATAACGACAAAAGTTGTGATAAATACTCCTTTCGTTTGTTTTACACTTCACTGACAACCCAGTTCTTGTCTTATTGCCGTAAATGTGCGTCACCGCGCCGGATCAGGATTATATTTATCATGATAAAGGAGGTTATCCTCCCGTGATATTAATATTTGAGGTCTAATAATCCCCCTCCGACTCTCCGATTCTTTGTCTTTGTAGGGTGCTCAGTACGAACTCAAAGACAGTCCCGGTGTCCAGCACCCGGGGTTCGCCCACCACCACCCTGCTTTCTACCCGTATGGCCAATATCAGTTCGGTGACCCGTCCAGACCCAAGAACGCCACCAGGGAGAGCACCAGCACCCTGAAGGCCTGGCTCAGTGAGCACCGCAAGAACCCCTACCCGACCAAGGGCGAGAAGATCATGCTGGCCATCATCACCAAGATGACCCTCACCCAGGTGTCCACCTGGTTCGCCAACGCCAGGAGGAGGCTAAAGAAGGAGAACAAGATGACCTGGGCCCCCCGGAACCGCACCGACGAAGAGGGGAATGTTTACAACAGCGATCACGAAGGGGAGGAGGGGGACAAGAGGGAGGACGAGGAGGAGATCGACCTGGAGAACATCGACACGGAGAATATCGAGAACAAGGACGACTTGGACGACCAGGACGACCTGCATTCAGACATTAAACTGGACGGGAGGAGTGACTCGGAGATTTCTGACGGCTATGAGGATTTACAAGGGCCCGACCAGAGGTTTCTAAAGGCAGTGGGGAAAGATGGCAAAGACGTGGAGAGGGGAGGGGAGCACTTCCACAGCCACCACCACCACCACCACCACCATCACCACTCTCCTTTGGACATCAAGGCGTCCCAACCGAACGGAGAGCAGCTCAAACTCAACCCTGCGTCCGTAAACTCGCCGCCCTCAGAAAACAACCCTGCCCCGGCCCAAAAGCCAAAGATCTGGTCTTTGGCAGAGACAGCCACGGCCCCCGACAATCCGCGCAAATCGCCCCAAATGAACGGCGGCAACTCCGCAGGGCCGGCCGCCCAGACCATACTGGCCCCCCACAGACTCATCTCTTCTTGTCCCGTTGGGAAAATCCAGAACTGGACCAACCGAACCTTCTCGGCGCATCAGCTGGCTTTACTGAACTCCAATCACTACCTGGGACTGGCAAACCAGGCCACCGCCACCGGCCTGGCCCTCTACAGCAGCAGGCAAACGGAGGACAAGAGTCATAGTTCAGAGACTCCAGTCACAGGTACATGTCCCCGACACTGAGACGCGCATGTATAAATAGGCCTAACCACAAAAACAAAGACACTAGTCCATTTCCCATCATTCATTTTATTTTGTCCTTTCCCTTCATGGATTTTTTTTTTGTACTCTCTTTAAGGCCATACAGATGAACAGTGTTACAATGACAGAGCTTACAAAGTACAGTGTGTGTGTGTGTGTGTGTGTGTGTGTGTGTGAAAAATGTGTGAGAGGATCATGGAAGCGTTTAAGAAAATATGGAACTGGGTGTAAAGACTGATCTTAATTTCTGATCCACGTTTCTCTTTCTTTTATTCGGTTATCGTTACATACAGGTGATATTAAGGCCCACGTGCTTGTATTTAATGGTTTTAACATAAAGCCCCCCACCCACCCCAAAAAAAAAGAAAAAAAAACAAACTAACAACAACAACAACAAAAAAACAAAAAAACAAACAAACAAACAAAAACAAAACCCCAACTCGCTTTCAGCACTAAATTTACCCAGACCAGGATTGGGGCTCTGATCACAGGCAGTTCGCTTTAACATTTTCCTTTTTCATGGCCACAGTTTCAGAGAGATCTTAGTGCCTTTGGATGCAGCAGAGAAGTTGTTAAAAACAGCTTTCCACCCAGTTCAGAGATAGTGAGGCTGTCAGCTAATGACATTTGGGGAATTTTCCTTTAAGATGCCATATCACATTTTCCTTTTTTTTTTTCTTTCTTTCTTTTCTTCTAAAGGACATATTTACCCGTAATATCTTTTATTCTAAGTTTGTTTTTTTTTTTAATCCCTGTGTGTGCTTGTGTTATTTCGTCCAGGCCTCTGTTACACTTAACTTGTTTGGTCATGCAAATGAGTTCAATGCAAATTCAGTACAGGCTGGTTTTTGAAAGGCAACTGTCACTTTTATATCTCTTTGTGTTTAAGCTCTTCATGAGGCTATCATTAGTGTTTTATTTAGATCACTACCCCCACCACCACCACCCTTTTTTTAAAATCACCCCTGTATATTCCAGGCCTCAGAACCAACTAGAAGCAGCGATGGTTCTTTCGGCTCTCTCCTCCTCTCCATAAACTCTCACCCATCCTCTGTTTTTTCTTTTTAAGTTTTATTTTAATTTGAATATGGAATGTAAAATAAGAATAATACATCTCTGTATACTTATGTTGTAAGCATGTCCTGTGTAAAACTGCTAATGTAATAATGTATGAACCTGTAGTCTGTGAGTTTTTGTTTTTGTTTTTGTTTTTTTTTTCTTTTTTGTAAGTTCTGTGAGGATTTGATGTTCAAATGTTTTGTATATAAAGTTAAGAATATGTACATACTTGTGAACCAAATTGTACAAGAAAGTCTATATTTTGGCTAATAAATGAACTGCTGCAACTTTAAGAAATTTCTTGCTTTCTGCTTGGGATATTTTTGACAGCTGCTTTTGATGGTGGCTGTTTTTGTGCATTGCAGCTTGAATTGCACAGCTTTGGATTTATTTATTTTTTTGTTTGTTTGTTTGTTTGTTTGTTTGTGTGTGTGTGTGTGTGATAGTGGACAGCCTGAGGCACAGACTTCATCCTCAGTGCCAGTGATAAGTAAATATTCGAGAGGGATTTATCACACTTTCATAGTAGAGGGACTTAAGGCTAATTAGCCAGTATTGCTGCATATACATATGGATATTCATGTGGGATTATCCTTATAGAGGCGCAGCGGTGGCATTAAAATGAATAATTATTTCTTATTAATTCCTTTTTTCTTTTTTCTTTTTTTTTCCTCTGAAATAGTTTTGCTCCTCTAACCAAACTTGAGCTGATGAATTACTGTTAGACAATCGTTGGGAGCTTGTTTTGGTCAGAGTTGCTCAGCTGATCCTAAAGATGGATTCTGGCTTTTGGAAAGCAACTCCCACATCTCATCATGCTTAATTTGTAAAGCTGGTGCTCCTCACATATATCACCCCCCCCCCACCACCACCACCACCCAACTTACCGCCTCTCTTTTGCTATAATTGTAATGTATCGTCGCTGTATAACTAATAATAACATCATTTATTTTGTCTGCCCGTGATGTGATCATTTGCATGTGTGAGCCCTTATCACAGGAAGTTTATGTAAACTTAGTGTTGGAGCTCCCTCTACAGTCTCCTGCAGTCGGCCATGCACATCCTTCCTCATGCAATCTCAGCTTTTTTTTTTTTTTTTTGCACCATTTCTAATTTATCCATCAGTTATGATATGAAATTCGATAGCAACATTTTGTTCTCGCACGTTTATGATAATATTACACACTTCTAAAGTGTTTTCAAGCCTCTGTGATGCGATTTCGTGATGCACACGCGTAGTGCATCTGTTAAAATGAGGGACTAAAATTATTAATAATGCTTCATAAAAGTAGGATTACATTTTGTTTAAAAAAAAAACCCACTCAATTTCACAAGTTTGGCTTAAAAGTTCACAAAAAATTATTTAATAAAAAAACACAAAGATGCGTTTTCTGTTGAGGTCACAGGGATAATAAATATTATGTGAATATTTACCCAAATAAGCACATAAAACAAACCCGGTAGCAGGGACTAAATACACAACATTTAGCCTTTTTAATGAACTTGCCAGTTTCAGAAATATTTAGAAAAATCGTTTATGACTGCCACGAAGAATACAGGACTTCTGAAATATCCTTGAAAGCGCTTTGTGTCGTTTCACTTTCTTCCCATTGTGTTTTCAGACACAATGAAAAGTAAAAAAAAAAGAAAAGAAATAAAATAAAATAAAAAAGAAAGCGAGGAATAAAAAAAAATCACCAATATAAAAAAAAACGCTGTCAATATTCCTATTATTCAAATTTCACCGAGATGATAAAACAGCTCCAGCCTTAAAAGACATGAGAGTCCTATTCATGTCAATAAATAAATAAATAAATATTCCTTATTCAAAAGCCTTCAAAATATATTTTAATGTTAAAAACATGCGCAAATTTATTTTGGCAGGCAAACTTTGATTTCTGACTTACTCTAGTCTAAAGAAAAAAAATCTCTCTTTTTTTTTTTTTACTGTTGATATTGTAATGTTTTCATCATTATTTATTAAAATCATATTTCATTTCTTTTCATGGCTTGAGATCGTGCTTGTGTTTATACATAAAGCGACTGCAGTCTTTCACACATTCCTCGACTTGGACTCAGATGGTCAACGAGGACAAAAGCCTTTTAAAGTCTGCGGTCCGGGGCCAGCAGAGGCAGATAAAAATCCTCTCCAGGTTTAGGATCTGCCTTTAAACGAACCCCAGCTCAGCCGAGAGACTGCGGAGGCTTTCTGCAGCTCCTCTCACCATGTTGCCTTCCTGACTAATCAATTATCTTCCTTTTGAGCCCCCATCTAACCGCGAGATGCATATTCATAAGTGGCATCAACCAGCTGATTGATGTAATAGCTCCCCCCCCCCCCCCCTTTTTTTGTAGATCCATGCCCACTTCATTGAAGGCAGCAGCTTTAAATGACCAGTATTAGTACTAAAACTGATGGCTTTTAATTACGCAACAGCTACACAAGAAAACGAGCTCTTTATAGGGGATGTTACCAAGGAATGAAAATGTTAAAGTAAAAAAACAAAAAGCCTATTTATAGATGTAATTTTGACTTAAATTACCAACAATAAAAAAAATACTAAACAAAATTGTCAGTCATTCAAATGCACCACTTTGTTAAAACTAATCTTGACTTTTATTATGAAATTCATGCCATAAAGATTTATGTCAGGCTAAAATGAATAATAATAATAATAATAATAATAAATAAAAGGTGGGCTGTAAGAGCAGCATGAACACAAATAAGGACGCTTATTTTCTTAGCTGTTTGGATTGGTGTTCGCTCCTGAGGGGCCCACAACAAGCCCCCTCTTGATCATGGGGATTCAATTGAAATGCTACTGAAGGGCCAGTGATCGTGTCTAGAGCTCAGGGCCTCTCCTCTGATCGGTCCATGAAATTAGGGATTAAAATGCCTCAACTGAAACAAAGTAATCACGCCTGCTTATGTCGCCATACGTGTCCAACCTGCTCCCTGTTACAAAGAGCAAATGGAATGCATTAGCTAACATTTTGCTCTGAGCTACACAGGGACCATTTCCAGTGGGGCATGGTGTGTCACTCCTTTCCTCACACGTTAAGTGGATGTTCTCCTGGCTAATGAGCAATAATCAACACTGACTCCTCTTCTTATTTCTGAGGTCCACGCTGTGTTAAACGCTCACAGTCTGTGGGGGCATACTGTAGCACTCAACTGTGCCTGAGAAGCACAGCACAATCTCCTGCACACACAAGGGTTGGGAGAAAAGTGCAGGTAGATTTAAAAACAAAATTACCTGCTGCAGGCTTTAAAAACAAAACAAAACAAAACAACAAAAAAAAAAACAACAGCAAAATAAAATAAAATAAAAAAAAATCTAAATGTCACGTTGGAGATGTTTCATGTTCAGATGTGCTACAGCATCATAAGCAAATGAATTCTCATTTACACTCAGTGTCCTTTAATTATTTACTGATTATTGGATAGTTCTGGTGTATTAAGTGTGCGAAACACAGATGCACTTGACACACGGCAAATACATTGTACTTAGTTTCTCATGTAATCAAACGTCCTGAGCGCTGCTGCTCAGTTTTGGGTTTTATGTTTTTTGTCCTCAACATATACAGCCACGTGGATGAAAAAGTAATGCACTGTTAAATGGCCATTTAGAAGGTGGGGGGTAGGGGGGGTGGCTGAGACGATGGAATCATTAAAAAGAAATTTAATCTGTCTTTCGAAGCGTTCATTGATCTGGCAGAGGGTGGACGGCAGTGCCAGGCGGCCGATGGAGCCATCAGAGGACCATGTGTGAATGGGGAGAAGCCGTGGAGTAAATAAACAGTAGAGGAGCCCAATGGCGGGGGCCAGAGGAGGCCGCTGCAAATAAAGAGGGTCAGTCTTGTTTTTTCACCTCATCCACCTCTTCTGTCATTGTTGCCCCACCACCTATCCCCAGCCTGGACCGGCCTGCCACCCCCTCCCTCCTGCCACTGAGACAGACAAATGTCATCTCCTTTGTGGACCTAGTCAGCCTTAGAAGTGGTCCACTGTCTTTGTGCGGCGGACTAATCCTTTTATGAGCCACTGTCGACCGCCCTCCCCAGCCCCACACCCAGCGCTTTGCCCAGGCCAAGAGAGGGGCTGCCATTTCTTCTTTCTTTTTTTCTTGCAAGCACAAGGCCCGTGTGTTAGCTGACCGCGGGAGGAGCCGGGATCTGATCTCCGGAACACATGTTCCACACACCACATACCTCCATAAGCAGGCTCACAGGCCGCGGCGCTCCACGGCAGCTTGTTACGGCGGTCGCACTCCAGAGCGGAAAGAGGGGAAGGAGCAAAGCTCAATTTTAGTCCTGCCAAGGATATGTGACTTCTGTGTCTCCTGCATGTTTTATGGCACATTCATTATTGAGAGTGTAAGTGAAAGTGCAGCAGCAACATGTTAAAGAATAGCCAGGGCGCAGCGAGAGAGAGAGAGCTTGTTGTGTTTCTCCGGGCTGAGCAGAGGACAAAAGGTCCCGAAGGAGTGAAATTCTCTGGGGCCGAAGCGGCAGAGAGGGAGGGCACTGATTTCATGCCTTTTGTTGATGGAGGTTAGAGAGGGGGAATTCTGTCAGTGAATCCGAAAGGCAACAAGTGGGGGTGGTGGGGGGGCGACAGGCCGACAGGCCAGAGGGAGAGGCGTTGGGGCTTTTGCCGTTCACCCAGCTGAAAGATTGTGCTTTACTCAGCCCCCTTCAGATCCTGCAGACAGGCCCGAGTTACAGGGCAATTATGGAAATGCAGCTTTGAAGCCAAGCATAGCCTCCTTCCAGTTCTTCCCCAGGACAAAGCGAAGGCAATAAGGGCCCTTTAAGCACGCCTTTCTAAAAAACATATTTCAGCTGCAATGTGTCGATGTCTTCAACTTTTCTCATCAAACTCGTACAATGTTGTTGCCAGTGTTCACATTATCGAATGTTCTTTATAAATGAGCGTCAAAGAAAAATTGGAGGAATTTCGTTTTGCAATCGAAATATCGTAGGAATGTTTTAACAAGTTTCCGGGGAAAAAGCTGCATTCCCCCCATCTTTTTACCATGTCAGTCTGCCCGTAAAGCGTTTATCGAGAAGATGAACAGAGGGGTGAGTTTATAAAGAGTGCTGCTTCCAACAGCTGCATGATTTTACCAGCCCGATGTCCCGTCTCCTCACACGTCACTAACAGAGGCCCAATAAACCATCAGCCCTGCGCTTTCTCAGCTTTGTACATTAGTCAGCGGTGTAGCACAGAATTTCGCCCCCTTGTGTGAACTAATAAGACACATTTTCTCCAGCTTTTGAGAGGATCGCAAGAGAGTGATGTCTCTACATCACCCGACACAGCAGAGGCCTTGTACAACAGTGCCTTTACACTCCGAGCATATCTGACAAATGCCAATACTCCGGCTTTCACTCATCACTGTTAATGAGAGGACATATTTTGGAGGTTTCCAATATTTGTACAGACTTCATACATTATGAAGGCCCTTTTATTCACAGTACCAGGCTGTGAGGACAAGGGTGGGGTGGGGTTGGAGGTATATTCATGACTCCTCGGGATTGGCTGACTGGTGAAGGGAACTTAATAAATTCTTCCTCCTTGGAACACTGTCAAACAAGTCCTTTCTTACATCTCCCATGAATACATTACCAGCCGGCTTGATTGATTAGAGACCCTCCTGAGAGGGTGAACCGATGAACCGACTCCCCCGGTGTGATTAATAGACTTTATTAAGAGAGTCCTCTCCTTTTTAATAATGGTAATGTAAAGGAAGGCGTTATGGGGGTGGCGGGGTGTGCAGGAAGTCTAACGATGATCTCTGGTGCTGTCCCTTTCTTTGATCCACATCCTCTTTAGTCTGAGTTCATTTTCACAACCTCCGACTGGCCATATCCATCACTTCTCTATCAGTGCCACACGAGCTAGATAAGAGGTTTCTTTTATATACAGTTTTCACTTTTGTGCCTGCATATTGCCAATATGAAACTCTGTAAAAACTCTCTCCCGGGTAATACGAGAAGCAGGATTGATTTGGATTGCTCACAGTTTACAGCTAAATGGAACTGACTCGGTATCCATGAAACATCTTTAATAGACCTTATCAGAAACTAAGTGACGACTGCATAACTCTGCACTTCATGATTGCATTGTAATGGAGCAATGTATGCGAGAATATGCTGCTCTACCTGTTATTTTTATGAGCATGTGTATCGCTACTTGTGCTTATTTTTCACATTTAAGAGGAATGAAAACGTTTTCCTCATTCAGCTCCTCTTCCTTTCTGGTAACTTGCCATCTTACATAATCAGTCTTGGGACCTTTCACCCCCTTAAGTCTTGTTGCTTTGATACTTTGTTGCTATGTTTCTTGTTAAGTTTTTGGATCAGAAATTTTAAGTCGTGGATAAGACATTTCAATATAAACACGTCAAATATGCAAAACATAAATCTAGTGGACACATGTTTCTGTGTGAATGTGTGTTTGAGCACGTGAGTCATTCGGTAGGTATGTGTATCCAAATACTGGAGCCCACGAGCTAATCATTGTTCTTGAGAACTGGTGTCGTCTTAGGTAGGCGGGTAAACCGTGTCGAGGAAATTGTTTAGCTATCCAGAGCTGAGCTTGCTTATCAGCACAACACAGGAACAGAGGAGTCTTCTAAGAGCACCGGACACAACTGCTCCAACTTATCACCAAGCCAAATGTAGCAACACACAACCACAATTGATTTATTCAAACACGGATACCACGGATAGGGCTATTCATGTCCCAGCACATTACGGCATGACCCAGACAGGTTCTGTTTGCTTTGCTGCTACAAACCAGACCCACGCAGCCATACACACAACCGTATATGACATCATCAGACAAACCAAGTGTTGCTCTCTGCTGCTGTAAACCTGAGAGGGCGGTCGATAGCAGCAGGTGAGAGGGCTTCGCTGTGTAATGATGATGCCTACCAGTGTCTAAGTTGTAAACCCCGCTATTGATTCTCTCCAGTTCAGCCAATAGTCTCCACAGTCCTCCGTGCCTGAAAGTCTGCAGCGATGTGTCTGCATAGAATCCAATATCCGCCACTATTAATGAATACTGACAAGCAGCTCAACCTTTGTATTTTTATTTTGATTTAACCAAGTTAGTCCCTCTGAGAGCGCAGATCCTGTTTCCAAGAAAGACCCTGCCAAGACCGCAATAGCACATTTGGTTATAGTAATTTACAGTAAATTTAATAAAAATAAACACATTTTATATTAAGAAGAAAGAAAGCAGAAAGTGGAGGAGCATGAAAACGAAACCGAGAGACAGAAGACAGACTAAGAAAGGCACAGTGCTAAAATGGTAAACGTATGTTTTTAGAAAGTGTTTACCGTGGGTTTTTACCAGGGGTATAAATAATGGATTTGCCACTCTATCATGCAGGATGAGACTGGGTGACATGCTTCCTCGTACACCACAGGGAGTTTTAAAGTATGTATTGTAAAACCAGGTGAAAGAGGAGTGAGAAAAAGTACTCTATTCTTCTCAACTTTTCTTTGTGCTTAGATAAACTTGTTGTCAGGCACATTGTCAGCCACTCCAGTGTGACACCTCACAGCCAGATAATGGTATTGCCATGCAAATGAGAGCTGGTGAGTATACCGCCAGAGTGTGTGTGTGTGTACATGCATGTGTGTGCATTCATGCGTAGATCTGTTTTGTTAGTGTTTATGAGAGAATGAAAAGAGGGAGGGTGACAGAGTGATTCAGCGGAGGTACTGAGGAGAAATTGGTGCCTTGTCTATTACAAGGAAACTAAAGGCATGCCGAAGGATCGGTGAGTCAAAGTCTGTTCTCGGTTATACTCTGTTCTGTTCCTGGAAAGTCGCCCTCATCTCGTCGTGTCGCTCTTCTCATCATCTTGTTACCTTAAGACATCACAGAGAAAAATTAAAGATGACAGTTTGTCATGCGCAGAGTTGCCGAAATTACAGAGTAGGAAAAATTGCAAAATCACATCCTAATGCAGCTACAAGTGTCAAACAAGGCAAGACAAGCCTTCACAAAACAATAGGCCTACACAAACCCTGTACATTAAAGGGGGTATATGCTACAGCCAACATAAAACATGCTGGTCATCTGATCCACCCCCAGTTATGACAAGATCTGGTGATTTTTACCGAGGTACAAAAGAGAAAGGAATAAGGAGTTAATAATTACCAATTACAAGATCTCCTCTAGCAGTCATCCAGAAGACTTAATCTAGACAACATTATGTTAAACTGTCAACATTTCCCTTGCCGGTGTCAGGACAGGATGTGGGAAGTGGATTCATGTGAAACACAGAACAGAAAAAAGTGTCCGAACAAGCCAAGCATTCAGTGTGAATGCTTCCTGCCGTCTCCAACTGAGTAGGCTCTCTGTAGGTTTTGTCCCTAAGAGCGGGCACAATAAAGCGGTGGTAACAAAAACAGAGAGGGGAGGGCACAGTGTCACTTTCTCCCCCTCGCAGAAGGCCCAGTACAACCCGCCCCCTTCTGTTGTCATGCTAAGACAGCGGCGCTCACTGGAACTGTACCCCTATTTACACTTCAACTGCAAACCTACTCTCACCCAGAGACAAACATGGCAGCCGCCTTCGGTTTCCTCCCATATTAGTCCTCTCACAGACAAAAACCTTTCCATTCTTGAAGAAATTAACACTCAACCTTCAGATCTGCGAATACGCTCAGTTAGCTGATGACTTGAGGGCAAAGAGTACGGACGTTGAGCTCCCATGGGCCTCATCACCGAGAAGCACAGCCTTCATCTGTAAAATACCATGAGAACAGGCATATCTAATGTCATTTTACAGGTAGATAGAGCGGGAGATTGGGGAGTAATTGGAAGTAATAACAGATAGCTCTCTTTCAATCCCACAGGACTTCTCTCTTCCTACGCCCCCAAATTCCCAGAGGACTCCTCGGCATATTTGCTGTCGCGTGAAAGAAATATACAACCAATGAACTGTGACCTTTGTTCTCCTTTCCTGAAGGTCACCGGTCCATTTTACATACACAGATGAGGTCCTCTATTCCGGAAATGATAAGACAAACAGCAGAGAAGAGGTAAGGTCAGCAAGTTAAACCAACAGCTAGAATGACAGTTAATTGGCCGGAGGGTAGTGTAACTGTCATCCATTTCCCCTGGGCTGACTTGGGAAGACTCCCTCCGGCTGCCTGAACTCACTCTCCAGAGACCTCCGCTGCGCACAAGAAAGCCCACTTATCAGCTGTCTCCCACAGGTTCAACCAGTGGACACCAGCGCGGAAGAAAACAAAATTATTATATCGCCTCCGATTTGATTATTACTTCATCATTATTGTTTATATTGTGGTAATACACAATAAAGACTGTGACAAGTGAGGAGATGAAATGTCAGTGTGAATTACAGGCATATGCAGAAGCTGGCCACAAATCAGCTGGCAGCGCTAAAAGGTCTTTTTTGCTAATTGCTCATATCCTACCAGCAGTGAGGGGGGGGCGTCCAGCCGCTGTGCAATCGGCTGGCTGACTGAGAGCAGACAGATAAGACTTTGTGTATGGATGAGTCGACCCATGCTCTAATGACTTGTTTAGTCCTGTGTGTCAGAGGCAGTGACACATAGAGGATGGCACAGAAGCTCGCAGGCCTTTTGTGAATCTGTGTGTGTGTGTGTGTGTGTGCAAAGCCAGAAGAGAAATGAACTCCCTGCATAGCATTTGGAATAAGTGTGTGTGTGGGGGGGTGTGTGGAGGAGGAGACCACATGCATGTATAAGGAGGAATGATTGTTTTAGCAGAATCTGTCTGCCTGATTTCACCGGGCCAGCGTTTGGGGTGTGAAAGGCGAGGGAGAGTGTGCGTGTGGGAGATAATAGGCCTTTCTCCACGCCACTCAGCGTTCTCCTGGCACACAGCTGGCACACAGCTGGCCATTCAACTAAACTGCCCCGGCACCGTTTTTCGCCCCCTCTTGCACCCTCCCCCTCTAACCCCCCCTACAGAATGCCAGACATGCAGGGTAAGGCAATACCAAGGAAGAGGGCTAAGACAGAAAAAAAAAACATTAGTGTTAATGGGGAGGAGGAAGTTATGATGGGGCCCACCGCTCCCTAGATCCATCTGGGGCTTGGCAGGAGGGGATCCGTCAGTGACAGACAGGTGTTCCTCAGCAGCCACACTAATCCCCATCCTGCCCCTCTGTTCTGTGGTCCACAGGGACCATTTCCTTGCCCCCCACCTCACCCCGGCCTGCAATAGAAGCTTCTCTGACTGTACCCTCTCACAGTCATTCACTTCAACAGTCAGGTGCAATATATAAAGAAAAAATATAATTGGCATATGTTCATATCTTATAACAAGGGAATACTGTATACGGCTGGGTTTGAATTTGCACAGTTTGTTGTTAAACATCAGCAACAAGCTGCCTGGAGGAATACTTTAAATCATATCATCCGATAAGGCAGTTGGCAGATCAATCAAAATTGCAGAGGTCAGGGCAGGTGATGTAATTTATGTGTGAAATTTATTTTACTACTCTCTATTGTGTGCTGAGTCAGAAGTTAAGTCAAACAGTTTCTGTCAACACCTGGCGATGGGCGGGGCTCTGGTTAAAGGAAGTGGTGCGTTTTCAGCAAGAATCCAGCTAAAGGCCGCCACGAGCCACAATAGCAGCCAAGACCAGGGATGAAAACATTCTCAAGCACATTTTTCTCTTGTACGTAGGACTAAAACCGGCATCATTCTCATCCCTTCTAGAGGGATAAAAAGGAAAGTGATAGGTGGAGTGAAATAAAAGCTGTGCAATTGTTCTCATGCCATAAATATTGGCAGCTTTCCACGTTCTGCAGTGAAATTATGTTAAAAAATCACACAAACAGACAACATGCACTGAAGTGAATAGAGCGCTGTTTCCATTCTGGAGATATGTGAACACATTTTAAAATCTGGAGCAGGTTTCTAAGCGCCCTGGTTTGGAAATCACCACCGTAGCCAAATGCCACAGAATTTGGCCGAGGCTGGCAACCTTACAGCCACTGGCGGCGGGCCAACCATCACACCGAGGTGCTGCTTAGTCGTAACAATGTTGTTGGCTGGTTGACTAAAAATAACAAAAATAGCTGGCAAAGTGTGGCACGTAACAAATCCTGTGATATGAAAAGAAGCCTTTAACACAACAGCTTGTCCATCCAGTGTTTTCAGCGAGGTCGGAGCAGACACAGATCAGGTTGAATCAAGGAAGACAAATAAAGCGTGATTTTGAGCTGTAACATACACTGCTACTCTGACACGGACTCTTGCCTTTCATCACCTGTTGTGATTATAAAGTCATTTTATAATCAAGGAATCTAGGATATAACAGCTATATCAGTGCTATCAATTTTATGGGGAAAAAAAAGCAACAAAACAAAACAACTTCAAATTACACGTCTTCATTTGCATGCAAATAGTCCGCTCGGATGTTTCTGTCATTGGGCAGAATATATGACCCACATGACCATGAGATGGTGGGTCGGGGTCGATGCAGATAAGGAGAGTACACTGTCGAGCATGGCAAAACACATCCAGATGACGAGGACACAATACTGTTACGCAACATGACCCCGAGAGACACGAGAAGCAGAGTTTACAGAGGGCTGTAATCTAGACCGAGATGACTCCATGCAGAGCTACAAATTAAATAAAGCCAAAATCTGGATTCCATTATCATGTCTCCCAATGACTACATTTTTGTAACATTTAAACGGTAAAATAAATATGAATGCTGCCGTATCAAACAAGGCTCTAACCAGTATTTGTTTTGTGGGAACAGTCTGAGAAATGAAAAGCTAGCACAGTAAACAGCCGTCTTTTTTTTTTTGTACCGAAAATTTGTGAGTAGCACCAAATGTTCTTGGGAGTAGTAATTGCTGGCAGATTTGTAGATGTGTGTTTTAATTAGCCTCGACAGGCTGCTGATGGCATTACACAAGTCGTTCCCGTCAACCAGGCCCCAGAGATGGAAACCCAGCAGAGATCAACCATGTGGACACGCTGCAACGACCACGAATAAGCCCCAAGTTAGTGCTAACAACCAACACCTATAGCTGAATGACCACACAGCTGAGTGGCTGCCCAAACGTATTGTTAATGAGGTCATTGGTGGAGGTGCTGCTCAAAACCGCACGCAGTTCTTGAGAATAAAAGCTAAAGTTGGCTTTAAAGCAACAGTTACCAAAGTTAAACTTTTGTATCTTTTTTCTTTTTTTTAAATCTTTATTCATTAAAGTGATTTGGATCCACCGTCTTCCCTGCAATGAGCACACAGCATCTCCGTATGCCTTTGAAATTATAGATCACAACAGACCCCTGTTATCTGAACACAAATCTCAGGAGCGCGCACACACACACACACATTCAACATTAGAGTCATCACTCCCTGTAATCCACAAGCACTTTTAGGCTTGTATCCTCCTTGTATCCTCCCACCGACTCCCCTTGCACCTCATCTACCTCGTGCTAACACAAACCTCCTCTTATGTGGCTTCCCCTTTCCCCCAGCGCGGGATCCACATCACTGAGACGGGACCCGCCATGGAGGGCCTTTTTCCACTTCTCCAGCCACATTCGGCCAAGATTTATTAGACTCTTCAACCAAAATGTAATTTTCACCACGTTGGTTTTTGAGAGTGAGGGGAACGGGGCAGTTTTTTTTGTTTTTTTTTGGTGCTTTGACAGTCATGTCTGCTCAGCTGGGATGGTGGGACAGCTCACTCCAACACCAATACCCAAAAAACCCACAGAGACAGCTAAGTGATTTATTGGCCTCTTTTTATTGAGAGGGTGCGAGAGAGAATGAGAGAGAAACATTAGTAAGAATAACAGTGTAACTGAGCCCGGCGGCAGTGTTGCACAGCACAAAGGTAATACAGGGGGAGCATTTAAATGGGTTTAGGTTTTATGGTGGTTTAAAGAATGAACTTTTGTTTTTGTAACAGGATTTCCTGCAGCTTATCAAAATCATGTCCTTTAATTTCTCTCATAGAGTCATTTGCTTGCTTGTTATACCTCCATTAAACCACCTTTAAGCCATTCATTACTTTTCCATGTCGTACTGGTGTAACTGTATAATCTGGGAAAAAGTAAGTCTTACATTTTTCGTGATATTATAATTTTAACAACTCTGGGAAGATTTTTTGACTTTCACATTAATCCAAGTTGCAAAATGTTACCCAGACACAAACTTTGTAGTCTAATCTTGGCATATTCCCACACTAGATAATGGTTTCCATGAACAGGGCCGTGGTGTAAGAGGCAGATACTGGAACTTGGCTGTAGAAGAGAACAGTCTTCACCATTGTAGAGTGAGTAAATGCACCTTATAAAACTCAGGAAATTACATGTAATAGAAGTGATGTACCATTCTGTGGTTGCACTCAGGAGACACACAGACTTCAAGGAGACAGCTCACAGAGATCACAGTCAGTGAATCATAACATTTCAAAGAAAGGAAGGATAGACAGATGAAGGATGACAGAAAGAGATGGAAAGAGACAGAACGGGACGGACAACGTGAATGTCAGACAGATAAAGGCAAATTAGATAGAGAGACAGCAGAAAAGGGAAGGTGATAGGGCCGAGATAAAAATCACACATTGAATCCCATTCCCTTTGCCAAGACAGATGTCTACAGCGAATAAATAATGAAGGGTAACAGTTTCACAACATCATGTGAGATTGCCAGTTCTAAATTGGGGCTCTGACTGCTCCTGCCCGTTCTCTGACTATGACTAAGGCTGCCCTCTGCCCCGGGGGAACCTTCCAGGCCCATCACTTCACATCTCCATGCAAAATCAAGCCCAAAGGATAGGTCTGGCAAACACATGGGGATGTGTGACTCTTGGTGGCTGAGCTACGTGTGTCACACCACTCTGAGAAGTTCTGTCCCTCCCTCATGACTGACCGGGCTAAATATATGCACTTCTGCAGGCACTTAGACACTGTTTCATTTCTCGGCAAGCTTTAACTCCATGTTAATGCTGTTAAAATTCATACTGAGAGGAAACAGTGAGCGATTCGTAGCGTAGCGTGGTGTTGTTATGCTTAGAGGCCTTAAAGTCAGGTTCGACGTGTGGAGGAAGAATGAGGAGGAAATCCACAGCCAATATCGCTACAAGGTAGATTGAAAATAAATGTTCATGTTTGGTTATGAAAAAGTCGCCAAGGTCTAACCCCAAGAAGAATGAAGTCGAGAAGACTTGGCCTAATATCTCAGCTCTGCTGTCAACACCACTTCACCAAAAATCAGCAGTCATTGGGAGCATTTAAGTAACTGTAAGTGCAACGTACATCCCCTTAAAGTTAAGTGAATGACTCAGGAATGTGCTCCTGTGTAGCATAACACTAAGAATGGGTAAAGGAACATGAGAGCCAACACACATACACCCTTAATGCACATGCAAACATGATTACATTAAAACACACAACCACACAAACAGATATATACACTCATACAGACTGCTCGCCGTCTCCTTATTTGTGCAAATTCAATCAAATGATTTTCTGAATAGCAATAAAGCGGTCTTTATTTTGCTTTGCTGGGCATGCATCCCGAACCCCCTTTGCTCTCCCACCCCTTGCTCCCCGCTCCCACCGCCTTGCACCCCCAATACTCCCAGCACTCCAACCGCACCACAGCAGGATCAGTTTTCCCCCCAGAATCCCACTGAAGCGCTGCCATGTCGGCTGGAGACAATCAGCTGAAATGCTCCTTAGATATTCCTGCTTCTTTTCAAAAGCCCCAAATTCAATTTATGGACACATTTATTACCATGTCTGTCAGTGACTGAAAGGGAGTTTCATAATCAGCAGCACACATCTGATCTGGTCACAGCAGGCCGCCTTGCTTGGCCAATACGCGCTCTATTACACGGTCGGAGCCAGCCAATCCACAGAGGAAAAGGAAAACATGAGCAAACAAAAGAATAGGTAGTTAGATGTGGGATGGGGCCCTAAGATGTTGCATTTCTAAAAAGGCGATCTGATGTATGAGCGGGGCTGCAGGGAGAAAATCTGTTAACTCGGCACCAGAGCGCTGAGCAAAAGGCCTTCACCATGTGATGAGGGATCGCATAGCACCTTCCCAAAACGAAACAGGATTCCCAAAAGCACGCTCCCTTTTCTGATCTTATTGAAAACATGAATGGGATGTTTTTGTTGTCTAATGATGTTTCTGTCAGTCTCTAAGTAGCAGAGGGCTTGAAAATCTGAAGGGCTTCTTTGAAATACTCAACAAGTTTTCATCATGTTGTGGTCTCGTGTCCTACATCAATAGTTTCCATTGTTTGTCACATTTTTTCAAGGTTGCCAAAAACTACACGAGATCTACTTTTAAACTCCAATAAAGTAGACAGAGAGTGGCTTGTTAGGGCCAGCTATAACAACACCAAGGCCTGAACGATTTACTATCCCTGCTCTGCTTGTGAAACATAGATCCTAATGAATGCTCTGCAGGCAGCGCGTCACTCAACTCTGGAACATGGGGGCACAGACTGGACCGAGACCCGGTGATTGAGGGCTTTGGTGTGCTGTGGTGTGTATTCGAGACACACACACATACACGCACCACAGACCACAGACTCCAATCAGGGGTTCTTGGTCCGGCGGTTCGACAGAGTGTCAGTGATGTCTGAGAGCCACTGTTCACACACAGCTTGTGTCCGGGCAGGCTGCACGCCCCGAGAAAGATGCACACCTCGAGCCCGGGCCATAAATCAATACCTGCTCTCAGATGTTCACCTAAACTCCTGCCAGAGCCCACCGTAGTAAAAACAAGAAAAATGTGAGCTACGCTCCCCCTAGAGGCCGAAAGTAGAGGGTGATTCTGTTCGGGAAACGAAGCGTGTCCTTCATTAGCCGAAAAAGATCGCGTTTTACCACAGGAGCAGCGCGTTTACTGGTGCGGAGGGCTCTGTGAAATTTCAACGAAAAAGATTCTCTGTTTGGCTTCCAAGGTAATTAGGGAGGCTATCACCTGACACTCACACAGGTAATGTCCTGGACTGGAGCCAAAACCAAATGTCATCATGGTCAGCCCGACTGCTGCGCCCTTTGGAAAATATGTGCAGAAACTAAAAACTGCATTTCCAAAATTGCCTGCTTGTCCCCAGTGTTGGTTTTGGATGAGGTCTCTGGGCCGGAGCTTAGGGGTTCCTGGAGCCCGTGCCAGGATCCTTAAAAACTAGTAACTGATACGTGCCCCCACTCCCCCTCCAACACATGGCCTGAAGTGTTCTGTTATTAAAATGGAAGCAAATCCCACCGGAATGTTTTACACGTTTACTAGGTGTACGTCAAGGTGAGAGACAACACTAGTGAATTATGGTTTAGATTTGGACCTGGGGAATTGGGGCTGCAGGCAGACTGGAAGGAAGATGGGGGGAGGTATTACTGCGGATGACAGTTCTTACTGCCAGGATATAAATCTACCCTCCCCTCCATCCACAGCATGTTGCACAGAAACCATAGTGCCCCCTATAGTTAAAATCCACACATGTCAAACTTTATTGGCCTTAATAGTAAATGCCAGAATGATAAATAAAACAGTATCAAGAGTCCTGCTGTGGAGAGTTTAGTATGAAAGATCAATGAGTGGCTGTCTACAGGGAGTAGGCTAAAAGCATCCGTGCCATCTGCGGAAGCAGTGGGTTGACATGGCACACTAATCTCTTCTGGTTTGTGTGTTTGGGGTCCAGGACGTCCAACAGGCTCAGTGACAGCTGCACATAGAAGCAAATCTGAACCATGCTCACGAACAGAGCAACTGCAAACTGATGACATACGCTTTGTTTGGGGAAAAGATTTTTTTCTTCTCTTGCCTGTTTTGGTGGGATCACAAGTCTGGATGTACTAATGGGAGAAAAAGAGCACCAATTAGAGATGTAGACCACGCTAGCCTCAGTTATTTCCAAACCACTTAAAATGTGTAATAAATGATCAAATGAGACAACTCCTTTTTAAGCTCACAGTTGGATTTTGTTTTCCTCAAAAGCACATTGGCTCTAATAACAGAGCGGGCCTTTGATTTAGCTTTCAGTAACAGGCAAGTGGGCAACAGACACAAAACTTTCTGCTGGTTGTGGTGGATAATCAGAGAGTCGGAGGCATGTGGGTGGATCGCCCTACGTGGCTTGGGGGCCGCTGGCTGGTGTGAGGTGGGTAGAAGCTGCTGGACGGATCACCTTGATCCCTGAAAATGCTTACTTTTATGGTTTCTGACCTCGACTGGGACGCTAGAATTTGCTCAGTTTGTGGCTGCACGACATAAAGCAGAGATCGCCAAACTGATGGTACAAAAAAGTCACTCATCCATTACTAGAGTGGCATTGCATGCATATGGTTATGGCAAATTCCCAGAATCCAGTGTCACTACTGAAGGCGCCTCGAGTAGAAAAAGGCAAAGAGGAGCAGGGATAAGAAAACATGTGTCTTATGTCAAGGCTTGAGCCAAATCTCTGTGTATTAGGATCAAAAACAGTCACTACTCTTTTCCCTGTCTTTATATAATTTGGTACTTTGACACAGTCAGACATGGACACATTGATTACCCGTTGGCAAGACATTTGATTTAGAAAAAAAAAAACAACAACAACTTTGCTCTTTCAGCACTATGCTGGGCTCTGATAACAGCTCATCCAGCAGGACTTTCTCCCAACATTCCTGTCCCCTCAATAATTCACCATCAGTTTCACCCCTGACTTTCAAACGCTCTGACCGAGTCCTACAAACACTGCAGCAACATGCTGGAGGGTCTGAAAAGCAGAAAGGATGGGAGGTAAACAGGATGAAACAGTAAAAGTGGAACGGCTGAAGAAAGTACCTTCACAGAGGAAAACCCTGAGGTTATGCATGGGGGCTTTTATCCTATTTATTTTCCTAGAATGTAAATTTTACACGATGATTTACAATAAAGACTAAGAAGGACCTGCACGGCTCTTATGTTGGTCTTTGCACACTCACACATACACCCGCAAGCCTCCGCATCATGTAATTGTGGCTGGTGTGCAGACATGGCGCGTGCCTTTTGAAATTCGAAACACTGGGGTCTCTTGCTGTGCCAATACCGTGCAGCTCCTTTTAGTTGATTGGCCTCGGCTTTGTGAGCCTAACTGACGCTGATGCTCACGAAAATCAAGGGGGAATAAAAACAAGCATATACCGCCAAATGACCATTGCGTAAAGCAGTTCATGGTTATACCCGGTTTTACGTCGACTTTGCGGTTGGCTTCGCTGCCCTTTTGCTACACATTCATTAACGGCACAAATTTTAACTCCCAATCGCAATACTTGCAAGCATACATTAATAGTTCCTAACAGTATGCAGATGCAGAAGATTGCAGAGTAGATGGTGTGCGGATTGACTCGAAGACCACGCTGAGCCCTTAAAGATGTGTCATGCAGTTAAGGCCTGGAACTAATATTTAAGGGTAATGACCCCTGATCCATCCAGCAAATATGCATGTGTTAATGATTCTTTGAGGATTTTGGGGAAATCGTAGCAATCACTAAAATACATGTGATTTTTTTTTTCTTTTTTCTCAATCTCCTTAGTGAGATTCTTTATATCCTTTGGGCACAACCTCCGAGCACCACCCATTGCCCACCCCCACACCCTTGGGTCCTCATGGCATTCATCCTGGGGACAAACACATGGTTCTACTTTCTCCCGTCTTGATCAGCCAATGCATGTATGTGTTTCCAAACAGAAGACGTCACCACTGCAGATCACTTTACAGGGATCACAGGGACATCTGTTAGGAAAATGGAATAACAAAACTGAACCAGGTTTTTACATGTTCACTGGAATTCAATTAAATTGTGATTAGTGGGAGTATTAGGGGGAGGGCTTGGGCCACCATTACCCGTTTGCTCGCCACTATCCTCTGGCCTGGTCAGGTTACTGTGGGGATTACCCCTAACAGGCCAACCTATGACCTTTAGACAGGTGCCTCTGGGAGGGATGGGAGAGTGCTCATGTCACCATACTGAGAAGGATTCACAGGCTCAGTGGCCGACAGGGTTTCCCCCATGCCATTCCAGAGAACATACCCGCTTTGTAATCCCACGTGGATGCACGCACATTTTCCAAATGCTAACGGATAATGGACTGCATGCATGCATGCATCACAATAAAATGATAAGCAGTGTTCAGCGCATATTCAGTATATTCAATTGTTATTTAGTTCCCAATAAAATTTAACAGTTTGAAAACACAAAAAACTTTCAACAACATTGAAGCCATTATTTTGACATAAAACTTAATATTATAGTATTATTAGCAGAGTGTTTTTAGTGAAACAATCACAGGCAAACTCGTCCGTGTCGGATAATAAATAAATAATGTTTATGCCTTCAATTTTATGCATGTCAACACTAATCTGCACCCGCCAGTGTGATATACAGCATAGCACATAGAAGGTGCAAACAACACATCAATATCCTAATCCAGTGAAAAAGATATGTAACTTATTGATCCCTCACATGTTGGAACCATCATCTTCGCAAAGTTGTGCATAACTGTGATCCCACAAAGAATTCACACATGTGGTAAAGCTCAAGATCAAACTGCAGTTCTGTCATTACACAATAGCAGTTTGGTGGAGAGAAAAAAAAGTGCTTTGACTATAATATTCTCCATTGCTGAAGTACAAAGAGCCTGGTCTGTTCCTACTTGTTCATCATAAAAATCCATGATATTTACCCAACCTAGCATGATTGGGCAGAAAAACAGGAGCATTTAAATAAAAAAGAGACAGAAAGAAAAAAAAACAACCCATGAAAAAGAAAATTCCCAGCTGCTTCCATTCTGTGCTGTTTACCATGGTTTTCCCCACCAGACTAAATAGGCCTGTGTTTGTCCTCACCATGCGCTACACAGCCTCTCCAACCCCAAGACCTCTACTTAGGCGGTGTGCGGAATAAACAGCTTTCCTCCGAGGACCTGAGAGTGGAACCAGTGGTGGATTCATGAGACGATGGGAGAGGTGAGTGGAAGACTTACTGGATGAGCCGTTATCACAGTCCAGCACAGCACAGATGCTGGAGCACTTTTTGTTGGTTTTTTTTTATATATATATAATATTTTTTTTTCTATGTGTTCTCTTGCAATATTATTGGATAATCAGAGTGGTCTACTTTCCATGCCTGGCTGAGCTCACATTACAAAATTATGTAAAGAAATAGGGAAGGAAGTAGACACTGTTTTTGATCCTAATACACAGAGATTTGGTTCAAGCCTTGAGGTAGGACATACATGGAAGCATTTCCAAACAGCACCAGCACCACCAGCTCTTAGCCGAGGCCATTTGCTGCGGAGGAAGCTGCAGAAATGTAGAATAACAAAGTCAGTCAGTACTCTCCAGCAGCTTGGAAATGCTTCTGAAGGAAGCTAAATACGCTGTGACAAATACACTGGAGTGAAAGTCCCTCATTTAGGGATCATGACCTGTTCTCACAAGTGCATTATCTCTGGAAGAAAGCCTTTGTGTGGCAGAATCAATTAAAAACAATGAGACAGAATGGAGGGATTAAAAAAAAAAAAAAAAAAAAAAAACAACTGCAAGTGCACGGCTGATAAGACTGTTTGAAATCCTCATTTATCAGATAAAATGATTATCCTCCGAAGTAGCTGATGTGGCCATTAAAAACAATGCTGCCAGATTATGGATGTCTTCTAAAGTTTACAGTTAAATGCCAACCCTCAAACCTAAAATATTCAGTATACGAAATGAAAACCGACTGACGAGTGTATTCACGCTTGATGGAACTGAGCTTTTTGTTGTTTAACAAACTTAAAATTCTCATGCGTGGTTGCTCATAGCTGCATTGAGGAAAATGGTCGACCGACGTATTTGAGTAAAAAAAAAAAAGAAGTGAAGCAATCATCTATAGTCCTTTTCAAGGAAATAACATATCCATATGAGGCAGATTATGTCTTAGTCTTTATCAACACAAACAGACACACTTGGGCTCAGCAGAAAATCTATATTGTCTGTATAGTACACAGTTTGATATCCCAGCCGTCATGTCCTTTTGAATCCATTAAACACTCACCGACAAGGCAGCGAATGTAACCCCACTCCAAAAGAGGCTTCACAGACAAAGTCTCATCAGCCAGACTTTTTGCTGTGTGACAGATGATCGCAGTTGAAAAGCGTTCCATTCACAAGGTCTCGAGCAGGTTCTGTAATGCATGCCACTTCATGCTTTCATTTAGCAAAGAATAATATTGTAATGTTCAGCTTCACAGCGACCCTCAGCTTGTATTTGAGTAAAAGGGGCCGACTAATGGGAGTGTGTTTTCTGGCTGTGATCATTAACTAGAAGTTGGCTGGCGAGTTGCTTATTATGGGACGACGATGTGTAACCCAGAGTGACAAGTGACATGTTCTCATGTGTAAAAGTGCAGCTCGTGCACAGACAAAGCACAACCCCGCCCCGTTATCGGCCGACAGTGTTGTTCCCTAAAAACCACAGCAACAAAAAAAAAATCGAAGGGCTGGAAAGGATAAACAGTCATTCCTCCATCTGCAGGCTGAGCGGGCCTGTCACCCCGGTTGTTTCTTTTTAAAAATGAGTGTGCGACTAATCTAGAAAACTCCCTAACACAGCGGACTCTGTGTTCACACACAAAAAAAGAAGTGTTGGCACACCATCACAGGAGGCAAACCCACTATTGTCAGTTCAGCCAAACAGAAAAGAAACATTTTTTCCCACTTGCGGTGTAATTTTTGTTCTGCAAGTGTAAAATTTATGTTTAAAACTTTGAGATCTTTAAAACATGTTCCACCATCCCCATAAAATATAAGTGAAAAGAGTTTTGTTTGTGATACTTAAAACATTGAAAAATGACATTCGAAAAAAAAAAAAAAAAAAAATCACCAGCAACATGTCTTACCACTAACAATGGCCCCATAACTTTGGATAATCTACAAACCACACTGTCAACAGTTTTAATTGGGACTATTTCTTCTGGAGAAAGCAGCCTGAATGAAAACTGCTGAGGGCAGCGTCTGTGGATAATTCATGGAGAGCAACTTTGTTGAAGAGATGGAGACGTACTCTGCTCTCACAAAAACTTGTTTCTATATTTAAAAATCTTTTTTGGGGGGTGGGGGGGCGGGGTTAGTGTTAGTGAAACGTCATTTATATCCCAGCTATGTCCTCATTCCGATTTATTCTCAGGAAACGATGCCAACTTAATCTCTCTTCAACGGCCATTTGCAATGCATGTGAATTGGAAGTTGTTGGCACGTTCACATATTATCAACACGTCTAAATGGAACATCACTGGAGAGTCTCCAGAAATCTTGTATAGGCTTGTTGCATCAAGCGACACTCAGAGACAGATAGCAACATCAAGGGGAAGAACTGCTCCATATGAAATCTATCTATTTAAATGAATGCAAGCCAATAAGTAAAAACGTAGTCTACTGACAAACAGAAGCCTGGAAATACACTTCTGGTAATAATATTTAAAGCTTCATCTTAGTAAGTATCGGATGATATATCTTTTTGATATATTTACTTATCAGCACTAAAAACCAACATTTCACATAAACAGATTTGCAGCAGTTTGGAACAACACCCCTTCATATAACCATACATTTTTTATAATGGTGGATGTCGGAATTGTGATCATCTTTTGACGTTCATCTTAGTTTACCCACCTTTTGATTTACCACCACATCACCGGCCGTCAGGGAGCTGCTGTGGGCCAGAGAGGTGAGGGGCTGCTTTGTTCTGAGGCAAGGCTGACAGTCTCTTTATCTCCTCCTGTCAGACAGAATACTGTTTGATCTGCAGCTCCTCCATGTCTTCTATCTCTGGTCAAATGACCTCAGCCCACTAGCAGAGGCTGCTTTAACAGTCCCGGTTCCATGCAGCTCCTTTGGCGTGTGCTTGCACACATTTTGTTCACGCACACACACACGCACAGGGAAACATCTAAGATCCCTCTGAGCATTAAAATGTCTGCTGTATATCTACAGGATAAACACACATGCACTTGTGCACATGCAACGCATATAATGACATCTATGCACACAACAATATATAGTACAAGCAAATTTGTGTTTGAAGTCTGGATTTGGCCTTAACTATCTCTACAACTTCGCCGTGCTGGGGGAGAGTATGTTTCACTGCAGCACTCTGTCTGCATCTCCTCTTTTACAGGACGGGTGTCTTTTAGCAGCTCACATCACAGAGCCCTACAAACGGCAATTAAAACGGATGTGCTACACTGGCTCTGAATGGGGAGAGAGAGTAAAAAGAGAAAAGAAGAGAGAAATGAGAGGGGACACGAGTGAGGGAGACAGAAAGAAAAAAAGAAAGGGAGAAAATATGTGAGGGAAAATGTACAGCACCAACTCTCCTTCAAAACCACGACTGATACCGTGTCTATTGATCTTTATTACAATAGCAGCAAGCTGTAAAATGTTTGATGGTTTTGTACAGATCTTAGTCCCCCTCATTCATAATTACTGCTACACATGTAGAACCAAGGGCAACTTCAGAAGGGGCGCTGTTTGAAAAGCTGCTGCCAGACTGTAGGGATGATGGGAAATCTCGGTGGGGCCTCACGGTAGCAAAAAGCCCTAAGGCTATCATTCCTCTTGCCGAACACCTGCAGCAACTTAAGTTTTATAAAGATCAAATTATGGCGCTGATTTTAAATAAGAAATGAGACCAACCCCATCTCTTTACCCACGAGGTAAAGCCGCCTTATTTTGTTTTCCCACTTTAGCCGTGCGAGTTTCTGAGAAAAGCCAGTAGCATTTATTTTTGCAGAAATTCAACACCTCATGTTTGGAGTAAAATGACCACAGATCCTTCAAGTGTAATGTTGACAAATGCATGTAGTATTACGCATATGCGAATGTCTCTGATGGAAGAGTTGGCTTTCTCCTTTCTCACTGTGTAAATTGTTTGACATGCACTCAAAACTGCGCTGAGAAGTTTGAGCCGAAAGGTACGGCAATAACTACTCTAACTCATAATGTTGTGGGCCTGGAGAAACAGTCTCAGTGTAGCCTAAACAAACAAGCAACCCAGAGTCTTCACAACTTATCAACCCATGCTGTTTTCTGGGACAAAAGTGTGCAGCAGTACAGCAGGACCCCCAGGCCCTGACTCTCCGACTCCCCTCCCTGCTCAAATTTTAATGTTGTCCTCTGAGTGGAAGCCAGGAGAGATACAGAACAGAGAGTGACAGAGATAACAGAGCTGGGATACATGAAAATATATTTGGATCTCTTCCTCCGGTCCTGTGACAGTTCACATCAACAAGAAGAAAAAGCAAAGAGGCCAAATTATAGGACGGTGATTTGACTTCAGGAGATGCGTATGAGGTGGAGAGACACAACATTGAATGGCAGATTGCGAAAAGGTGATGATGAAGATCAAATTTGATTAAATGCTTCAAAACAATACATGGTACCGGATCCAAATATGCCGCCCAAAACGCAACAATGTGTATAATGTGTATGCACTTCGGAGCGCAGAGAACTCTTCCGTGAGGTGTTTGGACTAATGTCAGTGATGAAAAATTACCATGATGCAACAGGGGTCAGGAGAGGCAGAGACGGAAAGAGACAGCAGACAAAGAAAGGAGAGGACAGAGAGTTTACAGACAGAGAGTCCTGTCCTGGTGAGATGATTGTTGCTTCCAGCAGATGAAAACAGGGAGAACAGTCTTTAGCTTGGCACGCCCTGAATAATGCATCACCCTGTAGCTGCAGCTGTAGCTGGACAGATATATGGGTGAGGGGAGCACTGATTTTTTTTTTTACCCCCTGGCATTGTTGGAGATATGAATAATGGATAGGTTAAATGCTTGTGGTGAGAATGAATTAGTATAGCGTCTGTTCATTTATGTAATCATTTGATTTGGAGCGAAGGCAGCGTCGTGTTAAGATGTGGCGTATATTCTAGTTAGCACTGATCTCGCTGTGGTCTACTGCAGCTCAGTAGCATCCCAGGCCAGATCCCAGCGTCCCAGCAGATGCCGGAGCCTCTCTTGTCACCCTGCTGCCTGCCATTGATTAACATTTAACAACCAGGGAATACTTTGTCACTGAAGAGAAAAGCAAACTTTGAGGTCTTGAAAGCAACAGTAGAGGGAAAGAGGGCGAGAAAGAGGGAGGGGAAGAAGCGGGTTAAAGAAGAAAAAAGGCGGAAAAGAGAAAAGAGCATGATACACCCTGTACACAGGAAGCATTTTCACATAGCACGTCATGTATAACTCATGAAGTCCTGACAGAGCAGCGCACACATTCCACATTCCCTTTGGCTGTCTCCGGCTGGCAGTCTGCACAAGCCAGGATGAACAAGTTGTTCCGGTCTTTCTCTCTGTCCTTCTTTCGCTTCCCCTCTTTCTGTCTCTTCAGGCTCTGGCACTGCTCTCCCGGGCAAGAGGTTACAATGATGGAAACTGGAGAGGCTGGAGCGAAGACAGGCGGCCTGGGCTGCAGCCACGGCCAGCCATGGAGCCGAGCTGGGCCGCCCCACTGGTTGTGCTGGTGAAGTTGGCTGTGTGCTCGGTGCCCGCTGCTGCAGAGCGGCGCTTTACAGTGGGCCCCGTGTTTAGACAGTCTGACAGATCTCAAGCAAAACACCTTGAGAACCAGCACTCCATGCATACATCACCCCCAGCCAACATCTACATCCTCCCTCTCTTCTTGTCTCTTTTGTGAAGCTATCTTGGTTTGTGTCTCTTCATCCCTTCCCACTTGGAATCTCTTTTCCTTTCACTGTGTCTGCGTCTCTCTCTCTCTCTCGCCTCCCTCTTTCTCCCCCGGTCCCCCTTCAACTCTGCTCTCTCTTATTCTCTCATGTTTCTCTCTCTGTCTCTCCCTCCTTCTCCTTTTGAGATTCAATAAGAGCCCTGGAGGCAGGAGAGAGAAAACAGGGGGGTGTAAAAACATCTATGGCTTTATTTACAAAGGGCCCAGGTATTGCCCGGCGTTAAATCCGGGGGAAATGATTTATTTTCCACCCGTGTGTGGCACTGGTCCCCGAGGCGTAACTCAACAGTGGACTGGCTTCGTGCTTGCAATTTACGGTGGCTGCAGAGGCTCATAAAGGAAGAATGGATTAATCTGGAACACGACATAAACAATATGATTCTGACAGCCCTATTAAAACCTGTGCTACTCAGCATCAATTCTCTTTCATGCTCTCCCTCTGTCTTTCCCTCTCCGCTTCTCCGCAGCCGGTGCCTGTTGGTGGGAGGCCGACTGGTAGCCCCAGAAACCTGGCCGCGGCTCACAGCCTTGTTATTGTGATTCCCAGAGTATCAGATTCAGAAAAGGGGGGGTCCCACGTATCTACATATAGCAACCGGACCTTTTAACTGTTTAGCCTTTGGACATCATTGGGGGTATCAGATGTACTGGATCCAGGGAGGAGGCTCCCACAGTGCTCGTTAGGGCCTGGGCCGAAAAGGCTTCCTGTCCCAGTGCCGGTGGCCTCTCATTTTCCGCGGGCTGGGCTTCTTTTGGGAATCTGCTGCGTTTGCTTCTGTTGGCGTGGGCCTCCATATTTGGATGTGTGGACAAATTTGTAGGGAAAACATGTTGTGCATGTGATACATGATATGGATTAGTAGCGCACACATGCATGCACACAGAGACGTACACAAACAGTCGTCAGCTGCTCCCTGACCCCCCTTGGGAAGAGGTCACTCAACATCTTCAATGGCCTCCAAAAACCGATGGCACACACACACACACAGAGAAAGATTTTGTTAGCTTCATCTCTGTCAGGGACAGGTGTATGCTAAGCCACACCAAAAACGCCCACACAGACAGCATCCATCTAAACACAGAAGCTTTTAACACATTTAAAAACAGCAATTCCAAGATAGCGACCTGAGATCTCAGAGAGACAGACGCAGCCAGTGAGATATGCGAAGCGAAAAAGGAAAAGAGAAAAAAAGAGAAAAAGAAAAAGTCCCCAAACAAGAGGCAGAGTTACTAATTTATGTCCAAAATGAAAGCTTCAGAAGCATCAGGCGGAGAGAGAACAGCCCTGAAATTGAAATCAATAAGTTCATTAGACTGCAGAGCCCGTTCGTGGTGCTCCCTCCACTTCCCCTGCAGACAAACACAACAACGCATGAAAAAATCAGGGGCAAAACAAGGCTTGACCTATGTCCACTAGCCAAGCATTCCATTTATTTAGCCCTTATCACAGGCCTGATCTGAAGAGGCAGCTACACACTGATAACGCCCCAGGATAATAGCAAGACTAGACAGGGTCTAACCAAAGAAAGACAGCCAAAAGAAAAGAGAAAGTGAAATAAAGAAAAATGCATTTGGGATCTTCTTGACATTCATTCTGTTTTTTCTTCATGTACACACACATACAATGCTGAAACACACGGCCTCTGAAGAAAGTTTTACAAGGATTGTTTTTTGCTGGCATCTCTCTTGTTTGAGCCTGTAATTTAGTGGATCCCCATCAATAAGTGAGAGAATAGCTTTGTGGATGCTTGGCCTGACAGCTAACAAGGCCCAGGCCCTATCTGCAACAAACAGACAGAATAACAAACGCTGTTTTCTGTGTGTGCACATTGAACAAACGGTGAATACAGCTCATCATTCATGCAGCGGTACAGTACTGTCAAGGCTTCGACTACGCGCACTGTACAGAAGTGAGTGTGTGTGGTAGAGGTGTGTGCAGGAGGAAAAGTTTTTCACCGTCTGAGTGACCTGAATAGTGTTTCTTCTTGTACAGTAGCAATCTCCTGAGCCCTGCAGGTTAGTAGAGATCAGTGGAGCTGATGTCTTCCTCCTCCTGAAACAGGGCCCATTATAGCTCCAGTCCATATTATCAGCAGGGCCCTGCAGCCTGTCACGCATTTCCTATTGCTGATTTATGGCTACAAGGCTCATGGGTGTTAGAATACTGCATATTCTCTCGGTGACACATGCGCACACACACTCTTAGGCGCGCACAAAATCAATGTGGCACAAATTGTGCATGACCTGAGCTCAACACTGCTGCACTGGAGGTAGCCAAACCTGTCTTCAAGGGCACCTTTATCACACTCACAGTCCCCTTTTCACCTGCAGATTAGCGCACGAGGCTAAATGGCCTGGCTAGACCAAGACCATATCTCCATTCACGCGAATGAAATAAAAATGGACTATGTATATCTACAAAAGAAAATCTCTATTTCAATACCCCTTATCCTAATGCCTATGCAATTCTGTAAGACATTTCTTTTGTCCTTTTTCTTTTTTCAATCAAAGAGAAAAATTGTTCGCCCTCCATCCGGAAGCTCAGGGAGTCGCAGTCCCAGGGGGTTTCTGGGAACACAAACACACTGCTGCAGTTGGCAGGCCGCTGTTCGCTAAAGAGTTCAACAGAAGCCAAAACATTTGTTACAGGCTCATTTCATTTCCTGGTAGAAATGTCCAACACTGCAAGGCAAATGTGAGAACACGCGTTTACATAGGAAGGCTCAAAGGAAACCAAGCGTCAAGCGTTTCCCTTTAACAGAAACAAGGGCGGCTTTGGAGCTTTTGGGGAAAAGGATTTTAAAAAGATGAGGTGGGGCGGAGGTAAACAGTCAGTCAACAGTGTTGGAAATGCAAAGAAACGGTTAAACAGCGGTTAAGTTGAGTGCCGTGTAATCTGATGTCCACAGGTTCACTCACTGTATGCGCATTTTTCCAAGATTTTACATTTTCAATTTGTGGCATCTCACCGTGTGTACAGCTAAGTTCCACTCCACATTATTCCGACTACATAGGAGCGTGTCCAGAGGAGTTTCACAGCTTATCCATATTTAAGGGCTGGAACTTAGTGGCAGGGCTTAGCCCCGGGCGCATGAGCAACTCAGCCATATATATACAGGAGACGGCAGTTGAAGAGGCCACTGTTGACCATTTATTTATGAAGTCAAAGCTCTGTGGCAACAAGCTAGCCACTCTGAAACAACTTAAAGTGCTTATATCGAGGCTGAATATTTCATCCGCCGATCGCGACTTCTTTCGAGTCTTTCTCAAGGTAAGAAGTGAGGAGAGGAACACAAGGCGAGCGAGGAAAAGAGAAAGAAAGAGAGGACACTGCAGGTGAGGCAAGACCCCTCTCTAACCCAGTCAAAGTAAACAGGTGGGATTGTTAAAGCATGAGGAAGAGGAAGGGAAGGGAGTGAGGGAGGGAGGGAAGGAGGGAGGGAGAGCGGGTGCAGCTCACAGGCCTCTTCAAGGTCAGAAGAAGGAGAAGCTTAGTATTCTCTCTCTCTCTCGCTCTCTTTCTCTGTCTTGTCTTGAGCTTGCGCCAGCTCATTGTTTTGTCTCTTACGCCTTCTCTGTCGTCCTCCTTTTCCAGCACAACCATCTCGGAAACTAAACCAACACCTTTTATGTGCTGAGTGGAAGAAACATAAAAAAAAAAAAAAAAAACTAAATAAAAAAAACCCCCAATGCTTCAGGCAGAAAAAAAAAGATGGGGGGGGGGGGCGCTCAGAAAGCAAAACGTTGTTGGGCACAGATTTGACAACATCCAGGGAATCTCTCAGTCTTTTGAAAGGACTCGGTCTGTTATGAAGCCCGGATACAGAGCAGAGAGCCCAGGCTCACTGAAAATGTAAATGTACACAAGGCAGGCAGAGAGAGCAGACTTCTTCTCCCTTTCTCCCTCCTCCTTCACTTTGCTCTCTTTCATTTTGATCTGTCTATTCATGGTCTGTGTGCGAGAGGAGAGGCGGCTGGCAGGTGGCTGTGTGCAAAGGTATTGAGGCCTATGAAATATTTACCAAAGCAATAATGACTCCCTGGACAGAGAGAGTGGAGGAATAAGGCAAGAAGAGGGGAGGGGAAAAAAGAGCAAGAAGAGAGCGATAGGAGAGTGAAGAGTGCCTGTCTTCTTCTTTTTTTTTTGTCAGAAGCAGGGATGAACAAAGATGAAGAAGGCAAACATGAGACTTTCAAACTTTGGCTACTCTCTGAATCAAGAATAACGATTAGTTGTGTCACACTAAAATGATAAAAAATATTAGAAAGCAGTGACAAAAATTTCAAAATGTAAACTGCAACACTGAAATGGATACATTTTTTGTGACATTTGCTAACAAAAGCAAAATAACTTCAGATTCTTTAGAGAGGGTTCATCACCGGTTAGTGGTTTTATTCTTAGTATTAGATGAAGTTGTTATTTTTATTCTGCTGCACTCACCAAGTTCACCTGTGTCAAGTGCTATGGCATTGTTTTCCTTTGGCTTGCTGCTTTCCAGGCAGCTACCTTTTGCTCAGTGCTCAAGTTTTCTTTTTTGCTCACCATTCAATGGCCATTAGGAGGATTTCTTCCAGGAAACACCTACCCATCACCCTGCGTGATGACAGAAAGTGCTGTTGTGACTCCGTCTCACTTCTATCGTATGAGGATAAACAGTTAAAAAAAAAAAAAAAGGACATATGAAAAATTTATTAAAAAAGCTCTTTTGTAAATGAAATTAGAACCTGAAAATATGCGTGAACCCAAAATCAGGTGCATGCACACAGAAACTTTCCCTGTAACATTACCCTCTCTGGGGCTCTTGCAGAGTAATATTTCTAGGGCGAGAGCTCCTGTGGCGTGTCTTTAATGCGCGGGCCCCCTCTTGTTTGCAGACAGGACTCGGCGTCACACTGCGGGCCAGTTTGATCCGGACAGCCAGCAGAGCCCGCTTCAGATGAGACAGGGGAAGGAAACTCCACTGCGGTGCTGCTGTTTTCCCTTCATAGCACTACCAGGATGCTGGGGTGTCTCAGAACAACAGTGGGCTCCCCAACCCAAGACTCTGGATGAAGGATGGAAGGAAGGACTGCCTCAGCGCGGCGGAGGTAGGGGGTCCGAATGAATGTGTCTACAGTGGGAGTGAGCCGCGGCTAGAGAGCAAGGGTTGGGACAAACAAACATGAACCTTTGCACTGCTTAACTCTGCATGAAAGTGCCACAGATGGGCGAAAAAGTACTGGAATATATTTATGAATTTATAAGGCTTTTATGTATATATTGAGATTTTCTCAAGTTAATTTATATATTAAATTGTCCAAGGAATTAAAAGTAGAATTAAGATAAATCAAATGAGAGAAAAAAATATCTTAAATAATAAATTTATAAGGTAATTGCCTCCAAATCTGCTTAATTCATTAAAAATTACCAAATAAATCAGACTGCCAGGAGAGGTGGGAATTTATGTTATTTGTAGTTATACGGCAGGTAAATCTTAAAATGTACATCAATTTATAAATTTCCAACCACTTAACAGTCATGTAGCAGTGAGCACGCAAATTATAGTGTCTCAGTGGCAATTAAATTAACAACATTATCTGCAATTATGAGCCGCAAACAGCAGTCGGTCGCACGAGTCCAATAACCAGCTCTTGTGCTGTTTCCTTGAGTAGTTGTTACTGGCACCTTCTCACCGCTTTGCTGCAGTGCAATGACTTAACAGGGAGCTCCACTGCATGTAAGCATGGAAGATTTATGTCAGAGTGTGAGTATGTGTCCAAAACATGACACTCCCTGTGTACTCCCTGAAGCGAGAGGCTACACTTCCTGATCAGCAAGCCTGACACACTGGACAGCTGACCTTTGACCTCTAATTTCACCTGAGTCGCAGAGCGACCCCGCGGCCCATTCTCTGGCTCCTGCGGGGTCGCCGGGGTCACAGTTGACACAGCAGTACTGTGTTATGCTGAGCTCTGAGAGCCTCCACACGTCAGCACCACCCCTTCACTCAGGAAGTCAGTGTCAAGCTAAATGGACTCTACAGTTGTGTGAGTGTATGAGGTGTGTGAAGACTTCTTTTACTACTTCTTCAAAATTAACGTCAAAGAACTATTGCCATTGTTACAGCAATCATCAGGATACTAATAATACATTTAAGTCATCATTCAGCAGTTGTACTTGTGTGTGTTGATGTATATCGAGCTTGTCTTGCCCTCACATGAGGAATTTCCTCTTCTGCAAATATTGATTTTTTTTTCTTCCAAAGATCTTTATTAATACAAACATAAATTTTTCCCTATGTAGATATTGCAAAACTAAGAGGGATGGGATGAAAGGGGGTGGGGGTGGGGGGGGGGGGGGTGAGCACCTTTTAGAATAAATGCATCATGGGGGCCATTGCAAATGAGTCCATCTGTATGATCTGTAATTGATCAGCGTGACAGAGTGTGGTGCAGCAGCGCTCGTGGGCCAAATCTGACAAACGAGCCGACACGTCCGTAAGAGCTGACCTATACACAACTAGGAGAGTGGCGAGGAAAAAAACAAACAACAGCAACAAAAAAACAAAAACAAACGGAAAGAACGTACAAGCAGGCCTAGGAGAAAAATCTATGCAGCTGAAGTGAAACTGCATTTGGTCTGATGAGCGATGTTAAACAACAACTGGACCGGCGGGCAATTACAATTATTGGAGTGCTGCGCCTTGTGAGAGCCGTCAAGATAGAAGTAGAGTATCCCCACCTTCTCTCCCCTCCGTCGGCCACTGAGGCCCAGTGCTCATTAGCATGCATGCTTTTACAGGCCTGGCCATACCAGTCAATGCTCCCCACTTTATTTATTAGTAAATAGAGACAGATGGCGATGAGGAGGTGATATTGACTACCCATAGCCTTTTAAACAGGAATCAATAGCAGGGGTGGAGCGCTGAGGCTGGGGGCATTAACTCGCTAATACAGCCTTATGAAATGAGGCAGGGGGATTCTGATGCTCTCAACCTTCAAAGCCACCTTTATAGTTCAGGATATATCTTTCTTTGTTTTATCATGGTAGGGGGTCAAGATGACTTTAGAACAAATAGCCACACGCAGTCCACAATCCATCTGATTGGTTAGCCGAACAGTTGTGTTCGCCGGCTTTATTTTCATGAGAGAAAAGCTGTAGCACCCTCTTTCTCGCACGTGTTGTGGCTGGAGGGGACAAAGTGGGAGGCTACCTTTAAAAAACGGACTGATGCATCAGAGAGCGCTGCAGAAGGAGAGCCAAAGATAGATAGATAGATTGATAGATTGACTGATTGATTGAAGGATGGGTGGATGGATGTGTGGAGCATGCAGAGATCATGTCTGCAATGTGCTGTGGAGACTCGCTGCGGAGTTGCTGTCAGAGGTCATCTCCAACATCTATATTAATAAGTCTTTATCATCTCCCAGCACTGTCAGCCAGCACACACCAGTCACAATCCAACACAGAACAACCCCCCCCCCCCCCCCCCCCCCCCTACCCCCACCCCAATAACCCCACATTCCCCTGCACAGGGACTGGCTGAGCTGCAGTGAGCCAGTGCCTTAAACCACCCACTGCTGAGGCAATTAAGAGTTTAACCTGGATGCAGCCCAGGGAATCCAGAGAGAGACTCCAGTCAAATAGTGCAAGGCTCTGTAGAGAGACAGGCAGGCTGCAGGAAGAGAAAAAGTCAGGTGAGAGATGGAGGAGAAGAGAGGAGAAGATGGAAAGTGATAGGAGGAAAAGGGAAGGTAACATGTCTGAGTAAACAGACAGATTTGAGAATGGCAGAGGCTGGCGGAGGCAGAGAAAGTGAATCTCGGCACAGTGTACACAGCCCTCTCCTCCAAGAGAATAAGGTCACCATCTCTCTCTGAGGACTCCCTTAAATAAAGTCCCCCCCCCCACCTCCATCCTGCACTTTTCTGGGCAAACAACCTCCTCTACTCTTTATTAACTAAATATGAGGGGACTTTGACCGGGGGACAAAAATTCAATATTTTCCCCCCAACAAATATTTAAACCAAGCAAATAAACAGACAAATAAATAGATCTCCTCTGCCAGGGGAGAGGGGTCCAGCCGGTCCCCTGGATGTAATTTGACGGCCCACTTACTTGGAGGCCCTGAGCCCAGCGCTACTCAGACACTCATTTGAAGAGCTGTCAATCAAAGGGCAGCAGTGTTGTTGATGGGGACAAGTGTGTGTGTGTTTTTGTGAGGCCTGGCCAGCAATTCATCCTCAAGGCTGGAGCAGATGTGCAAGCTTGTGTCTCTTCTGATGAACACATCACACCGTCCTGGTCTCCTTTCTGCTGCTTTTAAACTGAAGTGTCTCACCACCTCCCTTGTATCCATCCATCACCTTGTCGTTGTTACGTATTTACTGTCACTTTGCTCTCCTTCCTCTCATATTGTGCTAATCATACGCGCGGACCGAGGGAAAAGATAGTGTGACGGTTTTTGTAGGGCAAAGTACAACAAGGTCACGGGAAATAGTCAAATGGTCACCCAAGTGCTTTGTCTTACTTGACTGAACTGAAGTACTCTCACGTGTGTTATTGCACAAGCGGTGATGGCTACCTTTCTAAAAAGAAGTGATGCTAGCCTAAGCCTTTTTCTCTCGCCTGCTGGGTATTGGGGGGGGGGGGGAGTGGTGATATCAAAAAGTCCTTTCATCCATTTTAGATGAGATGCAGATGACTCAATTATGCTTGGCCTGACATCAAGACCACTTGGCGGAGAAGCTGCTAACGCTGGAAAACGATCCATTTAATCCCACTGATATGAATGGCAGGGCGCTAACAGGGCTCGCAATGGTAAAAGGGTGAGACAGGTATGAGTCAAGCTACTTCAGCGTCACTCAGGAGGAAGAGAGCTCAGCGTCTGTGAAGGGTGGGAAAAGTGAGGAGAGAGAGTGAGGCCTTGATAGCAGATAAGAGACAAGGAGGATTTAAAGATACACTGCACCATGTTTTGATGTCTCAAATTTGAAACCACGAAGCCGAAACCGGTTTTTCTAGCCTTTTGTTACTCTTCAGAGCTGCGAACTCAAGAAGCCGGAAGTATAATAATGGCAGGTTCACTGACTGGAAGAAGTGGCATATGTTAGTCTGCCAGATTTCTGTTGTTGGATTAAACGACAGGCAGTTTATCTCATGAAGGTTTCTTCTTTTTTACAGCAATTATTATTTCCACTTTTAATCCAAATGACATAGAAAGAGTCAAATTTTTACACCACAAAGTGCCACAAATAGGACATAAGAGAGCCACATTAGTTGAGACTGACAAAAAATGGAGTGGACGATTCGAGAAAAAACATCAGATGAAGATTAGGAGGGAACGAGAGAAATGGGTCAGCCACTTCAAATTGGAAATGCGAGAGCCAGAGATAAAGAGAGTGAGGTCCTACAGGACAGATGATATCAGGGCCGCCGGTCACCAGAGCCGGGGCCACAGCAGTGACCCACAAGGATGCTCTACATTTGATCAGACCGCTGTTTGATCTGCAAGGCCTCTCTCCCGCAAGACCCACTCTACATTCTCCTATCGTACACAAACAACACACAAACACGCATACACACATCATGCCATGCCCTCCGCTCATCAGAGCCGCTAAGCTGCCAAGATCTTGACAGCATCGACATCAGCATCAAGACTTCACCATCGCTTTGCTCTCGGTCTAGTTCTAATGCTAAGTGAACTGGGGGGCAGCGAGCCTGTCAGCGGTGATCACCCCGCTCACCAATAGAGCAGCTGAGCAGCTAGTTTGGGGGGTGAGATGCTTGAAATTTTAGGACTCAGCACCAAAAGCAGCAGCAGCTCCAGATGAGAAGAGAGCAGAAGAGATCTTTTGCATGGAGGGATACATCCGTACGGATTTTATTAATTTGATTAATGCTGTTAGTTACCACTGGAAAAAAAAAAAGAAATGCTGTGAGTTCAGCATCAAACCTTGTTCCTTCCTTCACTAAAAGCTGTCTCCAGCAGTGGAAAGTGATGTCTCTTGTCTCCATCATGTCTTTTCTTCTTTTGAGGTTAGCATGCAGCTAACCCCTGCTAGACAGAGTCTCATCACTTTTTGATAGCGACTCTCTGTAGCCTCCAATCATGGCCTGATGACAACATTTTCAATGATATTAAGATTTTTCATTTTCTTGTTTTTTTTTTACACGCACGCAAAGTCACATATGAAAATATATGTCTCCCGTATTAAACAGAATCAGAATTTTGACCACTATGTCTCCATGACCTTTAGTGTCAAAGCAGTTACGTAGATGCTGCCTTGTATTCCTACTGATGTCAAATTTGTCTGGCTTGGCTTTTTACGAACTTAAGTGTAATTAACAGTTGCAAAGCGTCCAAACTGGCATTGCTTCACATGTGTTCAATCAAGTCGCTCTTTTTTCAGTGATGAGTGGTGTTTGTTTGCGTTAGTGACAAATGAGTGCAGCCCTTCCCACTGCTGACAGCCGCGCCTGAGCTGCGATGCTATCTTCAGCTCTAAACCCTGCTTCTACAATTACTACAGCCTCTCAGGCCCCAGGGCTTTTTACACCAGCCTGCACTGGAACTTAGGGCACACACACACACACACACACACACACACACACACACACGGATACTTTACACATACCTCTTCATTTATACAACATGCACATTGACAATTTTACACATGTATTCGATCTTAAAGACACAAAACATAAATACTGGAGTGTGCATTATATGAGCACAGAGGAATGCAACAAGACTGGTCCTCAAAATGAGCACAGTTTACACAACCTGATAACAACGTTAAGATTGAAGTCAGATGACCTCAGTTCTAAATGTAAAATAAAATCATCCTTCACTCACATAGATGGGATCATTATTCACCAAAAATATTGTGATAATTCTAAATCTTTTTTATGAATTGGATAGAAAAGGGTTTTAAAATTTGGATTCAGATCCCTTCTCTTGTTTCATTAAACTGCCCTACAATCAACCCCTGTCTCAAAGCCGTATGCCGGAACATTTGACTGGGATATGACCTCAAACCGGTACCTTTCCCCACCACACACCTGGTTATTTTATCTCCCCTTGCACCTATTGTTGGCCTAATTGAGACTGGCTTGGCTGGATGGCTCGCGGCTGACCCCGGTCAAAACAATGCATAACTGTGGCACTCACCAGCACTGCGTTATTGTCTCTTCAAGTGGGACCCTTTTCTCGTCAGTGCCCCGAGGGGAGAGCGCTCCACACTTATCCATCACTCAGTCACTCCACAACTACAGGAAGTAGTTAACATGGACGACCTCTGGGATGGCTGTCCACTGGGGGGGGGGGGGGGGGGGGGGTGCAGTGGAGGTTTTGGTGAGACACAAAAAACATCACCCATCGCTTCATCACTGGTGGTGACATCAACCGGTCAATCAATCCATCAATCAATTTGTCATTTGCAGAAGCAGTTTGCTCTGCTAGTCCGGTTCCTGGTTCCTTTGAAGTTTAAAGAAAACAGAAAGAAGCAGCTGTCAAAAGAAAAAATAACACAACCGTCTAGACCTGAAACAAAGGTTTACTTGATAAGTGTTAAACAGACGTACTCGACAACATGTCATTGTCTCGTACAAGTCCAAAAGTCATTCAAACAGGTTGTTCGCTGCTGTGTATTTATCAAAGGACGACAGACATGTTAGTTCATTGATGCCATTAAATTCATTATGTTTCACTCAACACAGTGGAGGTTTGCCCTTAAAATTACTTGAGCATGAATATCAGAAGTAAACTACGTATTAACTCATTTCATTGTCTCAGCGTTGGACCGAACTGCCAACCATCGGACCGACGCTGATATCTGATGTCTCTGCTGCGTGATGTAATCCAGAAAAAGCCTTGAATAACAAACTGGCCCATATAGTATAGTTTGGTATTGAATTCAAACTACATTTGAATTGAAAGAAAGTGTTTTGCAAAAAAAGCAGTTTGAGGAAAACAGTGTTTTACTTATAGTTTTAACATTTATTTGAACTTCCTTGGAAGACCAAATATTTGGCCCACGGGAAATGACCAGAGATGTGTTTGTATGTCTCAGTGATTGACAGCTTTACTGTAAATCACCCAGATAGGGGACAACCTGACCCCTCCGGTACTCACAACATCATCATTTAAATATTTTGAATTATTTCTTGGTGCACTGTGCATGTGGGCTCCATCTGGCCTTGACATGGAACGGAAATTCATTTTCATGTCAGTGAGCTGCATCACTCAATAAGGGATCTTTGTCCATCGTCAGCCTGTTTATCTTGAGCGAGGCAGAGGTTTCGGGGCAAGCCTGCTTCAAAGCAAAAAATAATTCACCGCAGTGGGAGAGTTAAGATACACATGTATATCCTGGGCTGACTAAGTTTAAGGTCAGGTCAAAGATAATGAGGAGGAATACAATCAAGCAACATTTAAAGAGAAACACACACACCCACATACACGTTTGAAGAAACTTTTGTACCTGTCATATGTGCGTTATCCGGGCACGGAGAAAATAATTCACAAAGGCACACAAATAACAGAGGGATGCAGGTTGTTGGATAAAACACTGTTTTTTTTAATTACTGCCATTCCTATTGCTTCAGACAGACAAGCTGTGGCGCAGGGAGCACAGAGTGATTCAAACAAGTCAATGCTACTGCCGATCTACAAACAAATCTCTCCGACAACACCAAACAACAGAGGCGCAGCAAAAGAAGAAGCAAGAAGAACAGTGTTTGGCAACCATTAACATCTTGGAAAAAACTTCAGAAGTAAAAAAAGGAGTGCATTCTGCATTTTTAATAGTAAACAGCATCTCTACTTCATCATGAACTAGATAGAGAAAGAAATCAAACGAGGAGGGCTGCTACACTGCTTTGACGTCGGCCCCCTTTTCCACTCTTTTTAGCTTTTTTGAAAGTGGATATTGTCAGAAGTGCCGGATCTTTCTCTCGCTTTCTCAGATGGCCTGCAGCATTACAGGGGAATGTGGTGCTCAACACACTTTAAGAGTAATTAAAAGCGATTGAACAGCTGTAATTATGAGAAACGGCGGTTGTGTTTCGGGTCATTCTATCAGTGCTGCCTTTCATCAGAGCAGAGGCAGAGGGGGCCCTGCTGCCAGTCTCTGTTTTCTCCATATGCACATCTTCAAGAACAAACAACTGGCAGGCTGCCTACAGGCTCACACACACTATCACACTCACACACACTCGTCTTCACGTAGACAACGTGGGTGAGCGAACGTGCACAGGCAGAAACACACATGATCGCATCTATATTCACATGACTCAATGTACATATACAAACACGCACACGCGCACGCACACTCTCGCACATCAATATGGGACAAACGCAAACGCGAAACAACACATTCTTCATGTTCTCCATTGGGTGACATTCATAACTTTTTTATCACAATCTTTCTTTGGTCTCTTCAGGCTCATTCCACTTCTGAACAGAATAAAAGGGATTACACTATACACAAGTGAAAAATGCAATACCATGTGAGCAGACGTTCTTTAACCATTGTATACTGTATTATAGCACACCGTGTGTCGAGTAAAAAGCATATATGTATGTACTGTACTGGACTACTGAGGATGGATCAATCTACTGATAAAAGCATGACTGGGTTATATGAGGTTAAGTAACAGAGTACACTGAAATGATAAATACTTGCACAATGTATGCCAACACTGAAATGTAGGTTCCACTTATGTTTCGTTAGACCGATGTGACACTAATTGCTTGTCGCTAAAGCTCGCCTTGTTAGCATGTTACTGAAGCGCTATTCTGATTCTAATCGTGGTGTGTGGTGGTCTGGTTTCCTTCCAGCCAAATCCAAGCTAGAGTGAGCTGAGATGCTAGCATCAGTTGGGGAAGTGAAAAGTGGAGTAGAGGGAATGGAGATGCTCCAATCAAAAGAAAAATCTATCTTGAAGTGATCAAAACGGAGCTGTCTTCAGTGGTCTGTCCCCTGGTTAACGTGGGGGGCCATTCAGAAAAGCTGGTGGGTTTTCTTCTTTTTCACTCCATTCACCCTTCACATCCTGTTTAAAGAGATAATAGGAGAGACAACTGATGATCAAAATACATCTGTGCTTTAATAAAAGACTGGACAGCCACTTTATTACACATTATAGTTAATACTGGCTGAGGTGAGGACTGAAATGGTAATATGGAAGGAATGACTTCTGCATTTTATCAGTGTTCATATCTGATTGTGTTAAACAAATTCCACTTTAAATTACAATTTAGAGCAACAATTAAATCATCATCAAGTAACGAACAAACTATTGAGCCATCTGTGAATGAAAATATGCCGCATAGGCGATATATAAATGTCCATAAGCACATTTTTACACCTGAACATCTCGGGCCCACCTCCAGAGAAGCGACTCCACTCTGTTGATGATTTCAGACAGATCAAACGGCAGCGGCATGTTGGGGTCATCCACACCCCAGAAGGGCCGGTCCACCGGGGCCTCCTCGGGGGGTAATGTCTGGGCCAGACTCGAGTGGCACCTGAGGCGACAGGACGCAGGAAGCAAATGTGGCCATTAACTCCTCCCTCTCGTCAAAACCAACTGGTGGACCCTCCACCAGCATTAGGACACGTGTCCAAAGCTCCCTCACAGGAACTTTCTGCTGGTGCTTTTAATATGTTGTCATTATAATCACTGACATTGTATCTATATAAAGCTCAAGAAAGTTTAAAAATAATTCATATCTTTATATCTGTTCATTCTAGAACGAATATATATATATATACCTGACATTGCCAATGTGTGTGTGTGTGTTTTAGCTTGTCCCTAAAGAAACAGTGGGTGTTTTGTGTTTGACCAGGAGGCAGTCAACTTGTGTGTTTCCTCTCCTTTTTATGACTCCTAATAACACTGGGCCCTATTTAAACCTCCAGGATATGAGGGAGTAAGTGTGTCTGTGTGTGCAAAACAAGACGTGGTACAAATATGTCAAATAACTGTTTTCCTGCAGATGTATTTGAGGAGATTTGAATTATTGATTGTTATGCAACTTGTACTTTCTTACTTTAGCAACACTGTTACGAAACTTTCAAGCCAGTAAAACCGATGGAGCTGAACGGAGCAGAGGGAGCGGTATAAAATGATGCGTCACTGATGCGCTGATGAGAAATCATGCATCATGATTAAAACCCCATTCATCACACACACATACACGCAGCGGGATGCTTTCCCAAGAACATCACTCTCTGTTGTTGCAATCATGACAGTGCGGTGAGAGAAACCAGCCCTTTTCATATCACTGCATGATTTTTATATGACTAATAATGTGAGGTTAGCTGCAATTTCTACAGTGTGGGGAACCCCCACAGACCTTAGCCACATCTTTTGTCAGACCAGTGTAAATATTTACTGCGGTGACTTGGTGTTGCTCTCTGCTGTCATTGTAAATCTGCCCTCCCTCTGCCTCTTGACAGATGAGAGTGACCCTTGACCTGGAGGTGCAAGAGGGAGAGGCAGAGGACGGCATTTGTATGTCACGTGTGCGCATGTGAGTGGTGGCCCAAGAATTTCCTTGTAGAGCCGCGAGGCCGGTTATAGTCCCCACTCAGTCATTATGTCAGGGTCTGTCCTGTCATATCTCTTTACCTCATCCACACCAAAAACAAACCTCAAATATACCCCTCACACACACACACACACTCACAGACACGACCACCACCACCTTGTGGCCAGCAACTAAAAGAAACTAAAAGAAAGGATGGAGAGGACACGGAGAGCCATAGAGAGGGATATGGGGGTCAGTTGTAGATGAGATGAGGGGATGTTAAAGTTGTCAAGGGACAACCGGGGGCTGCCACAATTTGTGGTTATATATTTTCACCGGAGCCACTTAATGTTCGACTGGCTCTCAGCCTAAGTGCTGCATTTTGGTGCGGTTAGCCCTTTATAGAGCTGCTGCATTACGGCGGTGAAGACCAGCATTAACAGCCACTGTTCCAATATATCTTCTGCACTCTGGATCAGGGCCTGATAATAGCATCTGTTAACATGCACTAAGTACCATTATGTAGCACATCACTTCATAAATAATACGATTAGGCGACCTTGGGGCTTTGCGACGAGCCGTGTGTTTAAATGTTCTCATCATTTATTTAGGGTGCGAATTAAAGGAAGCGCCACTTCAGAGGAGGAGGACCTGGCTGGCATACATGTATACAGAGCGTGTGCGAGAGAGACAGGGAGTGCAAACCGATCCAGACAGCACACGCTCACACAGAGTGTGTGGTTCCGCTGACATCAGCTCGAGGTTACCGTAGGCCGAGGGAGCCAAGGCCTTTGATTTGGTTGATTAAGTATTCATACAGTGCAGCTATGAGAGAAAACACTTGCCTTTTTCTGCTGCCCTGACTCATAATGAAAGGCTACATAAAGCAAAAACCTGACCAGCTGCCTTCAACAGAGCTGCCGCGTTTATCTGACAAGAGATCTTGCAACATTAGCTTGCAAATAGAAGGCTCCTGGTTTACCAGAGATATAAAAGATATCAAGACTGGAAGACTATCAAAGATAATAAAGTGTAGGTAATTCAGCACACACTTTTACACAATCTACTACTGTTCACAGAGTAGCGTCCCTTGACTGCTAAAATGGAACCAAACAAAAAGTCAATACTGAGCGAGGTGCCTTAAGCTCTCCAGGGCTCTTGCTAGAAATTCAGTGTAAGCCACAGTGGCGTACAAACAAGGCTCACCAAAAGACTTTCCCATGGCAGAACAGCCCACCTTAAAGTTAAGGTCAAAGACAAAGAGGTGTGTGTGGGAGCTGAGGAGGGAGAGAATGTGTTTGTGAGTCCTGGCTGTTCCAATGGATTAACCCCAGACAGATATGGGCCTAACTATCCCATCTGGCGCTCGGTCAAGAGAGATTGGCAATACAATCACTCATTTCAATTTGCCCTGAAACCTTATAGCCTGGCAGGCCCCCACTCAAATGGTATGCTAATGTGAAAGGTATCTAGGATTCTATCGCCTCTATTCCACAGAGGCCTTTCCCTCCATGCAGCACAGTGCACTTGAACTGCAGCTGTGGCGGCAGCTCCACGGCCCTCGCTGCAATAAGGGGCCGGAGCCCCCTTTGCGCTCAAACTAACCACTTTAGCTAAAGTGAGTGTTAATTATGGACAGGCAAAGCAGTCAATAAAAGGTTAATGTAAAAGTCAAAGGATAAATTCCTTTAAGCATTGCATCATTCCACCATCTCTGTGACCAACACACTGCTCACAGGTCTCCTAATCAATACGTTTTACTGTAATGCGCTCCCCATCGATTTCCTCCCCGCCCCCTTGCTCCGTGGTCCGAGCTCCATCACTTGGTAAAAGAATGGAAAGGGAGAGGGAGAGAGGGTGGAAGGGGAAGGAGAAAAACGAGTAAATAAAATGATTAACCTCGGTTTCACTTTGTTGTTTCACTCTTAGTCTGTCTCTGAAAGGGTTGTCGGACGAGCGTCTGATGGTCCGATATCGCCGCCATCGCCACCGTCCCGACCATCACGATCATCAGAATCATCAGCCCACTCAATCTCAGGCCAGTGTGTAATTGTGCAGCAGTACACTCAAGCGGGGCCATACATTAAAAGGCCCTCTGCTCTTAACAGGATGGAAATCTGCCTAATAGACAACATCAGTGCTTCCGACTCATGCAATTACACTGATAAATGCACAATTGTGTCAGACCAAGTGAAAAAGAACCCAGCCAGCGTAGAGGGGGGACAACATTTATTGCATTATTGCAACAGGAGGTCATATATAACCACATGGGATTAGTCAGGTCAGGTTGGGCTGTTCATCTTAGAACAATGGTGGAGTCAAGCCAGGATTTTGGAAGGGAATTAAATATATTTAATGTATATTACGTAATTTGATGACTTGATTTGAAATCTCTTTCTGTTGCATGAGCATGTGTCTTTTAAAACTTCTGTGTAAAAATCATCACACTAGCAGATGATTTTATGAAACCCGCATTACAAATCGCTGCATCTGCCTGACTAATTTACCTTAATCATTTATATTTAATGGCTTCAAAAAACTATGATGATCATAATTTGAGAATTACTGTTAAAATTACACTTCTATACAGTTACACTGCTCTTTGCCAATAAAACAGAGGGAAGATAAAAATATGCGATAAGGGATTTTATGAGACACTGTTGATGTTTGCCAGTGTTAAGCCACAATGAGTCATATCATCAATCAATCAATCTTCCATGTTAGTTTTGAAACTGTGTTATGTTCCTGTGCTGATCAAGGGAAACAAAATACCTGAGATCACCTGCTCTCTCATGCTCTGGCTGTGCCTCATTTGACTCTCCTGCAGAGCTGTGCAGGTGTGAATTTTTATGGTTTTGGCAGCCGAGGGCCTGATACTGAGGATACAATCAAACAGGTCATGAAAAAACTGGCATGTGTCTCATAAATCAGCCTGACCCTGGAGGTAAGGCATCAGTCACGAATCAAGTAGAAAGAAAGAGGTAAATTATCTATGTACATTTTGTATCTGTGCAATGTTGAGTGAGAAATTAGCAATTGATCACATCAGTCTTTATGTGTCATGTGACTGTTTAATCGGTTAGGGAGGCAGACAGCGTTTATCTGAATACTTATCTTTTTACTTTGTTTTGCAAGACATTAGTGATGTCACGCAGAGGGCTTTTCACCGGGGAGACATTCAGAACAAGGCCCAACCTGTGAGGTGTCATACCCTGGATCTGAACTTATGCCACCCAAGACTCCAGAAGTCCTGTGAGCTCTCGGGGCTGTCCTTTTTACAGCCTGAAGAGCGCGTCAGATCCCCATCCCCGCCACCCCAAACTCCTATTATCCCAATCGCTGCCACATTCAGCGTTAAATGTAAAGTGGTGCTGAATGTGAGCCAGCCAGCCAGCCAGCCAGAAAGCGTGGGCTGCGCCGCAACTTAAGCGTTTCCTTAGGATCAATCAAATGCTATTGTGTCTGCAGACAGCTGCTGACTGTACACTTTGTGAGTGTGTGAGGTGGGCAATTGTGGAGAAAGAAACAGAGAGAAAATGCGGGTTGCGGGGGTGGGGTGGGGGCGGGGGGGCGTCATCAAATGCATGACATATGTTCCTTTCATTTTGATTCCCTCTAAGGAGCCTAGGCTAATAAAACTAACATCTGATGCACTCTTTTCCCCTTTAATTAATGGTTGTGGAAACCACGCAAAAATGCATTAGCAAGAGAGGCAGCGGCGGCGGCGGGTGGGGTGGGGGTGGGAGGTGGCTGGGGACGAGGTGGGTGCTGCTTTGCTTTCAACACTCTTCCACGTGCCACCATGTAGCTGCTCCTTCTGGGAACAATAATTCTGCCGGGGACCGTGGGTACCTTTGGGCGGGGCAACCCTTTCCTCAGACTCTGTGAGGTCTCCTTCATGCCATCTGCAGTCTGGCCTGTTCGTTAAACCACATGAAACAAATAAGGCTCTTTATTGGCATCAGTCGGGAATGCAGGACCCTGAGTTTGGATCGGGTTCCTTGGACTGTGCATGGAGGTAGCTATACCTGAACAGGTCCTGCCTGCTTCCAACAGGAGTGCTTGATGTGGCCTGGCCGGCTGCCCCGTCTATAGAGCAGGGTGAACCAGTTGTAACAGAAAAACAAACACAAAGCCAGGTAGCCTCTAAATACCCTTCATAATTGGAGGCAATAAAACACTACTGCAGTCTGGAAGTGCAAAGGAGGCAAGCCCCTGAACTACAGCCTCTGCTCTCAAAAACCAGGTGGAGATCCATTAGGTGCTTAACAGCGTAACAAATTACTGAACACCTTGGTCTGCTCCTTCCCCTCCTCAGGCTAGGAGATGGAATGTGGCCTAATGTCAACACAGGCGCAAAATTTACGAGCAACCAACTATTGTTCAAATGCAATCAGGTTCTAATAAAAAAAAAAAGAGGCAGGAAAAAAGAACAAATAGATAGGTTCCTCCTGGTCATTTACTCTTCCGACAAGGGGTGAAGAGACACATCACCCCCTAAGGCTCTGGATCTCTGTGTGTTAGTACGTGTGCGTCTGATGGAGAGAGAGAGAGAATACTTGTGTGTGCATTTTAGAGAGAAAGAATTAGTGTGTGTGTATGCGTGTGTGTGTGTGTACGCTCCAGGCTGACTGGGGAGGAATGAGAGTAGCTGAGACTTTTGGCCTACTAGCCACCTGTGCCAGGCTACAGGCTAGTTCAACAGAAGCAGCTGGCTTGAAGGAAAAGTGAAATAAAAAAAAAAACAAAAACAAACATTTACTCCAGACCCTGCCAGTTGCACCCAAAGGACCACACTAAGCAGCGGTGGATGCCTAGCTCAACACAACAACCCTCTCCATCATCGTCCCAAATGATCCACACGTGGCCAAATACCAGAGTGAGACATTTTGATAAATATACAGGCAAAACTAATTAGAGTTGGTTCTGAAGAGACACTGAAGTTTTTCCTGATGACGCTGTTTATTTATAAAGCCCAGGAGAGAAAATGGAGCAATAAGAGAACTTGATGGCGAGGGGAAAGAGGTTACGAGCCTGCGAGTGATTGCACTTTTTTCACAGTGCGGCGTTTGGAGGCTGTAAATCTGCTGTTAGGGAATCAGGAAGAGGGTTACTGTGGCACTGGGAGCACTAACTCTTAGTTTTCCAGGGCAATGGCACGTCGTTGCTGTGAAAACTTGTTGTTCTGAGAATGTTCTTGTAAAACGATCATTTTTAACCCTCATTCCTCCCCTTCATCATACACCCCCACCTCCCCACTCCCTCCTGGCCAAGCGTCAGTGCCTTCTGGGCATCATCTGAATGGTGCTATGAAGCCGGTGATGGATGACGCTCACCTCAACAGCTATGCAGCCAAGCCATTGGACGACACCTGACCCCGGTCACATGATAAGGGCGATCCAACGTGGGCACAATTCCCACCTGTCTTCAGGTGACAATGGCAGGGTCAAGCTGGGCCAGCTAATTATAGCCTATTGTAGCTTCAATTGCCTGGTTACAAGTTATCCCTCTAGCTCCAGGGGACACGGTGTTGTGTTCTGAAGCTTTTGTGTGGAGTTAAACTGTGAGATAGAAGCTTTAAACTGTTGCACAACAGATATTGGGTTTCAGAAACATGTATATTAAACTGCTTTACACACACGGACACAGTGACTTTTCTGTTCCCTTCGCACAAAGCACAGAAACGAAGTAGCTCTTCTGTGAGTTGATGTGAAACTGTGTTCAAACTACATGCAGTCACCTCATTTTTGACATTGCTTGTTCCAGTGAGATCACATAATAGGTACACACCCCACTGAAAGAGTCGTAAATCTTGAAACTCATTAACAGATCTGGTCCAGGCGGAGACCATCAACAAGGAAAAGACACACCTGTAAAAGAAAACTGTTCAAAAATTATATTAAGCAATTCAACACTTGATATCAATTCAGAAAATGTCATAATTTCTGTTATTATATATAGTTTAAAGAGTGTTTAAAAACATCTACATTTGAAACAAATTGTAATAAGTCTCACATAGTTTTGCTGACCCCCCCCGCCCTCTGCTCCTAAACCTCTCACCCCCACCCTGACCTTTCCTCTGGTGCTACCATCAGGCAAAATTTAGAACCTTCAGACAAGAACTGCCAGATCATAAAATCTAACAGAAAGACTGTGATTTATGAATTGTTTCGGGCAGTTCGTTTGGGCTAATTTTTTAACTGCTTTCCTTATTTCTGTTGTCAACCCCTAAATCGATAAACAAAGGAGTGGCACGGAGTAACCAGGTGATGTTCACATCGCCACGCTGGCATCCGTCAACAGGTGAAACCACTATTACTCATTCTATTTACAGTCTTCTGAAAATGTCTGACTGGGCGCAACATAACTTCTTCAGATGCTTTCGTTATCTTTTTTTCTCTCCCTGTACACAAACCGAGGAAACTGTCCCAAATTCAAAAGAGTACGAGTGCGATCCCGAAGCGCACATGTGCACGTTGTGTGTCCATGCCAGAGTACAGCTTTCCGCCAGGTGTTTGAACTTCTGCATCACCTGGTGCTCCTGCTGCGTGAACACGAGTTTTGTTTCACCCTATTAAGTAAATAGTGTAATTAAAGGACCTCGGCGTTTAAAACGGTGGGAAAAGCCAGCAATTTGTTTGGAGGAACAGCCAGGCTGGGCCCTAGGGCGCTTCACCAAACAGGATGCAAAGAGTGCACACAGCGAGCTGGGGAACGCCATATATGTGTGTGTGTCCATGAATACATATAGTAAGTATTTACCTTACAGATGAGCTGGTGTGTGTTTGTTTAAGTCTAAATCATGAAATGTTGACCAGTGTCAGATAAAAACTGTTTTTGTTCTAACAGGTATTTCATAATGTCAGTTTACAGTGACAACAATCAAGACTTGATGTAATAACTGTAATACCAGCATCACTAAGGACCAACCCTTTGTCTATTGTGCCTCAGGCATTGTTCTTATTGATGCATGCGAATGAAGTACAGGGCGGTGTTCATTGTTTAGTTAAATTGAATAAAGTTAAAGGTGACACACAGCTTTTTTTTCACATGCACAACGTGAGCTGAGCTCGGCACCATACAAAGATTACAATTGAGTGATAACTGTGATCAGTTCTCTGCATTAGCGCCCGTTCTAAATGTTTTTTTGTTTTTTTTTCACTCCACAAACACTCCCGCTCCGCATTACCTATCCCAGTGAGGTTGCATCTTACTAAATTCTCTGCCATTACTTCTGATCCAGGGTCAGCTGTGGGGAGTAAGAGAGGGATAACCTCTTTCTGAGCCCCGTAGAAGCCCAGATGGCTGCGCGGAAGCTCTGATCCAAAAACTAGATTACAACTCAATCACTTTGGCCACATCTCCAAGTCCACAGTTTAACCCCCTCCGATGTCAGCCAAGGTCACAGATGCACACTTGAGAGGCAAAACGAGCCAGGAGTGAAGTGCTGCCAGAGTCGGAGGAATTAGATCCGGGCTGAGTGGCCCTCATCTGGCTAAGCCTGGTAAGTAGCAAGACTAACAGGCTGAGGCACGGTGGTTTGGGTTTGTAGATACACACTTACACCCACACACACACACCCATGCTTGTAAGCTTGCACACAAATGTACACACACACACACACACACACACACAAATAAGGAGGTAAACACACTTATATAGTCACACACACAGGCAAACGGAAGGACTTGGAGGGCTACAGATGGCGTGCCCTGGGCCGGGTGACTGGGGCTCTGAGTGAGCTAGTTTTAGATCCAGTGTGGCGGCTGCCGTGATGCACAGGGCTCAAGGGTTGGGGCGGAAGACAAAGAACAGCGGAAGGAGTTCATGGGGGGAAAAAGGGGAGCAGGCGGGGTGCTACTCCTCTCCCCGCAGAGGGGGCTCCAAACATTTTTTTAGTACAACATCAACATGTCATTGTCCATTCGTCCCTTTGCCCCAATGCCCATTTCCTCGCCCCGCGTCTCCGCCTACCAGTGCAAGTGCACACCCCCCTCTACACAAACACTAACGTTCAAACAGATTCTCTGGGAGCCAGAGGCCAGTTCAGCCATAATTCTGCCTGACTTCCGCTGTCTGACTGGCAGGAGACAGGGAGGGTGAGGACAACAAGCTGTGAATACGGAAAGAGACAGAAAATCATTGAGAACCTTGCCTTTATGAATCTTTGATGAGAGGGAGGGTGGGGGTCGGTGAGGGCTTTGCCTCTAGTTAAATCAGAGCAGAGCGTGTATGGTGTGTGTATGACTGCCAACAAAAGTTGAGATAAACAGATCCTGGACCTGGCCCAGACAACTGCAAACCCAGTAGTGGGGAACATTTGTCCCTGCAATTAGCCCCTGTCCTACTTGTTCACGTTGCAGGTGAATGGTATTGGTGACTTGCAGCTGTGAGTGATGAGGAGCCCGGGATGGGACGGAAGGTTTAAAAATACTAAGAGTTCCCGGTGTACGTGTAAACAACATGTTTTGAATTAAATTATGCAGCTCGCAACACCCAAACAGATTTGTTACATAATGTATCAATAAATCAATACAATATCAAGGCAGATGCAATATCATCAACACCGCATGGGTCACATAAGGCTACATGTCAAACAAGTCACATCATGCTCCAGGTCATTTCATAAAATTTAACAGTTTCCCTGAAACTCCAATGCAATTAGCTTTGCTTTCTGTAAGCCGTTTTTCTTCTCATTCAGATTGTCTCAGTCATCATGTTTGGTGTTTTGTTTTTAATTACAACACTCTTGAGCTATTAATTCCTCTGTCTTCTCTGACAGATGCACCTGGATTTATCACACACGACTGGCAGCCTTTGTTGTCATTTGGAATTCAACCTGCCACGGCCCACATTTAAAGTTATAGCACTTCAGACACCTTCATGAAATGACTGAATTATATAGCGTATCAGCTATCACCATGATGAATGGTCAGTAAATATATTTTAAGATTCTCCTGAAACTGTGAATGCGCACAGATTTTTTTTTTTAAAGATTTCCACTGCTCTGGTACCATTTGACCTCAGCTTGGATTACTTCTCATAAGAACACTTGATTATGGCCATAACTTAAAGTTTTATAACTTCACGTTACTGCATTTTCTGAACAGAACTCAAAGACGTAAAACTAAACAGCAGAGCTCCATTCTGCCAAATTTTGCAGGCACCCCTCAGCATCGAAAACAGTTTGCTTCTTGACTGACATCGGTGATGATAGCCTCCGTTTCTCATCATAGAGAGCGCCACTTTGACATATGCTTGCTCTCAGCCATGATGAGTGACTATGCAAAAAAAAAAAAACAAAAACAATGTGATGGACTGCAATTATTGTGTCCTACATAATAGTTTTCTAATTAACAATGATAAAGCATGTTGCAATGCCTTGTAAAGACGTACTGACTTCCAATTCAAGCGTGAGAAGTTGTTTTACACACACGCCCAAGTGGTATTTCTTTTTTCCCTGTTCATTGTTTTAGCCTCACACCTGTTCTAACTTCGGACATATGAAAAGCCGCCGATGACTCAGAGGAGGGTGTTTTAATTAAAAATACAAGACGTGTTACAACAAACTTCTCTCACATCACAGAAACAGCTTTTTAATAGATGTCAAACAGGTGCCAATTTTTTTTTTCATCATAGGTTGGGTTATGTTACGAAACAAGCAGAGCTGTATTGTAGTTTTATCTCATCTGCCACCTGTGACAGCTCAGAATTCAGAGTCCTCTCGGAAGCTCAGCTCATGTTAATGTGTCACCGATGAGGCCTTTTGAAGGCTCGATTCATCTGTCTGTCTGTGAGCACCGAGGCACTGCTGACTTCCGATCACATAAGAGCTTGGCAATGAGATGAACTGCCTGTCTTAAGCTGATCAAGAGTTACCTTGGCTTCCATCTACATCTGTCAGGTTCAAGCTTTACACTTCACTACACGTGCTGATCACATATAGCAAAGTACGGGCAAAATTTCAAACTGGTGGTCGGACTAATCCACGTTAGGCTTCAATTAACACAGGATTTCCACTTTTTCAGGATCCTGAGATGAAGGTGAAGGATTGATAGACACCTAAAGCACCTTTTCTCACAGTTTAGAGGCCTGCCATAGCTGTGAACTCATTGCTCTTCCTGCAGCCTCAGGAAAAAGACAATGGAGAACTATGCCAGGTTTGGGTTGGGTCGCTTACAGGGTGTAACAGTGAGTCTAACAGCGCCCCCTGATGGTTCATACAGGCTTTGTGCCAGCAAGGGAGGGCATCTGTGGTTCTGACGGTGTGACAAGAAAAACAATTGCAAAGGAAACCATGTCACCTGACATCAAATGGAGTCCGTGTCCAGCCTTTGTTTGCAGGCAGAGGGAGGTGAAAAGAGCAGTACTTAGCAGAGTATCTAACCTGTAGTCTTATCTGCTGGACAAATCAATAGCAGTGTCTGAGAGCAGAACAGAGTGTGCTGGGGGGCAAGCTGGAGGGGCTACCCTTGGCCTGCTGCCCCCCGGGCCCCTCCTGGGTGGTACCTGCCTGTCTCCTCACTCTCCATCTCTTCCGCGTCAGTGCTCCCATCCTGCAACTGCTTGCTCACACACATACACACTCTGTAAGGGACGCAGCGACATCTTGTAGAACCATCTATACTATGAGGTGCAACAGGAGAGTCACATCATCGAAAATGTTTCACTGCAGGTGCAGACTTGTGAAAGGTGCATAAGAGGATATACAAAAAAATTCAAACAGACAGAAACACACACACTGAGGTACATTTTTTAACATGTGCAAACTCTTTTGGTCCCTTGATACCCAATAGTACATGGGCCACAATACGACATGAGGTAAAAGTGGCTTCCCATCGTGGCGGTCTTTCATACATGGGGGCAAAGGAGTCCATACCTAATGCACGACAGAAAACCTGCCCCGATCTGACCCAAAAGCCCTGGAGAAAAGTGAGCAACAGTAAAAGTGGAACCGCTCCATACTGTAGGAATCCACTTCTCTAAAAAGCACAGACCCTTCCCCTCAATGCTCCTCTGTTTGCTGCTGCCTACTTACTTTCAATCACAGTTTACATCACAGAACAAGAAGTGGAGGGATGGGAGGAGGCGAAACACAAGCCTGCTACACAATGCACTTGTCTGGCAGCTGCTTGCTCTGACATTTGAGGCCATAGGGACCTTGTTGAAAGAGCAGATGCTCACTGATGTAAAGGCACAGGAACATGGCAACTACACAAGTGGCTGAAGCAGAAAAAAAAAAGGGTCTGCACAAACACATGACAGAAAAGTACAAGGGGAAAAGACCGAAGATGACTGGCTCATGCGGAGAATGCGTTTGAGAGTAAAAACAAACCTAACGCAGCAGAGCGGACGTGGCAGACTGACGTGCACATAGACGGCAGAAGACACCGTGTAAACTGTATGTAACGATGTCGCCAGAAGCATCTTAATGAAAATGATCGAAAAAGATATTTGCACACTAATGAAGAGAAATTACATTCACATTTGAATAAAGACAATCATATCACAAGGGGTACACATAAGACTACACTGGTGACAAAAGGAGACACACAAGTAGCACAATGAAAGCAGATACAGTAGAAAATAAACAGAGTCCCACTGGATAGGTTGAGAACAAGGTGCCCCTGTCTCCTCGCACATTAAATATCCAAACACATAAATCAACCTACGGGCGACTTACAGTATACAGAGCGCACCTTGTAAAGATTATCATGGGATGTCTTATTATAATGCCCATGACCTATTTTGGCTTGCTACCCCTTGAGTGACAATATGCTCCTGAAACTGGCAACAATCACTGATTTGAATCAACAGGAAAGGACGGAATTGAGTTGGAGCTGGAAGAATGCCAAGAAAAGATGAGAATAGAGGATGATACAGGGGAGAAAAAAAAAAGAGAGAAACACCAAATAAAGGGTGATGGAAAGATGAGATGAGGGCAAAGCAGATGGAAACAAAAGAGAGGAACACAAGACGCTGAATGCAAAGTGAGAAGTGTACAGAACAGGCAGCATCATGGTGCATCTCCGGCAGAGAGAAATTAGTTTCCGCAGTGGTCCGCAGGCAGCGTTATGGAAATGGGTGGCTGGCAGCCTCTTTGGCTGACTGTAAACAGGATCTTGGTAAGGCATATAGCCTCTGGTGAAGCCCACAGAGCTTGGCATCATTGCAGTGCTGTGTTAGAAGGAGGGTCCGTGGGAGTATTGCAGCCTATCTGTCTGGTTCCTTTGCTCCAACCTGCCTGAACTCCACTCGTGAGTAATTTATGAAGCGGGTGGGGGTGGTTGCGGAAGCGGTACGTGCACATCCTGACACCAAATACACGACATGTTCCATATGTCTTCCCACGAAACTACAAAGAGCCCTTTTGTCTCTACAAAGAAAAAGAAACATTAAAAAGTAGTTGAGGCGTTCATGGAGCTTGCACGTCGTGAACTACTGAGAACCAGGTAGTTAATGGTAACACGAGCCAAGACGCTTAACTAAAATTAAAGCAGCATTCTGTACTAAGGTTTGGCCCTTATTTAGGTGGTCATTCAAAAGCTACGATACTATCTGGCAGCACTGTCTTCTGGTTATGCCAGGGCACAGACGTTACACAGAGCCAAAGATCTTGAAGAAAAGAAGGCCAAAAAACTGGCCAGGAGTTAACGGACCTTGGCCTTAGGAAAGCAAATCAGTGCACTAGAGAATACTTAACAAGGACAGCACCAGATCTCTGCAATTTACAAAAGATCCTGCCAAATTTAAATTACATATGTTGCCAAAGCAAGTTAAGAAAGTCTTACTTCATTGCCTGCACATGTAAAGCAATTCCGCTCTAAAATTCCAAGTCCAAAGTGTCCCTTAATGTGTGCATGTGTCAGCCCTTTATGTGCATGTGAGGCTACTTGTCTACCCCTGCGTCGTGTCTGGTGCTGGCCTCTCACTTTCCTGCTTCCTAACAGCTGTAGCTAGCACAATTAAGCCTGCATTATCTTTTGCCATGCTGCAAAACAAAGTGCGTTAGTGTAATGCGAGGTCTCACACAAAAGTAAACAACTTCATCTTGTGTCTGAAATGTATGTCACTGCGACTGTGCAAAGCTGCCCATCGACACAGCCGTGTCGGGTTGAAGGAGCGTCTCCTAATTAATGAGAGAGAGAGTCAAAAGAAAGAGAAACTCTCTCAGCCACAGTTCTCCTTCAAACACACACTTCCTACGGGACCCCATTGTTTGGACTGAGGCATCATGGGTAGCCTTATTTACAGATTTTAATTGCTCTGGTGATCTGTGGGTAAAACACCCTGTCGTAATCACCCCACAATAGAATTGTTACTCTTTCTGACAATTGTAATAAAATGCTCTACAGCGTCCGGGGTAAATGAAGAGAAAGGAAACAGAGAAGGGCAGAAATAGAGAAAAAATAAATAAATAAGGAAAAAAAAAATATTTTAGATGCAAATTTTTCTAGGGAGAGAGGAACTAATCCGAGCGGGCGGGAAGCAGGGATGAGGATGGGACTGTTGTCCAAGGAAATGATTGCTCTCCCACCTCAAAGTGACAACCATGAGAAGCTCACCATTCCTGGACCTCCAAAGCGTAACCGCAAAGAAGACATGCGCCACAACCATCACACAACAAACACACACACACACAGACAGATTGGGAATGTGGAGGTAGGTCACCTACAGGAAGAGATTAGTGTCACCAGGCAGAGGTACGAACATGGGACTGTCATACGCAGCTGTGCCTAATCTGGAAGGAGCTGGCACAGCCTGCTCTCGTGTGCTTTCACACTGCTTTCAGAGAGATGGTAAAACACAGTTTATGCCAGAGTTAAGGCAGAAGGATTCCCAATATCAGAAATGAAATGTCCTGAATGGGAATAACGTCTTAATTTTAAACAGACAACTACAATGAGCCACATGTGAAAAGAAGCTCCTGTGTGTAATGTAATTTATTAGAATGGACTACAGCGGCAGTGCAATATAAACACCATGATGTTTAAAATTTTTCTTTTTATATTAAGAGTACACTTTGGGACTGTTTTTTGTGGCTGAATCGTACATATTGAGGCAGAGGAATATTTCAGCAGATTAACTGAACGAAAATGTGACAACATAATCTAATGAAATCCAGTCCGCTGGTTAATTTAAACTAAAATATTCAGCGTGCACTAAAACATGCCATGGTCACTTGCACAATGAAATATGAATCGTTTCCTTAAATGGTACTTGGCTACAGAAAATAACATTTCAAAACTGATGCACATCATTTGAAAAGAGGCACTGAGGTTCATTCACGCTGAGACGACGAGTAGCAGCAGCTCCTTTTCTCTGTGGAAAAGCCTGTTTTACTTAAGTGTGTCAAACTTTATCCCATTATTATGCCTGCTGATAAAGGTAATACTAACACCCTGTGCATCAAAGGTCCATGAAAAATTAAACAGCCAATCAGCTGGCAATTATTCTCTTTAATCTCCTGGAGGCAGCCAATGGGGATATGCCTCCGGTGGTGGCGCCCTGGAAGGGATTCTTTGCCTTCAGTTCTGCACATTTCACAATCCAAACACTTACTTTGCATTATGCTCAGCTCAGGCTAAAATAAAGTACAGAGGAAAAGTTTTCTAAACTGCTTCACGTCTTCGTATTTGTGAAAATACACCATCTCGAGTATCAATACATTAAAGCCAGATAATCCACTTGGTCTTTGTCCCTCCCAGGCTATAGATCGTGAAGACACCCTGTTCACGTTCCAGAGGAGTTGATCAATGGCTCATTTGAGGTCGCAGGATGCAGTGCCAAGATGTTTAGAAGAGGTAATGCTTTTGCTATTACTGTTGATTGAAGTATTATGATATATAGGAATCCACAGGAATGTGTTATTGCAGCCGAAACATTAAAAGAGAAAACTGAAAAAACTGAAAAAATCATAACGATCTGGTGCTGCCAGAAGCGATGCTACAATCAGAAGGACAGAGGTGGTGTATTTACAAAATCTAATGCACCTGATTTCACCTGATTAAGACATTTCCTCCAAAAATAAAAGGATGGTTTTCTGGACCATATCACTGGATTCAGCATCAGAGTGGCCCTGACTCTACCTGTCCGCCTGCCACCCCCACCCCCAGCTTGATTCCTGTCACCCCTGTCCGCACTATCCTCACAAACACTCCCTTCAATCAATGAGCATGTGGAGACACTCAATGCCTACGATTCTCCCCCTATCTTAATTAAAGAAACACATCAGATACAAATGACATCTCAAATCAATCGACAAGTACAGGGTGAGACGACTGGAGCCTTACTCAGAGACGAGTTTCAGCCTCTTTTCCCACAACATGAATTTAAAACTCCACATCCGAAATCCTAAATTTGAACTAAACAGCTTAAGAGGACTCATTCAAAAAAACGTAAGCAGACCCCCCTTGCCAAGAGTTCTCCCCTGGATTAAATTAGTCAGAAACTTGCCCAACATAACGACTAAACACGGTTCCTAAAGGTGCTAATGAAATATAGATGGAGAGAGATTCTATCCAATCCCTCTCTGACCCCGCGTTCCTACATTTACCTCCTCATCTCCATTTTCCACTCCATCTCTTCCCTGCTCCGTAGTGGATGGGAGAATGGTGGCGCAGAGTTCAGAAAGAGGCTGACAGGCTCCTTAGACGCACGGCTGAGTGCATAACGAGCGGCATTGGTGAACACCTCCACCCAAAGAAACCCATCAAAGACGAATGCATTTAGTTCGGCTTCGAGAGAAACGCACACATACGCGGACGTGCACAAAAAGTGACACACCTGTGTGACGATTTTATTGGTGCATGTTTGTTCACACAGGGATATGTTGCAAAGGTACACGTACACACACACACATGCGTACCACTAAAAAAGTCAATAGTGCTGATTTTCCTTGTCAGCTCCTCGGCAGGCACTGGTTTAAAGAGACATCAATCTGTGATGTCAGCACTTACCTAATGAACCCGCTCAGATCGATGGAAGCACTGGTCCACTACACAGCCTGCCTTCATTGCTTTTATGTATACTCTGACTCTTTGGGGATCCATGCCAGGCCAGGCCACAACGTGTCCAGGTGCGTGTGTTCATGTGTGCATGCAGCCGTACAGACCTGGAAAAAAGGCGCTGATATACCCATTCGTCCTGTGTGTGTCTGTTTCTAAAGACACTGTATCGGCTCTGATACCTGAAGCAAACAGCTGCTAGTGCGAACGCCGGCTATCTAGCTAGAGCAAAACTTATACATATTACCTTCAAGATTGTCAATATTAACAGCACATCGTAGGTGTGAATGATGTTGGAGATATATATACATATGCAAAGCAGAATCCATTGCTGTGTAAGTCATTATGTTTTTGGGCCAAAATGAAATGAAGGCCTAAATTTGCACATGGAAAAAAACAAATAGAGCCTGGCTGTCTCTGCAGCAGCAAAACTGTGCCATCCCTTTGTTTTTCCCAAAATGGTAATGGCTGTGGCTATAGAGGTGGCAGTAGCGTGAGATGGTGTACAATTAGATTAGTTCCATTTCCTTTGATCATCCTCACCCTGTCCTATCTTGCATGTGACACTTCAAATGCAGGAGCCTTCCTGTGCCACTTAATTGACCAGAATAAACATATTATATGTGATAAGTGTCACGATTCTAACAAATTGTACGGCGTGACTGACACAAATCATGGCATTAGCCTTGCCTCTCTTATCGGCGGCCTCCTCGTGGCTTTTCAATAAACAATCTAGTAGACCGAAAGAGAAAAGCAGAGCAAGCGGGGGAGAGGAAAGGGGAGAGTGAGGGATTGATGGTGGGTGAGGAGAATGGGAGCTCTGTGGCCGTGATCTAACGTTTACCCACTTAACCATTCAAAAAGTCATCTTCTTCCATCAGCGCCTCACTCTGCGCTGCATGAGAAACATTATCTTTCCACAGGAGCTATCATTCACAGATGGCTTCCCCCTTCTCAGCAGCCTGCCACCATGCATTTCCAACGCTGGATGCTGTGTATGGGTGTGTGTTTGTGTGTCTTTAGTGTGCAAATGCCGGTTGTTATGGGCAGGTGAACGGTGCAGGAAGTTCAGAGAACAAAAAAGAAGAAAGGTTAGAAAACAAGAGGAAAGGGATATGTGTGGATATGGATTTGTTTTTAAACGTACGTGTCTATCTACGAGCGTGGAGGTTTGAAGGAAAAGAGGAAAGGGATGTAGAGAGCTGATGGAGGCATAGGAGGGGGAGGGGGGCAGAGGAGGTGAGGGAGGGAGGCTGACGTGTTAATCAGTGAATCAGCGTCCATCCACTAATGTCTGCCAGTGTAAATAAGGCCCTCATCTCCTGCCGTCACATACGCTGGCTTTCCAGCCCATTAGGCCCGAGCTGGCTGGCTGAGGCGGCCCACCACTCGCTGGAGACTCATTTACGTGTCTATAGGCATCTGTGACTGGTGATAGGGAGCCCACGTGAAATTAATGGGACTGTGGGTGCTGCCAGCCAGCCAGCCAGCTCTCCTGCACTCACCCACACACACACACACACAGACATATTCTTTACACACACCAATCAGCAGCATATACGCTTGAATGCATGAGCTTGCACACCTTCATGTGCGCACACGCACACACACACACACACACACACACACACACACACACACAGAGGGGCACTGACACACACACATGCAGTGGTTTTTATGCATGCTGGGTAAACTAACCTTTGCAGTAAAGATTTAGCAGCTTTATTAGTTTAGGAAATGGCTGTAATTAAGGATAATTCATAATGGCTGCTTCCCCCATCTCTGCGGTATTAAAAGGGGGCCGGCCTAATTTAGCATGCTTGCGTTTGTGCAATAAGGCAGTAAAATGGGAGGGATTGGGGGGGATACATAGTTGTCTAGAGTGAAAGGGAGGCCTTAGCAGGGCTCAGACATACTGTACGGTCAGCAGGGCAGCTGAGGGCTGGTCTTTACACATCCTTTATAAAAGTCAACCTTTTACGCAGTAACATTTTATTTGTCCAACATTTTCCAAGAAATCCTTCATCTTTTACACGTGAATCTGAATGTAAAATAAGAAAGGCTAAACATTTCCTCATCTCCAGAGTTCAAACCTCTCAGAGAGACCGTTTATAAGGCTCCGCACTTAAACACACACAGTATTGTTGGGAAAAATTGTGAACTGATATTTTTCCATTACCGCTGACAATAGAGAATAGATCTTTTGTCGTCACAAATGTTGTAACAGTCTCAAAAACATGACAAAACAGGGCACTCCATGCACAATTCAAAACAATGAGACAGTAATGACTCAGTGCCAGGTGGCCAGCTAGCCATGGTGGAGAATCAGGGGGCTAGGCTTGCTCCCCAGGCTCCAGGGAAGAGGTGTGTCCGGGCTGTGCCCACCTCCTCTTCCTCACCTCCCCCACCGGAGGTGAGGCACGAAACCAGAGGAAAGGATCAATAAATCCACAGATGCTGCTGGTTTCTCTCACTCATTACCACTGATAAATAATAGAGGACAGGCCACAAGCCGCTCAAGATTCTTGTCCTCTCTGAATGTGTGCACACACGGAGGCACACATTAAACCACACACACTGTAGAGGGAGGCTGATGCAGGAATAAAAGGACAGGAGGCAGATCCAGTTCAATCTCAGGTGTCAATGCATTTCATCAGCGACCTTCTAAAGGTCAAGGACAACTATTGTACATCAGCTGGAGCGATAAAAGCTGTTGGAACATTAAGTTCACCATGCCCAACATACACAGTCAGGGAAAAGTAAATTAGACTTTCTGATCCCTCAAAATAAAAGAAACTCTGAGAGAAGAAAGCCTGAGCAAGGAAAAAAGGAAAACTACAATTGGCCCGGTAAAAGTCAGAAAATCACTCCCTGAAGGCACCTCACTTTTGCCTTATCACCATCTTGCATTCCTTTTACATCTTTAGCTATCGAGGTATGAACCATAGCGAGGCATTGGAGGTTAAAAAAACAAACAAACAAAAAACCAAACCCCCTACACAGGAGCTGCTTAAAGCTACACCCAATCAATTAGGGAGTAGCAACCTGTCCAAAATGTGATTTCCACACTGTTAGCTGCATCTTTCACACCATTATTGATTACTTTCGCTTGTAACGTTTTCTGTTAATTCTGTTCTTCCACACAAAATCTATATGTGTGCATTTCAAAGCAGGCATCTGAGCAGAGCAGAGGCTGCCTCAGCTCTGCAGGCCAGACAATCACTGTCAATCTACCTAATGACCAAGTGTCTGCTGATGCATGCTAGTGAAGTGGGGAGAGTCCCCGGGTGCAACATGAAGCAGAATGGAGAGCATCCCCCTGCTTTATAAAGTGTTGAAAGGGCATGTAAACTCCCCTGCTGGAGCCTTCCCAATGCTTCACACTTTCCTCTGTAACTTTAGTTAGATCAAAGAGAATAGGACCCTTAAGTAGAAGTAGTACAGATCAACTAGGTTTGGGGTAAGTCACATAAGGATGCACAGGGAAAGCCGAATGATAGCGTATTCTGTCAGAGTGCGACTCTTTCGGCTAACGAAAGTGTGTTTTAACAATGTATGGCGCAAGAAAATCCTCCCCGAAGGTTCAGGTTCAGAGAGCAGGAAGCCGCGAGACACGAGGGCCTGATGTTCCTGCTGTAAAACCCTGCCCCCCCCCCCCCCCGTCTTCATGCCTGCCAGCACCATCGCAGGCAGCTCTGGCTCTGTCCGGTACATCAGCCTCAGGATGTAGGAGATTGAATCAGACCTGCAGGTTGGCTGGCTGTTTCAGCAGCAAAATAAATGACAAGGCAAAAGCTGGGGGAGAGAGGTGAGAGGGCAGCCAAAAGGTGTGACCCCACTGATGAGATGAGAGGCAGTTCAGACCTGCCAGACACACTATTAGAATCTGAGACAGAGATGAGAGACGAAGAGAGAGAGAGAGAGAAGGAGATAGTGGGGGTGGGGGGCAGTGTCACTTCATCAAATTCCTCCCTGGCACATGGTAACAGAGGTCAGGGGAAGAAAAGCATGGGGGCAGAGTGTAAAGCTGAGTGAAAACACAGTGCTGCTCTAATACCTTTCATAAAGAGAAAAGCCTCCTCATCTGCCAGCCATGATTAAATATAACCTGAGTGCTGAAAAACTAAGCCCCACCACCCCACCCAGGACTAAGTGTCTGTGTGTGTGTGTGTGCGAGTGTACACTCATGGGGTGAGGAGGGTAAAAGCAATTTGAGGAGAACTTTTTGGGTGAGTGGAGTGTATGTTTTTGTGGCACTGAGAGGGGGGATGGATGTGACCATCCTGGCCTGCAGCTCTCTTGACATCAGCTGACCAACAGATAACGTGTTAGACTGCTGCTCTCTTAGAATTAATGCTGTCATCCTGCAGCTGGAGGACGAGAACTTAAGTGAAACTGCTTCACTTTTGTCGAACAGCGGCCACTCTGCCCCGTCGTGGGAATTGACTTTCAATTATGTTCCATATGCTTTAAAGATAACATCAGGTAACTTGAGATGCCCTTCAACAGTTTAACAACATGCAAGTTTGTGACATGAGCTCATTCCCTGATTCACCTCATCAGTAAATACCAGTCTGTTCTATAGGAGTCCTGCACTTACTTGCAGTGCTTGCACAACAATTCATTCAATCATTCATTCCTCTTCTGCTGCTTGTTGTGGGGGGGTGTTGGAGCCAATCCCAGCTCACACGGGGCGAGGGCGGGGTACACCCTGGACAGGTCGCCAGTGCCACGTGCACAACAATCATTAAGTGAAATGTGACATTGCTACCTTTGCAATCAGCATGGAAACAGTGCTCAGAAGTCATTTTTGAGAAACAGTGACAAATCAACAATATGCTATAAAAATTTTGGTAAAACAAAAGGCAGCGACTGAAGGCTGTTTTCTTAACAGCCTTCTGACTGTCATTGATCTACTGTTTGCTAAAAAATGCTAGTTACCATTAGCCACCACAAGCTACTGGTCATACCAGACCAAGTAAGGCTATAGCTGTTTTAATTCCACATCTGTGAATTTATTTACTTGTGAAGCAGCTTCTCCTTCAGAAGAAATAAGATTGAATTGTTTATTTTTAGTTTTAGTTTTTTTCAGAAGTTCCATTGCCTGGCTTTGAAGACTTGTAGTCTCTGTGGAAAAATTAAAATATTATATCACACATTCATCTTCCGTAGGGCCAATGCACACATCAACCTCACCCACCCATGAACGCCCCCTGACCTCATCAATGCCGTGTGTGTGTTTGAGACAGATATGTGAATAATTAAGATTTTTCCTGCATGTGCAAAGTCAGTAACAGAAGGGCAAATTCACAAAGGGAAGACAACACTGTTGAGACTTAGATGTGAGGAGCCAATATATACAATAACCTTATTTTATATATGCCTATGTGGTCCTTGGGGATGGGGAGAAATTGGGCCATCAGTGTCACTCAGAGCCCCAGTGTGGAGGCTTGTTTTCTTGATCTAATAGAAGGTAATGATCCAGAGAGTAGGGCTAGGCTTCCTCTACCACGGAGCAGGCCTCCGGGGGCTACTCCACCCCTGACAGCGGCAGTGGTCGTGGCAGTGCAATAAGAATAAACACATGCAGGCGGGGAGTCTATTTGGCTGAGAGTGATGGCTAGCTTGTTGCTTATCCCAGCCCAATAAATCTCCATACAGGGCCAAGAGATGAGCGCCGCTTATCTCATCAGGCTCACGTCTGATGCCTCCGACCGAGCGCCGCTGCTCAGACCCCTGATTTATCATGAACAGGGAAGGGGAGAAGTTCTTCGCTGCAGTGAAGCTAAAATAGAGGGGGAGAGGGATACGGAGGGAGATGCGAAGGCGGGGGGGGGGGGAGAAAATGAAATAAAAAGGGGGAGAAAAAAGACATATTGAAAAGCAGAGGGCAGAGGCAGATAATGCAGAAATATAGAGAGCAAACAGAAAGGTTTTCACGGGAAAACATGGAGGCTTTGGCGTGAGGCGACGCAATAAACTAAAAATAAAAACTCCCAAACCTGGAGAGGAGGAGGAGAGGGGAGTGTGGGGGTGTGAGGGTAAATGTCACCGTCTCCATGTCAGGGAGTGGTGGTGAGGGGAATTGCACTTGACGGCTGGATTCTGTGGGATTCAGCTATTTTTTTTTTTTTTTCAATGCAGTGAAAAAGGATATTGAGGGACACTGAGCTGTTATATTTGAAGGGAACCAAACGCAGTCCGTCTTATAGGAAAACATGCCCTTTCTTGACTGATGCTCGTAAAACACGCGCTGTGCCGTGCTCTCAAGGGCGCTCATTATATAAAAGAAAGACTCGGGCAAAGAGAAGCTGGTTGTTCAAGGTACGCGTGCGACTTCTAGTCTACTTGATACAGTAAATTACATAAACAAATTAGTTCACTCTTGATATTTGAGATTTGTGATCATTAATCACAACGATAGAAAGAAACAGTAATGCCTTCACTCGACCCCCTTAAAGAGGAGTTTTGATATGACGAAACTTCTGCACTCGGGGTGACACTGTGCCCCCCAGTCGCCCACCACCTCTCCAGTGCGATGAATACTTTAGTCTAGCATCACCAGCAGATTAACCCAATTAAGAGCTTTTTAGCAGTGTCCATATGTGCATTGGGAGCTGGCAGTGGTATTAGTGTTGCTTTAGAGTGGGAGGGACAATAAAGCGGAGCGAGTGGGACCCGCCGAAATTATGTCAGTGTGAAAAGACGGCAAGCTTGAGGGCCAGCCTGTGTCCCGCTACCTCTCTTTCATTTTACCTGGCTCTCTCTCTCTCTCTCTCTCTATCTTGTGGCCATATGAATTAGTGTGGTGAGAGGAGAGAATGAAGAAGGTGGGAGGGGAGGATGGGGAGTGACGGGAAACAGACGGGTATAATATTCTCATCACTCTTCGCTCGGCAGTTGTTGGTGAGGAGCGTGGCCCAGGGCACTCAGCGGCCCAGCCAGCCGCCTCGCAGACCCTGCAAATATTCCTAAACCTCAATTTTTCATATTTCCCTGTATGCATAAGGAGATGAAAAATCATCCGATCATTTGTATTGTCTGACTGAGGTTATACACAAATATTAGTTTATCTACCGCACCTAAGATTGCCTCCCTAAGCAAGACGGATTGGTCTTTTGGAGAGGGCAATATTCCCTGGGAACATATTCAGTCCATCTTTTATGTGCTGCAATTCACAGAGCAGCAGGTATGAGTTCTATCTCCAGACAGGCTCGATAAAGCTAAACACCCAATAGAGACACTGCTTATTATACACTATATGCTTTAATTGCCAGAGAATTTGCAGCCGGGAAAAATTTATACTTCTCAAAACTGATCTCATGCACAGAGGCTTGGGACCTAAGATTCATATTCATTCTCTGCACATTTACTGAACACTTACCTAAAATGAATATTAAAACAAAACAAGCAAAGGAATCAATTTGACTTCAGAGTGAAAAAGAGGGGAGAAACAAACAAAAAAAAACCTCTTCAAATCACAGTCTCAATTGATTTCCGTTACCTCTTCTGTGAACCGCCGAGCGTCTGGTCCTCGGCTCCAAGAGAGCGAGAATGGGGCAAAGTGAGAAAAATGAGAGAAGGAGGGGTGCGAAGAAGAGTTCTGGGTCAGAAATCACTGGGTGATTATTCACCACTCAGCCATGTGTAAAACTCATTAGACAATGCGTAATGCCTTTAATCAAATCAATGACACAAGCAACACCAAACTGATAGCTCCCATCAAAACTTACATAAAGCATGGCTAATTTCTCATTTACTTATAAAAATAAGTGAAGGCGAGGGAATTATCCCCAAAATGGGCCTAATTGTACTCTGTCCTCGAATCAATACTATGGTGGAAAGTAAAACAAGAAAACAGATAAATAACAAAAGTTAAGTGTGAAAACAATGTGGGAAGAGGGATGAGCAGGAGAGAGAGCGAATGAGCATCGACTTCATTTTAAAGTGTTTTCTGATCAGTGAGACATATCGTCCCGGGTCAAAGTGACAGACCTGCCATGTAAAACAACTACACAGTAGAAAACTGGTGCGGTACAACAAAGCGTCGGGAATATTCATCTCTAAGGCTGGAAAAATTAAGCCAGGAAAAAATGAATTATATTATATGATGAGAAAGGCCCGGTAAAGGGTAACACTCTTTTCACCTTCTCCGCTTCCTTCTCCTCTCCAGTGAGCTTTGAGGTGGTGACAGACTAGGAAGCGGTTGGGCAGGGGTGTTGTGGGTAATTAGGCGGGTGGAGGTACAGATGTTGAGCTGTGGAGGACCCTTACCGGGACACTGAGAAGCACTGGAGCACAAATAACCCTGCATCTGCCTCCCTCTGCCAGCTCTAAGTACCTTTCTTTGTTAGGGTGTGGGTCTTCATTTTTTACTGTTGACAGGCAATGTTACTTCAGTTATTTGGTGGCATCTGGTTAGGCTGGGTGTGAAAGAAGGGGAGGAAGGAGAAAAAAAAAGAAAACTGCTAACACACCCGCACACACATACAGAGGATGCACTTTAATTAATTGCAGGGAGATTACATGGTCTTCCAACCGTGTAGTTTGTCATCAGAGCCCATTACACACTCCTATTAGATGTTTCTTCGCAGTGTCAAGTGTAATTTGAAGGACAGTCTTGGTGGAGAATCTCTGAGCACAGTGAAAGGCCTAATCAGGGGCCGAGTGAGGATGATTTCAACTGAGCCCAAAATAACAAACTTGGCCAAACCTCAATTAGCTGAAAGCAATGTGTAAACAAATAAGTCTTGTTGGAGTGGTACCCATTTCACGGTGCGTCATTCACTCATGCTGTTGACACTGGGCTGTGGTTGTCTCCAGGCCTGGCGCTGGTCCGCCTCTGTTGCCCTGGTGCAATTGCTCTTCATTTCAGCAGGAGAAGCTTTATTTTCATTGCCAAGCAATGAAGTGTCTTTGTATGACTGTGGAACACACCACAATCAATCTTACACCAGCAGAGTTAACAGGACAGAAACCAATGCAGCCGTTACTCGGCACAGAACATTACCAGTGTATGGACTCATTATTCATCACAGGCTCCATTAGACACCGCTCACTACGCTGCCACACTGGATAGGAGACAGACAGACAGCAAGTCAATGCTGTGTGACACACAACACTGCCCAGAGTGGAAAAACACAGCATGGGATATTATTGTATCTGCTGCAGCTTTTATGCCGACAATCTCGCACGTTCGTGTTACTTTCTCATGTTAAAATGGCGGTTTTTATGATCCTGAGCAAAGTTCAAGCAAGCCCCTTTAGTAATAGATATTTTCAAAATGTAAGAGGTCAAATTGTGTAGTTGCCTTTTTCTTTTAATTAGATGGCAGCCACATAATGTGTTTTTGGTTTACTCTACTAAAACTCCCAAGAATACTGTCACTGTTTTGCAGGCGCATTCCTGTGTCTCATGCCATGCGCCCACAGAGAAATGTGTATGACAGACTGCGTGCCTTCCTGTGCCGCTACCACATTTGGTAAAGTAACTAATGACACAGCAGTTAATGGTCACCAATCAGGGGAAGAAGGAATAATAGACTATAATCCATACATCAGCCTCCTAACCCCAGCTCTAATTGGCCACACATACTGAGTAAACTGGAAGGAACACACAAAACTTCAGTCGCAGCGTCACATACGAGGTTTTTACGACATCAGACGGCAGTTAAAAAGTGGTGAGGAGACAGACAGGGGGAGCAAGCTGCTGAGAAGGACCAAGGTGGCAGCACACAGCACATGAAGAGTCCCCTATAAGCCTGTCTGCTTCTTCCTCCTCCTCCTCCTCACTGTCACCGTAACTATCTCCTGCCATCACTGCCAGTGGGGCCTGGGACAGCTGCTCGCCAGAACAACCTCAACAAACACACACACACACACACATACATACAGCACACAGCGCGCAGTACACAGCCCTACTACAACTGTAACCAGGCACTGGGACCCATGGTAATTGGGCTTTCTCACTCCAGCAGCCAACAACAAGCAATGGCACATTCCTGTCTTGCCACAATGGCGGTTAAAAAAATGGCATAATAAAAGACAGCACAAACAAACATCCCAGAGGACCCGGCTGCAACATTCAGATGGTTGCAAACCAGGCGATAAACACCAGCCCGGGAACAGACGACCAGAAGAACATGGTCAGGAAAACAGGAAGCGCTCCCACAAACAGGAAGTGACACGGCCCCCGCTCATCAGGATCCTCTCGCTCAATAAACGTGTGAGGGGAAAGCTAATGAGAACAGCAAAGACATAGGTACGGCTGTTTACAAGTGTCTGCCTTCAATTTGAGAGGGAACTGAAATGGAAATTGAGGACAAACAATCATTGCCTCATTATAATCTCACATTATGTACACAGGCTTGTTTTTATACCCCCTGTCAGTTTATTGTAAGAGACTAATTTTGGCTTGTGTTTGTTGTGCTACTGCTATTACAGGCTGATGTGTCCTCATTCTTAATTTCTGTCCCAGTTACTTTTTTTTGCTATCTTGTTTATCTTCAGCTTGGATGTTTACTTTGAGTCAATGGTACATCTTCAGCAGGATCCATGTGAGTCCCCCCAACGGTGAAATAGTTAAAGTGGATGAAATACCTCTCTCATGATTTATCTGCATCTAAATTATCTTTTTATACTTGTTTTCTTTGCTATGAAGGGGGTTTCACTGATGTCTGCTTACTCAACTCCTACTATCAGTCGAAACCTGCAATTACTGCCATGTCTATCTCTACCTTAAACATTGCTTAACAAGAAAAATATGCCAATGCGCCACAAACGCTTTAATTTGGGCTGTGAAATTAAGCAATCTGCGCAGAGCCATGTTGTAAATTACCCTGAGGAATGTGCAACTGGGTGCAGACACAAAGAGTACATCGTGCAGACTCCCACAGTGGCAGAGCACTTATAATTTGTAACATTTTAGAGATATTTATTATTCTTGAACCTGTTCTTTTGTCTCAGTGGCCCTCTCTGGCCTCGGGGTTTAGCTCTTATCTGATTAGTGTGTCATGTCGGAGATTTGTCACAAAGCCATAACATATACTTCGGCTTTCCAGGGGAGCAGAGGCACTTCCTTGGCATGTGAAGACATGGTCACGGTGTTGCTGTTTAGTGTCTGTCTCTCAGCAGCACTGTACAAGAGCATCATTAGTATCACTCCAACTCACGTGAGTAATATGAAAACATCAATTTGTTGATGAATGCTTCTATATTTGAACCTTATTTTATGGGCATGAGGTTTAAATCTTGCCAACGTTTGCACAAAAACATTATAAGCAATCTATAAAAGTAGCTTATCTAACTGAATACAACCTTAAAACTACTAAATGCAATTATTATTATTATTATTATTTTTGTTGCTGATTTTGCTGAAACTCATATTCAGTTTAAGCTTCATACTTCATACTTCATACATCCAATGTATGTTCCCCACATTTCCCACAAGATGAATTTGCTTGGACACTGCTTGAGCACATGATTTGGCACTTTGTGCAGGACACTGCAATTAGATTCAGCCGCTGCTAGCTTGGCCACTAACTCGCCACAATTAATTTTAACCTGCCGCTTTGGTTGGCTGGTGGGCGTTAATTTTAAGTCCCGTTCACTCATGACCACTAGCACCCGAGGGCAGGACTGGGGCCTAAACAGGCTTTAATACCTGGCTCAGTGTCCCGCCCGAGGCTGCTGTCAGCGCCTGATGGATCAGACACACCTGATGGCTCTGTCTCTAACAAACATCTCTGAATCCTCATCACAGCACTTACTGAAACGTGATTAATTCCATCCAACACTGCTGACAGACAAGGTGCTTCATCTGTCGCTGTTCACTTGCCTGGCTGGGCCCCGAGCTAAAACAGACAGGCGGAGATGGAACGATACAGACGGAGAGAAAAAGACGGTGTAATGCAGTTTAGCTTCTGGTAAAACAAACAATATTGAGAGCAACGTATTGTAAAAGCGTAAGAACAAAGAGCATGATTGATCTATTGGCAAACCTTTCATTTAACAAAGGGAGTAGTGTGAGAACAGCAGAGGAGAGAGAATGAGATAGCGTAAAAGAGACAGAAAGATGGAGCAGAAAAGAAGAATGACAAGAACAGAGCAGCAGGCAAAATAAAGAAAATGGCAGGCAAACAACAAAGGGATTAGGGGAGAGACATGACGAAACGAGGAGATGTTTGTCGTGCGGTAAGCGGGGGAGACAAAGAAGATCAGCTCCTGACACCTTTACGCTTTAATTGCCAAAATAAGAAATTAGTGCTGGCTCTTTGTATTTTCTCTCTTGAGAAAGAGGGGGCAGACAATGAGCAGTCAGGGATGTCAAAGTGGAAGCATCTATCTTAAGCCTTAAGTGTCATACACATATGAGTACTGTAAAGGAGCAACCTCCTCTCAGAAACTCTCAGAAGTCATAAATGCAAATTTATATCTGCTAGCAAGAAAGAAACGCCCCAAATCAAAACAGAGGAGGACCCTCACTTAGCGCTTCACGCAGCTCTCAATATCTGCAGTTAGTTTGTACATCAGCGGCTATAACAGATTATTGTTTAGTAATCGTTTCCAGGTAGTGACGAGTATGTTGCACTCGATTAGCAGGGAGATCGGGAGTATCTGGTGCTTTGATGGTCGGTCTCCAAGGCTGAAATGGAGTAAGGCCGAATCAATGCTAGCTGCTCTACCCCTGTCATCACTGATATCATAAGAAAGTGATAATTAACTTACTGAAACCTCTGGAACAGCTCTGACCAGAGGGCTAATGTAGCCTAATCGCGTGTGGGGCCCTGTGCTCATTTCCCCACGACTTTCTCCCTTCCCAGTCGGAGTTAATCGATTGTAAACTGCAGCTGGGGTCATGCAAGCCCACAACTTCCCCTGGTGACCCCTCCACACCCCCGGGCAGGACCTTAATGGAGCCATGCTCCCTAGAAATCAATACTCAGACTGGCCATGGATCACTGTATGAGCCCCCTCCTGATGGGATCTGACAACGGGGCTAAGCTTTGTCTAAATACAAGAAGCAGTTACTAGAATTTATAGGCAGCTGCCTTGTATTTTTTCCCTTCTCTTAGCGACTTTGTAAAACCGCTGAAAAAAAAGGAATAAGTGGAGCTGCGGAACATATGAGGAGTGAAAATTAGATGGCTCGCTTTCTCCTCTTACATTATTTTCCCTTTTTTCCGATTCTGGAGTTTTCTCTAACTTCTGTCTCAACGCCGCTCGTGCAGAACATATGTCAGCTACCGGCCTGACATATGTTCTCATCTATATGGTCTATCGAGAATCCTAAGCTCAGGTGCCGAGCGAGGAACGGCCTAAAAGACAACAGCGGCATTAACCAAAACACAGGCAGCTGCGTTAATTCCCTCTCACCTTGGGAGGACCTGTTTGAGTGGTTGTGTCCTGTTAAGATTAATTCCCGCCTAATACTAATTGGTCCTTTGGCTGGGAGCGCCCAGGGGGAACGGTTCCCTTTGGTCCACTCTCGCCGGGGCTCGCCACCATTGGAGAGGTGCTGATGAGCTGGCGTTTTTATCAGCTGCAGCATTCCGCCAGAGCTCCCCCAGGGCTCTGCAGAAGCTATAATTAAGTCTCACACAATCCATAATTGCTGTGTTTACAATTACTGTAGAAGAAGAACACAGAGGCAGAGCAATAGAAAGATGGAGGAGCGTGCACAAGGAAGCAGAATAAAAGAGAGAGGATGAAAGTGAGAAAAGAAATAGCCTGGTCCTGCATTAAAAGGTGCAAAATGCATATTAAAATCTCTTTTTCTGCTGCCCCATCTCCCTTCACTTTGCCTTAATAAGCTCACAGGGCTGTTTGGCAGGGGTAAAGCCCATCACTTATTTATTTTTCCCAGATAGCCCTATTAATTTTCCTCAGGCCTGGAGTGCTCCGGCAGACAGAGATGTGGACTGGATCTGCCGTCCCTCGGGTGCTCCTCGAGGAAGAGCCTTAAATGACCCAAATAAAGGGTACTTTTGAAGGCTGCGGAGAGGCGCCGGCACCATTAAAACTAAATGAAGTGTTTATTAGCCGTGCCGACAGCACTCTAAACACTGCCAGATCAAGGGCAGTTACAGTTAATGTGTCTCTCCAAAGCATTCGCTGTTTGTTTAGCCTCACCAATGGGCCTGAAAGAACCAAAGGACGGGCTTTTTCATGCTATTTTTCATGCATTTCTTTTGTCCAGTCACTCCCTTTCTCACACCTGGTCTTCGCTCCTCTGCCTTTTTCTATCTCTTACTTTTGTTCCATCACTTAGCACCCAACCTCCCCAAGACAAAGTTCCCTTTGCTGTCTTTCCGGCAGGGCGAAGTCTGTATATTGTGGTTTCCTTTTGGATCTGGGAGCCACATAATGTGAGGGAGGTGTGAAAGCAGCAAAGTTCACCCATTGAAGGTAGAATAAAAACAGAAAGATGTGTGTCCCTGTGGAAAGAAGGGGCCCGTTACGCTGTGTGCTGACACTGTCTGTGGCTGGGCAGGAGACTCTCTGATGAGGGGGCGGGGGGGTACCAAAAGCTGCTTTTAAGGCTCTGATTCCTCGACATTCTGAAATTCCCCTTAAAAGTTTCCCTCCCCTCTAATTACACTCTTCATTTCATTGCAGCTTTTAGACAAACTGCCAAGGAAGCTTTAGTAGGACGCAAAAAAAAAGAAAGAAAAGGAGATGCTGGGCTCAATTTCACTGTTATTTATTTACTTTTTTTTATAAGGGTTGAGTTTGTAATGAAAAAAATGTGCTGAAATTGGATAAAATGGGGAATAAACTGTCCATTTATCTTCTTTATATTTTCCCTCTAATAGGCAGAGTTATTACGCACATGACATAAAACAGACATTTGCATTTACAGAAGTACATTTCACAGCAAACGCTGCACCTGAAAAAGGCTCAGTGGAAGTTTTGATGAAGCCTAAAAATCAGTCGCTGAGTGTTATTTTCTCATTAACTCATATTTAACATTTTAATGTGATTTTTTTTTTTCCCAAGCCTTCATATATTTTACTCCACAATAATATCATGTGTGAGTGAGAGTAATGGCACTCATTTAGAGCTGAATTAAAAGTTCAAACAATGAAAGCTGCAAAAAAAAAACCTTTCATATGCCACCTCAAAAACACATTTTTCCCCCCTTCCACACTCATCTCTAATTATTTTTCATAACCTCAAGCAGTGTACAGTAATATCATGGCTTCCTGTTCTAACTTGCTTGTCTATGGCTGACAGCATTGAAAGCAACCCCCTTTTCTGCCCCGTCTCCTCCTTAACAATCCACTCCTCTTAAAAATGAGCCAACTTGGAGACTCTTCCAACAGTTCCAAATGAACTTCTTCTCCAAATCGTATGAAGATTGATGCCGGACAGACTCCACTTCTGAAGTCAGGGGCTTCCATTACAATCCAGACTGATTATCCTTGCCCATTAATAGCAGCAGATAGCATGTCACAATCAGGGATGTGCATAATTAATCAGTGGTTACTCTTTGCACCCCCCCCCCCCTTTACTCCTCTTTTCCTCTGGGCTACTTTGAGTGTAAAACAGGGTTACGGACAATTCCCAGAAGTGTAACTAAATGCGCCGCCCAAAGATTACAAGACGATGTGAGTCCTGCTATTGATAAAACATCACTAACTAGTAATGAACACAGCGAGGGCTCTAGTTGATTCTTTAATTTGTCATCCCGACACATTATCTCACAAGACATACTTGCACGAAAGATCAGTTAACAATAGGGAAACACACAGACTTCCACTGGAGCACAGCTTCCAAGAAGACATTATTTATGTTCTCTCCCTTTGTTGATATATCTGTGCCCTTTTTAATGAGAGCAGCCTGATTTTGTAATCCAGCATTATTTTTCTCATTTTCTTTTTGATATCAAAATAAAGCCCTTCAGGCAATGCAGGCAGGGAGGAAATTCACACAAATTCAGCTCCCTTTTATATTTTTTTTATAGCTTCACCTGTCCTGGTCTAACACACATTTTGTAGATCACTATCAAAGCTTTCCTTTCTCTTTACTTGACCTTCCTCCCCAGAAGAAAACCTCAGGCTGATTCCCTTCGCAACAAAACAACACTGTCAAACCTAAAGCCCGCTGACTTTCAAACTTTCCCTCAGCATACACAAGACTTTCTGCTCACCAGTCCTCTGGAGAACCAGGCCTTCCATCAATGCCAAGCCCAAACCGTGGAGCTCCAGCTCAGTCGCTGTGATTTATATAAGTTATTATAGCCCATTACAGAACAAAAAACAGGACAAAAACCCACTTCACAACAGAAGCCGGGCCAAACAATGGGACCACAGTGGTGAGTGCTGGCGTATGGACGGGTGAAGTCCAGCACATTCCTGAGCCGCCACTCACCACACATTGTCTTTAATCTAATTCTACACATGGTTTCGTTTCAATCCGAATCAAAAGCTCTCATGTTAACAAACCATAACAGATCTCCCCTAATCCGCCTGGCAACAAAAGATGGATGCAAGAGACACTCTGCCTCTCCGTCCCCGAAATCACACCTCATTTGCATACAAAACACTCGCTTGAGGTAAGGGTATATATTAAAGCCATTATTTTGCGTTGTTCTCACTGAAGAAAAAAGTTTGCATAATTGTGTTTAGCATTATGTGGGATGGAGGATCAGCTATCCAAGAGCAACTTAGCAAATCCTTCCTGTTGCTGCTGGCCATCCACACTCCTGCAGTCTCTTGATAATGCAGGAGTAGACAAATAAGGACATGTCTCTCTCGCAATAAACCAAATTGGAGACACCGCAGCTTCAAAGGCTTGCATACTGCAATGTTACTACTCATGACCTTCTTAAGCGTGTGTCCTCCAAAAAAAATATTATAATAGCTGCACAGAAAGCCTCGTGAAAAAACTGTTGACACAGAGCACATTTTCTACAAATGGAGTATGACAATGATGTATAAACATTCGTTGAAATTTAGATTACTCAATAAATACACAACTATCAAATGTGAGTCACATTTATTAGTATAGACATTAGTGATTCCTCTCAACTGTGAATGTTTGACACTATGCAAATGTTTCCCAAAAGTAATAGACAGATGATGAAAGATGCATGCCCATTTCTTCCACATGCCACAAGTATGAATGCCGGCCGTGTGATTGACATTTTGGTGAGGGCATGTACCCGACCGATTCGTCTCAAGAAAACCGTGGGGAAGAGGGGTAGGATTCAAAGACTTAGCACAACTATTACAATCAGAGTGTGACAGCAGGCCTTAGGAACGTGTGCTGTTTCCAAAACCCACAGCCAAGGGAATTAGTCAGTGCTAATGTGGCCACTTTGCTAGATCAAACGGTGGAGAGGTTAGTCACTGGCAACGGGACTGAGTAATAAGCATCCAATGGCATGTCGGTGCAGGAGGTCTGCTTTGCACAATCTTCATACTCCAACACTAACAGCAGTGATGAGAACCTGACTTGTACATCTGTTCATGACAGCCACCTCAGGCGAAATATGCGAGGGCTGAGTCAAAACACAATTCATTATGTTGATATGATGCTCTTTTCTATTTTTACAATCTCCTCCACCTACCACACACACACACACACACACACACACACACACACACACACACACACGCTAACACAGAAGTGGTTCTTCCAGGTGATGTGACATTTGTGTTGATTTCTATCTCTGGGATACAGAGTAATCTACTCAGCCTGACTTGCTGGGCCATGTTTTGTCCCAGGAGCCTCCGGGTGTTTTACCGCACACCTGTGTGTCGAACAGGACTCGAGCCGTCCTGAGAGGTTTTGTTTTTTTTTTTTTTTTTTTTTTTCACCCTGTCCCTGCCTCCTGGTGGCTTGGAGCAGCAGCGCCGAGCATGAAAAAGCATAAGCCTCAGCTCTCTTCAAACACATACATAAAGGCCTTGGTGGATGCTTTTATCGTGTTGCATATTAGCCCTGCCCCATTCATACAAGCGAGTGCATTACCTCAAAGGTGTGCTCATATCGTGTGTGCACAGGCCTGTCATCTGCTTTGGAGCACATGCACAAAAACACATACACATTAGCATGTCGTCATGGGTGTGTGAGCGGCAGCTGGGTGTAAATTGCACATGGGTCTAGTGTAATGAGGACTGATGGCTTATGCCTGCTGTATATTCCAGGAGGGTGTCTTCTGACAGCTTTGGGAGCCGATAAAGTAATAACTAATAATGTGCAGATAGCGGCGCCACTGTGTGACAACTGTGCTGAGAGAGTGTGAGGTTGTGTTTGAGTGAGTGAGCGAGAGAGAAAGAGAAAGGGAAAGAGAGAGAGAGAGAGAGAGGGTGGCAGGATGAGAGAAATGGTGGCATGGGGGGGGGGTTGCTGTGCTATGGGGGCTTCCTTTCAAGTTTCAAACACAACCTCTGGTGATGGTTTCAAACCTAATTCACTACCTCCAATAAACACACAGGCAGAAAGAGAATACATAAACTGTTTAACAATCAGTCACTTTGAAAAGAAAAAAAAAAGAGAGAAAAGAACATAAGGGGGAAAAAACAGAAGGCATCCATTCAGCATTGCTTTTTTATAATCTGTCAAAACTATAAACAGAAATTGAAATAAGAAGAGCTAAGATAGGTGTGTATGAGAAGCACTGGGGACAGAGGAGTCTCTCTCCCACTCTTTCTTCCTGCAGAAATGAGTGATCCTGCTCAGGTTCTTACAACATGGAGACTCCTCCATATATCATAGACCCCACTGCAAGAAGACTGAAGAGTGTCTGGCAATGACAGAAGACTCTCTGTGCATACTGCTCTGTCTCTTCTTCTTCTTTTTTTTTCCATCCTCTCTCCTCGCTACAACTTTACAGGAGTCAAAGCCACCGTCTTACTGACAGGGTCTTGTGACTCAGTGCTGCAGAACAGAAAAACCTCCGCAGAACAAATATAGTAGAGTTCTGTGTACACTGGAGGAAGAACCGTGGAGAGCCACGGGGTTAGCAGAAGTTGGGACTGCAGCTGCCACACTGGAGCTTCTATACAACTCCGCAGATGCATTCATAATCAAAAACGCTTGTGCAAGGTTAATGATTGCACACGTGTTTCTCATGAGATTTAATGTGTTCACATTAATAGTGTAAAGGATTAGACCCAATAAGGATTCAGACTGAAGTCGAGGTGAATTTTAGTGACAGCAGGTTTTTTTGACAACGAAAAAAATAAAGTAAAATAAAATAAAATATCCCAAAACTGCAGCGGCCCGAGTTTGAATCTAACCTGCAGGCCTTTGCCGCATGTCTTCGCTTCTGTCTCCCCAACTTCCCTCTCTCTTCTAATAAAAATGCCGTGAAAACTGTATGTCTCTACTTCATGACTTGTACGCCAACAAGGAAATTGTGAGTCTTTTGGAAAATAACAAAAATTAGTCAGGGCTGTAGCCTCGACTCTATAAACAAACACTAATCTAACTGGAGCTAATATATGTTTTGCCACAGACTTCACGGTGGAGCTCAGTGATCCCATCATATTTGTAAAATGAGTCATAAGTATCATAATTCATAGAAAAAATATTCTTATCATGGCAGAGCTGAGAACACAGGAAGGACAACATTTAATATATTTGTATATTGTAATTCTTCTATATTAAAAGAGCACTCTCAATAACTTAGTTTCTAAAAACACTTGTGGTTGTTTAAAAGGGATTTAAAGGGGCTATTTCTAAGTTATCTCTGCCAGTGCATGTGCTGGGAGCGAATAACGGTGATAGACTTTTCTTGCCAAGTGCTTCAGGTAATATTGTGTTAGCTTTAATATACCTTCCGAGCTGCATTAGCTCTACAGAGAAACCTGCCCACTACAGTAATTCCCTTTTGGAATGAGGAGACGGTCCAGCGGGGTTCAATTCAGTCAAAGAAAAGAGGCGATGGACACAGCAGCAAAATAAAAGTTGAATGCCGGGTTATCGTTCATTAATGTGGGGGAAGGAATGAACTTTGACAATGAACTTGTGCCATTTTTTTCCAGACTGACAGTTGACAGTTGATGATGTAAATGCTGCCTGTGTAGTCGGTATAATTAGAAGTTGATAATTACACATATAAATACTTTACCTTTATTTAGATGCCATTACATTACTATTTTGCAGAATCACCTTCTGCGGTTTGGAAGGAGAGAGAAAACGCTCTCTACCCGTATTCCAGCACCATTCATGTAATCCATGTGAGCTGTCAGACCAGTCTTTCACTCTGGCATTAATGTATTTATTTACAGATACGTGTGGAACAGCGCAGCTGCACAATCAACTTTGGTCACGTTTGGTTATAAAAGAGAAGATTCATGACAGGAGGTGGAGGGAACGACAGAGTGGAAGAAAAAGAGAAGAGGGGAAAAGAGAGAGCAAAGGAGTGTGGTTATGTTTCAAGAGGTAAACCACAGGTTGGGTCTGGTCTAGCAGGACTGATCCGTCTTTTCCCTCTGTGTGATTGGGTCTCTCATTAGGAGCCAGGCCCTGAAACCGGAGCCCGGCCTAATGCCTTGCCGTGTTTAGAGAAGCACAGAAACCATTTGGCTATAATAGCAACCTTTTCAAAAACAAACCTCTGAAATGAAAGGCGGCCAGACTTGCAAAAACCGACAGCCGATTATTTTGAAAAGGAGGTAGGGGAGACATGACCATGAAAAATCGTAAACTGCAATTGAAAATAAAGCCAGGCGCACTGTGCGCACCACCCACTCCCCTCCTACCTTCTCTCCCATTTTCCTCTCCGCCTCTCTGCTTTTCACGGTTATTCATCTGTGGCTCTGCATTTCACTCACCTTCACCCTCACCGTGGGATGTGTCAAAGGGTTAACGCACTCTCACACACACACACACACACAGACACACACCAGGCCTTCATTCCACACTGATGCCGTCACATGATAAGCTGCTGTTTCTGTCACTTATTAGTAATTTACTGCTACTTTTTTCCCCTCTTTCTTTCTTTCTGTCTTTCACACTAAATGAGCTTGTTTCGCCTGAAGCCATTACCCAGGAATTTTCCATACGTATGAACACAGTTAGGATGAGTGCTCAAACGCACCAACGTGGTCGTGCCTTAACTTGCAACAATCAACATAAGCACAAAGCTGTATGACCTGTGTTTTGATGCTAATCACCAATCATACTTACGGTGGACATGTCTGTTCCGATGACTGAGGTAAAAGCAAAGCCAAGGGGTAAGTGGGTTTTGGGGCAGGGGTGCCGGGTGCAGATTCATTTTAAGTTCAGAGCGCCACGCTCCGGGCGACAGGCCATCAAAGAAAGAAGGCCACCCTGTTCTGAACAGCAAGCTGGGCCTTAGGGGCCCCGCCAGTGACAGCTCCCATGACACAGCCAGCCCTGTGGAACACAGGTAATGCACCCTGGGGGCCTGCTGAGAGATAAAAAAAAAAATCACCAGGACACCTGTGTCTGAAGCTGTAATTTGTCTTCTCACATGTTCAAGGTGTTTTATGAGAGCAAAAGGACAAGGTGAAACAGCGAACAAAACAGGCGAGCCAAAGTGCTCCTCCGGAAATCCTCCGCCTCTGTTTTTGCAAGCTGCTCAGAGCATGTCCTTAAATAAGCTTAAGCATAAATTTAAAGATGCACGCACAGCATGCAGTTCATCAAGCTGAGTGAATGCTTCAATGATACGTAGAACTCCATTCGACAGTGTTTTTGGGAGGGTAACATAGTTCTTTCAGCATCTCGCTTGAGTCATTTACCGATCCATCAACTTGTAGGCAACATGAGTAAAAGTCAAAAAGTTCACTGGAAATACTTTTCTGTTGTTGTTTAAGTAAGGGTGTGTGTGTGTGTGTGTGTGTGTGTGTGTGTATGGCTTGGGGTGACTGGTGATCCTTGCCTCTTGCCATATATCTTATTGCTGGGGTATTAGTGAGGGTCCCTCCCAGAGGCAGTGACTACACAGGCTCTTCTGAGAAGGCGCTCATCAACACCCCTGCTTTCAAAGGCAGCTTTAGCCAATGCCACTCAAAGCAATCAGCCCAGTCAGGGTCTGCCCATCCAGCCCAAATCCCTTCATGGCTATCAGAAGAACTCTGAGCTGGGCCTGCTGGGGGCAAGGCAGGGATGGGGGTGGGATTTGCTCATAAGGGATTGTGAAAAGGCCGTGACACACGCTTATTCATGCCCCAATAACCCCCAACAAAATATATATACTGTTCATGAAATAAATAATTTTAAAAAAGATACCCTGCTGCAGAAGTAATGGAGCCCATCTTGAGAATTGCATATACTTATGTTACACGGGCATGTACGCAAACCGGCATGTACACACACGCATGCAGTCTAGCCGCTATCTGCCTCGGCGGCTGAGTCAACCCTCTACGTTACTCAGATGCAATGGGACGTTGGTTTGGAGTTAGGGAGTGATAGCATGGCAAGGGGTGAGTGCCAGAGAGGAGACTACTGACAAGCAAGCAAAGTGCATGTGTGTATCAAAGTTAGCAGAGAGAGCTTGCCTCCTACTTAAACCACTGATTAGCCAAGGCTGATAACTTCTATGTCTAACCTGATACCTCACCACATATGACCTTGGTCACCATTTGCACTCCCAAACTACTTATCGAGTTTGCAATTGACAACAACTTTCTTCAAACTGAGTTGTTTACCACAATGAATGCATCTGCAGCTAAATCACTTTCAAAATTATTTATACGCTCAAGTGAAACACGCTACGACGACTCGAAAGTCTTTACCATTTGTGGCAGTAATTTTAAAGATGGACGTACTGCGAGATAATGAAAGCAAAGGAAAAAAACTTATGAAAGTAGCATGTTGTTTGAAACTACTGTCTTAGATTATAAATGTGAGCACGGACCTAAAAATGGTCCCATCTGTAATCTTTTAGACTGTATTTATTACAAAATAGTTGACGTGTGTGAAGGAAAATTGCAACGCTCGAGTCTGTGTTTGTGAGTGTTTGTGTGTGGAGGGGGTTCACAGGGAATAACACTGGCCAGAATTTACCCAGGAGAAACAACAAAAGATGCCTCAGAAGTATGTCAGCGTGCCCTCATATCTCTACGGTGGGGGCAGAGAGTCTATAGAGTGCAGGGGAGAATCAGCCAATTTTAGAGAGCGCCTTGTTTTCTATCTGCATCTAAAACCAGAGGTTGTCTTTGGGCAGCTGCAGCGAAATACATAACAAAAGCTCTTCTTGAGAAACACTGAGCCAATCAAAGCAGGCATCAGAAGCTAAATGCAGCAAATATGAGCCAGATATTTAAAGTTTGAGGTTTTCTCCAACCAAACAAGCTCATTTACTTTTCAAGCTTCAAGGTTTATGACAATTTCCCATAAAAGAGCAGAAAAATTGTTGCACAAAACAATTGTTTGGGTTTTGGACTCAGATCATGATACATTTCAAGTATGTATGAAAAACAAACATGTGAACAAAGACTTCAACAGATGCAGGACAGCTGAGCTTCAGCTAAGTAGAAATGCAAACTGAGAGGGTTGACTGAAATTGGTTTATTAGTGTGAGCAACACTGATGTGTGAAATTAAGCTATCAACACAGTATAGTTTTGCCAATAATCAGTCTTTGATTTGATTTTTAGTATGTTTGGTGTTTGTCAACAAATTCTGGTCTTGGTCAGGCAGAAAAGTGCCTGACAGAAAACCAAAAATGCGAATCCTTACCAATGATGAATCCCTCATTTTGGGGGAAAAAACTTTAACAGAGAAATGACTAAATGACTACTGACCCGAGTCCTGGTGTCTTTGCAAAGCTAAATAGTTAGTAATGAATTCACATATATATAGACAAAATAATCCTAAAATCTTCCATTCTTCCTGCAATGGAGAGGCACAGAAACTTCCCAGTCTTTGCACACGTCTACAAAATATCCAGAGCGCTACGACCTGATAGACTGCACTGATGATGGGGGCTCTGCGTGGGACAAAAACATGGATGCCTTCCGCAATTAGCTGCAGCTTTTCCAAGGTTGATCCACCAGTATGGAACCAAGGCCCCAGCCTCATCCTGCATTTGGCAACCCACAACTTTCAGCGTAATTACCCCAGCAACTGTGCTCCTCCTCAGAGATTTGCTAATCTGCGGAGGCTGTGGCGCTCGCTGCCGTCACTGCCACTCGGTCACTGAAAAGGAGGGAAGGAGGGGCGGCACTGTATCACGTACACCCTCGCTACTCTGAATCATAATGTATAAACAGAGCAAAAGAACAGAGGACATCTTGACCTAAAACAGGATGAGAGACAAGGGAGAGGGCACAGACAGGAAGGAGGTTATTGGCCCAAACTTTGAAAACAATTATCTGCAGAGGAGTCTAAGGAGGAGGACTCCAAATTCACCTACTGAAAGCTGAGCACACTTTTGCTTTCAAGCCCAGGACAGTGGGGATGTTAGGAAGGTAAAGGGCCTATTGAGTGCTGAGCTATCTTGCCCTGGCATTTAATCAAAGGGATTAAAGCTTGGGAAGCCAAGCCCACAGGTTATCCTCCAGGAAGCATACCAAGTAGTTATCAAAAACACCAAAGTTCAAAGCAGCTCAATTTTCCTATATTAGAAGTGTTTTGGTCACAGCCCTCAGGCTTGTTTCTAGGTAAAAGAACTGTGTTAGAAATGTTTGTGCTTGCATGCTCGGAGGAGTAGTGGGTGGTTGCTTGCAATTAAGTGATGGCTGAATACAGCGTAATCAATCCCTCTCAGTCCCAAGAAAAACCTGATCCAACTGTCTCATATTCACATTAGCTTCTCCCACAGATGGAATTGGGCTGGGCAGTGCATATTTTACAATTAACCTTAACACTTTTTGGGTAGGTGCCAGTTGGGGATATTACAGTGTCAGCCCTTTCATTAGGCTGTGTTGTTTTGCTTAGCCACAGTAGCAAGTCCAGGAGCGATCACATCGAAAACAGGTGCTAGCAAGCGCTAAAAAGGCTGCACTGTTGCTGGCCAGGAAGGACCAGGATCAGACAGGAAGTAAGAAGACTATCCCATAACAGCATACAGGAGTGTGGCCAAGCTGTTTACACAAATGCGCTAAGCATAAGGGATCAGCATGATGTGTTTTGTGAGATTTCCTTTGACATTTATAATTGGACAAGCATAGGGTCAGCGGTTTGAAGCTTAATGTGAGGAATCCGAAAGTGAAAGCATGTGACAAATCCCATGACTCCTTAAAAGTTGCAGCGGTCTCTGTAGTGTTTTGTTGCCCCTACAGTGGCCCTGCACAGCAAAACCAAAATTAGGATTGCATGTCCCTCAAAATACTAACTAACGATGTTGAGTTTAGTGGTTGGAGGCCCAATCAGGACTAGGTCTCTTCATACTGAAGGCATGTGCCTTCATCGTACTCTGAAGTGCTAAAAAACACGACAATATTAGGATAAACACTACTGCAGATGGATGCATAATAATCCTTCATCTCTTTGTATCATTGTGTTTTGACAAACTGTCACCGTGGAATACCAGACAATTTTCTTTTGGTCATGTACATTCCAGATGGTGGTTTGTCAACAATAAAACCATGACTGAACCAGTCTCTGGAGATTTAAGCACTGGGGTGAATGAAATGGGCCCAAAAGGCAACTGAAACTTACACCACGAGCGACGGATAACTAAAAGCAAGAGTACGTATCCTGGTTTATCACCAACGTTAAAGTATGACAGCTTAACTTTGTGAAAAAGAATATTTAGCCATTATGACCCATACAGGCCTTGTTATGATGAAATCTGCCCACTCGCACGCTTAGCATGTTCATTACTGAAGCCTCTAACCTGCCAGGGTCCTGGTATGGCTTCAATAGACAGAGCCCATCTGTCTGATGTTAGGACCATTTGAAACAGATGGACCTTTAATTGTATTTTTGCCCAAATTGCAAAATAGCTACTTGGGAAAGAAGCTAAAATAACATACAAACAACAGCAACTATGATAACAACTGCATCTGGAATGAAATGAGTACAGTACGGGATCAAAAACAGAAGGCATACAAATTCAGCTCTGCTCTTTGAAAGGGGATCCCCCTAACATTACTGGACCAGTATTGATTTACTCTGCAATTTCGCGTTTCTCTTCCCATTCCAGCTCCACAATCTCTGTTGAGCAGGAGGTCCAGCAAATAGCACTCATCAGATTTTTCCAAAACATAAAAGATTGATGCCTTGCTTCTTCTCAGACAAAAGAATAATTGAGGAAAGGTTGAAATTGGTATTTGGAGAAAGAAGCACTGAAACCAAAAGTAGATACTCAAGCCCCAGAGGTAGTTTAATAAACCATAATGGGAAAATGCTGTATGAGGGCACTTGTGTGATGAAAAATCTGTACCTTGTAAAAAGCCCATTCTTACCTTTAGATCCTTCAAATAAAATACCGGTGCAATGGCACTTGTGCAAGACAAAAGTACTAAAATCAGTTATGGGCACTCATGAATGATGACACCGAAAATGGATATGGAGAATATGTCATTAAAACTTTTACAATAATATTTGTTAGATAACTTTCCATCGGATTTAGACACTAAAACTAAAGACGATATTTCTTTTCCTCCAATCCTTGCCAGCAGTGCACTGTATCTGAATAGCCTTCCTTTCCTAAGCCCTGCAATTTTCAGACATGGACAAGAGGGAGAGACCAGATAAACAGGCTTTTTTTACATTTCAGTCCAAATCACATCAAGGTATAAACAGTGAGCCCAGAGCACATTGCCTATTCTTTTTCAAAGTAAGTTCTGCTGTTCCATTTCAAATACCTCGGGGTTATGGGTCATAATGCTGCTTTTCAGCTTCTGAACACGTTTATTCAGGCATCCTACTGTAAATAGGGGGAGATTCAACATCAAATACCTCTATTCCCCATGCTGGCCCTTTCGTCTGTTGTGAGTAGATGTGAGCTTTTGGCTAACAAAGTAATGGTTCCTCCTCTTCTCGCACCAGACTCTGAATACCAAGTGGCAAAATAATTGAGGCAAGTGAATATAGTTCTCTTTGGTGTCACAATGTATTAAGCAAAGCCCTAAATAGAACTAGGTATGAAATCAATCAAGTTGGCAAAATAACCAAAACCTAAAGATAACATGAAGCCAATATGTGTCAGGAAATTAAATTAGTGTTAGGTTATGTTATGGCTCACAGCTCCTCGGCCATTAAAGGGGTAATAAATGTGTTATAAAGCTCTTACAAGCCCCTAAGGCCATTAAGGGCTGAGCTGCAGAACTGTTTACGAGATTGTTTATTACAGGCTAGGCTTATCATCATTTACCACGCAGAGGTGGCTAAAACGAACTCCATAAATAGCAGATTCACTGGTACTAAGCCAACCTCAACAGGGTTGCTATAACGGGAATGTATGAATTGTCACAAATGCATCCAGTGGCAAGGTAAGGAGAAAGAAAGAGAGGGGAACGGTAGTAGAAGAGAGCTGAGGAGCAGAGGGCAGAGTGACTAGCAGGTGGCTTCATATTGTCTCCATCCACCACATATGTCCTGTCCACTGTTGAACTGGCAGGCAGGGACAAAATGTGTTGACCTGAGAGCCTGTTAGAGACCTGGAAGTGGATAAATATAGAGCAGTGGGAGAGCAGAGGTGTCTTAAATGACATATCTAATGATGCTCATCCTGTGCAGTCTATTCCCTCGGTCCAAAAGAGGACTGCAGGAATATGAGAGCCCAACTGCTGTATGCTGGCAAAGCCACAGCCATAAACGCTTGCTCTTTAAAGTAAACACCGGTAGCAGCACAATTGTCTTTTATTATATCTTTCATGCGATTTGACCGACACCCATCCTTTCTCTTCCAGCAGTCGCATGCACAATATAAACATAAACAGCCCTATGCCTCATTTGGATTTGCAGTGAATGGGAGAGATTCATATTAAGCCTTTGCAGCCGTGTGTGTTCGCTTTTGCATATGAGAGAACAGTTTCAAAAGGCTTGTCTATAATGCATAAGAGCCTTTTAGGCTGTGTTTACTGCAACACTCAATTCCTCCCACTGACAATCCATGCACGGGTTTGCATCATTTTGTGAGACATGCCAGTTTTGAATTATTCAGTCACTCATCTCATCTTCCACAGCACCTCATTTAACAAACACATATGCACATTCACAAATAAAAAGACGGAGTGGTCTACAAGGGTACTACAACAGCACCTCAGTCAGTCCCTTTGGAGAGGTGGGAATCCTATTACCTCGCCATCAGAACCTGTCGGATGCCTCTCCCCATGCCAAACCCCCTTTTGTTCAAGGGGAATACAATGTACACCATCAGTCCATTTAGATGCTGTCTGCTCTGTGTACTTTAATGGGCCTTGGGCCTTGAGCGTCATGAGCAGAAGAAAAACCCGGTTCAATTTCCCTTCGCAAGTGCATAGAACAAGCCCCTGCACTGTACCAGCTCCATGCATAATTCACTGCCGGTGATGTGCGTCTTAAACGCTGCTGAAATATACATAGCGGCATATGCAAATTTGGCAGGGCTCTCACATGCTGTACTCGCTAAACAGACAACAAGAGAATAGCATGCCATGCAGACAGCCCCTTCTGGACACAGACAGTATGTAGTACAGAATGTAACTGTAGGTGTGCGTGTTGAGGGGGTGCTAACTGCAGGTCTTGAATGTGTAGAGAAATGCGACAATACTTGCCGTACTCTCCTTCAACTTCGCTGCGGTGCTTAAATCATGTGGAAGGATCTGCACGCTGATGTGGAAAAACAAAGACATAGCAACTACGAAACTGTATGAAAGCCACTCAAGGTTTCTGAAAGGACATTTTGAAACTAGTGCAGCTTTACCACTTTAACTAACTTTGCGTTTGCTGCCGCCACAAATCCAAAAGTAGGTCGAGTATACGGATGGATACACCTCTCCATCACAACGATTGTTGAAATCACAACCAATTTAGCCGTAAGATAATGTGTAAAGACATTCACTTGAAGGAAAAAATATTTATTTATTCAAGATTGTCCCGGCTAAGATTTTTTTTTTTTTTTAAAGAAAGCATCTAGTGGGTACTGAGGGAACTGCAGCCTGCAGCTTCGATTTCTGCTGTATGTGCACCAGCATGTGTGTGTGTCTGATCTTTGTGGAGGGAAGTTGATGAGGGAGGAGGAAAGGGCAGACTGGTGGTGTCAGATTTTATAAATGAGGGAGGAAATGTCTTTATCCCGGGTTTGGACACCCCCACCACTTTTCCTCACCAATCCCTCCCAGAGTGTGTGTTGGTGTGTGTATGTGTGTGTGTGTACATAGTTCGGGCCAGGCACTGGCTCAGTCCGATTCCCAGCAGTATATCTTTAACAGGGCCTTCCCGCCGGGCTGCCAGCCTGTTCCCCCCTGACGGGACAACAGCCCAGCTGACGCCACTGCAGCCCTGCCAACACAACCCACGCCTTCGACCCACAATCTGCTCCCCTGATCCTGATGAAGGGGAGGGTGGGAAGTGATTAAAAAGAAAACAACAGCAGACGCAATATAGCAAGTGCTAAAAAATTATATATATATATATTAATAAAGGTAGTCAATCTTATACAAAGCACACAAAAAGCAGGACTATGGGGCAGTATGTGATACACAAAAGACACATTTTAATGTTTAGTAGAGCAGACTGAAGGTACAGCCACACAAATGTTTGGTATTGGTAAGGTTGAAGTCCTTTTGTTATGCATTTTACTGGACTTGCGAGTCCACATTTATTCTACCGCACGATGGAGAAGACGTTGTACATCTTGGACAGGTGGTCATTTCATTGAAGACCTTTACAGTCAATCCAAAAAAGTCTTCAGACCCCCTCACAGTTTGCTACATGTTGTAGCCTGAAGTTAAAACTGCTTAAATTCATTCTCTTCATTGTCTTTAAGATGTTTCCCACTGTGCTAAATTCATCTGATCGGATGTGATTTGGAAATATGTCTCAACACTGAAAGTGAATATCAAAACCAAACCATGAGGAAGAAAGAGCCTCCTCCAGGGCTCAGAGATCTGAAACACTTAACTGGTTTCCATAATATTTAAATAGAAGAATAATCAGGACTTGGCACTCCAAATAAACTGAGAGGTGACCAAGAACCTAATGGTCATTCCAGCTGAGCTCCACAAGGTCAATTTGAAAAATGCTTGACAAACCAGCTTAAGGACTCTCCAACTGTGAGAAATGAACTTCTCTGATCTGATGACACGAATATCAAACTATATATCTGGATGAAAACAATCACTACTGATCATTACTGTCCAAACAGTGAAGCATAACAACGACATTCACTAGATTCACATATGGGGAGAGAAGATGCAAACTCAACACAGAGTATCCAATTAGAGCAAGAAATAACAGAATGACCAATAAAAAATAAGCCATAATCAAAGATTTTATAACGTACAAAATATAACAAATAACATACAAAATCCACTCAAACAAACAGTGGATGTGGAGCCGCAGCTGTGCAGTCATTAAAGTTGAAGTTGAGGTACACTGAGCTGCTAATGTGCTGTGGATATGCTTTGATTTGACATTTATACTGAGGTGGCTTAAGTTTTCATAAGCAATATTTTCTCTTGTTTTGATGTGAATCCATGTTTTTTTTTTCCTCTCCATTTTCTCATGAGTTTATTTAGTGACTCCTACTTCAACCTTTCTATAAATGAAAACAATTACTACAATTGCATTAACGGGCATCACTGTAGTTGATTTCTACTCTGAAATCCCACCACGGAGCTGAAGAGTGTTTTAGTTATGCTTCATTCTCAGAATGTAATGCCAGACATCGATATATGCAAACAGCCTCTGCTTTGGTAAGTCACACTCAGATTTCATGCATATTGCATGCATAAACAGAATGAAAGTTGGAGTGCATATGTTCATTTGTGCAATCACATACATACAATAAATCTGGCCCATGGTGACCGTGTGCAGCTGCCAAAGCTGTGGTGTCGCTAGTGTTCACTGGTGTCGAACGGTGTGTTAACAGGATGTGTAATGCGGTGTGCTGGTCCTGTGCTGCAGCCAGGGCTGGGTGGCAGCAGCACTGTAGGCTACAGTAGGGCAGTTATCATGAAGCAGTCATGTAGCTGCTCTGCCGGGCCAGTCTAATTACAGGAGAACAGCGTGCACCAGCCTGGGCCTCCAAATGGCACCATATGTTTTCCCAGACTAACCAGCTGAATAAATGCCATTTACCCATTCAGGATGCACTGTGCTCTGTGTCTGGGAATCAGTCACTCACACTCATATAACCCCCCCCCCCCCCCAAAAACACTCTACCACCCACCCCTACCATATAAAACTCAGCTGTCGGGGATTTACCCTGCTCAGCCTACCATGTATCCTCACACAGCTTCCTGTTCGGTTTAACCATTTACAAATCCTATTGTAGGTTTGTCTGTGGCTCTCTAACAGACACAGACCTGCGTAACGATGTCGTTGATTGTGCTGTAACCAGTTTAGTTAACCAAAGGAGGTTTGGTTAATCAGAAACAGTGTTTTCAAAAGGCGAGCAACAGTGTTAGGGTGTGGTCGGATCCATTCATCTCTTCTTTGTCGGCGTTAGCCGCGCCCCACGCAGAGTGGTTAGTTAGTCAGTGACCTGAAATGGAGTAGAGGTGGATTATTTTCCATCTGAGTTATTTAACTTAGAACTCAAACATGATGTGTATTGATCGCATCGGCTTGCTACTTAGTTGTTGTAGCTGATCGTGCTGTTAGCAGTTTGCGGTGCTGATACAAAAGCTCACAAACTATTCAGCCAGTGGCTCTTGAACATTTTGATTTGAGCCGATATGATATAAGATAAACTCATATTTCTTTGAACAGCGTAGGGGCAATATTTTCCTTCTCAGTTTTTATTTCAGTGATGCTCAATGCTTTTTTGCCAAGGACGTAATAATAAAAAAGCATTTTGTCCTTTCTTTCTTACAAATCCTCTTACATCCCGACTGAGTTGGGACCCTGTCACTTAGCTTATCATGGAGAGATGCTACAATTTAATAAGGTTCTGATACAAGCTAATGGTGATGCTGTTTTTTTTTTTTTTACTTGGCTTTGATGTGAACAAGGAGCATTTCCCCACCAACACTTGCTGGCAAATTTACAATCGCAGCGTCACTGATAACAAGAACATAATTCTTTGTGGTTTCAGAAAGCTGACAACATTTGTATCGTGACCTCTTTCTTTGGAAAAGCTCCCTGTATCATCACTTGATAGACCTATCACACATCATCAGTCTGTTAATGAGAACAGCCGAGGCAGAGGCACTCAGAGATGCCTATCGAGGGCGGAAAACAAAAAGAGAATGTAAGTAAATATGGACTGTAATTAGGATGACAAGGTTGAAAAAACAGATAACACACCGTGGCAGCCTGAAGGCCTACTCTTTCACACATGCACATGCACGGGACATACACAGGCGCTCGCCTGTATGCTCGCACACACACACACAGGCACCAAATCTAATGTTTTAATCAGCTTGCTACAGCACATAATGAGGATCCACTAAGCCCCAGCTATCGGCTGCCATCGGCCACTCACTTGTGCCTTCAAAGAGCTGATTTTTCACTTCTAATACAGCAGCTATCGAGACTGAACACAGTCTGGCATGGGCAATAAAACCTGAAAAGTGCAAATTATGTTTCACCAAGTGAAATATATGCAGTGACGCAAGGAAGCAATTATCTGCAAGTGGACAAGACAGTCAAGCCTATGGGGAAACGTGCATTGGCTGAACACACCCTATTTGTCACTGCTATGAATTATATCATTGAAATACTTCAGAATAGAGGTCTAAGATCTTCGCTGCATTCGGTAGGAAAAAATGAATGAGAAGGTCACAGCTCATAAATCTAACATCACATGCTACGGCCTTACATATTTTGCACAACCCGATTCCCTCCTAGACTAAGAGATACTGTGTCAGGTTTACCTCTCGCCTTGAAAGTTCACTCCTTGTGATGCTGCGCAGCGTGCACCTGGCTCGGCCACACCTGCTGCATAGCACATGGCAATCACATGAATCAGTCAAATCAGTTAAAGCCAGTCTAGTTTCCACAGAACTGCAGAAGTATATGAGAATTCTTTCTCAACCATCCAGGTGTGGGTGCGTGTCTGTGTGTATGTGCAAGTGTGTGTGTGTGTGTGTGTGTGTGTGGGTGTGATTGACAGTGTGTGAGTATGCGTAAAGTGTACGTGTGGAGATACAGGGTACGTGCAGGTGGGCCTCCTGGTGCAGTTTCTGGCCCCCTGGCATAGCCCTGACCTCTGTGAGGAGGACTCACACCTCCAATCCTCCAGCTGGAGAAGAGATGACCTAAGAACTGAACAAACTATGAGTCCTTCTGTCCTTGTCGTCTTCCTGCCCACCTAGTGTGCCTTGATTGGGGGACATGCATCTAATTTAGTCCTGATTTCATATACATTTTTTTTTTTATTTTTTTTTTACAATTGCTATTTTCATATGTTGTCTGCATTCAATCTTTAGACTATTTACATGCGTTTGAGTTAATTTTATCACAATTATCAATATCATTCCTCAGAAATAGTAAGGCAAATTATACAAACAACATATGCTCTTGCAAAATCTGGCTCAAAAAGACCCCTGAAAAGCTGTCCCATCTTTGACAGAGCTTGCCATACATTTCAAACCTAAGGTGAGCTAACTCGAGCCTCTGTAGCAACATCCGGTGCAGCCTGCTGTAAAATAAATGACGTTGTTAGCTGCAGTCTCACAGGTGAAATGTGCTGCTGCTACAATTATTCTAATGCCAGCATGCCAGAATGCCAGTGCTACCAAATGCTGCTGTCAGCCCAGGGGTTTAATTAGTTTGGCACATGTGCCACTTATAATCACCTGCCATTACCAGTTCTGGCTGCATCTGCTTACACGTCTGTCAGTGCCGAGCCGGCTGGGTGTGTGTGTGTGTATAGGCTTGTGGGTGCGTTGGATGGTGAGCGTATATTTTTGCCGACGGAACAGAGGCCCGAACCAGAGCGAAATCTGGTCAAAAAGGATTCATTGGCACTAGTTTTCTGTTATACCTATGAATTTTGAGGTGTATATCGAAACTGACTACAGCCAGGACAATTGTATTAGTGGTACAGACTTGTCAACAGTCCATCTGTACAGATGCATTGTCAAAACAGAGGGGAGCAGGGCTTCATAGTGTCAGACTGCACTGCGAATAGAGCTACACCTCAGGCTGAATACATCACATTGTGATTTCATGAGAGCTGGAAGAGGTGAAAGATGAAAAAAAACTTCATGGCGGCTGCTGAATCTCAACCCAAAACAGGAGAAATGGAAGTTAAAAGTGAATCGTTCACTCCCCCTGGCGTAGCATTGGCTACCTTTAGGGTTGGAGTAGGAGGAGGAGGCACAGGAGGAAAAGAGAAGCCCCCTGGCTCTCACAGTCATGTGACCGCTGAGCTCAATATCTGAAGGATGGACCTCAAGCTGTGTATTTAGCTATCAGGCCATGAGCTGTTGTGTGTGTGTGTATGTGTGTGTGTGTGTAGGTTCGACACCATAGAGACACTCCCACAGACAGAAAAGCAACTCAGTGCTTCACAGTCACCAATGCCTGCCACAATACAATAGCTCCAACTATCCCTATTATTTTCAGAAAGTTCCCATTTAGCACGTAACCGAGGCTTCAATATTGTGCTGCCTCAAAAACATCTGTTGGGACTTGTGTGGCTACACTAATTACAAATATCTGCAGTAATCCGGCGCCGATAAGAGAGTCATTACTCCATCAGACATTTATCACTATGGGATTGATGACCCATTTCAGAGGCAGCCTTTGTACGGGGAAGGGAAATCGCTGATATCCTTTTTATCCTACATCGCTGCTGAAGCCATCCATTTGTCAGGAGGCGAGCTAGTTAGAATTGTAATTAACAGCTATGGACTTTAGCCCTAATAGAATTTTTGCAGGAAACAGCAGATTGACGTTGGAGAGAATGATGGGTGAGTTTTCCTGGGTTTTTTTTTTTCTTACTAATTGCCACTTGGAGTTGCTGTCTGTCAAAAGGAGCTGCTCTGCACTCTGCCAATAAAGTACCAACAAATCTTAGCCGCTTAGGTGCTTCAGTGCATTAGTCTGTAACAAACACAAATGCATATTCATGGGTCAAACATGAAATATGTACTTCCCTGTTCGAACTCATAAGTTCCGGTTTTCCTCTGACTCTTTTTCACTCTGAAGCTTGCCTTCACACCCACCCCACCCACACACACACAGAGCGGAGCAGCAGATGATCACAGTGGGTAAGGACTAAAGGTCTGGCCACCTGCTGGCCACGTCCCGTCTCTGTAGCGGTAATGAACAGAGACAGCTTGGGGACCGCCCTGCGTGCTTGTCCCCTTCCCAGTCTCCCCGCTTCGGGGCAGAGCTGGGGGCCCCGGGGTGACAGAGACGCCAGAGATGTTCCCCATACTGACAGGCTGGGTCTTACCTGGCCAACCCACTGTAGGCACAAACACACACAGAGACACGGGCACACACGTACACACTAGGGGGGGACAAATGTGGTGATACACAAAGATGTGCATGTGTGAGTGCTGTATACATGTGCACAATGTAACTGTTCGCACATGTTTATATATCTACACATATGCACGTACACCCACACTCTCTCACACACACACACACACACACACACGCTGACCCGGTGTAATTCCTCCAGCACACGGCTGGTGACAGGAGCAGCTGCGGCCACTACGGCAGACAGATGAAATTTTCATAACTATCTCCTCCAACTTCCATCCTCACCTTCAGGATAATTTATGACCTGCCTGCCAGCCTTGAAGAGACAATATGCTAGCTATGAAATGAAGTGTTCAAGTGGTGTAGGTTATAATTAACAGAGAAGGATGTGTGTATGTGGGGTGGTTAGCGTGTGGAGGGGGGTGGGGGGGGGGGTGGGGGTCTGCCCAGGTGGGGTGGTTGTGGCGGATGGAAAAAAAGGCAAAGGATAGAGGAGTGGCGTGTGCGTCTGCACATGTATTATGTGCACACGTGTGTTTAATCACCACATAACATATCTGATATTACTTTAATGATATCAGCGTTAGCATCAGAAAAGTAGAGAGAAGAACTACGATGAGAAGCATCGCAAGCATCCCGCTTTGATGGGATTGTACAGCAGCCTACAGTTCCAATAATTCCCTGTAAAGTTTCAACTTCTGCTCATTAGCTCACTTACTACAAACAAGCGCTAGGACATTTAGCGTTGTATGATATTTTTCAGGAGAATTGCCATCCAAGAGTAAAGAGGAACACAACAAGAGTGTTTTTGGTGAGCACAACCTTCACCATCGCCGGGACGCCACGTTCCTACGGTTTGTTTGTTTCACAATCACTGCCACACATCCTCACCCAATCATGCTCTATCAGCTCTCTGGGATGTTGGGTTTGACCAGAAAAAATGTCCTGGTTTTCCTGACTACCAGTAAAACACATTCCCACCCACCTTCTCCTCACCACATTGTCTTTTCCAAACACAAATTTTATTTGCATATTAAAAAAAGGCAACATTTAATGGGCGACTGTCTATGCAACAAGTGCGTTTAAATGTCTGTGGGACTTTTAATGACATCTCTAACTCTCTCCTTCTCCGTTTCTGTGCCGCACTCCATTGCCAAGCTCTGACTGTGAAATGCATAATTATGAAATGACTGTTTCCATTAAATCCTGTCAGCAATTTAATGCAGTTGTGACTCAGGCAAGGACATGTGAAGAAACTTAACAAAGAAAGTGTGATACTGATGCCTGCCAGCTGTGAGCGTTTCATTCCCAAACCCAACCACAGAATGAGAGAAAGCATCAGCCTCAGCAGGTAATTACTAACTCAGGCAAGATCGACGTACATGCATATTTACACTTGTTTGTACAGTAAGCAGAAGGTAAAGAAAGAGCATGGTCAGCCATCTTGTTCACAGCATATTCCTGCAAGAATAAGACACTGAAGTACTTTCCAGTACATAGGATGAGAGGACGATTATGACGGCAGCAGCAGCAGCAGCAGCTGTGAGGTTCTGCTGAGGTCAGGACATGTCATGCATAACTGAGTGATTGCTAAACAGGGGCGGGTGCATGAGAGAGGAATTCATAATTTACAATCGAGCACACACAAACATACACCTCACAAACACCAAGGCCACAGGCGATCTAGCTGCACGCATGTAACTCGTCTCAGGGACCACACAGACATGTTTTAGATAAAGACAGACAAATTAGACGACAGCGTCTCAGGCTAACCACTGCGCTTGCGCTAATTACAGGCTGGCCGGCGATGAAAGAGACAGATGACATGTCCTTATTTGTTTTCTCCTCCAGTGCCCCGAACCGAGTAAACACAGCGATGCATGACGGCAAAAGTAGATGGTACAAAAGAAAAAACAAAAAAGACGCACAGACAACAGAGATGGAGAACACGGTTGTGGGTTGAGAGTCCCACTCACCACACACAGGTGTTTGCCCACCATCACAGTAAACAAGCCCCCGAGGTAAAAAGAAACAAGGGCACAGCCAGCAAAACTTTTGGCTGGCAAGCGCTGCCAAGGAAAACAGACTGAGCTAGCCCTGTCTGAGCTGCTTGCAAAACAGGACTGCTGTTGTGGGGGTGATGTCGAGGCAAATGTGGGGATGCTGTCTGGGAGATCTGATTAACCTGTCACCTCCAGTTGCAACTTACATCACACAGGCCTGGTTGACAACATGCCCGGACTGACCTGCCGCCAACCAGAACGTTGTTTTGTGATGCCAGCTCAACCTTACTAATTAAACCTACTTTATTAACAGCTTGATGCCATTTTACTGTACTCCACAAATCCTGTTACCCAGACCTATCCATATGGACCGGTTGAAATAGTGGGAGGAAGTCATGAAATAACAAAACTGCCTACAATGTAAAATTTCAGAAACCTCTCCCAGGCACCTCGGAAGTGACAGCTGAACAGATGATGGCTTAAGTTGTCAAAGGCATCAATGCAGCGCGGCAGCTCCATTTCTAACACTTAAAGTACCACATTAGACAAGGCTGTCTGTCCATCTTTATTGTGGACGAGACATTGACAATATTTCCAGCTCCCATCTGGGAAGGGGGCCTCCATTGTCTCCCAACTCCCTGCCCCACCCCAGAGCAGGAATTGGGGCGGGGTACGTCAGGGTGAGCACAAAAGACATGTCACAAGTCTTGCAATGAAGTGCCAGCCAATGAAGGTCTCTCTCCTCCTTTATCTGTGTCACTATGCGCCTCCACAGGGGTGCAACTGGTAGCTGACAACACTTGCGGGGTCATCCCTGGTTGGGCACAGCTTCAACCTCGGCTCTGTGGCCTCTCCTGGCCCCCAGTGACCCTTGGTTTTGATGACAGACTGGGCTTTTTGTGTGGCAGCGCTCTGTCCAGGTGAGGACAAGAGAGGACGACAATGGCAGGAAACATAAAGCTGATGGTGGCTCGGAGACGGACCTACGGGGTCATGGGTCAAGCTGGACAGCTGAGTGATGAGTGCAGCTGCGGGCACGTGGACCCCCTTCCCTCTCTTTTTTAGCTCGGCTTGCCATGTCAGCTGACGTTGCCTTTGTCTTGATATAAAGACTCACTAACGCACAACAGGCCGAAGAAAAGTAATCAACACAGGCAACAGATGTACTACGCCACAAATTCTGAGTGTATAGCTATAATAGTGACGACATAACTCTGTGCAGTCAGGGTCAACTACTTATCTTTCCAGAGGTTGGCAGGAATTGAACTCGATAATAAAATGTCATTTCCTATCAAACGATTAAAGATATGAAATAATTTTTTTAGAATAAAACAAAAGATAGACAGTTCCAAGTTCTCTCCGTGAATGTGAACACCCAGTCTGCCTTTACACCGTTTTATTTGTATCACCGTCCCCAGAACTTGCTGGCATTTCATTGTAAGGAAAATTGCTGCAGCTGAACTCTTTTCAGTGACAAATTGGCCTGTACCGCGAGGAGGATTGTTTTGAACCTTGTTATGTATCACCATCCAAGCCTATTAGAAAATAAATACATAATTTGCTCCAAACTATCCTGAGGTGTCCAACTGTTTCTGGTGCCAAAGGTCAATGGCTGCCGACTCTCCAAACGGCCCTCACAGAAATGGGCGGATAGGGATTGCCAAGTCAGGCACAAACGCTGCTTTGGGTCATAAACACCTCCGCCTGTCTCTCCTCCACAGAGGTGAGTTGGGATTGCACTCTGTTAATCTTTCACTACGGGCCTGCTCGCTTTTACACTGGCCCACCGCAGAACAGAGGAAGGGAATGAAAGAGGGGTAGTAAAGGACAAGAGTGGATAAAAGAGCAGGAAGAAAAAGCCATAGAGAGGGCCAGATGGGCACCTTCACAGTCCATTTATCAAACCCAATGTGGCCCTCCCCTCCCCTCCCCGCTGTTCTCATGTCCTAAACCCCCATGTAATTCTGTAATGATTTTCATTATCATATAATGACCTTACAAAGCCTACAGCAGTTTGCATGGTCAGTACAAAACTCACAGCTGTTCAATTCAGACTTTGTTCGCTGGCTGTGACAAAGCTTTTTTTTTTTTTTTTTTCCCCCTGTTGGTCAGAACAGTGACCTCTAGGCTCCAGAAGGTCAGCATGAGGTCACCCCATCCAGCAACCAGGAGGTTCAAAGGTAGACCTTAGCATACACATGCAAGGTAGCCTCACACTAAGTAGCTACTGTGCATCTGTTGAAATGCAGCACTTTCGGAAACAAAACAAGGGAAGATGATAGTGTAGATGTGAAACAAGATATATGCATTTTCAAAACCTAACCATGCCGCCATCCGGATCCCATCCTGAAAGGCTTGTTCCCCTGGGGTGTGTGCCTTGCTCATAAGTCTCCACTTCCTGTGTGGCATACTCAGCTTCTCTACTACGGTACATTCACCCACCCACATAACAATCCATCTATTTCCAGGGTACTCACGGGACATTTACCAGCGGGACACGGAGGGCAGCATCTATCAAAGAATTCATCGTGTGCATCGGGAAAACCCAGTTACCAGAAAAGCTCATAAGAATAAAAAACCTCACATAACTTTGTTGGCTCAGAGTGAATGAATGGACTGCATCTGCTAGCGGGGCGAGCAGCGGCATCACTCACTCTGAGTGCCCATAAGTCACTTGTGAAGAACCGCTGGTCACTGGGTCCAATTCCTCTTTCTTTCCTTCCACCTAGTGCTAAAAATGCCCTGGAGGCAGAAAATGGCAGCTAGCAGGTCCGTGTTCCTGCACAGAGTGCTCCTTTAACTGGTATTTGAGAAACAAAAGTCAGCGAGAAACTTAATCAATCAACACTGGTTGTTTATGTTTATGTGCCTCTCTCAAGAGTCATCAATCATGTTTTTTTCCCCTTTTTTTTTCAGATTTTTTCCACCCTTTTGCAAGCAATATGTGCTGGATGGAAACCATGGAAACAAAAGGCAGCATTATGATAAAAGCTTTCCTGTTGCATATTGTGTGGAAACCTAATTAGGATACCCCATGAAAAAGAAAGCAGCAAAATGGATCAGCAAATTAATTTCAGAAGTCCTATTTTGGTGAATGCTTTTATGAAAATAAACAAAGTTTTGAATACATATGACTGAAGTGAACTAAATTCACTCACTGTGTGTCTGATTCTTTAATATACTATATCTTTAATTCAAAACAATGACTCCGCTTCGGAGTAATACGCATAGAGGAATACTAAGTTTTCCTTTCTTCACAAAGAACGACCAAAGAAACCCTTAACTGACATCAAACACAGATCTCTGATCTCTGCCAGTACGTTCCACTTAACATTGCACACAGCCATGTGTTTGTGTAAAAGCTATCTGTTGACAGCCACTTGACAGGGTGACCTCTGTCTTTTTCCTAAGTGAGGGAGGGGCAGACATTTAATGTGTGCAGCCCTTCCAGATTAAATGTGTGTAAATGTGAGGTTGGGTATCAGGAGCAGCTGGAGTTCAAACATATTGTGTGGGATGCTTGGCCTTTGCCAAAACTAATCTAATCAGTCTTTCACTGCTGATCGAGTAAACGTCATGTCTGCCGACGAGGACTGAGAGTTTCCTGTCCTGGTCCGAGATAGTAGTTGTCGCGATTTTTAGGGTGGGCTGAGCAGAGTCTAGGTTTAGACGTGGCTGGTAGGAGGTAACTATGCATTGTGGGTGGTGGGGGAAAAGGGATGGCAGAGGATAGTGCTGATGTGTGTGTTTGTGACGAGATGGTTTCTAGCTTTCAGCACCAGCAGCTGGAATGCACTATCAGCGCTGTGAGTCGGTGGTCGTCAACACAGCAAAGCAAGGTGTGTGGAAACAGCCTGTTTACAAGGCTCATCTGGATGGGGCACGGGCGAAAGGTCAACCAGAGGGGACAACTCATTACAGAGGGCCGCTGGGAGGATAGGAGGGTGGCAACGCTGCTGGAAGTTCACACATATTTTGCAAAAGGAAAGATGTTTCTTTCAGGAATTCCTCATCTACGGATTCTGCCTCTGGCACTTCGGCTTTCTCTTGGCTCTGGATCGTGTCTGGTCCGCAGTGTGTGCGTTTGCAGGTGACACTGAGGTCAAATGTGTCAATAGAGACAATAAACAGGGGGACATATGCAAGTCTAGTGTTTACATGCACGTGTGTGTTTGTGTGTGTTCTTGCTGGTGCTGAAGGGCTGAACGACAAAGAGAATGAGCAGCTAAAATAACACTGACTTGTGTGTGTGAGGCCCTTCGTTATCTGAATGAATGGTCAGCGGTCAAATCCCTGCGCTCTCCACCCTTATCTGGAAGGAAGGAAGTTACTGGGCTTATCCAAGACACACGTGTCGTTCTGACAGCTGTGATAGCTGCCAGGCACAAGACCCACAAACGCACACCAACCCAAACCGCTCTATATTTGCTCACCATTTGAATTCCTCTTAGTGAAATTACGACTCAAATGACCGTTCCTGATAATTTTAGGCTCTTGGAGCTCCATCAAACATCAGTATTTCACTTAGGCTTGTACATGAGCCAAATTTATTCACTATAATTCACACAATAGCTCTGGTGCTTTAGAGTCACACAATCATGCTGCAACATGCATTCATCTAAGTTTGGTTGTGTTTCATTTCCCTCACAGGTGAAGGGAACATTAACTTCCTGTTGTTTATTAGTTATTAAGAATTGGGGTTGACCCTTCATCGTAACAGGATCAATAAGGTCAGTCATATGGTTTAAAAATGTGAGTCAAATCTACACGGAGCATATATTCCATGTATTTTTCTAGTTTTAAATCGTATTTTATAAACTAAACAGAGTTCTCTTTTTTCCTGCTGGAGTGAAGCTTTATTCATGTGTGATGGTGTTTCCATTTTGACTAGAAGACCTCGCTTGTGCTTCGGAGAGTCTTACTTTACCTGTCCCACACATCTGTTTGAGATTTATCTTTCCAATACAGGGAACAAAGTTGGTGCTGTGTTGTGTTACCTGTCTCTCCAAGTCTGTCTTTGCTGGTGTCTGTCTGTCAAGGCAGACAGCAGAGTTTCTGCCATTTCCCTCCGTCCTTCTCCTGCTCTGCCCTCCTCCTCCACTGTAGCCAGGAAGAGCATGGTCTGAAAAAAAAAAAGAAAAGAGTAGCAGAAGTAGAGAACAGATACATCGCATAGAACCAAAACAAAAACGAATGATGCTGAAATGACACTATGACCCGGACCATCAGAAAAAACATGATACCCCCCTCAAAAAAGGTAAACACTGTCTTCATCTACAGCGATACAAAAGAAAATGCCTTCTTCAAACAGGGGCTAAAATTAATTTGGTTTTTCTGTGTCCCACTACATACCTGAGTAAGACACATCGATACTGTTTGGCTCTATGAAATCTTCCCCCTCGCTATTAAAGCGTGTGGAACTGAGAAAGAGTACCTGAAGCAATTCCCTCTATCATTGAGCTTCTATGCTCAATTTAAAAATTACACAGCTCTGAGCCAAGGCTCCATTATAACATCCCTAGGATGGCAACATACAGTAAGTCTAGTATAAAGCCAGTTTCACATCAGAGGATGGGCAAATTACACCCAATATTAGAGTGTGAGTCAATTAATCACGTCCTGCACAGCACAGTGTAATGTGTGAGTATCCCCCTGTTGAACATGAATTACAGGCCGGCTTAAAGTGTGACGTGGCACATCAGTGCTAATCTGAGACATCCTGGCAAACCTTCGCCTCCAAGTCCTCCGCAGCCTCTAAGCTGGTTGAGAGGGAGTCAAATGAAAAAGGATCTGGCAGCCCAAATTAAATGCAATGCTGTCAGCCACAGTCAAATCCCTCTTTCCCCTTACCGTCTCCCTCCTCTTCTCTACCCTTCACAAATTCACTCCCTCTCTGAATATCCTTATATGCCCCCCCCCCCCACCTCCCCTGTGATGGATCTGTAACTCTGACTGACTCTGACGTCTTGTTAAGAACAGTCTCTTCCTGTCACATCCGCCAGTCAAGCGTGTTCATTTCTTCCCATTAACAGTCGCTCGCCTCCCCACTCATCCACCCCTCTTTAAAAAAAAAAGAAACCCACAATGTAAAGGAACCTTCATTCCTTCTCCTCTCCCTCTTTTTTTAATCCCTCACTGACAATCCACCTGTCTGTCTTAATTCATGTGAAGATAGGTTTGATTGTCTGTGTGCGTGTGTTCCTGATGGAGAGGAGTGTGATTTGCCGACAGAGTAATATGCTTACTTCCTCCACACCACACAGGACAGGTGTCAAAACATGTGGCGTTGTGTGACTGATTACACCTGACTCAGAGGAGACACCAAATATTACATTGACCAGGAGGAAGCAGGGCCGGCTGTACTGCCTATGGAAACTGTACGTTTTGGTTTGGATCAAACTCTGCCTTTCCGGGATGAGTGACGGGCTAAGAAAGTGCCAGAAAGTGCATTCAGACTGTATCCCCATCTCAGCCGGTAGCCATCGTATTGCCATGCCGGCCGTGTAGCATACTTTCAATGGTTCGAGCGAAGCTGAAGAGCAAATGATTCGTAGTAGATCTGAAACCTGCTCTGATGTTTGTTTGCGTATGCTCTTCCCAGAGCTGGCTCGGGAACAGAAACAAGTGGCGAGGAAAGAGAGCGGGTGAATGGCAAAATTAAAAAGCAAACAATGAAAGAATAACTCGCTAAATAAATAAAAATAAACAATCATCATCACATCATCACTTCTACTTGTTTTGTTTTGGAGCCAATAAAAACGGATGATCAAACGGCATCAACCAGGCTTTTGTCCCAACTCCGTGATGATGATGGAAGTCACCGAAATAGACCCCACCGCCTCTAAAAGCATTGAAGGCTGCACACCTCCTCTTCCGTGAAACACACAGGTGACAGCTTGTGCTTTGCTGGAGCGTGCTTGCGTTCGTTTGTAGACGTGCAAGCAAAAGCCTCTTTTTGTGTTTGTTCTCAGCTAATTTTTGTGAGGATAGGTGTGCCTCTGATAATGAATGCACGTGCAGTGAATGCCTGATAACGCGCCTCTCTCCATGAAAATGTGTGCACGTGTGTTTGTGTGCCAGAGCGCCTGCGATGCTGTTTAGTCGAGCCGGTGCTGAGAGAGGCCTTCAGGTTTAGCCCCAGGCTGATCCCTGGGCCCTTTAGACACCCCACTTGTTGTTTACTGGTCAAGCCCAGCCTCAGTCAGCTGCGGCCACACCACAGCCCTTTGTCTTTGTTCCTGCGTTCGCACTCATCAGCCCCCTCATTCCTCCTATTTACTGTTTGGTGACAGTAGCTGTCCTCAGCCTCCTGATGCTGACCAGAGATGTCCCCCTGACCCAGGGCAAATCCTGAGGTGAACAAGAGGACAAGGAGGATTTGGGTACCCCCATCCCTGGTCCCACGGACCCCAAAAGCAACCTTGTCTATTTTCCTACTGATAGGCATAAACACTTCCGGTCTTGTGCAGAAGCAGGGAAGGTAAACACATACACGGTGATAGTTTGGTCAGTGATGATAGCATTCCAAGTGAAGGCTGGCTGGAGGGCAGCCTGGGGGGGCTCACTAACACCTCAAGCCAGGACTGTATCTTCAAACCAACAAGCATCTGTCTATTCTATCACACAACAACATGTCACTCATTCAACACAGAGAAACAGAATGGGAAGACAGTTTCAGCAAACAGTTCAACACGGTCTGTATCCCTCATAACTTCCCATAATAGCTGTCACAGGTCGCATAATGGCTGAGGAGCAGAGAACTCAAGGGGAGGAAGGTTAAAAAAAGATGCATGCAGAACTGAAGGTTTACACTCCATAAAACAGAGCTACTTGCTGACCACCAGAGCATCTGAGAAACTGTTAACACCCCATGAAATGTCTTAGCTGACTTTAGACCGGTACTTTCAGGGGACCCAGAGCACTCTTAAGCTCACTGGCACCGGCTTATATGGGAAACCTTTTACATCTGCAGGCCACAAACGCTTACAAATTTACCTCCCTTATTAACTATTTCAGCTGACAGGGGCGGATTTCCAGACCAGAATAGACCGAATGATTGACGGTTGCCTAAAAAAGAACAGCTGGTAAACAAACCCACCAGTAACACCAAACAGGTTTTGGCTGGTGGCTGATGTTACACTAATTTGGCACCACGATGCCTGCCCTGCTACAGTAAGTGCACCTCTGTCTGTCAGACTGGCAACCTCCACAACTGTCTCCCTGCCACTAGCATGTGTAACGGGCCGAGCTACAGGCCAGCAGACTCCCCTGTCTATCTGTGTGCCAACACGTCTGTGTGGCCATATGGAGGCAGGCGTGGCCTGAACTACTAATTCATTCTACTGTTTGGGACTGTTGGGGCCTTTAACTCATAGTAACAGCCTGCGAGAACTTAGAAGCTAGTTTGGCGTTTGTTGATCAACTGCACAAAAGAGCAGATGTAACCAGGTCTGGCTTAGTCTGAAGTGAGTGGCCTGTGTTTTTGGGGAAAAAATTAAAAATAAAAACACCGTACAGCTGCAGGGGAAACTGTGGTCACGGAAATGTGAATCCAAATGGACTTTGCAATGCAATACAGATATTTGTTTGAATTCTTCTGTTTTATTAATGCTAGTAATTATCAGAGGATGTCTGAAGTCTTCATGATTTGACTTTAATTTGGTCAGCAGGGCAAAAGCTGAACGACACATTAATATGTGACAAAAACAGCAGCTGAATGATTCTAAGAAATCCCCAAACATCCTGGACAGAGAGACACTTTTTCAGACCACGGACATTATATGAGATGTGTAAAATGAATGATGAATAACGTGTAAGCCGCCCCCGACACCCCAAACTGAGTTACTGGCAAGCACTTCTCAAGTTTTGAGTTTGGACATTTTTCTCCACATCTCCAGACACTCCACTGCCGTTTGCCACAGCTAAAGCTCAGCTGCTCTGACATCTGATTTCATAGGCCTTAGGAGTGGGAGTTTGGCAGACTCCGTCTCCACTACCTCCCCCTCCTCCTTCTTCCCTCTAATACGAGAAACCAATATCACTTTGACCGCTGGTGGAAAAAGGCATCAGGCACCTTGCTCGAGGTAATGGATAGCTTCTGCTCACTGATATAAACAACTGGGGAGCTGTGATCCTGCCAGGGCCAGTTCCAGTCAGGACAAGGGATGTGTGTGCGTTTGCTGCATGCCACCACTGAGTTACTTTGCTCTTGGGGGGTTGGGGGGGGGACTCTCCACCGGTGGAAAAATTATATTAGCCCAGGAAGAAATAAGCCCAGACCACATTCACTTTTCTGTGACATCACAGTTTAAGTCATAAAGCGCATGTGTGTGTGAGTGTGTGTTTTTTTTTTTCTTGCCGTCTGCCTGCTGTCACATGATTATAGATGGCTCAAAATTGTGGCATATCTGAAATTAAATTTGCTCAGTTTCCATTACGTCAGATTGGTTGATAATGTGTATGTGTCTGTGTGTGCGTGTAGGTGAAGAGTGATGATTGTAAACATTGCTATTCAAGAGTTGTCTTTCACACGTCGAAGAAGCACGACCTTTGACATTATTAGAGGAAATATGGAAGAAAATTTTTCCATTAAAATAACAAAATTAAAATAAAAATCTTTCTTTCTCTTTTATGTGTTTGTCCTCTTGTCTTCCACACAACTTTGTCATGTTTAAAACAGCTGTGACTGCGAGGGACTTCTCAAATGGTTTGTTGTAATGCTTCTTTTTTTTTTATTATTATATTTATTTGAATTCTGTTCACACAAATAAACAAAATATATGTTACACTTTTCTTTTAATATAGTTTCATTTGTACAATCAGTGATGGATGCTAAAAGGCAGTGCTGTAAATTTGAAGTAGAAATATTTGCAAAGTAGATTTTTTTTGAATGTCTGGAAAGATCTAGTCTAAATGTCTCAGAGATGACAAAAGTTGTTTCTTGAAGCTTCACCCAAAGATTTCAGTTTACCATGTGTGTGTCTGTGCATTTGTGTTTGTGTGCTAATGTGTTCTCGCGATCTGCGCGGCGATAGAAACCTTTTCTGCCAGTTTGACCCTTGCAAGGTTGCGGGCACCATCAATTATGTCAGCCAGTAAAATGGGCTTTGCTACGCACAGCAGATTATATGGAGTGTAAAACATTAGAAAAATGTGTCTGCAACATCAGAGTAACATGGTTGAAGACACAAAGGTTCGGGGGTGGAGGGAAACCTCCCAAAACGGGAAGACTCTTGACAAGTGATTTTGTTTGAAGGCATTGTAACACACTCAAGTGGGCAGGGTTGTTTTCTATGGCCCCAACGGCAGTCCATCTTCTGGACAGAATACGAGCGGGATGGAAGGACATATGCTTTCCACGGGGTCAAATGAAGCAGAACTCAAAGGCTTTTGTGATGCCTCTTTTTGGTGGCTAGAAGAAAAGGAAAATCTGTTGTTGGGTCGTAGTCCAGTGGGCTCACAAGTATCACATAAAAATTCACCGGCCTGTTTCTCGCATGGCTTTTGTCTCCATCTCATGATAAGGAGCGCGGATCCAGTTGGCCTTAATCGCTAAACCACATAGTTCATAGTTTGAATGAGCTTTGCAGCAGGAAGGGACAGTGTGTGCACACACACACACACACACACAATCTACTGACTCCTCACTGGCCTGGCTAAAAAAAAAAAAAAAGCACCATCCATCCATCACAAGAAAGCTTCAAGAGGTGCTTTGACTAATTCGGGACAATGAAGACAGAGCTGGACGGAGATGTTTGCGATGAGCGTGACACTAAAGCACCTTCTGCTCTGTTAAAACTCGCTTTCTCTATTTCTTTCTGTATGAAAACTGAGTCTAGATTCGAGCTTGATAGCAGATTGTGATCAGCACATTGCTCTCCTGCCAGTAAAAAGCTTTTTGCTGATTGGGGCCAAAGCCAGCTTCTCTAAGCCCCGGAGTTAAAGCGTTACACACACTGCACCATACTTAAGGTCCTCAAAAATGCTAAACCAATAAAAAGGGTTTCCATCCATCTAGATACGCTCACATAGAGGGGTTTTGTTTTAGTGAGGAGGGGGCATGCCTGCAGGGGCTTAAATGTGCTGCTAACAAAGTTTTGATTGACTACAAAAAGTCTGAAGTGTAGTGATTCTCTCAATCTTTGCATCTGGCTGAAGGCTACTGGAGTGAAAACTAAACAAGCCCTGTTGTGTGTCTAGTCTGACATCAAATGTGAATTAGCTACAGTGGAAGACTATGTCTAAAGTAGGACAGATTGGATTTCTAAATCTGCAGGTTCACCACCGAAAAAATACTTTAGTGAAGTCCACAAGGTCCATGTAGTATCAGCGACAGACAAACTGAATACACATGAGCTGACATTCTTACATCAGTTCTGTTTGATTGCGGAGTTCAATTGTGTGAGCTCACATGTTTGCTTAAAAAAAAAAAAAAAAAAAAAAAAACACAAAGGTTTTGGGGATATCCACACAAAGACAGGCCTTTTGGTTTCATACAGTTCTCTCTACACCACATGGCCATGCAGTAGCAGACAAGGTCCAAGCATCCAAGCGTGCTGCAAGATCCTTGGCTCACTTACAGCGAGCAGATTTACTCATTTACTCATTTAGGCGTCACACTTTGGACAGTTTTCAATCCTCAACAAGAACGGAACCGATTCAGTCTGTCCATAAAAGTTTTACCCTCAATTTGCAGATGGCACCTGAGGATTTTCCAGTCTATACATTAAGACATCTTCCCAGTCTGAAATGAACAAAACATATGAACTATATTATGTATAATCTCAGTAATGCTGAGTATCCATTTATGCTAAATGGGAAAATCTGACACAGCTATGGATGACGGATAAACTTTTTATCACACAAAGCTGATATGGTGGTATTATTATGAAAACTACAAAAAGAGAAATTTTAAAGTTACTGAAGTCTGCAAGTGTTCCTAAACACACACAAAGACCCCCTCCCCTGAGGGATGCTGATGAGAGCGGCTAAAGGGTGTTTATGAGACTGTTAGCCAGGAGAGGATGCCGCCCTGCAGCTCTCACCCAAATAAAAGAGCCATTTATTACATCCAACATGACCCTCTCATTACACACAAATAGGAATTAATGAGCGCTATATCGGGCGCTCCCAGCGGAGCGAGGCGGGGCCCGCTAAAGGACCAGCGTTAATCACACTGTCCTACATCTCACCCATTTAACACCGCCCATCACATTGCTCTATCGGCATGGGGAGGATGAGGGGAAGGATCACTACCTGGAAAGGTGGCCGCTCTCAGGTGTCCTCCTGTCTGACAACAAAATAACTAAATGTTAGAAATTTTATGTCGTGTGTTTTTCTATTCTTGTAATCGTCTGGGATTCCAGTTCATCAGTTCACTCGCCATTCATGTTGTTATGAAAACATTTTTCCATCAACTTTATTGATTCAGTGTGAGGACAAACAAACAGTGTCAACAGAGCTGCTATTTCCATTAGTGGTCAGACTGATTTTAAGCAACTCCAGTAAAAAGGAAAATGTCAGCTGTAAAAGCCAATTAGATCGTGCACAGTAACTTCTTGGTTCCTCTGAGTTAACATAATCTTTTTAATAAGTTGTGCATGTAAAAGCTTAACGTTGAGTGTGCGTAGTTCTAGCTTTTTGCTTTTCTAGCCCCAATGTTTTTTTGCCCTGTTGTATTCGATTTCCAGTGTTGGGATCACTGGTGAGAAAAATGCATGCAAAAAAGGTTGTTAAAAAAAAAAAAAAAAAGGATTTTCCTTTTGGGGCTCCACATGGGAAAAATCCGCTTTAGCAGAAAACACACACATCAGGTTTGATCTGCGTTGGGTTAGCCTCTTTATGCTGTACTTGTACTTGTTTTGAAAGGTGCACAGACCAAGAAAAGCAGGCAGGTAAGTGTAAATTCCCAGAATGCTCCCAAGACTTGTACTTCCTCCTGACTGTACTCACAGCTGTTCATTTCTTTCGGGTTTACTTTCCATCATATTGCTCTGAACTTAAATCTTTACTGTTCTTTACTATCCCAACCCCCCCACCAAATATCTTTTCTCCCTTTGCACCCCACCCACCTCCCCAAAGAAGTGATACAATTATCATCAGCAATCTTTTCCCATATATCTCCCCTTTCTTTGCGTCTCTTCAAGCAATTCAAACAACTTTACACTGTCTTCCCATTAGTATCTCCCCCTTCTCCCCACTCATTGTGTTTGAGGAAAGCTCTTTGTACAGTAAAACCCCAACATGATGGCCGCTCAGCTGATTTTGAAGCATTAGAGAGGATCTGGGGTATTAAGCCGGCTGCTATTTTTCTGCGTTTGGTGCAACAGTTGAGCAAAAAGCTGATTATTGATCAGATCTTTGCCACGTCAGAGACCTCCTGCCTTTGCCTTTCTCCGAGATATGTAAAGTCTAATTTGGTGTCATAGTGTGATTTGGCTATGTAGCTTTTGGGGCCTTTTGTGGGCTTTTTGTTGTGTTTTGAGTGTCTGTTTTCTATTTAGCATATGCCATTTTTACACTTTTAGCAACATCTGTGTGCAATATTTTCTGGGAATTGATTGCCTATTTTCCTTTGTTAGAACCTTAGGTGGATGTGTTCTATTTTAGTCCCTAATTAGGTCTAGGGTGGGATTTTTTATTGTTCACTTTGAGGATCTATAGTTGGAGTTGGCTTTCATTTTCATTAATCAGTTTAATTTATTGTTTCACCATGTGTGGGCGATACGAAGCCCCTCGGAGACTTCGGCTGTGATCGGCGGCTGTACAAATAGATTTGAAATGAATTTCACCTGATATGCGAATAAACAATAATAAGGATATCAGCCAGGATCTGATGAGGATCTAGAGTCAGATTTAAATGATTTTATTAAAAAATGTGCAGACAGGGCTCAGAGCATGAGGGCTCTGTTTTTATTCACTTCGGTTTACACAGCTCAGTACAAGTCAACGTAAATATTACTATGTACGAACATGAGCCATATTGAACCAATCGCTCCATATTCAATAAGATTCATACTGCACTGAAACAACAGAAATTTAACTTTGCTGAAGTTACTTTCTTTGTTTTTTAGTGACAAACCAGTGTATTTTCTTGCGTCTGTGGGGATTTCACTCCACCGTTTTGACATGATTACCTGCAAAAGTAAACAATTACACCCGGATCAAAGTAGTGGAATAATTATATGTCAAGTTCTGGTTAGTAGTAATGTCACCAGTCAGCTATAAGAGGGGCGGGCCTTGCTGTGAGAGGCTCTGGAATCTCTCTTTTATCTTTTTATACTTTCTCCACCATGAAGGCGCTTCTCAACACAAACAAACACACACTCCCTTGCATCTTTCTTTCTCCATTGGTATGACACAGGAAGAAGCCGGGCCCTGCAGCCAACCCCACCATCCGCACTGAATGCGATTAAGCTGAGCAGTGATTAATCTGGGCTGCCCCATAATTCCTCTTTACCACTTTAATGGATGTTATCTCCCCTCCTCTGAAGGCTTATCTTGCTGATCAGGGCCAGGGATGAAGATCAAGCGAGGAAGAGGAGGGGGGCGGCCACGAGTACACGGAGAGAAATCAAACCAAATCCATACAGGGGTAAATAAATGAATGAGTAAGTAAATAAGTAAGTAAATAAATAAATGCAGGGATTGAAGGAGCCGCTAAGCGGATAAGGCAGATCAGTCTCTGTAAAGTGCTCATTTGTTTTCTAAGAAGACGAGACAAGCCGCCCGCAAAGCCTGCTGATACAGTAAAAACGCTGTCAACATCACAATTCACAGACAAACAAAATAAATTATCCAAACCGCTGTCAATAAAACTCCCCACAGCTTTACTCTGAAGATGAGGTGTGCTCCAATCACGGGTACAAAGACACACACACACACACACAAAAATAATTTTTCTTTCATTAGCTATTTCTCTTTCACAAATGCCAGTCAGTAAAACCATGACATAGTTAAATTAAAAGTTTTCACATTGCCTCATACAGTCGATAATGACTAACTTCCTCTGATACATTCCTGCTTCAGTCATCCACAGCCTGAGAAAAGCCTGCACTGGTCTGCATTTATTGGGGGAACGCAACTGTTGTCCCCACCTAAGGCTGCAAGAAAACATGCTACATCCTGTCATTAAGAAGCAATTACGCACTTAGATGATTAAGCTTTTAAATCATTTTAAATGAGAAATCACTTCACAAGCAATTGTACTCAAGAGGAAGAAATGAGCTGGTACATTATGAACTATGACAACGGGAGCAATTATGATTGGCAGCTCAGCACGCATCATGCATGCCCGTGTGCATGCCTGTGCGTGTCTAATAAAAGTGGCAATTTTATTCTACTTAGAATTTAAAAGTAACTAGATATTGCACTGTTGCAATGTAGCTTCAAAATAAATCCACGAAAAGGAGACCAAAGAAATCTCATTTTCAACAGTAGCGATGCTCTCCACTTCAAGCCGTTACGCCCGTGTGTTCGCAGAAGACACCAGAAAGTTTCTTTTAAACTTTCCCTTGTATTTTGAAGTGCGCCTGTTTACTAGTGTGTCTCTGCCAGCGTTTTTTTTTCTTTTTTTTTTTCGGTCCTTTCTCGTCTTTGTTCACGTATACATGCATGTGTGAGACGCCAGCCGAGGAGTGACAGGGTTAAACCTGTTCGGGGCTCTTTTTTTCCCCCGCTCTGGCTTACAGCGATGTTGCAGCGAGATTCTGTCATAGACAAACCTCTGTGGGATTCCATTCACTACTAGAGTACATCTTTAGGTACAAAGCTGCGGGCTGCATTGGCTCCAGGTAACATAAACGCTCCCTTCAAGCCACCGCGTATCTGCCCATGAAAATTCTCTAAAGGGCTTTAAGCATTTACGCTGAACACTATCAGGCAGTGCTGAAAATTCAGCTTACCCTGTTGAATAGGGACTTCAAAGAGAATTGCAAATACCTTTGCACTGCTACATTTTCTCCCTTCTCTCTTTCTCCTTCTCTCCGTCTCTCTTCCTGCTTCTTTTCATTTTATATTTCCAAACACAAGCTGCTGTGTGGTGTGAAATGTATTATCAGCCATATATTTCCTCTTTAAATGAATAATAACAATAATCTTTGAGTAATTTCTTTTTTATACAGCTCCGTCTAAATAGGGCAAAGCAAGCAAGCTAATATAGAGCCGCAGGTAAACAAGGGCCATGCAATAATGAACGTCTGGATTAGGCCTCTAGTCTATGTCGTGCGATAAGGAAAAACAGCTGCTACTACCCAGGTAAGAGCACGTATTGACTGTCAATGAAGGATAAACTACTGTGCAGCTGCACATTTACTTCCTTACAGTCACAGCGTGGACACGCTGTGGACATGCACGCCAAGATGTGCAGACACAAACAAACCAGCGTGCATGCACGCAGACACACACCGTACACGAGCACGAGAACACGAAGAATTGGGATATAATAAATGTTTAAGCCTATTTGCACAGTATAGAGCCTGAAATGCAAAACAATGTGTTGCATAAACACAGTGTGATTTAATGTAAGAGATAATAAATGGCTTCATAATGAACAATAAAAATGGTCTTTAAACAGTTTACTGCTTAGTTCACACTTATAATTAATCTGGGTTCCATGTGTGAATATAAAGTGGGTATAAAACTCTCCCTGACTGTGCGAGTAAAACGGCAAGCAACAGAGAAAAATGACTGGTGGTAAACATCTGCAACATGGTTCAGCCACCGGCCCGGCTTTTCAAATACGCAGTCTTTTTCCCCTCAGTCGGACCGGCAGGGCAGGCTCTCCAAATAATACATTACAAAAAATGGCTCCCTGAAATTATTTACGGTGAAACGCACAACAGAAACCATAACATTTATAATGTTTTACAAAGCCATCAAATAAGTGGAGAGGGGATTAATTGCCCCAGGCCGACCTTAAAATAATTATTTTGAGCGGTGCAACTCTAAACTCCAATGAAATTGATACACTTTGATAATTAGATTCTTGGCACTGACCCGCTGAAGTCAATAAAGGTTATTAAGGCCAATTGCTGTCTAAACGCATTACGGGCAGGGTAAACTGTCCGTCGGAGGCCCCTGCTATTCCAGCGCCAATATGATAATCCATTCTCCGTCCTGGGGGTTTCTTCCCCAGCGCCTGTGTCTCCACTCTGCCATACAAAACCAGATTGGATTCGCTTAACCTTTCCAGGACTTTGATCAAATGAGCTCACACAGCAATAACATTTACATTGACCCCCCAACCCTCCTACCCCCAACACACACACACACACACATACACACAACCCCACTCTCTGTCTCTATCGTTTTCTCCTGCCCACCCCTCCCCCCCAAGCTGCCTCTGTCTGTCCCTGCAGACTCTCCCCAACAGCTCACTCCCTCCTTGGCCACCTCCTGAACACCCAGCCCTCCAGATGCTGGGCCAATAACCTAATCAGCTATCGATGGCGACCGGGACAGACTGTGTACAATTGCGGCGTGACCCCCCTCCTCAGCAGCCCAGATTGTTTCCAAAGACTGTTATGAAAGTGAGGGGGAGAAGATGAAATGGTCACTGAGCACATCCCACACATACACACACACACACACACACACAGGTATGCATGCAAAAAGCCAGCCTCTGTTATCAATTAGCGGAGGATAATTTTGTCACACAATGAGGAAAAAAAAGAGCTGCACATATATTTGTGTGACCAAACCGGTGGAAAACAGGGAGTGACAGGCTGGGTGAAGTGAGTAGAGGAAGACATGGCCCCGATACCACTTCCTGTTTTGTACATCTTGAAGTATACAAATGTATTCAACTCAGTGGATCCCATTTATTATGAAAGTAGATTAATTTCCTTGATATGTGTTGAAAAGATTTCCATCTACAAGGCTCGTTTTCCTGTCAAATAACGTGGAAAGTGTGAGAAAGAGACAGAGATGTGGTGAGATAGCGGGAGAGAGAGAGAGAGAGAGGACGAGAACAAGAGAAAGAGAGAACATAGTGAGAGAGAGAGAGAGACAGAGAGAGACGGAGTGCACTGAAATCTCTTTGCATCTGCGGTGGCTTTTGAAGTTGCGAGATGAGCAGCCACAGAAGTCAGGAAAGTGACAAATTAGGGAAAAAGCTGTACTGTGCAAGCAGAGCTAAATCAATTAAAGTCATGCCGAGTGCATACATTAACATCAGTGGTGCGCGCACACACACACACACAAAAACACAGGACAGGAGAAAAATAAATTAAAAAAAAGGGAGATGTGCTCATGGGCTCGTCGCTGTCGCTTCTCCCCCACAGTGAAAAGAGCAAAGATAAAAAATAAAAAAATAATAAAAAAACCACACCGGTATTTAAAATATTCTGCATAAAGTCGAGACTCTCCGTCTATTGTCAGTCAGATGGAAGCTATTCATTGTTGCTAGTTTAAGGAAATGTCACTATCGTACGATAGCCACGATAGCAGAGTCCTGAGGGAGCGTGAGGCTGCGAGCCTGGGAGGTCTAAATGGACTTCAGCGCCCTGGATCACAGTGGAATGTAACACCTTCAAGGTAATGTCATTTTTCTGCCCTCCAGAAACAACCTTTACCTTAAATACATTATAAATACCCCTCCCCCCACCGATTCCACTGGTACATTCACACACGTATACGTAGACTTGAAGTTTATTCAGATGCCCGTCTCTTTGTTTCTATCAGGGAGCCACGTGAATTCACGAGGTACCAAAAGAGGCGAGCAGGCGAGTGGACTTGTTTTGTTTCGATTCTTTATATATTTATTTATTTATGTGTTTTTTATCAGAATGTCATTCAAATGGAAGGATAAGCATTTGCATGACAACGGGGCTGAGGAGCAGAGAGAGAGAGCCCCAGGGAGAGACAGTATCCATAAACAGGAGCCAGTCCCACCACATTGCAATATTCCTCATACAGACTAACAAACGCATACACAGCCCTGCACATCCCACAACACCGTGTGCTAAATATGACAATAAAGAGAGGAAGACTGGCTCTTTGTATTGCTATTTTCGCAGGATAAAACAATAGGCTGTTTTATTGCTACAGCACCATGTATAAAACAACAGTGTCATTTTATAAGCTCTATTTAAAGAGATGTATATTTGTTATTCTTAAAAAAAATGGTGATATCAAATTTGACAAAAATAATCTTGTATTAAAACATACTCTGCAGGCAAGAGCAGAAAAATGTTAAATAAATAAATGGCATACAGCGTCTGCACACAGTAGGTCACTTGCATTTCACTGAATTACACCATGCTGTCAATTGCCAGATTCATAATGTAAAATGTATGCAATAAAGGAATGTACAGGGGGAACCCACATCATTTAAATAAGTCAAAAGTAATTTAGAGAAATGTGTTTTAATCTAACTGCAGGAAAGCCACAGCTATCAAATCCTCCAAAAGCAAAATCTATAAGTCACATCTATAAAGTGCTTTTCGTCAGCATATCCCAGGTCGATGCATAAATGTAAATATTGCTTGCTGAAGCAATAATGTTGTCTTTCATCACAATAGTGAATCACTACACTTACGCGCTCACCACTGTATTACTTCTGCAGACGTTCAATAAGCATTTCTGCAGAATACATACTTGCTTTTGTGCGATTTGACACAAAGCAATTAATGATTCAGTCAAGGAATCTTGATTTTGAAATAAATATTGTCATAAACACACAACAGAGTAATTTGATATGTAAAATAGCAAATTATCACGTATAATTTTATGAGGATAATTACATGTTTAGATATATTCGCATACTAATTGTTGTATTTAACTATCTGATATTGATTTTACTTTTTTTTCTTCCTTAAAAAAAAAAAAAAAGTCTGATGCTAAGAGTAACAGAAATCCACATGTGGTCAAACACACATACAGTGGATATGGTTTAGTTGTCCATTAGAGAGAGATGGAGACAGAGCAACAGAGATAGAGAGAGAGACCTCACATTTCACTGATGCCCTTTTCTTAATACAGGTCCAAATCACACACTTCATCGGTGCCCGGAGGTGGAGCTCTAGATGAGTTTAGACCCTGTCTACTAACTCCCCCACACCCACACACCCACCCACCTTCTGCCAGGCTGTTTGACTGTGAGTGAGAGAGGGAGAAGGAGAGGGGGAGAGAGAGAGAGAGAGAGACTAAGACTAGAGCTGGGCAGCGTCAGCAGCAGCAGTGCTGTTCTCCTCCAGCCCCTGTCTTTATCCCCGCCTGAGCATTAGATGTGATTACTGCTCAGCACTCGACACTGACAGAGACAGAGAGCTCCCAGAGACAGAGGGAGTGGGTGAGAGACATAAAGAGACAGAGCAGGAGAGAGAGAGGGAGCAGCGAGGAAAAAACCAGAGCACAGCTCTTTCGTTTCCGTCGCTCCTGCTACAGTGATACAAGAGTGCCCCCTGCTGCTTCCAGTGTCTGGGTGTGAAATACACACACATGCACGCACACACACACGAAAACACGTTGAAATTTAGCTATAAGAGAAGGTCTCTGTAGAACCTGTAGGGAGAGAGAGAAGGCAAGACCAGACATGTAACTGTGTGCGTTTGTGAGCTTAATAGTAACAATGTGTGTGTCTGTGTGTGTGTGTGTGTGTGTGTGTGTGTGTGTGTGACACGTATGTACAGAACAGAGCTGTGAGTAAAGTGACTTAAATATGACTCTGACATTACTAAGTGATTCGTCTCTAACTAATAACTGCATGCCCGGACTGCTGCACAATAAAACTACAAACACTTGACCCATCTTTAATAACGCACCGCAGTGAGAAGTCAAGACAATCCATCATGGAACTTTTAAACACACCCTCCCTTTCTGTGGTGTATTATTGGACAGGATATCAATTATTTCATTTGTATAAAAGGCACAAGCAAAGGCATGTTGAGCATTTAGAAATCTGAAAGCCCTTATTAAATAACAAAGTGAGAATAAGCCAGTAAAGTTGCTCAAATTTATAGGAAGTTGTAAAACGCCTGATCATTACTATTATTATTATCATGATTTATATTTTGATGGTTGATGTCTTTACTGTCAGAGTATTTTGGTCTTCGGATATATTTTTTTAAATCAGGGTATTTTTTTTCTCTGTCTATTTTCTCATACGTAACAGATTTTGTATCTATAACTTCAAATTATAAAAAGGTAAATATTGGCTGCATGAATTTTCTAAAACAAGAAAGTCATCTACGTGAAGCCGAAATGATCGTTTACAAAGTGATCCCGAGTCGAGAAATTCCATTTGAGCTAAAACTACATGCACCTATTTCACGAAACATATTGTGTCACCACTAAGGGATGAGTGAGATAGCGTGTCCGGCACTGAGGTAAGGACATCCAGCTAAAGACAGCAGACGTCGCTGAGTGGCCTCACCATGGTCTCCATCAGCCTCCAGTCCTTCTCCAACTGCTCCATCGGTCTGGTCCACCAGCTGCAGAAGCGGGTGTAGCGCTGACCCTGAAACCAGTACTGCCGCAGCCACTCGAACTCCACCTGCACACACACACACACCGAATAAAAACACTAGGTTAGACAGACAATTTTTACAAAGCCTCATTATACATATATATGTTTGTGTATAAACAAACACACAAAAAAGTAAAACACAAAGTACTTGCCCTTCTCTAGAAATGAAATGACATGTTGCAAAATGTTGCAGTGAGTCTTGAGTCTTTTATTTCAACAAGTAAATATTTCATTTTTGAAAGAGCCGTACTTTAAAAACATAGTATTGGCCTTTTTCGATTTGTAATAAAAATGATTTTGAAGTTTATAAATTCTATGAAAAGAAAATAAATGTTGCTGTCAGAAACATATTCATTGGTTTGAATTGATGCATATGTTATATGCCAGAAATCATTTTAAAGTGCATAAAATGTTTTTTATGAGGTCTCTGAGAGGATCGATAGAGCAAAGGCACATTTTTTAAATTATGTGCATGAAAAATAGTCCAACAACACACACTAGAAACACTCAGTTTGCCTGCAAGTGCGTTAACACCTTTACTAAACAGACAGATGGACAGCATTGTCGCACACTGTGCATTCACAAACAAACATAAATAAGTCTATGCACACGCACATTGACAGACAGACACACACACACACACACACACCTTCCAGTCAGTACACCTGAAACTCCGCCCTCTTCCTCTTCTCCTCCCTCCTATCCCTCGTCTCCGCTCCCTCGCTCCGTCTAAAGATGACAGTCTCGGCTGCCGAACTGCTCCCCTCTCCTCCACTGGGAGTGTTTTTCTTTCCTGCTCTTTTGAAGTGCTGATTTAATCCTCACAAGGATGCTTCATGTAGCCAGGTGTAGCCTATCTATTTCTAAGTATGTCTTTCTGTGTGCGCGTTTGTGTGTTTGTACCTGTATGAGGATCAGTGGCGTTTGAGCCCTTGCGTGTCTACATACGTGTGTTAGTGGCTTTGTTAGCGCCTGTGCAAATGTGAGTGTGTGTGTCAAAGATTGCCCCAATTGCCGCCAACGTAAATTCGAGATGCTGCAAAAGGTTCCTCCCCCAAAATGTCCTACAAAGCATCATCCACCCAAAACAATACAGGCTCTATTACATGTTGACGCAGACAACTGTACAACATAAAATATAGTTGCATACAAAAGGCTTGCATATCAGATGGGACTGAAAGAGCTTTTGTTCTCTTTGTCGAAACTGTTTTTGTTTCGGGTTGTTTTTTTCTTTACTGTTCTTCTAAAAGAGCACTAGCCCATGTGTACAGCATACACGCTTTAGAGCTGCGGGCTCACGAACAGTCACTGTGAGCTCGGAGCATATTAGCTTTATTAGATATTAGATATTAAAAACTATCAGGAGAAAAAGCACAACGTAGATATTTTCCTGTGTCCGATCATTCTACTCATGTAGCACGGATTTTTGGATGAGGCAGTCATCAAGTCTCATCTAACCTTGTCTCCTACAAATTATGTTCATCTACAACTAATTTGTACTGGCTAACAAGTTCTGATCAATTTTAACACAGCATTACAAAAAAGATCCCTCTCATTCGGTTCAATAAGGCCAGTCCATTTGTGCGGTAGGTTTCCAATTGAGGTGACGAGGGTCAAGAAGGCCATATTCATCTTGCATGCCCAAGGTGGATTACTTAATATACAAAGGCTACAACACTTGTGTTACAGTTTACCTCACAATCATTACGAAGGAAGCTGTAATAGCGGGTCAAGTGATCATTTTCCAGTGTAGTAAAATCCTGTTTCACAGCATTATAAATCACACGCTGGTGATGAAGCAAAATTATCCTACAGTTAGAACGTCGGTTTTGAACTCTTGAAGCAATCCAGTCCTCGATATCCTTAAACATGCTAATTCAACAACTTTGGAAAAGTAAGCCCAAAGTATTATAACGCGACAGTCAAACATTTCTAGTGGTCACTGCTTTTTATTCTGTTGCAGGTCACATCTAACATCCAGCCCCCTGAGGAGGTTAAAACAAAGGCTAAGAAATAATATTTGAACGAGCAACTTGAGTGAGCTCTGCTTTGTGCAGAAGCTGCACACAGAATCATCCTGCCATTTGCTTCCAAAAGGCATTGATCACAGCGGGGATGACATGCAAGGACTGAGGCATGTCAGGGAGAATACACAGCCAGTGGCACTGCTCAGCAGCCTCTCAGTAACTCCATACAACCCACCCTTCAAAGAAATGTCATCCTTTATGGTCCCCTCAACACCCTCCAAATCCACTCCCCTTCGATCACTACAGCTCAAACACACAACAAAGCCTCTGAACGCTGATATCGGACGTCCTTTCCTCTCTGTCTGTCCCTCCTTCCATCTCTCTGATTGTCTGCCTGTCCTTTAGTGTGAAGAAACCAACCTGTGTCTACACTTTGAGCTGACATGGCTGCCTGTCCCCCACTGCGTAGGCCAGGGGCAGCCACAAAGCCGGCCATCTAAAGCGACCGAGGAGTGCTGGCCAATGTGGCATTTGGAGTCCGGCAACCCAGCTGAGAGTTACCAAGAGGGGAACTCTGACTAAATGCCACCTATCCAGGCAGACAGATCGAAAGTGTGTGCGAAAGAGAGACCGGGTGTTAGGGCTAGTTTTTCTCTGAGCTGGCGTCGGGGGTGTGAGAGGGGAGCTTGTGGCTCCCCTGAGGCAGTCGCTGTCATCTCCGCAGGTGATGGACACACTAACTACACATTAGCCCAACGTTAGCTGACTGCCCGCCCACCCTGGCAACTCTGGAGTTAAATCCGACCAGCAACTACTTTTTTTTTTTTTTTTTTTTACCCATTTAATGAGACGTGATTTTTTCCACACTTTCTCCACGGTATTCCCTGAGCGGGTCCAAACAATTTCCAGGCCAGGGCCCTGAGGTTGGAGCTGATGAGAGTGGGATCGATCCCACTCCGCCGCCCTCTGTTTACCTTCCTCAGCCTCCTCACACATCAGCCAGGAGAACTGGTCCACCCAGCTCTCTGCGAATGACCAGGCACACAATTTACTCTAATCACACAATTGCCAGAGTGGTCATACAAAGGCTGAGTGATACTGTAAATCCACACATTGCTTTATGCATTTATAGGCCACAGAGGTAGGTAAAAGTGGCCCTGTTTTTGCTGCAACTGGAGAGAAACACTTTCACATCAATGTGACTAATAACATTAAAATGGAATTGCACCAGTTCATTAAATCTAAAAGCAAATATCTGGCTAAATTGTGTTGCAGAACTCAGAGCAGGGGTAGATCTTTATTATTGTAGCACTTTCAAAACAAACTTACAGAGTGTGAAGATATTAAGAAACCCAATAAACCTGCAGGATGAACAATAAAAATGCCTCAAATGGATTAAAAACTCTGTTAAATGCTAATAAAACCGGTAAATACAAGAGGAATAACGAGCACAGACTACAAACTGCTGGAAAAACTATTGAGGTGATCTATAAGATTGCCATGATATTGAAACTGTAAGCCCCCCCCCAGCTGAGGTGCCCCAAAGCCAAGAAAAGGCCCGGGGACACACTCGGGCCTAGGAGAAGACGCAGGAAGGTCACACACTCCTCCACACAGTTTACTTTCTGCCAGAACATGTGCAGAAACCTTGTACCACCCTTCAATATTTACTGTGGGGGGACTAGCATCATTAGAGGGTGTCCCTCAGGGCACTCTGTCATACACCCACCTGGGAAGTGACACAGTGGCTTTAAATGAGACAAGACGTTTGTGTCTGGGATTAGCATTTCAAAGCCAAACATGCACATGGGGGCGGTGTGGTGATGCTATGTTAGACTACCCCCCCCCCCCAATCCTCCTAAGACAGGAGGTAAGATTAAAAAAAGACAGCGAAAAGGACCGTGCTTAACAAACAGGTGGGAACTTTAGTTTTCCTCATTTCTGTCTTTGTCTCCCATCAGCCCCTACTACAACTCGACATCCCATGCCATCCCCAAACACTCATACTCAGATGGCAGATGCTCTGCTTCATCATCGTCAGACACGCCCACGGCCACTGCCAAGTGTCAACCTCCACCCCCGCCCCACAATTCACAGCCTCCCCAACACGGCCGCCACTGCTAGCTTGCTGTTTAGCACTTTTTAAGTTAAGGCCCATAAGGCACTGCTCAGGTCAGGCCGCCGGCACATCTCAGGCTTGTTCACTCCTCAGTCGTCCATGTCAAACACGGCCCACGCAATATGCGCCCGCCAAGCGCCAAAGTGTGCCGCCATCATAAATAACTCCACTAACAATGCATCATTTAAGTGGGTGTTCTACTCTCGTGGGCAACTCTAAACAAATGGCCACATCGATCATTGCGAGTGCCACGTGGGGTAGTCCTGAGCCCACGAGAGCACCGCCCCTCCTTTACTTAAATGCTCACACATACGCATACATCTGTTATTTTATAAATAGCATTGTGTTCTCCCCAAATAAACCTGCCTTGCCCTCCTGGTGGTCGCCTACATTTGGTAATCCTGTGGCGTTATGCGGCACACTAGCAGGAGCTGCTGGTTTAACTGGCGCGGCGCTCCTCCTAACACGTACACACACACATCCCCATTGTTTGGCAGTGCTGAATAATTAATATTGTCTACAACCTTTAAACAACCTTACGTCAGACTCATCTGTCATGGCGTCCTGCTGCGGGGCCCGGGTGCTAGCGTCGGCTCGGATGTGTGCTTGGAGCCCAGGGGTGTGAAAGGGGGGAGAGGTGAAGTGCTATATTAACTGTTGGCCTGCGGCAAAACCAACGCAGGAGGTTGGTGGCTCCACAGACGGCCCCTCACGTCCCTCTGATTTTGACCTCACTTCATCCCTCAATACTCCAAGCCAGCATCACTCATTGTTTTGTGTGAAAAGGGGTTAAGGAGGGGAGCGGGCCGTGACTCCATCTTTAGATAACATATGGAGAGGCTATTGCCTTACAATCCATCACAGGCCAGGACAAATGAGAACAACCTGGATTTCATATTGGAGGCATTTCCCTGAGTGGAAACAACAAGGTAAGTAGAAGGTGGAAAGCTGGCAAGCTCCCATTCTGTTGTTTACAGAGCTTTAACCTGTTATCAGAGGGCCGCCAGCACGGTCAGGAGCTCCCACGATGCAAAGGAAATGGATAAAGCATATCAAGAACATTCATTGCCATATGGTATAGCAAGCGCATTTTCAATTACCACCATTGCTGCATTGTTTGAGAGGTTGATGGGTTTTATTTCAATTTATCTACTCAGGATAATGACAACTTAATATCAAATTAATTTTTACCACCAAAGTTTTCTGGATCAACCGATTGTTATTCACTCTGAAGTGTATGCACAGGTGAGTAAATCCAAAGCACAAATGAAAGTTTGCTCCAAAAAACTGAGTTCCTAAACTGGATATTTATCCATGTTGTCCGTCAGAATGCGAGAATTTTCATTAGCTCTGATTTCGTCATATTCTGCATTCATTTCTGTGATCCCGTCCTGATGAAATCCTTCCTGGACTAACAGATGGTTAAGGATTAAGGTATCAGGACAGTTGAGATAGTGTCAGAAAGCTTCACAATCACAGAAAAAATATATAAAAACTTTCAAAGAATGGGATGATACTTTACAAGCCGTTTTTTTGGCCCGTAATTTCTTGTCTACTGCGGAAAACCTTTCTCATCTGCAAGCATCAGATATTTCCAGACGCTGGCGTATAAAAAGGGGCAGTGTCAGGGTAAATCAGGACGACGAGAGGTTTCCAGTTTTCAGTCTGGTTTTTAAAAAAACAAAACAAAACAACAACACCTATACAGATTTAGCAGTGCCAGTAGAAACAAATGTTAACAGTTGCACACACTCACAAAAGACAACCACAAACAAAAATATGCGCCCATGCAAAAACGCACACGTGAACAGACGCATGTGAAAACACACCCCACCTCATTGTGAATCTCCTCACAGTGCTGTAGGGGCAGCAGGGTCAGCAAGCTGTGGGAGCCCGTCTCTGGGTCAGTGTGCAGGTTGGACAGGGCTTCTTGGCAGCGTGACTGGATGTAGGTCAGGGTCCCACTGGAACACTGGTAGGAAGGGCACAGTGTTATACAAATAACTGCCATGCAGGGGTTTACCTAAAGCCTTGAACCGGTGAAGCATGTGAAAAAATAAATAAATAAATAAAAATGACTCCCTGGTTCTGGAGGTCTTGACAGCTAAACCCCTGATTTTACTTGATTCATCGTGACCTCGACGATGCGGCTGATGGCATCATATTTTTGTAATGAAAAAGGAAACAATTATATCAGTGCTTGTTTCTGAGCAGTTGCTGATCGTGGCCTACAAGTTTAGTATTTTTCAGTGGATTAGAATACAAGTTATGCACTAAAAATTTCCTTTCCACTCATAAGATATCACTTCCCATTTTACTGAAAAATAGTCACTGGTGTTCATCCAACACAGTGCTAAAGGTTTTTATTTTCCCCGGTCAGCTCCTAAAACAGCGTGCACTAACAGCAGCCTTCACTGAAACCGGAGGGGACAGCTGTGCTTTGACAGCATCTTCACAGCAGATTTGAAACTCTGTGTTTACCCCTTTTAGGCCTGTTTGCTTCTCACCTCGGCCACTCTGTGTGTGGAGCTGAAGCGTGCAGTTTCTCCAGCGAGGACGCAGTGCTGATGGGTACTGTTCAGGTCATCTGGCAAATACAGAGGGGGGGGTGGGAGGAAAACTATCAGAGACGAAGGCCAACACCTCCGGCAGCAATCAACAGAGCAGAGGAGAGCAGTAAAGGAGAGAAGGGTCTAGAAAACTGTGCTCATCAAGCAGAAATAAAACGATAGCAAAACACAGCAGAACAAAAAGAGAGCAACTAGGAGAATAGAATATGGGTGAAGTTTCGATATTTTGATGTGGCCTGAATTAATTGCGATAAAGAATAAAAGAAACCATCAAAAAAAGAACTGATTACAGCGGAAAAAAAAAAAAAACAGATGAAAAGCAGAGCAGGAAGGAACATGACAACTAAATCATCTTGTTCTCTCAGACAGATTGCGCTTGGTCCAGCACCGAATGAAATAGAATGAGCAGCATTGTACTATAATTTTAATTACCAAACAAAACCAGATCGCGCTCAATCTGTCAAGATGGAAGAGCCATACCAACAAACATTTGTCCAATATCACAGGAGCTTTACAAAGAGGCCTTACTGCTGTTTCCTGTGTATCCCTCCATGTGTTTCTTTGTGTGTATAGATGTTTCGCAGCTCTGCCATTATTTGCCTCATACCAATAATTAATTTAGCCGTGACAGAGCTGTCATTCACAGCACATGTGCATATTTACACCCGCCTTGAGCAAGAGTACACCAGCTAATGCCTGTGATTTGAAAGTCAAACAGCCAAATGCTTTGGGAGAAAGATATTATTGTTTGGTGGGAGAAAAAAAAGATGGTGACAAACAAAACAACTTGCCGGTGTTTTCTTCACCCTGATGAAATTGTGAAGGATTAGGTCTCTGGGCAGAATTACTCTGCGTCTTTAAAACTGTTTATATCCAATAACAAATTATCTCCATCAATCTGTTCTTTTCTTGGCGCGTCTGATGCGTTAGTGGGATCAGGAGGGAGTAGAGGCAAACTCGATAACTGTAATAAATATTTATCTTTCTTTCAACCCCTGCGCCTGCTGCCACTTGTCCTCCTTTTCCAGGAAGCAGGCTTTTAAATATATTGGGTCAACTCTTTTCTCCAGTCCCCCTGTGCATTGGGAGCTGGAAATCTGATTATTGAACAGGCCTGGTGTCAAGACTTGCATTGTTCTTTTTTAACCACTGAAATTCCATTTGGGTGGAAATGATGGTGATTCAATTTGCCTCCAGCAGCTCAGACATTAGCAGTTCAAAAGGGCCAGCCGGCGACAAATGGTGCTGAAAAGACATTACAGTGTCTGTGGTCATACACCACTGTCGCTTTCTTTTAATACCACAAAACTACTTATCATATGGTGTGTGTCACTAAAACACTGGTACTATATATTTTAACACTCTGGTTTAGCTCTGTCCGTGTGTGTGTGTGTGTGTGTGTGTGTGTGAGTCTGTTTAAAATGGAAGGGGAGGCACATCCTCCCTTCAGTGGGCTAGAGGCCACATTCTTTGCATGTGCGAGGGTGTTTATTTTTGAGCATGGTCGTTGTGCAAATTTATAGGTGCGTGCACATGTTCGTGCACCGTGCCAAGTCTTTAATGCAGGTAGGCCGACAAAGCGACAGACGGCCAAGGTCTGTGCGAGCCGCTATCGTTGCGCAGCAGTTGGCCTCTCAAGGGCGTACTCACCAAGTGGAGCATAAATCCCCACTGATCCGCGACAGTCAGGTCCCATTAGAATGGTCTGCACAACAGCCCATCACTCTATTATCATGGTTGGCCTGAAACTGACTGTTCTATTGTAAATCTTATCCAGCTAAAGGAGGTCGGCTTCAAGCCCTTTCAAGCTGAATATTGGGTACAGACATCACCGCATTCAGATGAAAACATAGTGGCTTCAAAGAGTCAGCTTCAGGGATTCATTAAAACCTTCCTATTCCTGACTTGCAAAAAAAAGAAAAAGACTTAGATTGAAAAACACTACCTAGTGGCCTGTGTGAAAGCTACTCCTGCCACCATAACATAATAGACAGATAATCTAATGTTCGGTTAGGAAAAGCTGCTTCAGGAGGAGGCTTCCCATTAACTTTATTCGCCCGATAAAAACAAATAGTCTCAATAATCTACAGCGACAAAGTGAAAATGTTTTTGACATTTATTTTTTTTGAGAATAATTTATAGAAAATCAAAAACTGAAGTCGCTTATTTACAAGAGTATTTGGTAAAGAACTGTCAGCAGCAATTATAGTTTCTAGTCTTCTCGGGTAAGTCTCTACAAGTTCACTTGGATTTGGGCACTTTATCCCGTTCTTTCTGGCACATCCCGTCAGGGAACGTGAGATTGGATGGGAAATGTCTTCGAACAGCCGTCTTCAGGTCTCTAAACAGATGTTCTATGGGGTTTAAATCTGGGGGTTGTCTGTGCCGCTCAAGGACAGGCAGACATTTTAGCCGTCACTCCTATCATCTCAGTTCTATCGAGGAGGTTTATAGAAGGTTCATTTCACAGTTGTTGTTTTTTTTTTGTCCTGACATTTGAGACTACATCCAGGCAATTCAGTTGAGGAGCTTCCTGACCCCAATTTGGAGTGACTGCAAATACTCTGAATAATTATTTGCAAATCTAACATTTCGTTTTTGTTTTTTTTTATAAATAATTTTGAGGGATCTGAATACTTTCTGAAGGCGCTACAGATGTGTTAAATCCATCACCAAATTATTCTGTGTTTTCTTTGTCTTACTGTTATTATGCTAGAAAGAACAACAATCACATTAGTGTCCAACTAAGCTCCAAGTAACTCAAGCAATTACATTGAGATTATCTAGTGATTATCAACAATAATCTTTCCACTGCAAACATTTGTAATAACTAGTGAGAACCAAGCTCAAAGAAGCCCATTGCTCCCAGATAAACACATAGAGTTAAAACTAGATTGTACAATTGTGTTACGTGTTTGCAATTCAGATGTTTTCCAAATGTTAAAACAACAGTAATTTAAAACCTGCTGTGTTTGAGTTAATGACTCCAGAATCCAGGCATTTATAAGACAGCAAATTCATGCAGCATTTGATGTTATTTACCTTTGTGGGCACCAGGTACTGTACTTGTCCAGCATCTGGACAGTCCTCGTGTGTGTGCGTGTCCATACAGAGAAGAAAAGCAGAGTGAAACAGCTCTCTTCTTTTTTTGTGTTCTGCCTCTGTACAATAAATGACCTGTGCAGTAAATTACCAGAAACCCTAAAACATAGAGAAGAATAAAGGGCTGAAGTGTTTGTTGAAATACTGAGGTAAATGTAGAATTTCCACATTACTAATCCGCCCCTCTTATTGAGGAACCGTGTGGTTTATTGTAAAATATATTACCATAGCTAAAAAAAGGGCTCTGCTGCCATAAAACAAACTTAAACTTGACAAAAAAAAAAAAAAAAAATTGCACACAGAAAAGACCTAATATGGAGCAAAAATGGATTTGATATTAGATCAGTTACATTGTCCTGACTGTAAACTCCTAACGTAGTTTAAAAAAAAAAAACTTTAGAGAGCCGAAAGCTGTTGTAAATCTTAGCAGTTTATTAGCGACATTTACACAGAGTGCGCAGGTAGGGGGTTGAGTCGCATCATAAAAACACTGACAGCATATGTGACTCGACACCAGATGGATATACGTATTTGCTGTTGAAGGGATAAGAACGGTCATCTTTTAATCACATGAAAACCTCTCTAATCACAAGGTCAAAGACATATGCAATATATTATCACATATGTCGATGGATGACAGATTATAGAGCAAGATAAGAACCCAAGTAAGTAGAGAAATTTCTTTTGGGGCGTTGATTTCAATGTAAACATCCAGAACAGTTAATAGTGACGAGGACTGCATTGGCAGAGAATTAGACTAAAACTGATTGAACAATAAAAGTAGACCAGTTCACTCTGTCCCTTTCTTTATATGCTCCCTTGAAAAAATAATAAATCCCCATCCATCCAAGCAGAGGTCCTAACTTCTCTTACTGCTGAACACAGATTCTGCTGTGATGTGGATAAATGTCCTCACACTCAGAAAATATGAGAAAGCCTGGAAGGGCCCGCGAGGCCGAGAGGAGGAGGACGGAGGTGTCTGCTGCAGCCAAAAGCATTAAGCTATGATTTACACCCCCCTGGCTCGCTGTCTGTCCTCTCCATTGAGACGTAGTCAGCACTGGGTCAGAGGACTTCAAAAAATAACATTTGGTTTTCCTAACCTCTCTAATGCACACAATTTCATGGAACCTTAAAGCTACGGGTTCGGGCCAAGTTACCTCGCTCGCTCACACACACACGCGCACACACACACACACGACTCAGCTCCACTTCTCCTGCAGAGAGGGTAGAAGAAGAGAGTAGAGCAAAGGAGTTAGAGTGAAGCGTGTGTCCTGCCGGCAACGGTCATTTGGGACAAAGTCCAAGAAATACTGAAACAAAGTGTAATAAAAGTGCTCAATCCTCCGCAGTCAGACATGGTGGGGAACGTGGCTAAGTTGTGTGAGCAAAATGCTTACATCCACGTGTGTGTGCATGTGTCTTGTGATTTAGTACCTCTCATGTAATAGCAATCTCCAGACTCCAGCGGCAGCATCAGGCCAGGTGTGTGGATGTCCCAGGCTACCTTCAGCCCAATCCTCCAGCAGGTCTTCTCACCGCTGCCCCCCTTGCTGCTCTCACCTGTCAGAGCACACACAACGCAGCTCACTGTAACATTTGCATTTTACATTTATACTGGTAATTTCATCCAGTGAACTGACTTTAATGTAAAAGTTAAAGACAGATTTATGGAAACTATTTTGGTTGTTTTTTTTTGTTTGGGGTTTTTTTTATTTATTTTATAAATCAAATCATTCATTCATTCATTCATCTTCAACCGCTTATACGTTTTCAGGTCACGGGGGGTGCTGGAGCCAATCCCAGCTCACACTGGGCGATGGCAGGGTCACCCTGGACAGGTCGCCAGTCCATCACAGGGCCAACACACAGAGCCAGACAGAGACCAACAACCACTCACACTCACACTCAGACCTACGGACAATTTAGAGCCACGAATGAACCTAAACATGATGTCTTTGGACGGTGGGAGGAAACCGGAGTACCAGGAGGAAACCCACGCACACACGGGGAGAACATGAAAACTCTGCACAGAAAGGCTCCATGCCCGGGAACCAAACCTGCAACCTTCTTGTTGTGAAGCTACAGCGCTAAACACGATGCTGCCATGCTGCCCAAATCAAATCATTTAATATAGTAAAAAATGTTATTGATTCGTTTTTGTACTTTTTTGTATCTGCAACTGAAAACAAAATAAATGTAAAATATAATGATGGTACCATGTGACCATTTATCAACAAAGATGTAGTGAAAAAAGGTAAAAATAAACAAAATAAAGGATTGCGATGATCAAATCCACACCACCAAAACAAAGGATGTAAGATCTCTCCCTTCAGAAAGTGAGAATCACTTAAAAGCCGTTGCTTTGATCATGCTGGCTGTTAGCACAGGATTTTTATGCTATCATTAGTGCTGTGCAAGAGGAAATAGATGGATAAAAGCCCTTGATGTTGTTTAGCGTGTGTGAAAGTCTGTTATTAGACATCAGGTATCGTATGATATTCCTGTTTCTGAAGCCATTCACTGTAACCACCTCCCCTGTTCTTCTCTCTCTCCATCCACTCTTACATGGCATATGAAGAAAACAAGATTTGGCCCGGCTGGCCAACACCCTTCAGCAAAATCAATACTAAAGTCTTTCCAGGCCTCTCTGCCCCACAGTTGCCTTTTCCTTTGCTCAGCACGGATAAATAGTAACTTAATTTCCAACCATTTTGCTCTGAGAGCCAGCTAATGACAGCACTCCCCACGGCCTAAGGAATGGTGGAAGATCATCCTCCTTGCTGGAAAACACTGAGTCGTGGCAGATTCCTTTGGATCAGCGCAGCTGGGAAAAAACGCGGCTCAGAACACTTTGCAGGCTAAAGCAAAAAAAAAAAAGAAGGTGAGGTTGCTCAAAGAGGAGTAAAAAAAAAAAAAAAAAAAAAAAGGCCCTCAAAGGAAGCAGGTGCCATGCAAAACATCTAGACTCTGTAAATCTAAAATATCATGTGTGCCGTGTGTCTTTCTTCTCTACAAGTGAAACATTCCTCAAAGTAACAATTTCATTAGCTAGTCGTGGGAGCCCTCAGAACCGGCAACTGGAATATATCTGGATGGCGCTGCGCCATCAGACTTTCCTCTCTAAAGTCTGTGAGAGCTGTGGGGTCACTCAGAACTAGAGAAGGCACAGCTGCTGAGCACGGCGAAGTGTTGTGCCACGGCGTTTGAAGCCCGTGTTCACAGGGTCAGAGTTGAAATGGCTTAAAACAAATCATCGAAGCAGACCTCCACAGCAGGTGTTTCTGGTTAAGGAGCCCCCCAAATGAAGAAAGCCCAGATGTAAAATGTGTTGGGGATGTCGGAGCAGTCGGCGCTACACCTGTGTGACGCTGTAAAATTACAATTTCAAGACGCAGACGTGCACTATGCGGCCCTGTGCAGTCCATGTGCAGTATGTTTTCTGAACCACAGCGGCACCTTCACCTCCTCCCACAACAGGAAATCGGGTATTGATCTTTCTTCCCAGCTGTCTGTGGTCCAGTGAGCGGCATTTGACATTTATTTTAAAAATCCACTAGTTCGGTTCTGAAGTAAAGAGCGAGAAGCTTCTTTGTTCAGCAGCGGACTGATGATTATTATTAAAAGAAAAATTTGGTTGTGCTAACTTGACATTGACCTTGTTTCAAATAAAACCTTTCTCTTATGGAAGTAGAGTCTTCCGTAGCTGTTTTGCATATGCTCTAGAAAGCAAAGTTTTTCTCTCTGTGAGATTCTCTATCAACTCAATCAGCAAATACTATCAGCTCTTGAAAGAGAGCGCGTTCCGTAATTAGGAGACAAGGCATTATCCGTACAGTACAGTTAGGAACACTTTTCAAAGCAAGGCTCATTATTCCATATCAGATAATTGCACATCGATCATTTCTTGGGGAAATGATTTAGATGAGATGCAGTGTGTGTGATAAGGCCTGTTCGTTAGACTGCGCCATTGAGCGTGTGTTAAAAGGCTCAGATCCAAATGTCTGTGATCTCCCGACGCACAGTCGGCGATAAGGCTGTCAGCAGCGAGCCGGCGATGACATTTGATAATGCCCTGACACTATCGCAGAGATGGATCTGATGGTTGCCTCACCAGAGGCCGTGTCTACAGCTGCTACAGCACTGCTGTAGGGCCATAATGCACAAGGTTAGCTGCATCTGATCCACCACAAAGCAGCCGAGATAAGTTGATGGGCTATTGAAGTGAAAGAGTAAAAGTGGATCTTAATTTTAGCAACAACATACGGAGAGCTTGCATGATGTTAAAGGTGTTAGAAGCATCTTAAATAAAAGATTTTTCTGAGTTAAATTTACGGTTCAACCTCAGTTATGGGGAGCGCACAATATCACCTTACCTTTATCATCGTAACAGCTATAGCTGTAAACGGCCACCGGCGAATGAGTGATCAGGTTCTCGTCGTGGTGCCACCCTACCGCCATTTTCCCCATGCCGTAGTACGGCTCCTCTTTTAGCTGGCTCATAGCTGCTGGGTCCATATAGTTGAGTAAGGTGACGTTGAACTTGACCGGCCCGGTGCATACCTGCGGCGGACTGGGCTGGGAACAGCCCTGCCCGCTCGCCTGTTCCTCCTTCTCATCGATGTGGTAATCTGACAGGGTGTGCTTCAGCTGGGCCACGGGTTTCCCGTGGGCCCCAAGTCCCATGGGTTCAGTCGACGTGCCGCCGCCGCCGGCTTTCGGCGACCAGCCTGGGAATTTTCCTTCACTTTGTTCTGGCCCTGCTGCAGCACTGGTGTCCCCTGGCTTGACCTGGGAGGACTCCCCCTCCTCACTGCTGTGTTTGGACTCAGTCTCCCACTCTCCTTCTTGTTTTGAACCGGAGCAGCCTTCTTCACTGTGTTTTGACTCAATGTCCCACTCTTCGCTGTGTTTGGACTCCGTGTCCCCCTCCTCGCTTTGTCTGGACTCTGAGTCCCCTCCTTCGCTGTTCTTGGAGTCTTCGCTGTGTTTGGACTCCGTGTCTCCCTCCTTACCCTGTTTGGCCTCCCCCGCTTCCCCCTTCGCGCACTGTGTCAGCCTGTCTCCTTCCTTCAGCTGAGACACGTCGGAGCAGAAGAAAGTGTTAAGCTCCCACAATGCCTTGCAAGCAGCTCTCAGGTCAGCGTCGCAACAGTTTTGCCCTTTGACCTCAGTGTCCTCACTGTGCCAGGGGATGGCAAAGAGCCGTGTGTCCAGATAACGATAGGTGTGGCCCGGCTCGCCCAGTAGAGCCCGCGACACAGCAGTAAAAACATCTCGGTCTCGGATGCGAACCAGATCCCTCAGGAGACATCCCTTACTTCTCAGGGTGAGCAGGGCTGCCTGTACCTGACCATGGAGCTCGGCGGGCAGCGAGCAGGATCGCCTCAGAACTAGGCCGGAGTAACTGGAGTCCCACTGGAAAACAGAAGTCATTTCTTTTATCATAATGACAAATGCTCAAAGAGTGTTAGCATTATCTGGAACTGTGGCTGGCTCACCAGTTGCTGAAAGCCCTGGTCGGAAGGTCCCAGAAATGGGATCTTCTGGTCTCCCAACTCCTGCAATAACTTCCGCCTCTGTGGAACAAGACACAGTAAAATAGGCTGATAAGCAGCGGCAGCTTTATTCCTGTCTGCTATACTGTATCTCAGCAAATTGTGCGACATCCTCCAGCGCGCCATCTCTGCTGCTTTTTCCATTGCACCATAGCATCTTAAATCTTGTTCGTTTATAGATTATACTAAATATGTACATTTTATATTTGTACATACTTTAGACTTTGAATTTGTTTAGTTTGAACTTTACTCTAAAGTGCTGTTTGTGATGAGAGAATTCACCATCTGGATTGTTATTCAACGTTGTCGTCATACTTGCTGAATGGATCTATTGCATTTTACCTACAGTTTTTTTATATATTTAGTTTGATGTTTAAGTGAACAGTTGCCTTGACTTTTTTTTTCCTAATCAAACGCATTCGGTGTCGATTTTTTGTTCAGGGTAAGATGGCGCACGAGGGCCACGATGTACATGAGGTAAAATATAGAGTGCCTACAGAGAATTTCACCTTCAAAAACCAAAGCATTGAAGTTGAGAAACACAAATTTCTCACAAGTCAAACACAAGTCCCTATTGAACTGCAAAACTGTTAAAAATCTCCAAAATGATTACACTAATTGCTCTGGATGGCCCGCATGTTAATTAATCAAAAATATTGATATCTGCAAAAAAGCTTTGCTCATAAATGAGGTTACCATCAGCAGGCAGCAAAAGAAAGTCAGGTTCCCTCTTTTGCTTCAACACTGAAAATGTGTGAATACGTCTCCAACCATCTTAGCATGCTCCTTAACAGTAAACAGTCCAACTCCAATAATATGAAATGTACAATAACAGCCTGTACAGTGACAAGTGATTAAAAAAAAAAAAAAAACTAAATTCAAGCCACACAAACTGAATCACTCAAATGAGCAAATGATGCATTCAAAATATCACAGAAACCTAGTAACAAGTCACTTTCATTGACGTCTCACATTTTTATGATATTGTGAAGGCTGCCGTGGGGTTCCTCACAACCTTATAAAAGACGCCCTGTGCCATGCAGGGCTCCTCCAATAAAACCGTCAACCTGGTGGAGGGATCAAAGCACCTTTCATTGGGCCACATTCCATTCTGACCACTAAATCCAACGGCAACTGGCATAAAAACTATATGCCCAAATAAATTTCACAACTGTTTCCCCGCCCCGCTACTTCCTCCCCTCCTTTACGTTCTGTCTTTGGACTCATGACCTCATATTCATTCCCAATGGGTGCACACACACAAACACACAGGCAGGCCTCCACATGGCATCTCAGAAGCTGGGGGGGGGGGGGGCGAGTTGGAAGAGAAATGTCACCGACACGCCACTGTCTTTTTACATCTCTTGAGTTTTCAGGCAAATGGCCTGGGGATTAACTGCTGAGTGCTTGCGACAGTTTAAGGGGGACCGAAGCCTGTGCGTATTTCTGAGACATTTACAGCAAATATCTCACATTTCAGCTGCTCTGATAATGCGAATAGTAGAACCGGCTTCCCAAAATTCCTCCTGACTTTTAGAGTAAAATAAAATGTCCTGTTAATAAGACCAAAGTGCTGATATAAAAAGATATTTATGCTGACTCAAAAGGGGAGACTGGATCAAAAAGAGGGCAAATGGTGAAACCGTGTGCATTAAAGACAGGAGAGGTGAAAACAGATTCCAATAACAGAGGCAGAAGAAATGGGAGGGCATCAGATCTGAGGCAGTTTGGTGAATTTACCTTCAGGTCTGAATCTTTACCTTAGGCTAAACAACAACACACCTGCTGAAAGTTTTCTTTAAGGATGCACATGAGCGTACAGGCCTTCTGAGTTATTCTGGAAAAAAAAAAGAAGACTTGCAGTCAGTTGGAATCTAAAAGACAAAACAACATGCACTATTCATGGCCAGACTGCATCCAAAGCCTGTTGGAAGAAATTGACAACCTGACACACATTCATTGGTGTCAAATTCTAACTCATGACAGAAGCTCAAGATATCAAGGTGAAGCTCTGGGCTAGTATTGTATGTGTGCGCTTCTGTGCGTGTTTATCCGTGTCCTGCTGTGAGTCTGTATCCTGCCATCCATCTTACTGTAGCTGTGTGCACGCGTACACACAGCTACAGTAAGATCATTACAGTTGGCTTTATTCAGAGTGGGCAAAGCACGACTCTGTACACAAAAATGCGCCTGCATACTGTGTGTGTGCGTGCGTGTGTTTGTGTGTGTGCGTCATGTCCTTCCTGAGCAACACACAGGCGGCGTAGCGAGCATGATGCCTCAACCCCAAATGCACACAACCAGGGCTGTCACACACCTGTCAAATACATCAAGCTACTCAGAAATTCCACAGCAAAAAAGAAAGACAAGAAGTTACCGGAGCCCTCTGAAGCAGATGGACTCTTGCAGTGTCAGAGAACTGCCGTGTCTGTCTTCCTGTCTCCGTGTCTGCGCCTGAAAACCACGAGGCGCAAAAAAAAAGGTCTGCGTTTCCACTCAGACCCAAGAAACGAGATTACCAATCCCATAATAATGCGGATACTTCACGGTAGCCGTGCCAACCGTCTGCACTGAGTGATATATCTGATGCTTTTTTTAATCTCTCTCTTCCTTGATGGGATTATTCCCTCAGCCGGACTGTTTATCACAGAAAAACATATTAGGTAGAATAGAACTCAATTGGTTTGCTTTGATCTTGGCCTATAAGAGATATCAAACTGTGTAGCATATATTTATTAATTTCGTTTATTTCCCATCTGTGACACTTCAACGGACACTTTCTTCAAAGCGTTCTTTGCAGAGTAGATTAATGTCCGGCGCTAAGCATCAATAGCTCAAAATAGCCAGATAACTCTGCTGCTGTGGGGATAAAAGCGCTTCCAGTCTAACTCGTGTCTGCCCCAGAGGTTCTACTGGAACGTCCTGGAAGTGGTGCGACGGTTGCAGGGTGGCGGGGGGCACATGAGTTTTAGCGGGCTTGTCTAAATTTGTTTAATGCATCATAACTGCAGATAAAAGCTACGATGTGGAGTAAGCCCTGCTGGAGGCTTTATACGCAAAATTCCCACCCCGTGTAGTGTCCATGTCTCTCGATTTTTTTTTTTGGTCTTTCAAGTTAAAAATTGGCCTTCTTTGCTATTGTGCCTATTATTTGTGTGAATTCAGTATGTTCTTCTTACGCTACGATGCGAGACAGGACAGGGATCCAAGCAGAGAAGGGCAGCGCCTCCATCAATGCCGGTACCTCAGAGTGCAGACAGACGGAAACCTTTGCATCTCGAACAGGTCAGCTCAACTGTGATGAGAGATGTGTTTAAACAGCGAGCCATTGGTACTTGTGTGACACCCATTTCAGAACTAGTCTTCCTCTGCAAAAGTGATGGTGAATCAACAATTTTGACAAGCCGGCTGTAAAACGTCGGACTCAAACGGACAGACTACCCGTGTACATCAAAGGCGCTTCCGCCATGCTCCATTTGGCACCGGATCGAAGAATGTAGTGAGCTTGTGCGAAGTGACAGAGGGTACAGAGAAAGGCAGGGAGTGCCCGCTTCTCTAGAACAACTATGTTTGGATATGTGATTCATATAAAAGTTTGCGGAAGCATTCAATTCAGTTTCGACCATGAGCTGCGGAAAACCCAAATCTGAAAGAAAAAAAAAAAACAACAACCAATACCTCAGCTGTCAGTATTCAAGTTTTCTACTTAAAGGTCTATATAGGTCAAGGTCTACCTCATCTTCCGAGTATGTCACTTACTTGAACCATCATGAGATAACACAGCACCTAGGTGCCATCACACACACAACCAGGCAAATACACAACCACACATCCAGGAAGAGGTTGCAGCAAAGTTGTAGCATTTCTACCACATTTGGGAGAACATATCTGAAATAATCTCCATGCTCCCCTTTTTCACACACTGAAAAACAGCAGCTCCGGTAGCAGATACATCATGGAAAATAGTTTTTCACCAATTAGGCTTCTTCATGTCATGCTTTGCCACATTCAGGGCAAAAAATTAACTATTTCTCACGTCTAACGTTTTGCTTACATCGTTCATTTATTTATTTTAAGCAAGCCAGCTAGAACTTGTTGACCCGTGATGGCTAACTGGGCGGGGTAGTCAATGGCTAACTGGAATGTGTGGAAGTTGACCTCAGAGCTGGGGCGTCGGTAATGTGTAACCATGTGCCTGCACAATCCTGCTCGAAGCTATGATTATGAATTGGACAGCGAGAGCCAGAAGTCGTGGGAGGATGATGCCAGAAACATCATTGGCTTTTCGGCTGCTAATCTATTTATTCAATTTTTTTTTTTCTGGAATATTTCTATTGTCCAAAATTTTATCTACAGATTCGGTTTGGCATGTCCATTCGAGCTCATTTATCATATGGTCGCATTATTAAGTTACAACAAGTTACATTTAAAATTGGTATATATATATATATATATATATATATATATATATATAAATAAAAAGAACTGGGAATGGATGCTTTTTTCATTAGCCAATGTGTATGTTTTTTTGCAAATCAGTGAAATGAACATTGTGTATATATATCGACAGGCGCATTCAGCATGTGTTCGGGGTCCACAGGTGGGGTAAGTGATGACAAATGGCAGACAGGCCAGCTCAGGCTCATTAATTGTTGTTGGAGGCTGAAGGCTCCGTTGTTCATTTCACCCCGCGACAGGTCGGCAGGAGACGTGATCATTAATATCAGAACATTTCCATCCATCTACCTGAGAGAGCGGCCAGTCATTTAAAGGGCCGGTGCTGGGCAGACCTTTCACACTCTGTTTATAACACTGATCTAAGCACATTAACAGAGCTGTGGGGGACCGCTGCCAGTCATTAATTAGATTCACACTCATACACACACACACACACACACACACACACACACACACAAACACACAATGTGACCACCTTTTCCATTCACATTTGAAAAATATCACGTGTGAGATAAGGTAAACCATCACACACCTGGTGTGCCCGTTTAACTAAACATCAAAAGGCCCGTCCTGCTCTCTCTTTACGAGCTGTGTGTACACTGTCTCACACACATGCTTATTTAAAGCTGCTCTTCCAGTCATCCCAGGGTACATGTAATTCTGTCAGGTAGAGAGTATTTGTGCATGTGAGAGAGAAAGAGATGAAGGAAGTAAAAAAAAAAAAAAAAAGATTGGACCTCATCTGTTTTTTTGAACTTCCCACTCTCCATCTCTCTGACTGCACCTGACAGGCTTACAGAGAGACCCGGGTTTCCAGATCAATCATTAAAAAGTATTTACAAATGCACAAAGCCAGACACAGACAGGTTGGCACATGGCCACTCTGTTTAAGTGCTTTTCAATGTGTCTGTGGTGTCAACTTCTATTTCACACTTATCTACACCTCAAAGGGGGAAAAAAGATGTTTCTGTGACCTTTAGCAAGTGTCAAATCTGGAGAGAAAAAGAGGAGGAAGGAAGAGAATGCGAGGAGGGCGATTTAACAGATCTGCCTTACATAACCTTTTTTATTTATCCGGGAGGTATCGACTGAGCATGCTCCTTATCAAAAACACACTAGCTGCTTCACACTCGCATGCCCACAAAGTCTCAGATACAGGAGCTGCCCGGTACATCTGAAGACTCCTGCAAGACAATCAAAACTTTCTCTGGGGGTCAAACATCTCGTTCAAGGGTATCTTGAGCTTTACGGCCGGAGAAAGGATTTGAACTAGCAGCCTTGTCGACAACGTCCCATTTGTGTGATATCTTGGCTACCACCACCAACATGCAAGGGCCATTTGCCGTTTTGCCTTAATTGTTAGTTTGCGGCCAGGCCATAATGTTTCCATTAAGACCGTGTCGATTGAGAAAAGCTTTTTAGTTTTCTCCTTCGAATTACAACATGCTTTCATGAGGTCAGCTGTTTTCCACGTGGAATGGCCAGTTTTAATGCAGACGCAGTCCCTTGGTATTCAGGAGGGGTTAAGCTCAGCGAGGGGAAAGTCATGGGGAAAGGAGTGAGAAAAGGAGGAAGGAGGAAAGAGATGGAGGGCGGAGGGAGAAGAGAGGAAGGAGAGCGTTGATTGAAAGACTGTGATTAGCAGTTTTCTGCAGGGCACTGGGTCCATTGAGTTGTTCTAACAGGGTTGTCGCGTCTCGAGGTGCAGTCAAGGAGAAGTCAGTGCTTTAGAAAGCTCCCTCGATTTCTCCATTGACCCCCCCCCCCCCCCCCTTTCATCCGCTCTCACCACCCAGCCACACTTTTCCTGCCCCTCCAAAAAAATCAATATGGCTCTGCAAAGTGCAGCTTGGCCCAGGGGGGAGGGCTGGCTAGTTGCAGGGGCTTGATGTGGGGCTTACAGGGAGGACAAGGGGTGTCCTCCAGGCCTGTCCCTCAGGCGGTGTCAAGGACAGACCTAAGGACCAGTGGACCGGGGACACCACATTGCCCTTCCCCTCCGTATCACGCCTTCTCTCTCTCTTTCTCTCTCCCTCCCTCCCTCTTTGTAGCCCGAGCTCAGCCAGCTCACCGGGGCAGAAGAAATCGATAAGCAGGCGAAGGGTTTAAAATCCTCAGCTCCAGAGGCTGAAGTTACGTTCCTCGGAGCCCAGAGGACCGACACATTGCTCAAGGTAGAGCAGCTGGATGGACGGACACGCGGGGGTGTGTGCGCTTGTCGCACCTGGCCACTGAAAGTGTATTTGATTTGTGACAATAAACAATTCAATAGCACTTAGCCATACAGAGTGTCTGAAAGGTGTCCAGCCAGACTCTTCACACACGCTGCCATTGTCTCAACATGTCACAGACCAGCAGCATCCAGGCAGGTCAGGCAGCAACTGACCAACACACCCTGGTGGTATATTTAAGTCAAAGGCAGTATCAATATCTGCATCACCGCAGTTAGTTAGTTATAGTATAATGCATTAAAAAAAATGGCACCAACTATCATTGTCAACAGCGGTGTTCCTCATTTCCATACAGTAGGCTTGACGAAGACGCCTGAACATGATGTGGATGAAGTGTGCAAGGAGGATTTCAGTCCTGCCGCGTGTCTCTGAGTGTGAGTGACTGATCACAGTCGAAGTGGCTTGTGTCTCTAATCCAGTACCACTGTTAGACAGTGCAAAGACCCGGCTCTGTGTACCGCAGCACGGGCTGATCAAACCCATCATGTGACAAGCAACCTCTTCAAATGACGATGATTTCCCAGCTCTGTGTCCTTTCGGCTCCACATTAGATCATCTTCTGACACTACCGAGTCTGGTACTTCATCTAGGATAAAGATGATGTGCAATCCGACCCGAGGGGTTGGGAGTCAAGGGTAAACGACAGGCTAAGGCAGGGGTACAGTGCCGAACTGTCTGACAGCTCTGACAATTGTCGAATGGTATATCATAAACTTATGCTAAACATAAGATTTGATACCGTATGTTGCTTGACAAAACACTTCCAAGGATATTTTACCATCAACTCGGCTGTGTCATATTCGCTGCTGCATAAAATGAGCCATTTTGCAGGGAAAACATCACAGGATCATACAATAAATAGATAAATAAAAATAAAAAAATAGAGAGGATCCTGTCCGCTTCAATTTTTCCTCAGCACTGGCTTAATTTGCCATCCATCAAAATACGACAAGCCGTTTTAGCTTTCAGCAATCAACTCGAGCGTGTATTTTTCTGAAAACAACCTCTTGAATTATTTGTTGATGTATTTTTGAATACGGCATAATTAACAAGCTACAGCGCTGACCTAGGTTTAAATACAGATAATAATCTAAGCGAGCAGAAAACATATGGTACAAAACAGATGTGGACTGAACATCTAGGACAGGTCCAATTCTCTGTCATGTAGTCTTTGACCCAGATAAACTGGCTTTATGATGTGACCTCAGATTAATATTGAATTAAGGACCGAATATCATTTGAGGCTGTTTACACGACCGTCAGCCCGTCTTCCTCGAATCCTGAGTGCAGATAAGTTTGCTGTAATGGCATTAGCCAAATCCTGAAGTATAGCAGACGGCACTTGTCTTGCTTGAGAAGCCACCTCATTTCTTTATTTATTTTTCCTTCACTCATTCCGAACAAAGGAAAATATTCTACCAGGAATTGAATAGCTTAATCCTCTTTTCACTCTTCCCAGTAGCTTGAATGGTGACAGATTAACATCCTGGAGGTTTACAAACCCAGCCATTTGAAAATGTAATTGCTGGCGCCACACCGCATGCATGTGTTTAAGTTGAGAGTTAATATTAAAGCTCAGAATACCCACATGTACCGGAGTCAGGAGGGATGTGGCCAGACCCGAGTCGCTAAAAACCAGGCCAAGACGGACATTTATGTCACGTACAAATCTGGGGAGTCGCCAGCTGTCCCAAACCCTCACTATACGACATGGTTACTGTTCACTTCTGCTAATTATTACAGCCAATCAGAGGGGTTAACAGGGCGGAGCCTGGCCAGACCATGTTCTGGGGCATTTAACAGCTGGCAGGAACGGAGGTGAATGCATTACACACTGCCCTCATCCAATAAAAATAAAGCACTCTGACATCTGAGGTGTACTTAACACGCAGGGGAGGGAGGAAACGAAGGAGGGAGAGGGAAGAGGCTGCTGGTGGGGGTGAAGGGGGAGTGAACATCTGATAACACAATGTCCAAGTGCCATCTAGTGACAACTTCCAAGCTTCTCTGCTCCTTAAAGCACACCAGGCGTGTTGAGGTGGGGGGGGGGGCTGAAGGGGTGACCCTAGGCTTGGTGTCAATATCAACATCAGCAGCATATTGTTGTATTCTTCTGATCAAGACATCTCAGGGAGATCTTTCCAAAGCACAGCTTGAACCATTCTGTTTCAAGTCCCAGCTCAACATATGAGCTTCAAAAATTATCAAGATTTTAGTTTTGATACCAAAACTCAATCAAGCAACCACCGATCCCACCTCCTGTAACACCCTACCGGCACGGCATGATGGCCCCATGGCTCCTAGGTCCCCTCCCCTCATTAGCCCAGGTATAAATCACACTCTGGCAGTGCCCAGAGGTGAGAGGGATGAGAGCTGAGGTGAGTTTGAAATAATGCTTATGTCACGGTGGGTCAGCCCTCCATTACTGCCGTTTCAAAAACTATTAATCTTGCTTGTAGTCAGTGGCCTAGAAATAATTACTTCATCTAACCCATGTAATACAGCATGACCAGCAGTCGAGCCTGGTCAATTTGAGGCTGGGGAGGCAGGATGAGGTTGGCAAGGAGGGGAGGGGGGTTATGGCAAGACCAACACAGAGAGATAGATAGATAGAGAGAGAGAGAGAGAGAGAGAGAGAAGTGGAGGGGGGACAGCCACAAATTACCAGGCCCTGTCTCGTGCCTCTGGGTGACTGATGTCCTCCTCACTTCAGCTGTGGCCTTTTACACTCTCAATACTGATTTAGATAGATACACGCACAGACACACTCTGAGAGGCAGATCATGTACAAGCCACATGTGTACACACATTAATTCATGATTATGTACACACACACGCACACACTTTGACAGAGGGACGCACAAACAACATCATTTTAAACAAGAGCTCCCACAGACTCACAGGGGATAAGACAGAATTAGATTTGTTGCAGTTAGCACACAGAACTGACCCGAATAAAATTAGACCATCCACTCCTAACTAGATAGGAGTTTTTGTAGTTTCCATGTAAATGCCATAATTATGCAAATTCGTCTCATGGCAAGTTGTGCCACCTGCTATCTCGGCGAGCTTCACAATTTTATTTTGTCATTTAACAGGAGAGCAAAGTTGGTGCAAAATGAGGGAAATGTATTTGGAAATCACAGAAGATAGATTTACACTGTGAAAATATGCAAGAAAAAGAAAACATGTTTGTCGTAATCAGTCAGAATCAATTAAGTGTTAGCCAAAATATTATGCACACGATTTAGTGAGTGTACGCCTTCATTAGCTTCCTCTCCCTGCTCCTCAACAGTGCCCTCTGCAGTGGCTACACAACTACAAATACAATCATCTGTCTCCATGGTTGAGGACTAACCAAACCCCCCCACCAGCATCATGGCAGGTAGGAACACAATAAAGACAGCTATTGAAGAAACCCACACTGTGGGTAAACAGAGGAGCTGGTGCAAACTCAGCCTCCATGAACGTCACAGGTAGTATGTATGGAATGACATAAATAAATGCAGCCCTCCAGTGGCTGTCACAGCTGGCATTGCAGGTGCAAATTTAATTAGTCAAGGTGAAGTCTCCCTTGTTGTCTGAGAAGGGAGGGGGTGGTGGTGGGTGTCCTCACCATGCACGACTGTAAACACGCTCTATATCCTAATCAGGTGTCACCGCAGCGTTTGATCAGCCCACGAAAACTTGTCACGAATCCCCGGCAGAGAGTGGGCCGAGGGGGGAGAACAAAGGAAAAGAGCTGTCATGACAGAACAGGGTGGTGGTGGTGGAGATGGCAGAAGCGGTGGATGAAGAGAGTTTGCCCATTAGCAGTCTCTGTCGCCTATCTCTCTCCAACTCCCCTTTACGTCGCTCCTCCTCCACTTTCCTTTCTTCCTCTGTGTGGCTAGAGTACACCTCACTGTGTCCCATCGCAGCTCTTTGCTAGAAAACCTCAAGCACAGTTGTCACACTCATGCCTCACAACCACCAAAACAAAGCTTCCCAAAAAAAAAAAAAAGAAACCCAAACTAGTACACTACTTTTTTTTTTTTTTTAACTCCCAAAAAATCCACACATGTATAGAGAGACAAGCTGTGCTCATTTTGTTTTTTATCATGTACCGTTCTGAGGAGTTGGGTCCTCCAGAAAAGCCCAGAGAACCCGGAGGCAAGCGCGCCGTTCCTCTCCCGCCCTGCACCACCAGGCTGCGTCGAGGCAGCGCAGAAACATGCGCGACATTAGATACTGTTTACCTTTCAGTTTGGGTGATATTGAATATATTAGCCGATTGAACCTCATAAGAAACACAGGCGAGTGACAAGGCCCAATCGTCTTTGTGACTAGCATGGAAACTGAGATTACAGGCTAACAAAGAGCAGACAGGGGGAAAAAATATTTAAAACCCGAATAGTGATACATAAATTAATTAAAGGACAAAAAAACAAGTGGAGAATTAAAGTTGGAACATCTGTCAGCGACTTAGCTTCCCAACGTAATGCCAGTGTTAGAACATTTATACCCTTGAAGTTAATGATCCCCTCTTTAATTGACAGTCAAGGAAAACTGGCTGCGGCAGCATCCTGCCGAGACTCCGATAAGAGCCCCCCCTCCTCCCCTTATTCCCCCCTCCCAAAAATAAAAAAAAAAAAAAAAAAAACTGTTTAAAGAACCTTGGCACTAATCCCTATTGTCATCCCAGCGCAGCAGAAGGACTTACAAACACAGATAACTCTGCTGAAGCTGTCTATTTCTCGGGAGTTATGGGGACAGCCGAGCTGCTGCGCGCCTCGAATCAGTCACTCAGATTAGCCCAATCCCTCTGTGCTGTCAGTCAGCCGAGACACTAGCCTGTCATCGCATTTACATGAGTCCATCTCCTGTGTGACAATGCCCCCTGTATATGACAATGGCTGCGGGGAAGGGGTCCACTCGCTTGCAGAGTGCGGGCGTACAGTACGGCAGACGGGCTGTTGTTGGATTAAGCTCATGGCGTGTGCCGCGCTCATGTCTTCCCTGACACTCCGACAACAAGTTTAAGGAGTCTTAACCATTGCTGTTTTTCTATAGTGCAGAGAATGTGGGAGATGTATGTCAGATGAAAAGCATACATACACCTACAATGACAAGCGCACACACACACACACACACACACACACATATACACACCATGGGATAAACTTAAAAAAACTTGGAAGTACAGAATGACTTTTTAGGAAAAACACAAGCTTACCTAGTTTATGTATTTCCAAAGTTGGCTTCAAGCATGACTTTAATCCACCTACTTCACTTAACATGCTGAAGCTCAAAGAACAAAAGACAAAGTAACATAGAAACTAAGTATGTGCTACACAAAACATCTGGATCAGTCTCCATCTTCAATACACACAGTAATAACAGAGATTAAAGGGCCAGCCCTGAAAAAATTTGCTCTAAATAAACCAAAGCGGATAAAACACAAACTTTTGACTGTCAAATTAATGAGGGATTAGTTTCTGCAGAGCAGAAGTTTGTACTTTTAAATGAATTTTTTGATAGTTGAAGGCACCTGAGAACTGAAAACAGTCAGCACACTGTCAGAACAGTGTGCTGACTGTTTTATGCATCTGTGACTCACTTCACTTCAAACAGTCCTGCAACAAATGACAGTGGATGCCCTCAACATAACAGGGCCAGGGCAAGCATGACACTGGGGTTGACAAGTGAACCCTCAAACTCCCTAACCCCTACCCCTGCCATGGTGTAGACACACACACACACACACACACACACACAGCCCTGAAAACAGCCCTGACATGACCGCTCGGCAGCCCTTCCTAACCCCTCCTTGTGTTTTTTCTCTCTCCACCTCACTGGAGACAACCCTCGATTCAGGATCGTTTTAGCAAGGCAAGTGGATGTGACCCGCTGCCCCCCAGTCAGGCTCATCTGAATAAACAGAGTTGAAGAAACAGGCAGAGGAGGGGAAATCTGCCTACTTTATTATAGCAAGAGAGAGGATGGGATTCAGCCAAGGGGTTCCTTTCTTTATGCACGTTTGATCAAGTGCTTGACAGCACCAGTGATAGAATTACGGACTGTTGAACAAAAAGTTGTGGTGCGGGTGTGTGACTGTGTGAGCGCGCTTCAGCCTGGACAGGTGGGCTTCCATGGCCTGACAGTGTTAAACAAGCCTGCCGCACCACCACCACCACATGCAGAAGCGCAACTTGACCACCATCCTTCGCAGTCCATCACTCTGGACGGCCGAGGGAAGAGCTGCGAGAAGAGGTCAGACATGGAGGAGCGAGGGAGGGAGAGAGGAGAGGAGGAAGAGGAAGAAGGGAGGGCTGGTCAGGGGTTAAGTGTGGAGAAGACAGCGATGAAAGGCAACTGTCATGCACCAGTGCTCGCCCAGGAGCACCTGTCTCGAGAAGAACATGCAAAGTGTGTCGGTCACGTCCTGACAATACCCCCACTTTTCTGCACAGACACAGATCAACACACGCACACACACACAGACAGATATAACACGCAGGAAAGGGGGCTGACGCTCCACCATTGAAAAGGCATCGCCTGTCTGACAGCATGCCAGTCAAGCTGACGTTGGCTCCTTCGCATATGCAAAGAAAAGTTAGGCTGATGAGGAAAAAAACACACAGGAGCCCAGAGGAAGAATCACTGAGACATGGACAGACTACCTGAAGTGAGAGTACACTTCCCAAAGACTTGGTGCTGAGTAAATGCTGAAACGACGAATACAAAAAGCTCCACGAAAGCAAACCAGTACAACCAGAACACCTACTCCACACCGGGAGTCGACGTGGTTCTCGGATGGAAGCAGTTACCCACAAAGCGCCTGACGTCGGAAGAGCTAAAAAACATTTTCTAAAACCTGTTTGGTTTGTATTCCATTAGACAATGTTATATTTGAGCCATTTCAATCCCCTTTTTTTGGCTTTGGCGGTGCTAACTGCTGTTCTAATTCTGTGACATACACTTTATACACACAGCAGGTCGGCAGGGGAGGTCAAGCGTACCTCCACCTGGCAAGGCTGCCTACGCAGCAGTGCTCAAACCTTTTCACCCTTCGACAAAGCATTAAGGCGAGAGGCCAGGTATTTCAGCATAGCTCACGTTTATGGAAGAGAACTTATGATGTACAAATTAACAGTTACTGTTTACAGCACCTTGTGAACCCGGTCACCTGCCGCTTTTGTGAATGGAGGCTTTTGGACTTTCCATTGAAACCAGATGTTGGGCAGCATCGTAGCGGTAGGCACTTTTATTGGAAAGGTGAGTCATTACAAAGGAAAATAAATTCGCATATAAATATACAGACGGCTCTGTCCCGTGCAGGTGGCTCTACAGAGAAAAACCACTTTTATTGGATTTATCTAAAATTAGAAATAACCAGAGCAGTTGGGTTGTATTCTGGGCAGCACAGATTATTACTTACATTTTCCTTTTTGAAGATGGAACTAAATAGTCCACAGGAATATTATATCTAAAATTTTTCAAATACCTGCAGCGGTAAATAAACCAAGAGTTGAAGATTTATAGTATTTTACATTTGCTTAGCATTAACAGAACGGCACACACACATGAAGAAGCATATCAACCTACAATATACAATATCCCTCATCTGATATACACACAAACACAAACACACACAGCCAGAGTGCCAAACAAACAGAAGTGGAAAATAACGACTCATCCGGATCATAGCCTCGAGTGGCTAATGAACTCCCGGGAGGCTGTAGCCCCTGTGTACGAGGTGAGAGGGTCATTCCCATGTTTATTCAGCACCAGTCCAATGAGCCACCACCATCTATTGATCGAACTGATTATTCTGTGTCTCTCTTGTGACGGGACACATGCATGACAGATGAACCCGACTTGGGCAGGTCACATTCGGTGTAATCTCATTGAATGTGACAGCTGATCTGGTCGGCCAGTTTGCATGATCAACGTCGCTGACATCTGTGACTAATGCCTCAACACTAATATGAGGTGCTCGGTAAGGGCTGTCAGACACGTAAGCTGTCAATGGCTGTTTGGACAATCCCACAGACTGCTTCCACTGGAGAAAAAATCTACTGCGCAGTAAATGCTAAATACTACCAAAGTATTGGTTCCTAAAGCTGTAATTCATTGGCAGAATATTTCAATATCAATCGGGCCTCATTTTCCATAGTTGGGAATAATGCAAAACAGACTAAAGCTCAGAGAAGACGTCAGCTGGTGGCTGGAGGGAACCTCTGTGCATGACCCTTTCAGTTACAGTAGGACCCACAAGGGTATTCAATCCCAATGCAGGACATGGTCTTCCATCAAAAACATCACAAGTGCACATCCACATATGGCAGGTCATCGTAGCCACCTACCCTGAGATAATACAGATAGGGCTGTAAAAGTTGATATCCTTCCAGATGCACACCAAATGCGGACATATCGTACAATTAAAATGTCACGAATTGACTACAGACCATCTTTAAAAAAAAAAAAAAAAAAAGGTGGCAGTGAGAAAAGGAACAATGTGCAAGCATTCTCCCATTAATCATGAGAGGCTAACCCAACACCTGTGTGGCTGATAGCATACTGACATCAACAGAGAGCATGCATGCATTGAGACTCGTGTGTCCTATCTTGGTTTTACTCTGAGGTAAGTAATTGTGATAATGCACCAAACTGGGACATAAATAAAGCAGAGTTTTAGTGTGTTAGCTGAATTAGTATGAAGAGAGGCTTGACTAACCACGCTGATCTATAAACACCTCAATCCAAATATATGAGCCAAAGATCACATGTAAAGGAAAAGCTGAGCAGCAGACTAATCAGCCCCCTCTAACACTCAAATAGCAGATCAATGAAAGACCTGGGGCCTTGGGCCTGCACTATATTACACACCAAAACTTCATATTCATTCATTGATTTTACTTTTCAGAATAGTATATCATTGAACTCCAATGGGAGGGAAAAATGGAGGCATGGGCTGAGGTCAACCCTCGTGTGGACGGATGTTTGCACAATATTGATAGCGCACGCAGAAAGAAATGACTAAATATCTGGATCAATAGCTAGTTTCCATAGCCACGACAGGTTGTTCCAGATGGAAATATATAAATACTTATTTATGGCTGCTGGAGTGGCCCTAACGAACAGCGCTAAATGTGCCCCTTAAGGTAAACTCTTTGATTAGCTAAGGCCAGAGGTGACAAGAGGGGTCTGCTGATGTAAGGATGCCAAGCGTCCAACGGCCTGAGGATGCTAACGCACACAGGGGCCCAGTAAAGGGGCCAAGGACATGACGGGTCACAAGCCCTGGGCAAAGCGCTCTGTGCTACCTGACCCTCTTAGTCATTTGTAATGATAATGGGCCTGGTCTACAGTATTCTCAGTCATGTTCAAATAAGGCATAGCATGAATAATTTATAAATCTCTCTTCCTATATTTTATCTTCATACCTCACGTACAGTCTCTGTTCTAATAATTACAATGAGAAATTGGAAGGTCCACTACAGCGAGGCCCGTGTAAATACATTTGAATGTGGAGTTCTTCACTTTGCAGCACACAACTTTATGTATGGCACCGTGTAATTAAATCAGACCAATGGCCTGGTGAAAAGCTTGCATCCTGCTGTTGCTGATGGCACATGAGCTTCCTGTACTTATTTACAGCACAGCACAATTACTGAGAACAACACCCAACCTCACAGCTTCCCCTGCTCCACGGTGGCGAATGGGGCCATAAAGAGGGAGGAACCACATCATTGCCTGCTCCTTAATTAAATGAAAGCTGTTAGCTTCATTTGCCTTCTTTTTTTAACACATTGAACTGGCCGGCCCACTGCTGAAGACCTCCCAGACGCCATCCCTGCTTGGCCCTAAATCATGAGTGCATAAACGGCCCAGTGGGTCCCTGCTGGACACGCAGCGGCCGCCCAGCGGCGGGGCCAGAGCAGGGCACGCGGCAGATCGACACCTAGCCGGCGTTGAGTAATTCTGTAGAGGATTAGCAGCATGATAGCCTGATCAATACTGTGTGCTCAGGCCATTAGGAATGCAGCGAGGAAATGACCCCCTCCGGTAATAAAGCAGGGCATCTGGGTTCTCCTTCATTTGCCAGCTCCATTAGTGTAATGGTATCATTATCTACCACAGCCGTATTTTTCTGAGGCCTGGCCTTTCCACGGCTCGACTGGCGGGGGTCTGATGAAGCTGCGAGAGCCCCCATGCCGTGCTTCCCTTTCTACCATTCTACACAGAGTACAGGTGTAAATCTAACTCTGTTGGAGCTTATGTGGTACCCTGCCTTAGGTATCCATATACCCATGTTTTATGTCAGCATCCAACACTATTTCTCCATTACTGACTCATTAATAGAGCAAGCAGAATGTAACTTGAGCTAAAATGGAGAAAAAGATGGCCGGCAGAGCACAAAGCTGCTGAATGTGCTGAATGTGACACCCCCCTCTTGCTAAAACACCAGGCCTGACATGACAGGACGTCAGCATTAGTCACCATAAATCGTTTCCTTTACACTAATTCACCAGCTAACATTTTGTGGGGGGAGATTGATTAACCATGTCTGGATGTGTGGCCACATAATCACCTTTTACCTCGCTAGTTGTTAATTTAACAGAATTGCCAGGGGAAGCACAAACCATTTTAATGAGTGTTCAGAAATTAAATACCCTAAACAGCTTGCACTGGGTGACACAACCAGAGCAAACCAATGAGGCTGATCTAAGCAATGGGCAGGGCCGAGCCCGGGACCTCACAACATCTGGTGACCCTGTGTGATCATTACTTAGCCTGCTGCTCACACACACACACACACACACACACACACACTTCCTGTTTCGACACAGCACTTCGTACTTGTCATCACTGTCCAAATGGCGAGCTCGCATCAAAGACAGCATTAGAACATCGGGTTAAGGGACGGGGTCAGCGCTGTTTTCACACTTGCCAAGGCTTGAGTGGAAATTCATCCTGCGATGACAACACTGACAAAACATAATGAAATGCTTTTCGATTCATTATGGTACAAGGCGGGTTGAATGTTGCCATGTGGAGGAAACTTGTGAAAATGTAGCTCCCTGAAAACACAAAGCAATGCACTTACACTTAGCGTGTCAAATCGCGTAAAAGAGATCCATCTCCTAGATTTTGTAATAGAAAAAAAATTTATTATCTTACATTTTTTAAAGAGCAAATTACCGCGCTTTGTGTGTGGGTGCCCCCCCTAGGCAGTCAGGCCAACGTCCCGTTAGATTTATGCTAGATACAGTATACTACGGCATCCCACCTGTCAGTGCGTTATACTGACTGGCTGCAGCAGGATTTTCTAAGATGATTGTGTATTCATTTGGCACTAATCAGTTGCTGCTTGAATTCTCTGGCTCAGAATGACAGTGGACCCGTCACAGCACATTTTTCACTATGTGCAGACACTCGGTGGATAAGGCGAAGCTCATATCCAAGTTAGTAGTTATCACAGTTACTCTATTATTACAAAAAAAAAAAAACTACTGATATTACAAAGACCGGCCAAGATGCACACAGCTCCTTTACTTGGCTGCTGCACGGTTACGCAGTCATTTTGCAATTACAATTCCTCGTGCTCATCTTTTTTATTTATCTAAAGAGAAAGGAAGCTAAGCCATTAGGTCTGTGCTGTGCTGCCTGCCTGAGGGCCAGCTGGAAAGAGTTCTCTTTCTGAGCCACTCATCTGGCCGCCATGGCTGCTTTCATAAACAGGAGGAACCGCGTCCTACATAGTTTCACTGCTGTCTAACATGATCCAAACACATGTGCCACAGCAGACGACATCCAAGTCAGGAGATAAGAGGAGAAACAGACGGAGAGGTAGACAAGACAAGTCAGCGAGACTACAGGAGGAACACAGCTCAGGACGCCTGAGGCGCAGCTGAGTCCCTTTTTCCTTCCTTTCCCTGAGAAAATTTCAACAAACCACAAAAAGTCAGAGTTATACGGCATGCGAAAGCCTGATTGAGCCCAGGTCAGCACGAAACACAGCTTAACGCATCGGCACAGCAAACAGTTGGTCCTCACATGTCACGGGCAAAGCGGCCTCATCTCTGCTCACATCAGAGAGAAAAATAAAAATAAGAATAATAATAATAATAAAATAAAAACAAGCCTGCACACGCATCACTTTTCATACATTAGCAGGTTCCACTGGTGGCCCTTAACAGAAGTTAGCCTTTGATTATCACTTAATCACAGCATTAAACAGACATGTGATCTGGTATATAATGTACATGTGAGCACCAGGATCGCTGGTGTTGAGTGCAAGGCCTCAAGCAGCTGCAGACTTCTGGCCTGGCAGCCCGCCAGATGTGACACTAACTTCACCATTTGTTGCTTGTTTGTTTGTTTGTTTGTTTGTTTTTTTGTTTGTTCTGTTTTTTTACTCTCACACTCAACTGCACAACTATCACTTGGTTCATTGTTCACACCAGGATGACACGCAAATTGAGCTTTAACGATGCCGTTTGTTTGTTTTGTTTGTTTGTTTGTTTGTTTGTTTTTGAAGTAAGCTACAGAACACTTATGCTTCCCTAAACTGCTCTCCTCACAAACAGCCCTCAGTCTTATTCACATCGTCGTGCTCTCTTCTTGACGTTTCCCCTGCGAGCTGCAGCTCCACATCAGCTGCGCATTAAACCTGACAAAACGCCCTTTTTTAATGTAAACTGTACATATTCATTGTGGCAGACTGGTGAGTGGGGAGGGGGAGAGAAAAAAAATGGAAAACACAATAAAGGAAACAAGGGAAGGTGAGGTATGCGCTGATACTCGCGGCTTTCTAGGCTCCAAATTGCGGCCGGCAGCGTCACATAAGGAGCGTTAGATATTCAATGAGCGACAGGGCTTAGAAATATGCCAGACCTAACGGAGAAAAACGCTATCAATACCTTTCTTCTCTTCTCCCCCTCACTGTCACCCGATCTTTTCATGTTCCTGGAGTTGTGTTTACACTGCCTCGCTTTCATTTGGGGGCGACGCCGGTCGTTGTAGTGCCGGATCGAGCGGCGGCTCGGTCCGTCTGCGCGTCCGGGAGGACGCAGCCGAGAAACGCCGCCCGGATCATTTGGGCCGGAGCTCAGCTGTTCATATTTCTGCAGTCGGGTTGTGTTTCGGGGTGATGTTCGTGAAGGAGAGGCTTAAAGCGAAGCGAGGAGGACTACAAATCCCAGAGCGGGCCGTGCGCGTCGCGGCGGAAGCACTTTCGGCACGCTCCGAGCGCCGCACTGCGCAGGTGCGGCGCGGGTACAGCGCTACAAAATCCAGATATGAGGGTCAAAGCGTGGTTTTAAATCAGTGATCAAAATGGCTGAAATGGCTATTATTATTATTATTATTATTATCATCATCATCACCATCATCATCATCATAATCATCATCATCATTATTATTATTATTATTATAAGGGAAAACTTTGAGGTTTCATTTTTCTTTTCTTTTTTTTTTTTTTTTGAAAACCTTCTCCTGCTCTTCCACATGGATATTCCATATGTTTCCCCCCTTTTTTCTAAATCAAAAGCAGTGGCACTTTCATCTCAGACTATGTGTAAAAATAGCCATCATGCTTTGAACGTGGTCCAGCTCAAGTCCCGCCAACCTTCTTTCAACTCTTTGCATGCATCTCAAATTCAGGTGCTTTTCTGCCGGTGTGGGCTTCAACCACGTCAGCCCCCCCCTTTTTTTTTTCCTCATGAAAGGGGGCTGGTAAACCCACGGTACCTATGAGGCCTCCTTTGTGTATCACCCACAGTTAAAACCCCCTCGGACGGTTCACCCAGATTACTCATAACGTGTTTTGAATAGTGCTGAAATGTGTTCTGTCCATTGTTCCCATTAAAGCACATGTGAAATACATGAGAGAGTTTCATGGATGGAGCAGCAGCGGTGGGAGGGCGCTGCAGCCCGGGTGGATTGCAGGAGTCTGAAACACCTGCTACATATTACCATAACAGACTTTGATCAGTGTCTTCATTAGTTTCCTTTGTAATCTCTTTTCTTTTAATGGTAGAGCTGACCCAAGTGAGCCGGTTACAGTGATTTAACACACATGTTTCTTTCACCTGTCTTGTAAAATGCTCAAAAGCTCTACCACTTTCAAAGATGTCAATGTCTCTGGCATCCCATACTAATAAATGGAGCGGGTTCTTTTGATTCCTGTTAATAACCTACATTTCCTCTCCTCTGTCCTGGTCTTCCAAACGGGGGAGACTACATGTGAAAAATATCTTTGGAACCCTTTTGACCAAACTAGATCCATGTGCATGCATGTACGTTTTTCAAATGAACATATGTCAGCCTAAAGTGCTTTTTTAGATCATGTTGTATATAAATTCTTTCTTTTTTTTTATCTTACAGTGTCAAAATGTGCCTTCATCCAACCCAGTCCATCCAATCCAACACTCTGCTCACTTTTATGCAGCAAACCACCATTCACATATTCCCACTGTCAATCATCTTCACGGCTTACCGTTTCAGGGAACAGAGGGTTCGCTGTTTTACTTTTTTTTTTTTTTTTGGCTAGGTTTGTCAGATTTGGGGCTCTCTGGGTGAACTTAATATAGAGGCTGTTGTCCAACAACTGCTGCAGAGGTTTGAGTTTTAATGCCACCACTGCTGGTGGCCCATTGGTGAAAGAGTGTCAGCATCCCCACAAACCCACTGGCTGAAAAATTACAATGTATGTGCACAGTGGGCCCCCTTAAATTATTAGCAATTTATATAAACCATTTAAATCATGTAGCAAGTTCCCAGCAATGGAGGTTTGAGGAATCATTTCCCAGCCAAATGGAGAGGAAACTGCTCTTATCGTAATTAGTTTCTTCAGAAATATACTCACTAGTAACTGTGTTAAAACTACAAGGCGATCCATGAGACAAATCAGAAGTCTCATTACTTGAAAGGAATATTGGATATTTGGGGAAATATGCTAATTCAGTTTGTTGCTGTGAGTCAGATGAGAAGATCAATATCGTCTCATAATAAATGTACAGAAAGATCAGTCAGCGTTATTGATATTTTCATCTGAAAGTCTCAGCTGTAGAAAAGTGTGTTGAAAAGCTATTTTGAGATTTTTGTCATCATTTTTTAATGTTTAGGACACCTAGCCTTTCTGTGAAACTGTAAATGCTCTTTTCTTGCCCTGGTGATGTAAAATGTTCTGCAAGCAATCAAAATATGGGGGCTCTTTACACGGAGACAAGCCAATTACCTTCCTCAGCTATGCCTGTCGTTTGTCCTCCAGTGAATCATGGCTGTGAAGCAGGCACCTCTCCTCTCATGGCCGACCTGTGGGGTTCAGCTTGAGGAAAGGTCAGCCAGGAACACGCTCTGATGTGGTATCATATGGGATGGTGGGGAGGGAAGAAAAAAAAATTCACTTTGAACTTCTTCTATCATCTTATAGCTCCGTCTACTGATCTGGCCAATGTGTTTGTGCTCACGGTGGGGTATGTTTTCTGTTATTGTGCATTGCATCAGCTCCGGATGACCCTTTGACAAGGCTTCTTTTTGTGATATAATGGGCGTCTAAAACAAAAAAAAAAAAACTGAGGAGGAATAAAAGATGAGGAGAGCATGTTGCCAGAATGTACAAAAGCAAAGTAAAGGAAGACAGAGACCATTGTGTTGTCTCTGTATTAAAACCAGAGTCCACAGCCCTGAAAGCACCCCCCTCCTGTTCTTCAAACTATTGTATGGCCTGAAATATCAGAAATACAAGAGACAGGCCTCTTTGTGAATAACGATATCTGTCCGATGCAGGAGTTTCTATTGGGCCACCTAGATTTTATTATTGCGTTATCAAGTTAAGCTGTGGTGTCTGTTTGAAGGAGAGGAAGCAAACTACTGGGAAAACTGGAAACAATACAGTCAAAGCTTTGTCCTGCACCACGCGGGACCTCTGGTGAAGGTAATGTTAAGAATTGTAAACAGCATTTTTTTCTCACCACAACTCCGGCCAGCGCATTGTGCTGCATAAGTGAAGACAAGCTCTTTTGTGATTTTTATTTATATCGAATGAGCATATGGAGCAAGTATGTGCCTTCTTTGCTTGCTAACCTTCAATGCTTAGCCTTAGGAAACTGTTATTTGTCAGTGCTATAAAGCAGATTGCTGCCCAGTGGTTTCAATTAACATCAAAGAGCTCTTTGCAGGCAGTAATAGTTATATCAAAACCTGAAATGTATTATTTAGGTTGTGTGCTGGGGTCCCCTGAACGATTATGTTCTCATTCAGAAGAGGGTTTTCTTCTTTTGCTGACTTTTTTTCCGTTCCCCTATATTTCACCGCCTTCGCCTTTGTCTCTTTGAAGCACCGTCACATCATTCCTGTACGCTCTCTTTGTAGCACCAGGGCACCTGTGTGGCTCACGCCCGGTGGCCTATTAGTCACGGCGCATTAAGGCTGGCACTACAATAGCAATGAAGAAGATTAAAAGTCCTGCGTGGCCATAAGTAGGTAGTTTCTGGCATATTTTGCAAAATTGTCCCACATGTAAATTCTATCCCCGTGCTCTTTTACAGGTTATAGTTATTAGTACGTTTTAGTTATATTTACGATTTTGACAGCAAAAAGCCCACTGATGAATATAGTGTTTAAAATCATGAAATAGTTGAGCAATAGTTGAAATATTTCAGCAGCAGGTCATCATTACAAATAAATGGCCGGGCCCTGGACTCTACATTCAGCTGTTAAGGCAATAAACAATGTTGGAGAAAAAAATAAATAAATAAAAATCTGATATGTGGTTTTGGCTCCAAATTCTTTTTGGAATTTGTTTTTTTTTTTTTTTTAAGGAGTTGAGTGGTTGTTTTTATATGAATTGATTTATTGATTTATTATTCTATTTATCCCTTGTCATGCTTCAGTTTAAGCACACCCTTTTTCATTTTCGGATTCCCCAAGTAAACACTGAAAACAAAGTTTTCTGGCAGGACTTTTCAGAATGATGAAAGGACGTGCAAAATGTTGCTTTGACCAGTTCAAACAGCTTCCCTTCTTCACACATTTACTCAGTTTTATATCTCTGAACGCATGTTGACTGATCGGGATCTTTATGAGTTAACTTGGGTTTTCTCCTCAAGCCTGGACTGAGTATCACCTGCCATCCAGCCAATATAAATACTTCCTTTTCAATTCTCTTGGAAAAAAAGAAGGATTCTTATAGACACTGTGAAAGTTGTGAAAGGACCAGAGAGTTTTTTCCTATCTCTCTTTTTTTATTATTTTGTTGCCATGAACCGCTAGAAGAGCTGGAATATCTAAAAAAAAAAAACCCTCTTCAACACCACGGCCAAGGTTTAAAGTGCACTGAGGGCCCTTTAAAATGGTTCAGAAAGTACACTCACTATTCAATACTTGTTGATTAAGCCTCAATAAATGATCATATCGCACCGCAGGAAAAAACCCTTTGGTTAGTGAACAGAAAGTCCGTGCAGCCTTCGTCTAAGATGTGGTACACCTCCCTGCCTGGGATCACTTCCAGACACAGAAATGAGGAAGCGCTTTGCTGTTGCTGTGATTTGAATACCATGAACACGGAGCATTTTTATAAGAAGCCCATTAAAAGTGAGGTTCTGACATACAAAAGAGCCCCTGTTTAAATCTCACGCACAATGTCGGGCTGAAAGGCGTTATAAAACTCTATACGGAAGCATACATCCTCCATGTGTGTCCTTACGTGGCGCGCTATCGGGAGGGGAACTTCCTTTGTGGAGCCAGAGATGGCCCGTTCCCCCCGCAGAAGCAGCCTGTGCCCTATCGTTCAGCGCTCCGCCGCAGATTAATCGCACATTTGTTCGGCGTGATAAAATCGCCCACTGCGGACTTAACTTTTAACAAAGACATCTGCATGAAATATGCTGATTTGTCAAAATACTCCATAATCTAAGAAAATAAGTCCCTCTGAATGGGACCAGCTGAGGTGGACACAATGGCCCAGTGTGACCCCCTTTGCAGCACCTGCTCTTGACAGTGTTTATAAAGTGCCAACTCCTCTCATTAGCGCTCCTATTACTCCAGAGTTATTGCAGCCCTGCAGATCAAACGCAGCCTGAGAGAACAATGGCTGAAACGGCATTAATATGATATGTAAGAGTTCAACAAATATTGGGACCAATCTCTTTGATGGGGACTGCTTTATATTAGAGGCTTTTTATTAGGGCTTTTCTGGTCTTTAATGTGCATGTTTTCCCCTTGAGTCAGTGTTACCAGGTTTAGGTCTTATCGTGTGACCGGTCACTGAATTCAGTAAAAGACAGACATCCAGAGCACATATGAATGCAATTGTTAGTACACACACACAAGGACACACACAGTACATTGGTGGGTCTTTGGAAGCGGCACCATTTTCCTGTGCAAATCCAAATCCCTATGGGTTAATGAAGATCTGTTTCCTTGCTGTGCGCACACATCCACTGAATGAATCTGTCCATTTGTTCCTAATAAACGTGCGACTGATGAATGTGAAACTGATTCGCGTTTGGCAAGTGATCAAGAATTTGTCTGTACCGAAAACCCGCCAGTCTGACCGCTGACACGGACACTGAACTTCGTTTGTTGATCCACACACGTACCTCCTCATCTCCTAATGAGTCGACATGACGGAACGTGCTGATGGTGACAGGTACGTTACACACTGACTGAAAAGTTTGGGTCACGCCCAGCTTCCTATATACAGAGCTTCTTAGGCTCTCTTTGAGGCTGCCTTCATTTCTAATCAACGTACGTGGAATTGAATGGCAGGTTGGTTTATAGTAGAACATAAGGACTTTACAGCCTCCCCCCGCCCCTCGCCCCCAGCCCACCCTCAAAGGTTACATCATGCAGCGGGGTCAAACACGTGTCACGTCTTCTTCGGTTTATTTCTCGTTTGTTTTCAGTGTTCTTCTTCTTTTCCTTCCTCTTTGCTGAGGGGGATGGAGCTGCAGTTCCATGCAGAGGGAACAGAACATGAGTGCAAAAAAAAAACCCCAAAAAAACAAGCTGTCATTGTCACAAAACAGATGAACTGTTTTCATTCCACAACAGAAATGCTGAACAAGTTGAGTAATTTTTAAGGGGGTTACCAATTTTTCTATCGACTCAACAACTGTTGCGACTCTTCTGTTTTCCTTGCCATAGGTCTGCGAAGGAAGACTCCGATTAGATGTAACGTAGCTATAATTGTCTGAGCGGTACTGAAAATCCTTTGGACTCAGTGCCACATGTGTTTGCATGTCTGTTTGATTTGGCCAGAAACTGACAGCAGCTTCTGGTTATCCAGAACCCATTAGATGCTTTGATCCCAAATGGGCCTTGTTTCCATTTGCTGAAAATAGTGTTCTGTATTTGTGCTGCGGTATATGGATTGGACCTCTGTGATTTGTTTCTAGGCGCTAAATATGATGTTTTGCAAGATTATTTTAAGATGCACAGGATTTCCGTAATCTTCATCATCCTCCTCCTTGTTCTCATTTTCATTATTGCCGTCATCAGTCACCGATCCTGCTGTTGAAATGTAACAAATAATGATTAGCAAGATTGGGAACATTACTCTCTTAGGGGCTTTCTAACAGTTGTGGGATAATTTATACTGCCTGTCAATTGACAATCTCCCTTGGAGATTTAGGACACTCTCTCTGTGTAATTACTGATGTTTTGGTGATGTCAGAGAGTCAGACTAACATCCTGAGCTCTGCAAATCTGTGTAACATTCATCACAGATGTACCACACACCTAAAGGTAATATTTTCCATGCACCTCTGACACAAAAGCAGTTTCCAGCTGCAGTTTGAAGCCATTGGGCAATTCTGAAAATTATATTATGATGTGGTATACGGTGGAGGCATATTAATAAAGAATTTGGACTGCCTTGCTATAGGCTGAGGAAAAGTAACTGACAATGTCAAGAAAAAAAAGTCCACAGCTTTTTTACACATGTAGATCGTATATGTCACGGAGCCAAGTGCCCATTTCAGCGCTGTGTCAAAGGCGGCTCTGGACCGCATCTTTGCTTGTTTGTCTTTTGTAAAAAAGGACAACTACTCCAGCAGTGCCAAAGCACCCCAGGCTCTTTGATATGTGAAAGCTTAACAGTGGGACTGCTCCCTGCTCAGCTGGTACGCAGATGTGTGTGTGTGTGTGTGTGTGTGTGGAGGGGGAGCCCGCTGTCTGAACTGAACACAGATTAGTGACTCTTTTTTTTTATTCCTAATAAATAAACCCCAGTGCATGCTGGGGTATGTGTGAGGGGAAAATAACATGCCACTAGCCAATCAGAAGCAGGTGGTAGGGCTTGGTGGCTACAGACCCTGCAGCTCTTATCATAAAACAACTGCACTTTTAACTTTAATTGTAGTTGTGGATAGATTTTGGGGTTTGGGTTAGAAGTGTTTTATTACGTCGGACTGGAATCAAAGCACCAGAAATATAATTATGTTAAAAGCAGGCAACAATTTTGTTGTAATGGATGGTGTCCAGGTTTCATGGTGAACTCAGTCATACTGTCATACTGTATGTTATTTGTGTATTCCCATAATGTGACTTTATGCGTTTATATTATACTTGTGCTATACTTACTTACATGTTTCAGGGCAATAGGTCAGCTTTTGTTCTCCTCAAACATTTGAAACTCTACACTATTGAAGATAAAACTACCCGACAAAATAAAAAGTGAATAAAACTCCATACATTCACATTTCGGGCAGGAAATGCTGCTCACACATCAGATCAAAGTGCTTCATTCACTTTGTACTGTGGTATAAAACAAACTCTTAGCATGAACATTTATATTCGAGTCACTCTTCAACGCGTGTTTTCGTAATCATTGCAAGCGGTTTTCAATTCAGCTGGACCGAACGTTGTTGTTCTTTCTGGTTGCAGCCACAATCTAACCACTTTCATTTGCTGGATGTGAATGGCAAGAAAAGAATATACTAAGTAAGTGCAACAACTTCAGCTTTTTGTACGTGTGGTTTTAGCATTTGTGTGTCTGTGTGCGTGCGTGTGTGTGTGTGTGTGTGTGTGTGTGCAGTATGCGGTCTGTCAGTCATCAGTTAGTGCAGAAAATAACAGCTGCATGACAGAGGTGACACTTGTGTTCGAGCAGTTCGAAGAGTTTCAGGCTGCTCCGACCGTCATGTCACCTCTCGGACTTGTTCGTCAACACGGTCACATCCACTACTGTACATCTGACTTTCTTCGCTCCTCTCCGGTCTCAAGATGGTGGCTGTTAATCCGTAAGCTGTCTGTGTAGCAAACTGCTCAAATAGGCCAAAGGTAGATCTTCAAGTCTGCAGTTTGGGGTTGATGGCCTCCAGTGAGCTTTTTTCTGAACATAGTGGGGGGAGATTCTGATGAAAGGAGCAGAGAATGAGATGACACACCCTGTCTCCATAATTCGCTGCTTCATCATGAACAGAGGCATTAAGCAACCCCCCCCCCACGTCCTCTCTTTTTTTTTTTGTTCCTCTCCAGAGACCGCACAGTGTCTCTGGATGAGCCAGTCACCTCAGGTGTTTCGCACGCACATCAACCGAGGCATGGCACGTTGTCAGATTACTTCATCCACAGCATCCGAGATCACAGGGGTTAAAAAAAAAAAAAAAAGTGCGATTGATAACGCCAATCAATGACGCCTCACTTCTTCGCCAAGTTTCCTCCCACTGATAAAGAGGCGGGAAGGCTGCTGAGATTTCAGTGAAGAGTTTTTGGCGTTTCTTTGTTTTAGTGCTAAAACAGAAGCCTTCCCTCCCTGCCAAGAATAAAACTCTTGGGATAAACCTGCTCCACAGATGTATGCCTCATTTTGCTAAGTTCCCACATTCATACATACATATAATGTGTAATAATGTTATGCTATCTGCCCTCTGAGTGCTCAAATATGTACTAAAACCACATTTATCAAACCATTGGTGAATTCATTTATTTATGGAAACAATTTACTGATCAAATGCTTCTAAATGGGGAGGAACCCAGTTTGTAGCATCTCTTACAAGTTCATTGTACCCAGCGGACACAGCAGTCTGCTATAAATATGTGTACATGTGTACATATGTGCATTTTTTCAGTTTGATTTATTCAGTATGTTATGAAAAAAAAAAAAAAAGTTGACCCTATTTTGACCTATCTCACATCTGACCCCGGTTTCACACACCGTAAATTAACAGACAATTAAAAAAAAAAAAAAAAAAAGCTGCGATCCAAATGCTGAACCACAAAAACATCAGACTGCCATTTTTGGGTCTCTTCCCATCATCCTTTGCGCTTGGTAATTAGTCAGCAATCGGAGATAAAGCGTGTGATTGGGAGTGAAAACGGCGTGGGGATCGCAGACTGCGGTTTGGAAAGGCAAATTGTTCCAGGAGACACGAGACTGTCAGCAAGGGAAACGTTTGATTTAAAGGTGTTGATTTGGTAAATTGCGTGCTCTGAGAGACAGCGCAGGGCTTTTTAATTGCAAACATCAAATTACAGACTGAGAAACTGTGGTGTGTACAGCACAGTGTGTATTTAGACAGACTTTGCAGTCGTAGCTTTGGTCTCGATGAGCGTCTGCGTCATCAAGGCGTGCGTTGTGTGTGTTGTATTTTTGATGTGCAATGCGTGCACATAAGCAACCTTTGGAAATGACTTAGACATAGTGTTTATTTGACTTTTTTCTTGTTGTGTAAACATTTTCCAGGTAAACAAACGCGTACTTTCATGAGCCTCCACAATCTGCTGGCTACTCTCTCATTCGCCAGCTGTGATATTGTTAAATTATCACACAAAACCGTTCAAGTTACTGCGTATCTGGCACCTATTAGTTAGTGGTAACTCATTTGTATTGCACAGTTAGTATGTGGCATGTGACTGACTCATTCTCCCTTTAAGAGAACAGCGTTGCTCTCACATATGCACCAGTTGTGATATCTGGTCCACTGAGATGTCTACATGGTGTTTTCTGGTTTTCAGTGCGGTTGGACTAATCTCCAAGTGGCACCAAACAGATTTGTGTGTCTATATTGGGCTCAGCTACGGTTACCGCATCAACTATGTTGATCACTTTGTGGACGGATGTGTGTGTGTGTGTGTGTGTGTGTGTGCAAAACCTTAACCTGGCACAAGTACGTGTGAGTCTTGTGCCTTTCCGTGCGCGCTTTTGCGTCTTCCTGTGCGGTGCACACGTGGGTGTAAATGACTTGGTCTCGATTTGTGTTTGTCTGAACGTGTGCGTGTGATAAGTGCGTTGCGGGGAAGGACTTTGTAATGTCAACAAACAGCAACAACAGCAACAACAACAGTCACGCTGGCTGCCGCTGAGCCTCAGCTATGTTGTAATTAGAAGTGGATGAAAATGTGGGGCAACAGTGCCGTTTAACCCTAACCAAACATTTCTCTCAGGCGGAGGATTACACACAGAAATTGAATGCGGTCTGCTCTCCCCTCTGTGTGCCACATGTCGCCGCTGCTCTGGTCACTCCATCCCAGCCCTCTCCTTTGCCACCGGCCATTTGGGCCTGCACCCCAGATGTGTGACATGGTCACCCTCAGCCGCCGTGTATGACTCAGCCTCAGTGTGTACAAGCATGTGAAACGTGCGTGCTTTGCAGCCGTATTATCCTCCAGTCTGTGGTGCCTCCCACTGGCTGGGCACGATACTGACACAATGACACTGCAGCCTCTCTCCTGAGACACAACCGAACCAAAGCAATAATGCAAGTAATTCATTTTGCATTCATGTGAACCTGCTTGGAGTTAACTGCATCATCACAATTCAGATTGACTGTGAACTGTAATAAATCACTTTTACATACTTCACATACTGAGTCTCAACCAGCTGGAAGTTCAAGAAATTAAATAAATACTTACTAGGAGGTGCAAATCCGATGTTGCCTCACATCTGTATTTTCCACTGTCAGAAAAAAAAAGAACGATTTTTCACTGCAGCTCGGTCTAAAACACGACCACCACATGCGTGAATGAGTTTCAGGCTCTGAGCTCTACCACCATGTCCTGGCATGGGGAGTACATCTGAGAAACCTTGTAAACAGTCAACCATAATCATATGTACCCTAAATGAAGACATGATTAATCTAATCCCTGCCTGTCTGAAAATGCCAGAAAATGTCTCTCTGCTGGAAAGCAATCAAGATTGGCTTGCCCCGTGGATATACATTGCAACGGCTGTGAAAAGATAGAGGCGAAAGAGTTTTATCCAATTTGCCGCGTTGATCAGGTTACAGTGAAGGCATGCTGCATTTGACCCAGTGAAATCTGCAGCCTGGGGGGATTATGGAGACCTGCTAACTGCTGCCCCTTCTCTCTTTCCCTTCTACATCTCTGACTGACCTGTGTGCATCCTCTGAAAGATAGGTATCGAGTTTAGGAGTTTTAATTTGCTGCAATTAAAAAAAAAAAAAAGAAAAAAGAAAAGAAAAGAAAAGAGAAAACCAAAAAACAATAACACAAAGAGTGCTTTGTTTTCCAAACACTCCGTCCAAATACGCGAGTCGGCTGCCAGTATCCTGAGCCCTGCATGGGACCGGCGCTCAGCAGGGAAGCCGGGCTGCAAGCTCAACTTTTTGGCTTGACTTTCTACATTCCTGTTCCCCACGTTCGCCCTCCTTAGCCTCCTCTGGGGTTCGGTCAGGTGGGAGTGAGTCCCTTTGCCCTTACAACCGCAGCAGCAGCAATACAGAGAGGTGGTGGTGCTGGTGGTGGGTGGGGGGTTGTGGGGGGTTTGGATGTGGACAGAACGGTTTGCTCAGCAGCCTGTTGCTTCGGTTTGTTTGGAGTTGCGGTCCTTGCTGGAATATGTAACCAAATTCCTTACCCTGTCCCACAATCGGAGTTCGCTGCCAGCTTCCCTGGCAATGAGGCCCTGAATTAGGGCCAGTCCTCCTGCTCATCCCACAAAGCCTTTCATGTTCCCAAACCGCAGCCTGAGCGAGGCGCCTTGGTTTCAACAGCAGCAGACCAGCATATGTTTGCCTAATTCCTGAGACATGATGACAGTGGTCTCCCAGCCACGAAAAGACAGCTTCAGTTTTTTTTTTTTTTGCTTCATCCTGCACTTTAATTATTATTTTCTGTTGCTGATGACTTCCAATAGTTACACACCACATGTTTTCTCATTACACATGTTTTTATTCTTTCTTTCTTTTCTTTTTTTTATGAGTAACTACCCCCGCCCCCCCCAACTACCCCCCACACCCAACCAACCAACACCCCTAATCTATTCCTCCTCCTCTTCGTTCTTCATCTCAGTCACCCTTCTCTACCCACAATGCTTTGCTAGTATGACCCTGCAACTGGAAAAAAAACAAAGAGCAGTGGGGGAGGTTTTTCATTGCACAGCAGGAGATGGAATTATTACCCACAACTGCTAAGTGGAAGAGTGTATCACGGAGCTGAGAGGTGGACGCAGTCTTCCTGCCACAGGTCACAGCAGATTACCCAAAGCCAGACCTGATCTCATAAAGTCAGGGCGTCGGAGAGCAACACCCAGCGTTGCACTTGGCGATGCCCTCTTGAACTTCTCGTCATACTCTCTGGCGCCTCGTAGTATCAGAGCCTTTGTTTGTCCCTGTCTGGGCCGTTTCTCTGATACAATTTCTTTTAATGAAATAAAGAGCCCCTTTAATCACAAAATATAATTAGGAATATGAATTTAATATTTTCGACCACAGTGGCTGGAGGCAGCAGCCAGCTGGAGCAAGCTGGTGTTCACTGAATCTCAACAGTGATGGATGAACTGGCTGTTGCTGGAATCAAACTCTTGCGACTTTACAGTATTAGCGTTTTATGCCAGACGCAAGGCGTGATAGTCATAAAAACAAGAACAACACCCAGCGACATGCCACGATCCCTTATTGACCTTCTCTTCACATTTACTGGCGCCTGCAAAAGCGCACAGCGTTGGAGATTTTATCTTTGGTGTCAGAGGAGACTTTATTGATGGCGTGATGATCGTAAAAACCCACAAGAGACACCGGCTCCTAATGCCCACACAATCTTCGGTGTAATCTCCAAACCTCTGTCTTATTAAGCACAGTGTCTTTTTCCCCGCGAGGTGTAACGTAGCTCGTCACGTCCGTTTCAGAGCCAGAGACGAGCTCTGTGCAGCCAAGAGAAATAAGCACCAGATTCGCACTGAAAATAATCAGAATTTAGTGGCACATAATGGTTCGCTTTGAAGGGCGAAGGTATTCATACTTTCTGCTCTTTATTGCACTTATCAGTAGCACAGCTTTCCTTTCCCTCGGGTCAGTCTTTTGGGAGCTAAGACTCCTTGGCCCGCATCAACTGCCTGTGGCTGTCGTTGCATGTGTTTAGTTTCACCGCTAGTTTCCTACGGCTTACTGTGGCCCTGCTATCCTCTCAGATGGCGTGTGACACACACTTATCCCAGGCAAATCTGCCCATACCCCTCTGCCAAGTCAAACAACTCAGGGTATACTGCTGACGTCCAATCCAATATCTTTGGACTTCTCAAGATGTGTGCTTTTTCTGCTTTTTCATGTACAAATCTGACCATAGTTTCAAATACTCAATCATTAAATTCTCAGCATTGCTTGCTGAAACATTCAGAGTTTATTTTATTCCTGCATGTACAGACAGCCGCAATACATTTTTAGCAGCCACGGCAGGAGCCGTGTGTATTTTAACGCGCCGGCCATATGTGGCACCCTGACCTCTTTCATAAACAGAACAGTCTGCAGTGCACCATGGGTCTGCTTCACCCGTTTGGGAAAGGAAGGGAAGGGGGTGGTAAGGGGCTGCTTTGCTTTCTCTTGGGGTAGTTTGAATGGAAGTCATGTTGGAGCCATTCCCCTTTGAGGAAAGATGGGCAGCACTTGAAACTCGGCATTCAACTGAGGTCCAACTCATTCTTGTATTAGTTAAGCTAAAGACTTCATCCGTCTGCTCACCAGAAGGTTGTCAGAATTAACTTGAAAAGGATTCCCTGTCCTTAAGCTGTCAGGCAAAATCCAATCCTTCAGGCAAGTCCAAATATGTTGGACTATTTCAGATCCAGCCCTGCATCCTTTTGTGCTTTGTATTACAGTCTTGGATGCAGAACAGTGGCTAGGTGGAACAATTAGCTTTTCAGGAATAAACAGCTCTTTCTCCTGAAAACAGATGATCATCTCTGTGTTCTGGGGTCTTTGATTGATGTGGGTGGCCAGAGTTGAATGCTAGTTACTCTAAGTGGGCTCTCGGGCCTTGAAGCCCTATCATTGCAGCGGTGCTCTTGTGGTTCTCTACCTGTGGGTATCAGGTGAGCTTTCATGTGGGGGTGGGGTGGGGGCAGGGTGGGGTGTAATTACACATGCATGTGAAGGAAAGGCCTCTGAGGGTAATGAGGTTTGGAGGATGCTGCCATCTCGGCGGGTGGTCCCTCCCTGCCACTCTGACACTGAACCCACCGCCTCTCTGTCTGCGGCTGCTCACGCGCATCCCCTCGGCCCTCCCAGACCCCCCCCACCTCCCCATGCTTGGACAATTGGATGGGCTTCACTGGGGGGCCGAGATAGCGTGCCCACCCTGGTCGCTCCAGCCAAGTGGGCTCCCAGAGCTGCTTCCAGGCATTTCATCACATTACATCAGATCAAAAGCAATAAGCTAATTACAAACGACTGTGGGCATGCAAGCAGTAAATACAGAATCAACATAATTGATTTAATCCTCTCAGTGCTAAGTGAAAAACTTATCAATGCTGGAGACAAAATTACAGCCCTGTTTTCCGGAGCAGCTGCGACAATCGGATGAATTAAAAGATCACATGAAGTTCATTCAAGCAAAGTAAACTCCAGCGACACCAACGAGGCTCATACAGAAATGCTTGGAACAATGTGAAGACCTCGGCGTCGCACCTCAGACACATTTAGACTCACATGTTTAGTTTGTTCTGTTTTCTTTTTGCCTTGAAGAGGTTGTTTTTTTTTTTTTGTGCATGAGTTTCGTGGTGGTGGAGAAGAAGGTAAGAGGATGTTTTATGCATGCTTCAATATGCATCTTAAAAGCACAAGCATTAGGAGCGATAGTGAAAATGCAAAGGGGTTTTCGCCACCATTTACTTATTCATGATGCTCCGAGAAAAGCAACCTATTTTAGAGCAAATCCATGTTATCATTGGAGAAGCTCCCCCACAGAAGTCATTTTCCACCTGAGGACATGCGCTTTAATGACAGTTTGAGGCGGGCCACTGGAACAGAGATACAGACTCCATGTTCACAATGCATGCAATATCAAAGCAGAGGAGAGGACACACACACACACACACACATATTAATGTATAAAACCTATATGATAAGGTTTGATTCCTCTGTCTTATCCTCTTTTTAATTATCATACTGGGACAAACATACAAAATTGATTTATTGAAATAATTTTTTTTCAATTATTGTTCTTCATTTGATATTCTTAATTCACCTTGTATGTAATCTAATATATATATTTTTTTATTATTATTACCTGCATCTTTTCTATCATTGGCAGATAACAACAGTGCTGCTTCGCAAATTTTTCTAATTATCTTTGTACAAGACAACGAGACAACACATTAGGAAAGTTTGTCAGTAGTACTTAATGATGCAGTGGTTGTGTTTCTTTGCTGTGCAAACATGTGAGTGGAAAAGTGTGTATATGTGTGTGTGTAAGACAGAAAGAGAGAAAAAGAAAGAGAGAGAGAGAGAGAGCAATAATGTGTGTCAAATTGGCTTGCCCCCTTCCTTGTCTTTTGGCTCCTGCGCTGTGGTGGCAGCCCTCTCTCTGACCTCTCATATGTCACACAGCACTCTTATCCAGCATTGTTTTCTTGGAAGATGTCGACCGTGGCCTGATCATGAACTATGAGCCCCCAAGCTCACGAATATCCTGAGAGTTCATAGTACAAGTAAGCCATCTAATGGACAACAATGGAAGCAATTTAGGTTTGAAAAAGCTATCTATCTATCTATCTATCTATCTATCTATCTATCTATCTATCTATCTATCTATCTATCCATCTATCCATCCATCCATCTATCTATCTGTCTGTTCTTTTATAGTGTTTAGAAGGATTAGCATTCTGGAGGGGAGTAATTGCTGCACATGAATGTCCAAACAGCCACCAGTGTCCTCTGTACTCGCTGTCTGGGGCTCGTTATTTTCTTATTTATCCTGCATAAATAACCTCAAATTATCCATAAAAACATAATGTCTTAGAATTCTTCCCACTTCATCTGGCTCTGATTAATGATTTTACAGCATGGAATTAAATGTGCTGGAGAGACGACCCGTGCATGTATGGGCCCCAGAGGAGGAGAGCTGTGAGTCCTTAAGAAGAGGGAGGGAAGGAGGGTGGTGGTGGTGGTGGTGGTGGTGTGGGGGCGTTCTCTTTGTTTTCTGTAAAGGGACACGTAGTTCTTAACTGCTTCCATGTGGCCTCAGTCAGTGCGGATCTGAGGAGTGAGGTGGCAACAGATAATAATGCAAATAAAACGCATGGCAGTTAAAGCAAATATACCAGCTGTGCTGTTTGGAATTGCTCTTCGTCACTCAGCCGGCTGCGTAGGCGTGTGATTGCTGGAACGGGACAGAGCGATGTGTGATAAACTTATAGTCTCGCTTATGGAAATGTTTGCATGAGCTCTTGACGGATGAGCGGCACCTGTGTTCGCTGCAGCCTAAAAGAGTTCCTATCTGTGTCTACCCACACCACAGTAGCAGGTGTCTAATGTGACCATTCTGGTTATTCAACACATGAGTCCATTATGGCCGCTGAGCCGTGAGAAGAATTGGAGGAAGGTGGGGGGTTGGAGAGGTTGGAGGGTTGGGGGGGGGAGGTAGGGCTTCTCCTTTAAATGGAATCTTTAATTTCACAGGCCTCTTGATATCCCGCTGCAGTTGCGATTGTGTAACAGAAAAGGGGGAATCAAGGCTTTTGAAAGCACATTAAGCAGAAAGCAATTAACCAACACACAGTAGTTAATTTTTGTATTAATACTTCAACAGCTGGTGCGGATTGCTTCCTCGTTTTTATCTCTGCTCCAGCTGTTCTTCCACCGACAAGAACATTAAAGAGGATTTGTCCGTAATAAAGTGGCTCCATATATAGATACCTAGCTGAGAAACGGAACCTGTGGGGAACACGGATTTACATACGGAAAAAGTTGGGGAAACGGACTTCTTTTCAATACCCCGCTGGTCTTCCTTTCAGCGATCGCCTCCAATGGGAGCCGTTTCAAAGCCCCCTTTTCTTGTCTACCGACTGTTGGTATCGGTGTACATTTCAAAGTCCTTTTTTGACATCCTCTACAGATGTGCTGCCCGGAGGAACATTAGCTATATTGTGAATTGGGTGCTAAGGCGAGGCCTAGCAACATTTGATTAATGCTCATGCATATGGTGTACAAGGGTGCATTGCATGTGTGTGTGTGTGTGTATGTGTGTCTTCTCTCTATTCTAAAAAGCTAGAAGGCAGGGGGAAAAAATTAAATGACTTTTTTTTCTTTTAGCCTCTGGGGCCACAGTTTTCCACATTTGAAGGATAATGTGGCTTCTATTTCTGTGTCTGAAAACCAAATGTATTATGTTTTTGGATCAGCCGGGGTGAGGAGGGCCTGCCCATGGGGGTCTGAGCTGACTGTCAAAACGAACATACCAGGAACAAGTTGAGACAGGCTGCCACTGGTGCCACATCCATCCTGTCTTAAACCAGCATAAACCACAAGACATGTACTTAGGCACCCAGGCAGCTGCCACACCATGCTACATGCCTGCTTGATTAAGTGAGTGGTGGGTACGGCTGAGTGACAAGCCTCAGGCAGGGGAGGGACTCCTCTGCTGCCCCCCCCCCCCCCCCCCCCCCACCACCACCACCACCACCACCATCCTAACCTCGTGTCCCACTCTCCCTTCTCTCTCAGATGTCAGATTCTTGTAATAAAGAGGTAAAGCAGGTCTGATTGTTAAGTGGTCCGACAGATTTTATCCTCAAAAGGAGAAACTATCGAGGTCACACAAACTCTAGTGGGTGAATTATAAATTTAGTTTGAGGAGGTAAAGGAGTAAATACAACCCCCTGCAGCAAACTGCCATGAAATATGAGCGTTTCATCAAATTTTAATGCACTGTTAGGTTTTACTTCACAAAAAAAAAAAAAAATTGATGGAACAAAAATCAAACAGAAGTTGTGAAAAAGTTCAAAAGTTTGGCTGCCCTTGTACTCATAAAGCAGCAGAACTCTGTTGTCTTTTTGGACGTTAATTTAACGCTGAAGGGATCAGAAGGAAGGTCACTAAAGGTCAGTTGACGATAAATCCAGAGAGGTTGATTTCTCATTCAACAATCATTGGCTCCTCATCATCAGCAACTCACTGGTGAATCATCACAAAAACATATCAGAGCACTTCCAGCTTGAATTTTCCACTGTCCAAAGTGTCTTCAAGTCGAAGTCGAGGCAAGATTTGGAAGACCGAGAAAACCTTGACATAAAACTTCAAGTGTGTTGGCCAGAAAAGTAGAAAAGTAAAACACATATATTACTAACAAAGGACCTGCAGCTAGGTTTAGCTCACTGCGCAGCAGATTTATGCACAAACAGAGTCTATGTGGGCTCGTCATCAGATGAAACCCTTACCTACCAAAGTCTGGACCTACCTACCAACATCTGGATCAGTGAGAGACAGTTTGGGAGCAAGTGTTACAGACAAATGAAGTTAAAATTGAGCTCTTGGGGGGGAAAAAGGAGCAACATCGATAAAAAAAAAGGGAACGCCGTGCCAACTGTCAAACATCAGATTGGAAATATTCTGCTTTGGGGTTATGTGGCAGCCAGTGGCACATGAAACACTATGCAGATAGAGAGAAGAATGGATTCCTCTAACTATTCCCAAATTCAATTCAAATGTCCTGAAGCCAGTTTTTTGAGAATTTGAAACTGGAAATATGCTGGTGTCTAAAAACAGGACAATGATCCAAAGCAGACCTCAATATCCACAATGAACTACAACAAAAAACACAAGCTGGAGCTTTTTGGAACGGCCTTCACAGGCCCCTGACCTGAACATCACGGAAAATCTGGATCTAGATCTTAAACATATTGTGTGAGCAAAGAGGCCTAAAAATATCTCAGAGCTGCACAAAGAAAACATTCAAATGGAAGATAGAAATAGTCTCAGCTGGACACACAGAGCTGCGATAGGTGTGAACTTGGTTTACTGAGAAGTAACCCACACATTCGAACATACAATAATTACCTTTTAATTTTATTTTCTCTTCTTCGAAACTAATAAATGAAGAGTAGCAGTGAAAAAGCAAAACAGATGTAGATTTCCCGAACCTTTTCCAACCAACTGTAGGTCGAGGCTCGGTCTGTTAGCCAATCAGAAGAAGCTGTGTTGACACAGGACTTTCTCTTTTACGTGATGACACGAGCACAGCTGGAATAATGGGGAGATTTTGCAGGATTTATGTCACGCTCTGTAATTGTTAGTCTTTAAGTCAGATGACTTATTTTGGCTGTTTATGTACGAGATTCACAATTCTAATTATAACAGTATTACATGGGCAACTTCTCTCTCATTTAATTAGCTCACAGAAAAAGATTTATGATGGGAAAACTAGTGTTTTTCTAGTTGTTTTCACGACACACACCATCTTTGCTTTGTTGCTCGGTGTTAATAAGAGTGATGCACAGGGAAGAAAAATGCGCTGTTGTGACTTTTTGCAGCGCAGAATTAGTGGCAAACATTATGAGAGTGCAAGCCATTAAAGTAAGAAATAAGTTCTAATTTATAGCTCTGGTCTGTTTGTCATTTGGCTTGGCTACTGCTTTGTTGCATAAAGCATGTGTGGAATAATTACGGACACAGTGAGATGGGATTTATTGTGGGGTATGGGGACGATGAGAACCGTGGAGGAGGGGGACCGCGGCCTTCTGCAGCAGCGCCTCCAGATGTGCAGACGGGGGCCACTAACGCTGTGTGGTTCCACTTTAAACGCAGTGGGAGAGGAACATGTCCTGTGAAGTCGATACGCCAAGTCCAGAGTGTTGCTCCGTTGTGTGTGTGCGCTGGTACCAACTTCACGATCAAATATTTCATCTCGCATGTCATATGTGCGTGTTTTGGAGAAAGTGTTGGCTGGACTTCTCTTCTTGGACTTTAGTTTTACAGGAATAGCCAGAGAAAGATGGGCTGTCTGTTAAACACATGCGAGGGACACAAAGATTTATTCGTGACAGGTAACCCGATTTCACCCTGCTAGTTCTGACACACTATCAAAACACATTCTTTCAGTCACTCATACACACACACACACACACACTCGTACCCATTTCACCCTGTTGACCCACCTCTCAACTAGATGTTTAAATGACAGTGTTAAGTACCTCTTGCCTCAAATCATCTGCTCAGCTGGTTGTTCTGGTAACACTCTCCAACATCCTTGATACAGCAGCTGAGATCGGGCCCTCAGAGTGGCACCGCACCGGCTCCTCCTGTCCAGGGGCCTCGACGTGGGGCTCCGGGGGGAACCACGTGTTTCCTCCTTCAGCTCTTTCCCTTCTTTGCCATCACTGACTGGAGGGATGGAAGGCATTAAGAGTCACTTATAGAAGTGGACTCTAAAGCCAAGGAGCACATTTTGAGTCATTTGGAACCCAAACATTCTTGTTGGGAGTTGTTTATGTCAAGGCTGCTATACTGGGTCAAGGAAGGCAACAAAATTGTGGCTACGCAGGGCACACTTCCAGTTCTGGCACCTTTTTGGTCCCCTTGTTTTATTTTGGGTCCGTTTTAGTGTTTAATAAATGGTTTTATTGGGTCCTGTGCACCAGCTGGTGTTCTCAAATGTTAGCTCTGCTGTTGATAATAATAGAAATTCGTGTAGCGTGTTGTCTGCCTGTGGGAAATGTCTTTGACGCTGGTTACAAGGTCCGCCACCGCACACACACACACCAAAGCACGTTGGCTATTGACAGCACCATAGCTGTATATTTCTGTGCTTTGGCTCTGACAAGCAACGCTGGATAAATCCAACGTCAGTGTGGGTGCTGTCGCCACCGTTTCAGCCACCCACACAGCTGTGGACAGCTGTTAGGACACGGTGGCCCTCTGCCTCTAACTATAGGCCACGCACCGACTTTTTCCGTCACTCCCAAGTGTTGTATTAAGGCTTTATAGCCCTATATTCACATATATGTGAGCGCAGGCTTTACATGCCAAAACAATCTGCCCTCTTTGTACTCTGTCAGCAGCTCCAACTGAACTTTTTTTTTTTTTTTTTTTTGCCTGGGCTGCTTTTATTCACAGAGCATGTCTCCTGACTTTCCTCTGATCACCTGTGATACAGTAATCGAGCACAGATCCTTTGATGGCTCCAACCAACAGCTGAAATGATGATTACATACCATGCCTGGTCATAAAGAGACAGCTAGAAAGTTCACATTTTGTTCTAAAAAGCTTTCCTTTGATTTCTCCATTTCAAAGTCTGGTATCATACAAATATGCCGGGCAGAGATTATGCCCCCCCCACCCCCCCACTGCTGTCACCTTTTTTTTTATATACATGTTGCTCTCATCACTGCGAATGGAGTGTATCCATAATAACTTGCACATGTCCCACTTTTGTCTCTGCGGTTTTCATTCGGCTGTAAATTGAAGGTAGACACTTTTTTCTGCGGCTCTTTGGGTGATGTGTAAGACAGGTTTAAATGGATGTAATTTCACTTTGAAGCCATCGTGTGACTCATTAAATGGTGCCAGTTTTCGTGTAGATTGATGTTGGTTTTTTTTTGGAGCAGCACGAAGACCCTCCAAGTCACCAGGCTTCAGGTCCTCAGAGCTGGAAAAAAACAAAAAACAAAAAAACAACAACAACAACAAAAAAAGACATCTGGCATCCATTCGGGTGGGAAGGCGAGTGCCAACATGACCACATTAGGCGACGGACCAAAAGCTCTCAAACCCAGTCTAACACGGAGCGCATGACAACCAAAATCGAAACCTTTCGGTAAGCTTCAGCATTTGCACTTCATTCTGTGTTGTGTTGCTCTAAAGATTTCCCTTCCCTGACGCCAGCCCTCTCTGTAGTGAAACTGATCCTTATTGAATTATAAAAAAAGCATTGCACAACCGTGTAGCCCAGCCACTCTCAAATCTGCTGTGGTCGGCATAAAGGGGCTGGTTAATTTTTACATTAGAGAGACTAGAGATGATTTGGTGAGTGGCATGTTGTCACTACTCCCCAAATGACCCCTAAGCCTTCTGGTTCTTATTGGTATATCCCATCCCACCCCTTCACAGCTTAGCTGACAAACCAAATCTTCTCGGAGCACAGGCAGCGTGTCCTCTCGCAAAGCAGAAACGATAAATATTCATATTAGCTAATATTCCCAACAGCACGATCACTGTTTTGTTTGCAGTTCCTTGTACCTTGCAACATTCGCTGCGGTTTTCTTTGGAAAACAATTATATAAGTGTTTTATATCCAACTTTTCCATGGTGACACGCTTTCGAACCTTCCAAAGATTGTTTGTGGTTTAAATTGTGCAATTTATGCGATCATAGTTTATAGAAAAAATATTATCATCTGTCATGGTTTTGGTTTTCAGCCTGTTCATTCATCCAGTGCAGTTGTTCGTATGTTGTGCTGTTGTTTCAGGCCCTGTCGGCGGTCGTCTTTCCTGCTAGTAGGATCATCTGACATCCTGCGCCGTCATCCCAATTATCTGATCACCTGTTCCTCATTCTCCGCCCAGCTCCCTACGATATAGACCGCTCCAGCACCACTTGTGCGCCGCCAGGTTGTCTTTGTATCATGTGTCTTCATTTTTCAAGCAGTCTGTTTTTTTTGGTTTTTTTTACCTGCTTGTTCTGTTCCCCATTGATTTTTCACCCATGACTAAAACTTTTTGGGATTTGGCCTTGGCTTGACATTTTGTGCTTTGTTCACCCCTTTGTGGCTCTTTGTACTTTTGTTTTGTGCAACACAAAGATTTTACACTCTCCCTGAGTTACGCTTTCCTGACACCCGTGACTGTATGCATTTTAAAAACTGGCTCAGAGGGTTCATGCTTCTGGCTCGTTCATCAGATTTAAAACATATTATTGAAATATTTGATTCGGTGTCTTTAATTTGGTTTAAAAATCTTTAATGTAGACACTACAGAAACATGCCTTACTCCCACCGTCCTTCACCTCCACTTTTTATAAGCAGTGTCAAACCTTAAAATTGATGTATCAGAACTTTAACTTCCTTAACAATTTTATGAACACTGCCTGTCAGCCAGGTTTGCGGTATTTGAATTGATATGCTATCTGGAAAACCAGCATCCAGCATATTTATAGTACATCATCTGAATCAGCGGGGCTTGCTATGGTTTGCCAGTAATGGCCTGGAAAAGTGATCACGCTGTTTTTCAGTTATTTTTCAAAACTGTTGAAGATAAAACCTTTGAAGTTCCGAAGTGATAAGTTGTAAATCAGGGAGAAATACACAGTCTTAACCTGAGATCTATTACATCTGAAAGCAAGTTCACACAAGGGGAATATTGCATATTTAAGAGATAAAGTCAACACTTTATCAGGCTATGGACAACATGTAGTCTGTTCAATGTCAGTTTATCATGTCCTCTTGTAAAAAAAGAAAAGAAAGTAGTCTCTCCCCCCCCCCATCCAAATACTTACTTAGTATCTATGTGCCTTGGGTTTTCTTTGTTTTCCCCATCCATCCATCCATCCATCGCGTTGTCAGCGCTGTAGGCAACAACATCAAGGTTTCACTCAAACACCCATATCCCATTTCCAGATAAAAAAAAAAACAAAACAAAACTGCAACATCTTGAATGAAACACTGTATGGAAAACTCTGGAGCGCTGCTGCACATCTGACCTTGGGGATATGCTAACGCTGTGGCTTTGCGGAGATTTAACAATTGTCATGAAAACATTAAATTGAGGCCGCTGCATCTGGCAGTCAGACAATGATGCTGGTACATCACAGTGCTGCTATTTAGAGCCAAGAAACGGTGACTCATTTCTGATAAACATCTGCATCATAAAATAAAAGCGTGGCCTTGCTTGCGTCTCCGTAATGGTACAGTGAATATCAGTAATGCGAGCAAGCGCACTTTTTTTTTTTTCTTTCACTGAATTATAGTTTATTCAAAATTCGACATCTGCATCTGATACAAAATACTGGGCACAGAGTGAGTGAGCTCTGTCATGGTTTCCACATTTTACAAGGGATGATTAGTATATTATCAGTATAATTACAGTATTTCTCTGTTACACAGTTCTATAAACACTCTTGCCATTTTTTAAATTAGCAATGAATATGTTTTTTTCTTTTTGCGCCCCCATAATCTGTTTGTTGATATTTTCCAAATCGAACGGATTTACAATACGATGACATATGGTCAAAACAGTAGTGTCGAAGCGAAAGTTCAAGTCTCTGCAGATACAGAAACAATACAAAGGACGCAGGCTATGGGTTTAAAAATGAACCAAAAGTAGAGTAAACACACTGAAAAATAATCTACAAAAATAGATGTTCATAACAGAAAACACTACAACGCAAAGTTATAGTTATTGTTCAGGCTGTGCCCTCTCATGTCAGTCACTTAGGGATATCTGGGAAGTCCAACTCATATGTAGAAACAATAAAAGGAACAAAAACATTCTCATGGACCCTTTGATTATGCATCTGGTTCACAGATAATTAAGGACCTCTCTTATGCCCATATATTATGCAATAGTGGTTTTGGAGATTTCAACGCAAGCAGCATTTAGGAACTCACTAACAATGGCCCTAAAGCCTGGGAGTTACACTAACCAAAGCTATTAAAGTATTAGATTTTCCAGAAATCTTCAACAAAGACCTAAAGATGTCTTCACAGTAGGATGTCAAAGTGGGTCAAGTTCCAAGTTGAGCCCAAAGTCTTTACCGACTCTAGAAAACACTTTTTTTGGTGTATGGTGTTAAATGATCGTTATGGATGCAGAGATAGATTTTTTTTTTTGGTGTGACCTCCCAAAGAGGAAAACTAGGGAATAAATCTGAGCATCGTCATCATCATCATCATCATCATTACTCCTTTCAGAGCAGGAAGCAGCTTGAAGGGACGTGTCCAGCATCGACTCAGTAGGGAAACTGAGGAAATCCACTTCTAATGATCTGCATTTTTAATGAACACTGGGTCATTAACACTGTTTCCAAATTTAGGGGAGAACTTTTGAATCCACTGACTGGCCATTAAGGGAAGCAGGAAAATGTATCTTTTTTTTTTTTTTTTTTTTAAATGAGAAATTGAAGCTCAGGGGTCAACCAGGATTCAACTGATTCACCAAATATATTTATAAATTAGCTGCTAAATCGATACAGTTTTATTGAACAGTGACAGACAGCTTGGGGTAGACCAAAGGGAAAAAGTTGCCCTGCATGTCAGAGTTGGTTTCATTCGTCAGTGACAAAACATGCTAGTCTTTAAAGTAATCAGTTTTCCGTTATATCTGAAAATGTTCCAATGTGGAAGATTTGGTGAGACGAAGTCGTCTGACGTGGGCCAGTAATCTGCCAATTTTGTCACCCTGTTCATAATAATTACTTCTGGCCTTAGGGTTAGTACAACAGCATGGTCTGCTTTCAATGTGTTCTATTCTGGATTTCAGCAAGAGTCATACTCCAAACACATCTGGGGTTGGTGAAGGGGCATATGGACGATCCAGCTGTGCCCTTTGTTAGCTCAGTTAATTTCTCCCATTTCTGTTTTTTCTAATCGCTTACATACTTACACACAATTATCTGCCCTCCCATATAAACCTTCACACAATACAGATGCAGAGAATTGTTATACTGAAATGCCAATTTGGCCAGAAGTCAATTCTACAAAGTTTTTAATATGAGAGTGCATGTGTGTTGGACAAAACCTCGAGACCAGATACTCCGAAAAACAAAAAATCTCAGATTTCAAGGCTTCAACTAAGGCATTTTCTGCTATTGCTAGATAACCAAAATTAGTACCTGCAAGCTCTGGTCTGGCACAGTCATATTGCTTTCTGATAGAAAGTCCGAGTGCCTCCTTCAAAATTTCTTGTCATATCTTGAAGCCGTAGTGGCCTAAGATACCAATTTAAGTCACCTCCTACAAGGAAGAAGCACAAGGACATCCAGGAAATTAGAAAAGAACAGCCAGCAGAAATCTGCATCATCCCAATTTGCAGCACATGTGTTCACCAGTATCCGACTGGTCTACTGGGGGCACCATAATTCCTGCCAGTAACATTTAAATGTCTGCCCGTTAAACCAGATCATAAGATGTAAAGGGAACTGATTTATGCAACAAGATCACAAACCCTCTGGGTCAAACCACCTCTTGCTATGGAACGATGAATGAAAGGCTCGGCCAATCCTTCCCTAATTCTTGGATATATACTCACAGAACTGATACATAAACCACACTACAATAATTCTTAATTCAGTTTTACTGCAGGCATCATACACATTTGATGATATTCTTTGGATTTGGTTTCATTAAGGGGATAGCAAAGTACAAATAAATCCCCATTTCACTTGATGTAAAAGGACAAAGATGGATTTCCCAGAGGAAATTAATGGGGCTTAAAGCATTAAAGGGACCCCCGGTGATTTTTTCCAAATCAATTCTGGCTACAAAAAAGTTAACTTAGATTGACTGCATCTGCAAAAGTCAATAAGATCGCTTAAACACGGCTCGCTAGATGAGGACTGAGCTGCAGAGCACATCAACTTAATCTGGAGTTTTCCCTCCTCACGCCAACGTCTGTTTCGTTAAGTGGTAAACACAAATTAAAAAACTTCTGCAAGCCAAGTGATAATCAATAGCTGTCTCTCTCCTGTTTAATCAGACGGTGATATTTTTAATTTGTTTGTTTGTTTGTTGCTCGGATACATGCCTTTATCTGGAATATTTATTTGCCTCAGAGGTTTCTCTTGCCTCGGTTTGAGTCAGCATTTTGCACCGTTAGCAGTCCTTGAGGAATTCTCTAATGACAGTCCCAAATTAGAGCTTTCATTCTGCGCTGAGCAGAAAGCGTTCTGCTCTTCAGCTGGCTGGTATGAAAAGCTGCCACCGTCTCTGGCCAAAGCCATTGTTTTACAAGTGGAAACCCCAACGACAATTATGCCTCGCTGGTTACGGTTTGGCCGAGCGAGATCGCAGAAGCCTTCTCCTCATGCTCCTACTCAGAGTGCGGCTTTCCACAGTTAAAGTGAAACAAACAAACAAAAACAAACAAACAGACAAAGAGACCGAAAAGCTGAACAAACCAGAAGGGATAACATCGCCAAAGACACGACGACACAGCTGAGGGTTTCCAGAGCTGTCACTCCACCGAGCTCCTGAGACCCAGTAATGCACATAAATGGAGGGATTAGTGGTCAACCTTGGAAACACATGTGCTGAAAGCAAAGGAAGTGGAGCAGAGGAGGAAGCTTGGCACGTGCACCAGCTGTATGGTTGTAGGCACCGCAGGACCTCTTTGATCCTCTGTACTCAGGTGTGACGGGGCTTTGGCAGACGGCGAGTCTGGTGCAGGCCGAGGCCGAAGCTGAGAATCCGACGCTGGATCGGCCCATGTGGACTCGGGGAGAGCGTGAGAAAGGGCACCTGCCAACGGGGGCAAAGAACAACTCAACAAAGTGCTGAAACATTTCCCATAAACTTCAGAAGTGCTCAGATCCGGTCAGTCGGGATCTGAAAAGAATTTTTAGAGTTTGTTAAAAACTCTTAAAAATGCCCCAGATAGATGTAGTTAATAAAACTGGAAAGCGAGCGAATGATTTGAGAGCAAATTTAGGATAACGCACAACGATTGACGATTGATGTGTTATTAAATTATCCTGATGAGGTGCACTCCACCCACGGCCTGTCAAAGTTGATTGCATTCACAGTAATCCTTTTGCACAGTCTGCTATTACTGCTGTGTACATATTTTATAAACGGATACCACTACAAAGGATGATTACCCCTGGCATTAATGGTCCCAGGGCTGATTGCATCTCATATAGCAACTGTCATTGTGTTGACCCTTTCATGAGCAGCTTTCAGCTAAGCTCTAAAGGAGCCTAATAGGCTGTGGTATAAAAACATGGTGCCATCATCAACTCAGCAAATTCACAGTTCGTCTGGTAACCCGTCTTAAGGTCTTTCAATAAATCAGTCCAAGCAAGGATTTATGAAAATGACTGAGTGAACCAAGAGGTCACAGGCGGTTTAATTTGATACTTGGCAGTAAATCCACTAATTGTTTTTCAATGCGCCTTTACAGTTGTACAATAATACCACAAGAACACTAGCTTGCATATCTGGAAACATTAAAAGGAAACAAAATATCATTTTTTTATGAGATGTCTGCTGGACACACCTATGTTTAATAAAATATTGCATTTTGATTTTGCTCTATAAACCTCGTCTGAAAAATAGGAAATTAGCCTTAGTTACCCCGATGCTTAATCTGTTGCATGTTTTTCAGGGAGCCAAGTCAACCATTACTGCCATTTTGTCATGATTTGGCGGGCGATGTTTCGGTCCTGGGCTCTATTATTTCTTATAGGCTAATTAAGACATTAACCATTATAGAAATTCCTCCACACTCTTTGTGGAGTTAAACTGTGTCCTTTCGACTTCTTCCAACTCCCTATGTGCCTGGGCAGAGTGTTGGCCTGAGGTTTTCCTTTTCAGCAGCTGTGATTTCTGAGGCAGAGACAGGACTTAGTGACCGCTCTGACCTTTCTGACCCTGTCAGCGTCCATCCAATGCTACAAGCTGAGGATCTGGACAGATAAAATGTTGAGGTCTTTCATCGTATCCTGAGCAGTGAAGCCTTCTCTGCCTCTGTTCCAGTCTTCACTGCGCACTGACTGGAGTTTGTTAACTCCGTCATTTGCAGGGAGACTTTACAAAGGTCACTGTCTGTGTATTTTTCATTAACAACCTAGCGCCGCTCACTCCTCAGCCGGATAATGAGAACCATCGCCTCTGCAGATCGGGAGAAACATTTTTGGTGTCAGCAAATGTCGCAGCTTGATGGCATATAAATGTAATTTATCAGCGTGTTTATGTTGCCGGTTTAGTAGGACATTTTTATGCCCCACTAGAGCAGGGATGCTGTGTCAGTGCATAATGACAATGTCACTTGCAATAACAGACAGATTTGGTATTTGTGGCGTCATCTCATAAAGTAACTCGGCACAGTTTGTGAACTGTGACAACATTATGATTGTATTTTTCTTCCCTTTAGGATAACTTTTCTCTATGAACATAATACAATATCACTTGTGAGAGAACTGAGAGTAGCTGGACTTTTAATAAGACCAGAATAAACTTTTACACTGTTACATACTACTTTTGTATGCGTGTATAAACTGTCCTAAAGGATTACAGTCTTGCTTTGAAAAGCAATACCAATAGTGTGTTATAATGTGCTGGACTGAAATTCACGGGTTCAAATGTCGCTTGGCCGTTTCAAAACGAAGGCTGAGCCACTCCCGGGGCACATTTGGTTTATCCACGTAAAGATGCTATATCTTCAAACAATAAGAGGGATTGAACTTCTGCATTTCTCACATCATGTCTGAGATGGAAAGGACACTTTTATGGCAGCACTAAAAGAAGCTGGCTGAACCTCCATGTTTGATCCTCCCAGGGAGCAGGAAAAAAAAGAGTAACGCTAATCAGTTCAATGCTTTTTTGTTTTTCTGCACGGACTTAACAGCGCCGTCACAAAGTAATTGTCAATAATTTTGCCTTTTAACCCAATTCCCTTGAAGATTTAGAATTTTCCAAAGCCTTGTCTTCATCATATTTTGCAGGCATGTCCCGAGCGTCCTGGGCCAAACTGTGTTGTCAGTGACAATTATACGCACTGACAGCTACAAAGAAGGAGGAGGCTCCTTAAAAACTTGTAAACAAGTTTCAAAATGGAAAAGAAAAGCGCGGGCTTAGGTCCACGGTGCTGTCACAGCATTGATTATTACTGATCAAAGTGTTCGTGCTGTTGGATAACGGCCATGCTAGCAGCCTAGCCGTTGGCATGCCATCATGGCGGAGCTTGATAACAGAGCTCCTTTGAATGTAGGCTTTGTGCTACAGAGGTTTTGCATGCCAGCTTATTCATGAGGTGTGCATTCCCCATTTCTTTTGTCATTGCCGGTGAGATGGATTTCATATGGACGGCTGCCACTATATCAGAACCAGACCAGCCGATCAATTATCACTTCTTCAAACTGCTTTCTCTCAAGTGAAAGGCACCAACTAGTTGTTGGGGGAAAAAAACAAAAAAAAGTTTCAAAATATCACGAACTCGGAGTGCGCAGCGGCAGAAGGAAGAGTCGTACGTTCTCTCTTCGGTTTGAGACTAATCAAGAGGCCCTTTTTTTCATTTACTTGCTGTTGCCATTTTTCATGGATCATTTCACTTCCTCTAAATATGTGCACAATCACGCTGCCTCTCTCAAATGAGAAAAAGAAACATGATTTCTCTTTGTCTTCAATCTTGTAAACCACAGCATTTGTATGTTGTCCAGTAATGACAATGTCAGACAGAATGAGCCTCAGAGGGCTTTCTGGGCTTGAGTTCTGAGGGCCACAGGCTGACAGATACATATAGGAGAACAAGGCAGAGGGGAAGCCTCATCATGCATTTGTGCAGCCACCGCCCCAGCCCCTTCATGGCCAAGACTTCTTCAGTGACCGGGATAACGTAACCTCAAGTGGATGACATATTCCAATGGCAGACGCTCACAGGAAAACTTTTTTTTTTTTTTTTAGTGCAAGGGCGTAACTGCTATTTTTTTAACAACAGTTATTCCACAGTGAGAACAATCAGTCAATCTTTAAATCTTTCCTGTGAGTTCAGGCCGATGACGCATGGAGGAATGCATTACCATGTGTCTTCAGGCTGAATTGAATTTAAGGAATAATGTTGTCCTTTAAATGGTTATTTGAAACTTGCTACCATGATCTCAGCACGGATACACGAGCACCAAACTTATATATATAACGGTATAACGATTTAATGCGGGGTATAGATTTAAGGATTGAGCTGAGGATGAAAATGTTGTTTTAAGAGCTGGTCCGGTGACACATGATGACACTTCTGGTCTCCAGAGGATGACTCCTACTTCTAACTGGCTTTATTATTATTATTTTTTTGTTTGTTTGTTTGTTTTTTTTTGTTTAATATTTCAACAACTACTAGATAGACTGCTGTGACATTTGGTACAGACACGCAGCTCCTCCTCGGGATAAATTCTAACACGTTAAATTTGTCCAATATTTTCACTGATGATTTGTCTTCACACTAAAATTGTTTGTGCTTTTCTTGGATCAGTACATGTGTGCTGGTAGTTTGACTCTTCTCACCATGTCTGCAACAACACCCTCACTTGAAAGATGTTTGATGCCAAACTCTAAGCAGTGTTTTAGTGGCATTTCAACAGTATAGACTATCATCCCATTTGTTGAATACACTCATGCTGGGAGGTCCATATGTACACGAACTGACCAGCACCTCCACAATGAATATAAGAAAACGTGTTCTCCCACTGAAAAAGTAAAGCATTTAAAAAATGTATTTGTCAGTCCTAAGAGCCTGACACATTATCACACAGTATCGGCAGAGACTCAGAGAAAACACGCTGATCCGCTCCGGCCTGATGCGGATTACACCTGTGTCAAAATGCTCAACACATCTTCACAAGTCCGTAACAAGTGCGACTTCTGCATGACAGTGAGATTTCAAAGCGTTACACAACGTGCTGTGATAGTACACACGTCTGCCTGTGTAAGTGAGGAATCTTTACAAAGAGGCCTTCGGCGTCCCAAGAGATGTCCTCATCTTCACGGAGAAAGGTAATACGGAGGACAAATCGTACCAGACACTGAAACTATCTCTCTAATGTATATTTATAGCACTTCACTTGCATTTAAAAAGTTTAAAAACCTATCTTAGGATGCTAAATATCTTTGATCTTCTTCTGAGCGTAATGCAAATGGATAATTATGTTTACTTTTTTCTGCCTATTGATACGTACACAGATTCCTTAAGAATATAACAGACAGTATCAAAGACCAGCCTGTTCCTACAAGGGAGCTTTGTGAGTGCTCTCTAGTCTGCAATTTGTCAGCATGATATTTATATTCACTTTCATATCTCCACCGGTACTAATGGTTTGTGGTCTGATAAACAAGAGAGAAAACTCCGATATGAATTCATCTCTTGGTTTAACCATTTCGTTCCTTTTTTTTTTTCCTTTCTTCACACACTAATAGACCAGCAGCTGAAAATGAGTCCACAGGTGGTCACATCCTTTATTGAACTCAAAGCCAAGAAGGATTGATCCATCAACTCTTTGACTGTCAGGTACGACCGGCCATCTGCGGTGTGGCCACTGAGTCTGTCTCCTCCTATTTGAAGACGAAATCAACTTGAGCTTATTTTAAGTACAGTCCATGTCATAATACATTTTACATGGACATTAAAATTCGACAAAGAAAAGCAAGCAAAGAGGTTAGAGTCATAATAGCCATTAAAATTTAATAGAGGACAGTGTGGAGTCGCTTTACCTCTGACAGCTGATCGGTCGCGCTCCTTCTCTTGAGTTGGATCGGCTCTCGGCTCCATGCTAGTCAATCATCAGGAACAATAAACCACGTAGCTGCAGGCGTGACGCCGTGGAGAGCGGAGAGGAGCTTGGTGGCTATTCGTCAGGCTAATTAACCATAGAGACAGGGCCCGGCACCATAACCCAAGACAATTCCAATCTGAGAGGCTGTAATTGAAGTGACAAGTTAATTACAGGCCGATATTATCGTGCGTTCCTTGTAACACCCCTCTATAACCCCCTCCCCGCTTCTCCTTTTCCTCCTGTCTCAGTTTCTTTCCAGTTCTCTTGAACCTGCTCTACCTCCCATCCTCAGATGTGTTAATTATCAGTGGTAGCCCAACAGGTTTTGAGCAAATGCACGCGCCCTCCTATACCCCTGACCTTTTCACCTGTACCGGGTGCATAATTAAATGGAAATAAGTCCACTTTGTCTCATTTTCATTTACAACATTTATGAGCTGCACTTTGTAGACTTCAAATTCCCACCAGCGAGGGCGACAGCGCTGCCGCCAAGAGCCGCTCGGCCCAGCCCTCTCCACCCAATCCCACCCAACACCTCTGTGCACCTCTCTAATTAGCGTTAGCATCTTCTTTAAACAAGCAACATAAAGTTTAGTGGCAGGATTAAATCAGATCATTACCATAATATGGCTGTGCAGTTTGCCCCTATCTCTCTGCTTTTCCGCCACATCAAAGCCCGGCGGAGCTCTGGTGTAATTGGGCCATGCCGCCTTGTCAAGATGATTCAGCCTGATGGCTGCTGCTCTCCCTGAAAAACCTCCTGGGCATGATAATTAATGGAGAAGAAAGTCAAGTCAACATGAAGCGAAGAAGAAGGAGGAGAGAGAGGAATCAGAAAAAAAAAAAAAAAAAACTTTGGGCAGTGCCACATGAATATTTCACACCTTTGACTTATTCAAAATTAAAATTATCAATTTGATGTATAATGGATATTAACTTTGTCAGCGTTGTTTCCGTTTAATCTGGCTATGTGTTTCATGATGTTCGTCGATCTGACTCCTTCTGCTGTGACCTTAAGAGTGGATCTAATGATGTAAGTGACGTGAAATCAAAGTTTGTTTGGCTCATTGTATCCCTCTTAGATCAGCGTTGTCATATCTGACGAGGTGTTGACACGAGGACAGCTGTCATTCAATGGGTTCCCATCCAGATGATTTTGAAGCTGATTTCCCCTCGGAGTTAAGGTAACAAACAGTGCCTTGTGTATCTATTATAATTTCCTTTTCAAATAGTCTCGTGAGACAAACGCCAATGGCATTACAACAGCCTCAGTGTCGTACACAAAATCAGCTTTCTTTGATAATTTACATCATTATGTCACCTTGTAGGAAGAATGCAAATTATAGGCCTGCTGTGCTTTTGTTGACACTCTTTGCCAACACACTTTGGTAATGAATAAGGCAAAGCTTCAAACACAGACAGGTGCTGGGCGTCTACTAACTCTCACCATGAATATCTGGAGTAGAAAGTCGGCCTGGGTCACTGTTGATTTGTTGTAAATTAGCACCATATGTTTTATCTCTGCGTTTACATATGAATGAGTGAAAACACAGAAAGGGAGGCTGGAGGTGGGTGAGGGGATGAATATCGATGATTCCCCCCTCTATGGCGGTTTTTGATGGAGGGGGGCAGGCGGGGCAGAGCGGTCCCTGCCATTCAAATGTCCATCATCTGTTCAGCCGGTGACGGAGGAGGGACAATGCTGGTGACAGTTGGTGACAGAGACAGCTGGTTGCCCCTTCCTGTGATCCGGTGTGAGGTGACACTTCGCCCGACAAAAAATAAAAAGGAAATTGGGGAAAAAAAAAAACAACAAAACAAAACATCTTTGACTAATCAAAACAGCAGGCGAGACGCCCCGCCTGCGCCAACAGGAGACCAGTGCCACGAGGACGCCCGGCTGGCACATCAGACAATGCCTTCCCTGTCACGGCGTCCCGCTTCTCCTTCTTCCTCCTTCCATCTGCCCTTCCTCAACTCTTCAACCACCAGTGTCGGGGGCACTGGGGGTTGTCGGCTAAACCAAGTAACCTTTCCGCTCTTTCATTTCTTCCACCCCAAATTTGAATATGAAAAGGGACTTTCTCTTACACAGTCAAAGACCATCACTTTAATGACATTTGGCAGTCATTTGATTTATTAGGTTTTAGAGGGAGGGGAGAAGAAATCCACTAAATATTTCATATGCCATGCTAATCCTTGTAATATTGCCAGCTGAAGCCATGTACCTGCACCGCTAAGACGTGAGGCACATGGATTTCTCGCAGTCAGATGGCTGGAAATGCCTGTGAGTCTACTGAATAATAAAATAGCTGTATTGAAATATTTAGACTTTGATTCCCATTAAAGGAATCTTTAAAACATGAGATTTACATTCCGGGAAGAAGAGAATAGTGATAGTAGACAGCAATCACAACACACTCTCGTAGAAAAACCTTCAGCTGGTCTGAATAACAGTGTCTCCTTCTCTGCTCCCTCTAAAAAAAAGTAGATTTGGGGAGAAACAGACAACACAGGTTCAAACAAAGAGCACGCTACCACGGCAGAACAAATAGCTCACAAGTGGCAGTTTGCGTGATAGCATGTGTTGTGTTTCGGCGGCTGATGCTGGGTGAAAAGCGCAGGTGACGAGAGTTAGGGCCTTCACATATATAAAACGTTCTGCGACAAAAGTAGCTTCAGAACGGGGAATGAAAGGAAATGAGGTGTCAGCAGTTTCATCCCACTCGCAACACTTCTCTCATCTCAGCCTGTTTGACATTTCCACAGCTGCTCGGAGCAGCGAGCGTCGTACTGAGGATACCAATGCTCCCTTTGTTCGCCGAGCACTTTGTCCATTTGACTGCGTTCCAGATAGACTGAGAGAAGAAACAAAGAGTGACAGAGCCATAAACAGAAGCATGTGGTCGACTATCTGCGTCGCCGGCCCTCGTGGCCTGCAGTTGGCTGACAGTGCGCAGGCCTGATGTGCAGGCGTGCAGGCAAAAAGTGCCACATGGTGCCTTCTTGCCCTCCATCTCAGGACATCTCTGGTTAAATTTGTCTCTCCCCACAAGTCCTTGGCAGCCGCTTCTCTCTCTTTCATATTTGACATTGACCTCGCTGTGACATCACCCTCCCCCCATGGGCACTGTGACATCCCTGAGAGATATGATGAAAGCATCTGATGGCAGGCCACCATGACTACACACAAAACAGACACGGCTTTGAACTCTCCGTCTCCTTTTGTTTTCGCGGCAGTTTAAGAGCAGGGGTGGTCAGAGGCCAGCAAAGCTCATCGTAATGTGCGGCTCACATGTGACCAGAGCCTGAGTAACTTTGGTCGGGCTCTGTCGGGGGACGCGCCACAAATATCCTCAGACTGAAATAACAACAACGGTACGACAGTAAACGCTACAGATCTAACATTTCATTTTTAACCAACCAGAACCAGCGTGCTTTTCTATTCTGTTCCACATAACTGCACCGCTGTAGGCTATTTGCAATATGCAATACCCAAAGGCTTTAGTGCTGGTAGGATGAGAATTTGCTCTGTTGACTGGAGAAAAAACTGTGATCTTCTTGTTCCCAGCAGATTCCTTTACTTTGGGAATATATGTCACAGTGGCATGTGTCACATATTAGTATTGTTTGTAAATGTGATATCTCTGCTCACTCGACTTTAAGGAGACATGACGCAGCTCAGATGTGATGTAAAATATGTATTTGTCATATATATAGCTTGTCACCTATTACGTGATCTCCCCTCTCAAGTTGTGGATCAGAATGAAGACCCCCTTGGAATCTTAAAGGAGGAGACGAAACCCAGAGGAGTCAGTGTTTCGCAACCGCAGCAATGGGGATTTTCGGTAATGAGGCGGATGCGGGTGAAGCTGTGTTTATTGGTGTTTGTTTGTGTTGCACATAGCATGCATATGCACAGGCATACTCTACGTGTGCATGGTTGCTCATGCTGGAGCTCATAGTTATACATGCTGAACGCAACTGCTGTGTGTGTAATTGGACATAACAGGCGTCAGTCGTGCGGGGTGGGCGGGAAGAGGTGGCGTGGCTCCTCGCAGGCCCAGCTAGTTAATTTGCACACAGTGATATTCCTCGCGTTGACAACTGGAGGCAAATAAATGAGCTGAGGAGAGGCAGCCAGACAATATGCCACCGTGCAACCCGCTGCTTGATTTGCCACCAGGGTTTCGGCACCCAGGTAGCACAATTACTGCCCATCCTTTCTCCCTAAATTGTGAAGCGGAAGAGAAGTGACACCCATAAGGCGTGCATCACTGTAATCGAATCTAAATGAAGGCTGTGCATAACCAGAGCGCCCACCTGAGACACCGGGAGAGATGTGACCGCGGCAGCCTGTCAACACCGTGTCAACACACCTGTTCACAGCCCCGTCCGCATGCATAATCACACCGATCATTACGGTTTCAATGATGATAATGTAAATGTAAAGACTGGAGGCAGGGAAGAAGAGGAAGGGCAGGAGATGGTGGGCAAAGCTTCAACCGACTGAGAAGAATAGTTATTGTGAACGCGAACAAAATAGCAACGGAGAGGAAAAAAATTCACCACACTTTGATCTGTCACACTTCAGGTGGTAGTAATAGCGCACACAACACCTGTGCTCGAGAGAAAATAGATCCTGTAACATTTCAAAGTAGGTGCAACTTATATCAGATGACAGATAAGCAGATCATCTTCTTAGAGGTTTATCTTCTGATACTTTTTACAAATAAGTCACATGATGCCATCATGGCCAAACCACTGAGAGTCCCTTCAGTGAATGAATATATTATCTTTGCATTACTTGATTGAGCCAATATTAACTGAACAGGACTCGACAATATTCAGTGATTGACAGAGAAAGTGAAATTCGTGACACGGTGCATTCATTGATGTGCATTGCGTTGAGCTGAAAATTGGGCTTTTTTAAAAAAAAAAAAAAAAGCACCACTCAGTTGTGTGTTACAATCTGAAATAATGAGCTATGTGCATAAAATACATCTGGCTCCTGGCTTGACATGCTCAGACTGTGACATGTGTAGCACAGGTCATTGCACATGGTTGTATCTGAGAGCTGGTTAGCAAGGTTGCTTGTTAGCTCAACAATGCTGCAAAAAAAAATGAACATTGCTGTCACTTAGCCAACTACCAATCCAAAAAGAGCCATCACACACAGGCACCGTCTATATTCTTACTGATGGTAAGTTGCAGTGTGTCACAGAGAGCTTGGTTGAGATTGGTGGGGTCTAGTTGGACAGCAGAGGCGTGTATGACAAATTTAGACTGCAGAAACTTATGTAGACATAGTTTGGCTCCAAAATGCAGCATTGTGTTTGACATTTACATTTCAAAAATAGGTTGTTTGGTCATTATAATTCTGTATGTATGTTTGTGAGTCCATGTTGTACGCAGCAAGAACAATTCTGCATTGATATGATTTTTATGCTAAGCTAGAGATATTTGATGTTCTGATGATCATTTTTGCTCGAGATAAATAAACTTCATAGATTGAATGAGTGCATATTTTGCATTTGCAGCTTCTCCGTGGTGGTTTGAACAGCCTGACATTTTAATGGTTTTCACCATCATGACTCAGGTTTACAGTTGGGACAGACCCAGCTGATCTGTTGATTAATCTGTGCTGCGCTCATAAAAAGACAATAGTTTGTGTGAGCCATCCTTTGGACGTAGTTGTGTGTGTGTGTCTGCCAGTCTGTGCCTATATGAACTAGCACACCATTGCAGGACTTTAAATCATTGGTGATGTCAGAAGGGACACGCTCCATGCCACCCTGCATCATTATCAGCACTTCCTGGTGCCAAAGGGGAAGCATTAAATCATCTCCACCGCTGCAGCGATTGAGACTGTCACTGTCATTAACCTGAGGTGATGTCGGCGCAGGCCACTCAGCCTGTTAGCCTCGATCCCCACTGACATCTACACACAGCTAACCTGCCAGCAACAGAGACGTATGTCTGTATAATGCCCGAGCTCGAAACCAGCCTGTTCCTATCGCAGCTTCCTCCCGAGCAAAACTCACCATTGTTCCTCAGCGGGAACCCAAAATAAGCCAGATGATGTCTGGGAAGTTACAGGTGGAATCTGCAGAATTCATTTTATTTTTTCTTTGCTATACTGGACACCGGATTCAAATGGACATAACAGGAATGTCCTCTTTGCTGTTTGTTGTCAAACTTCTTTAGCTACACATGCGTAGCACATGTAAAATCAAACATACTGCAAAAAACTAAATGTAAATAGATTTTTTTTTTTCATTTTGTAAAATCTGTCCAATCAAAAGAATTACTTGTGGGAGTACATTTAAAATCTTATAATACCAAGTAATTATAAATTTGGTGTTTTTTTCGGGTGTTTTTTGGCATGAAAAAGTGTATTGTTATACATATAAATCAATGGATATCACTGTAGCATTTTAGAAAGATCTTACTTGTCATCTCACAGTGTTTCCCCTGACATCATGTCTGTAGCCCGCAGTAAGGTGCTAAATTTGGTTTTCCACATTTTCGTTCCAAAATCCCATCACTCCTGAGTTTCAGTCATCTTACAGCCCCTCAACAATCTCCTCAGCGCGCAATATCCCTTCCTGTCATGAAGACCAGTGGAAAAAACAAAACAAAACAAAACAAAAAAACCAATCGACAGCGCAGCCTTGGTCGAAGTCAGGATGGCGACACCCTGTTTAACGACGGTGTGTACTTTGCTGTAAGCATAACACGTGATTTACAGTGCAGTGGATTTTTATTTTAAGGGATCCAACTTCCTTCTTGGGTAATGATGAAGAGGCAGAGCTGGGATATAGGAAGTCGGCCAGTCTCTGGAGGCTTTGACCAGACATGTTTTCCTCTTTCTTTAGCCCACAATTAGAAGCGATAGTCTCCCACTCCTACAATGGCTCCCTCTCTTCAGCAGAGATATATTTATCTGAGGATAATTGGCCATTAAATCCTCACTTGACAACTGTGAAAATGCCACCCCAAGAGTAATCTTGCTGCCAGAAAATGACAACGGTTGGCAGAGCTGTCGACTGCTGGGAGCCACATCAGGAATGGATGGATCTATTCCACACACTCACATCCGTACGCATGCACACATACACAACGAACACAGACGGCAGTCCTAATCAAATTCTGTCCTGTTTGCAGGGTTGTGATTTAGTTTTTTTTTCCATAGTTATTATTTTCTTTAAATTGGAAACCCCTCATTATGATCCTTATTAAACGACAGGTCTGAGTATTCAGGATAAAACGGCATCCTGTTAAATCCCTCTGTCAGTTAACAGAAATGCACTTTTGAGCTTTATTTATTTTCATTAACTTTCCGTCTCCACGCTTTGATCACTTTATCGCAGTACTCTATATTCAATTACGGATGTCGCACTTCTTTGAAAGCTCTCATGTAAAATTGGATTCTTCTTAGCCTAGCGTCTGTCTGACGAGCTGATCCTTATCATACGGTTCAAAGTATCTGAGCTTACCAGCTTTTTGAGGGCTGCTGAAAGCCCGGCCAAGTCAAATGAAAAGACATGCGCTGTGCTATAAATTTCTGTCCTTTTCGTCCAAGTTCCTTGGCTGTCTCTCAAGCTGCTAACGCGAATCAGACTGAGCAGCAGATACAGTAAGTGTAATTATTCTCAAAGGATGAAGAGAAGACCAGGTCATAGTTAGCCCCCGGGAGAGCCATTTCCTGTATGTGTGCTCTCTGTCTTTGTGATCAAAACCATATTTTCGCTTACATTCTTCTCTTCTCATTGGGAAGTTTAAAGATGAATTAAGTCGTGTTTTTATAGCTGCTTGAGTGCTCGATGAAAACTTCACAGATATAGATTTTTACTTTTGGGGGTTAATTTTTATTGATCACTTTGTTCGCTATTAGCATTCTTCATTGTAAGATACCACCGACCACGGCACAGCAGTTGCCATAGGGATGTGCACATTATATCTCAGAGGAGGCTGAGGGCGCCTCCGTGTCTTTATCTGAAAATAGATGGATGATTGAGTTAATGTATTTTCTGGGGAAGCGTGAGATGATGGCAGAGGAACAAGAGCCTCATAAAGCTGCCATACGGCTATGGCCAGCCAAAGAGCTCGTTCCGTCTTCCTGACTGGGCGAGCATATCGTGATCCAGGCCAGAGCTCAGGCGCTTTCAGCACAGCGTCCGTGCATGGGGACTTCGCAGGCTTTTAGATGAAGGATATGGGGAAAATAGGAAAACCGTGCTTTGAGCGTAACCTGTCTTTTCAGATGTCATATGTGTTACAGATTTAGGAGCGACTCAAATCACTGCACCCTGCCAGAGCATGTTTCAGGAAACACCCATCCCACACCTCCCATCCAGGAAGCTGAGAGCTTTCTCTAATATCACTCAGATGGTACAGGACAACAGGCAGAGGATGAAAAAGTAATATTACTAATAATACAAGGCAAAGTGGAAGGAAAAATGGCAGATTCCACTCTGAGAGCTCCAGACCACGTTGTTTATTATTTCAAAACATTGTTTCGGTTTCACAAACCTTGTTATCAAAAATTCCAACCTTGTCTTGAGTGCAATCTCATGTTGGAGTGATAATGGGAGGGAAAGTACAGGAGAGTTGAATAGAAGGTACGCGACATAAACTATTCACCAGAGAGAATGAGATAGGAGGAGAGAGAAGGCAGTGTTTCTGGATTTCCATACCTCTACCCACCAGTGACAACACCCAAAACAGACACACTCTGCGTTTTAACAGTTTGTCTAAGAAGCTTTTGTTTGTTCCATTGTGTTTTTCTCCTGCTCTGTTGTTTTTTTTTTTTGTTTTTTTTTTTACACCCCTCCTTTCACATCAGTCCTTTACTCTGGAGGCTGCCTCGCCGCTCGCAAACAACAGCCCTCTCCCAGTTGTCTCTGTTTGATGACCTACATTGCATTCTCTTTGCATGGAGGTACAGCGGGCTTACATGTTGTGTGTGCATAAACTGCGGTGTAAACGACTTGAACAAAAGGGAAGAGCAGCCATGCGGGGATGGAAATGAAAGTGTGTACCATTGTAGGAGACACATCGCATCAAGAGGACTCAGTGTAGTCTAAACACAGCCACCGAGGGTTTGTGTCATTGATGACGGCTTTGCGCTGGTAAGACGCGCGGGCAAACATGTTTTATGTGCATGTGTGTGAATGCATATCAAGAGTTGGTCCCTCACACTTGAAACACGACACAACGTTCCTCTGGGACCAAGTGGCAGCCACTTCCTTCCTCTGATTTGACAAGTTGTATGTAAAAATGATCCACAGCAAGTCATCTTCCACTCTCTGGGTTTTCAGAGTGTGGGAGGCGCAAACCAATGTGTATCTTTAGATCTCTTCTCAGAAAATCAGCCCAAATGAGTTGCATCTGGCTGGATGTTGAGCATATTGGACGTGCTTTGATTGTAAAGAAAGGCCCAGCAGTGCGCAGGCCCCTCCAGCGTCTCACATCATGGTAAAATCATGCGCTGGAACCTCTGTTGTATGTACAGTGATTGTGCTCGACAAACAAGTGTACCTCTTTTTGCAAAGCCGCACATGTTCAGCATGGATGAAAAGTCAACTCCACGATGTTCGCTCAACAACAGCCCCTTTGATTACTGCCTTTCAAGCACGGGCAATTTCACCATCTAAGAGCTACGTCTCCTCGGTGTCTCCCCTCCTCACAGACGCAGAGTACACCCATGGCACTGTTGCAACTTGTGTAATGTGTCATGTGAACGTCTGTTCACTTGGAAGTAAATGCGCACTTCTGAAAGAGCCGTCATACAAATTAAGCCCCTCTCCAAAAACTAAAAGTTTTGGTGTTATCCCTGAGAGCAGCACTAAAGCAGAAAGCCAGTTAAGCCCCATTAGGAGCCTGCGCGCTGTGACGATCTCATTGGAAGTGCTGGATGAAAATTGCCCGGATTAATGTGTTAATCCACCTCTTTAAAATGCTAATGTCCATTTTATGCCCATTAAATCTCAGTGTGCGTTTTCTTTGATGCGTGCAATTTCTATCAATTAAACACAGAGGAGTGAAACAGGCAGGAGGGAGATTAGTTCCCTTGCTTCAAGCGTGAATTTCTCCTTTTGGTTTCATATTTAGTTTGAATGGGGAGGGGGAGGGTGTTTGGAGTGGGCTTGTGGAATACAGAAGGAGCAATGTGGGAATATGAGGAATTCTGGAAGCCCTTCGTGCCTTTTGCTGAGCTTTTAACAAACACTCAAACATCCACTAGCAAAAGGAAACATGTAAACATACTACTAAAGCGTTTCTGTTTTTGTTTTTGTTTTTAAATATAGACTATTAAAAATTGCTTCACATTTACTTTTTTAATTTACCGTTTCTCATTTCTTTCTTTATCTGATGTTTTCGATCACCCAATTTTACATAATTACATATTTACCCTGCATTCCACTGTAATATTGTTTTTTAACATGGTTAGTGGTTATTATTACTCACTGTTATCTATACTGCAGTACCATCATTTGTTTCCAAGTCGTCAGTATTGCCATTGCAGTGAAGCTTCTGCAGCACCATCACTAAATATAATGCCACGAATGTTTGCATGATTTGATTTGCACAAAATAACTGAACAGCTTTTACTTACAGCTCCGTGGCCTGTGCGGTAATTTTGCATAATGCTCTTTCCCATTACAAATTCCAGCACAGTTCATATTAACAAGTAAATATTACAAACCAACAACAGTTTGATCTGTAGCGTCCTAATAAAATTGATGTAATAACCACTGTGGGAGGTTGCAGCATCTTGCATGCAGCATGCAGCTCATCGTTTTGGTGCTGCGTTACATCCGTCAGCCAGGTTTTCTGGCTGCAGCAGGAAGCTAATTTCAGCAGAAACTTTTTAACGAATCCTGTAGCTGCCCTCCTTCACTTAAGGAGCAGGCAAACAGTGGAGGCTAATAAGTAAAAGAATAATTTATTTCCCTCTGGTGGAGACCAAACTGAAGCTACAAATGAGAATACATAGAGATTTTTTAGTATTAGTATAGTTACGTTAAGTTTTTCTTCAGCAGCTGAGCTTTCAGTCTGCAGGGAAAGATGGACCACAAAAAAGAAGCGAGCAAGTTAATTTCAACAATAGAGGAGTGAATGAAAGAGGAGAGGAGGGAACGAGGCAACGATCCAGACTTTGTGGCCAGTAGACATAAGATCGTGATCTGACCTGGAGACAACAGATAATGAGGCTGCGTTATGTTATTGATGTAGAACTGGTGGAGGTGCTGCCTCTGCCACCACAGGAGTCTACCGAGTCCAGTCCAAGTCACTCATACAGCAAAATTATGAAGTTCACAATTCACATGAATGTAGCACTCCCCCGAGTGCCTGACTCACAATAATATACACACACCAGTGCAGCAGTGATGTGATTCAGAGCTCTCTTCCTATAACACTGACAAATCCATTTACACATTAGTCGGTGCAAAGATCCAGAAAGCCATGGGTATTGATTATGGACCACAATCACAAATTACCCAGCTGAATCACTAGTCTGCAAAAGCCTGCAGATAGAATAAGCAGTTTGGATAGAAACGAGCCGTGTGGTGAATCTTGTGGAATTTCTCATCCCACAAATTGCAGAATGACTCGTGGATGCCCTCGCTGTTGTGCAAAGCCTTTTAAGACCAGGAGTGACATAGCTTGTCCAATCACAGAGGCCTCTGTGGCTGACCATAAAATGCTTCCAGATTTGTCACACACAGACACACACATATACACACAGAGTCATTGTTCGGAGTTAAAATGCTTCCAGTAAACTCGCATTTATCATGTGAGCACTATTTTTGAGGTGGAACCCGAGGAATGATTTATGGAGGCATTTCGACTTCTCTCGCTCTCACCCTCCATCACGAGCAAAATATGCTGCCGTAAAAGTAAAATACACCCTGCGCTACATGGTGAAAATGTACTAACTCATATTTTATTTACTCAGGCATTGTGTGACAAGTCGCAGTGTGCCAATGGAAGGGCCGGTGGCTTTGGGAGGTCCAGGAAGCTATGAATATAGATTATTTTGATGTGGAGGTACCAGCCTGTAAAGTCCATTAAGGTGACTGAAGATGAAGCCAAAGCCTTAATTGCTCCTGTTTACAAGGACTCCAATGTCACTAAGCATCTAGGAAATGCTGACATACCTTATTTAGTTGGGGGGCACCCTTGCTGCCAACCCCACCCACCTCTTCCTGTGCCACTTATCCTGATCGTCTAATACATGTATTAAAACGACTAACTAGTGCCCCCCCCCCACAGGTAAAACAACAACCCCTCCTCCACTGTAAGCATATGTGGACTATTTAGCGGGATGGGTAATTTATTAAAATCGACCTAATTTTCCGTGATATATTAAATCTTTGCCTCAGTAATCGTGAGCCCCATTTCATTGAGCGAATTAGATGCCCACCGCTCTGTGCGATCATAGGTCTGGAAAATGAGGGCCGGACTGGTATTAGAGAGCGTTCACAGCCTGCTAATGGTCCGGGGGGATGAAATAGATTACCACAACATTCATTACAGTTCAGTGACAAAGTTGAGCAGCCAAATGTAAGCACATGGTCAGCACCATCACTACGGAAGCCTCTTTAAACAATTTGTGGAACAGAAGTCCTGATGCGTCGGGTAGACAGCAGAAATTTACACGGCTTTGTTGTCGTTAGACACCAGGGTTATTGCTGTTACAATTTACATACACTGCATTTAAATTGGGATTTAAAGATACACACATTAAGAGCTTGTGCAATTTAGTCATCCAGAGAAACTTGTTAAAATTTTAGCAATTAGATTAAGCAACAAAGTTATTGACCTGATGTTTAGTTAGTATCTACCACCTCTTATTTCTACAAGTTAAGCATACTTTACCCAGCACAGCTCCAACAAAGCTTATTGAAACATTTCAACTTTTCCAGAACCATGTTGCGTGCACCTGAATTTAACATGAGAAGAAAAAGCAAATAAACTCCTGAAAAAAAGTCATTACTAGACCACCATCAATGAAAAGTAATGCATTATCCCAATGAAATTTCCCATCAGTCCGAGTATTTATGTTAAATTAGGCTAATTACCTGCTGGGTCAAGCTTCCTATTGACTGCTACTAATGTTGTTTTTCCTCAAATGTCAAACTACCCCTTTAATGCCACTCATTAGTTTGATACAGGTGAGAAAGGTGGCCAACTTGGTATCAATTTACAACATTCAACAACTTGGCAACACAAAAATTTGTTATTGCATGAATTTTGCAGTAGTAGTTGACATAGTTATCGTGTGAATGGGCTATGGAAAATTCTTTAAAGCTATCAGCAACACACGACTGTGCAATTTCATATAGCCAGTTTAAAAGATTTAAATAGCATCAATGTACACTAACGTGCATTTTTCAGTCATGTTGAATGCAATTAGGCTTAAAAACTGTTCACAGCCCAGCAGAGAATGGATAACTATAAGTATAAATATCTGTTCACATCCAGCCAAACCTCAGAGACCATTTTTGCGTGGAAACAGACAAAGCCTGGTCATTGTCATGTTGTTCTGCTTGTTTTGGGGTTGAGGAGAAATTAGTTGCAACTGAGTTTGAGGTCCCAAGACAGCATGCTCCCACGATGTTTGGGCCACCATTTGTCATTATACAATTTGTCTGCACTGTTTTCAACAAACAGGAAGTCCCTAGCACAGGGCCTGGCAGGGATGTGTTTCCTTTGACATGCTCGTGGAGCAGGCCTGATGGGATTGGACAGATTCAAGATGGTGTGGTTATATGTGACGGCTGGGACTTTTCCCTCCCAGTTTTTCTGAGCAATGAGCCAGTACACTTGGACAGCCTGTGAGTCTTTATAGCGCGTGAGAGATCTATCCCACAAAAAAACATTGCCATTCTTGTACTCTTTTTGCCTCTGGTTTTTCTCCTGAAACACAAGCACCCATGCGTTCCAATAACTGAAGCAGCGTTTTGGTTTGAACTCCAAAATTTCCATTACTTCCCTCCCAGACTTCCAGTGGTTCCAGCTGGTGTTGTTGGATTGCATATCGCAGCATGATCCTCGGGGAAGGCATTGTTATGGAAGTTCGGTCTGCTGCACTAGAATCTATTCTAACTCCATTCAACAGCTTCCCTGTCTTAACACCGCAGCTGTCAGCAATGTCACTACATGATGAGCCGTGACACCGCCGAATCTAGCAACGCTTTGTCACCCTGATACACTTAAGCATTGGTTACAGAGCTCCGGCTCGGAAAAGACACGCTGTCAAGTAAGGAAAGACCATTATCTGCAATAGACACAAAAGTACAGGGGATCCCTGCAGACACAGAGATGATTAAGGGCTAAGTGTCATTCTTCCTGTCTTGGCGTATTTTTTATTTTATTTTTTTTAAGAGCTCTATCTCTTACTGTCCTTTTTACTGTGCGCCTCAGACTTATAATACTATCCCTCGTGCTTGCTCTGAAGGGACACAGATCGTGACAACCATGCTGGGATACTATCCTGAAGTATTGGCCTCAGTCACACATCAGTTCTCTTTCCAAACAAACTGAGGAGGGACAAAATATGAGAGCGAATCAGTGTGAGGATTAAAATGTGTGGAGGGCTATCGGCGATGAGCACAAGGACAGCTAAGTGTGAGCAGCATTCGCAGCGATGGGAAACTATTTCTGGAATGCACACGCAAGAATCGGAGTACTGATACTATGGGCCAAAATAATGTAACTCAACCTCGGTGACTTATCTGGTTGTGGGTGTCTGATTTCCCAACCACTGCACCACTTGCATGCCACTAATACGGCATGATTTAGAGGTGGGATTTCAGTGGCCTTTCGAATAAATAATGTATTTTTTTCTTTCACACATACTGTATGTTTATTCAAGGAAGGGTTGTAATCTGGATACACCCAGTTTTACCAATCACACTTAGAGGATTCCCACTACCGTATACATTAATGCAAAAGCAGAGCCTTCCTTAGGAAACTCTCAGCGATAGTTTAATCAAGTTACCTCTCATTCTTGTCTGTCTGGTAAATACCCAAAAAGCAGGTGAACACCTCAGCTTTGTGTAAAAATCCAAAGAAGAAAAATTATTTAGTCTGGCTCAAGTCCATAACAAAATACTATAAATTCTGCATTTTGATCAAACTACAGCAGCTCAATTCACCCCTCATAAGAGTCAGAGGAGAAATCTTGGCCTTGGACCTGAGCTGGTACAAATGTTTGGCCCAGATCATCTGGCAGTAGCAGACACAAAGATGCGTCATAACTTCTCCTACTGGATTTAAAATTGTGACTGACTCAGTCAGTCCACAAACAGCTGACGGTGCTGAGCTTTGGAGGCTAAAGTTAGCTACCGTACAGCCGTTGAAGGATCTTTAAAATGAGTTAAAAACTTTCTTCTTCAGGTCCAGACTCTTAAAGCTTTTTCTCACAGCAAAGTTTAATGTATGTTACAAATATCTGCCGCATCACCATTTTCGTTTTGTTGGCATCCACTTCCCCCGTGAGATGACTGAGGTGATGCACTGCTACCTGATTGTTCCTGTAGTGTGTGATGTGCCACTATTCTCGAATCTCTTAGTGTGTGCATGTTTAAGATTAAGGATAAAACGTCATGCATGTGTTACAGTAGACTGTAGTCTAAGGCTGCACCTTCAACGTTCACTAAAAGAGTTTTTGTAAGTTTTGCCATCTCTACATAGGCAATATTAGCATTCGTGTATGTTTAAAAACAATCCAATTTCAGCATCAAATGTCTTTAACTTTTGTATCTATCGGGTCTTTTCTTCTACTTTAGTTGGCCTGTTGACCCGCCTCATCACTCTCTGATAGTGACTCATTGTAGCTTCTTATTTACTGTGAAAACATGATTAACCAAATTATAACCACTTATTTTTTAAATGCAACAATCACCAGCACAGCTTACCATCATGTTTGTAGGCAGAGAGAAGTTATTAATGGCTACATTAAGTCATATAAAAGTTAAAGGCCAAGCTCTTCAGTCAAGAAATACTGCATCCTAATATAATATCCTGTACAGCAGTGAGTTGTAGTTTTTACAGTTTTTGCACTGAATGAAGACACAAAATACTGTATAATGTGTTTATTATTGAGCCTTAGAGCAGCTGCATTTGATTACATAAAGACATTTCCAACCTTTATCTGCTAACCTCAGATAACTGGCTGTTTGTGCTAGCTGATTTCATTTAACGTTACAAGAGGAATATTAAACTCCTTTTCCATCTTTCTGCCATAAACTTCTTTCCGAAATGTATTCCTCAATGTGATATTTATAATTTGTGTGGTTTATTCAACATACCTTCCTCAGATTTTTTGATTCTGTGATTGGGAATATTCTCAGTAACAACTCCCGTCTCCAGAATACCAACAGCCTGAAGAGAGACAGAAAATGAGGCTCCAATTTTATCACTCAGCATTTGTAAGAATCAGATTTGAGATACAGCAGTATCAATAAAGATCTCATTTTCAGTCTCACTCGAACAACTGCGCCTCTTTCAACCAACACTGTGGGTATCAATTGTGCGCTGAATAATGAAAAGCAATTATGTAGCTAAACAAAGCCAAGGCACTAATGGGCTTTTGTTTTATTTTTATCCACAAAATGAAAATAGATTCTGTGGCTGTGTGGTTTTCTTTTTTTTGTTGAAATCCTGAGGGTCATGCTCAGGACATACTCCTCCTCACACCAGTCTGCCTACAGCGTTATTATGATGGAGGTTCCAATCCAAATGAATTAGATGGCGAGTCAGTACGAATGTGGGGGACAGCGGCAGACAATATGGCTCAAAGGAGGAAGAAACAGAAGTCGGCTGCTTAGACTGCGTCTCAATTAATTATTCAAGGACCAGATTTTCTATCCAATGACCCCGTTAAAGAAGCACAAATTATTTAGTAAGCTGCCACATCAGTTCTTGGTGTGAGGACGTGAAGTATGGGCTCTCACTGAGGTATCATAGGAAGGATATGAACCTCCACTCAAGCTGCTTGCTGCCTGACACACAGCCTCATGGGTATTGATGGCTGTATCAGGGTACAGGAGTACGGTTTCTCTCACTGGTCACCCATACAGCCTGTCTGCGTAGGCCAGGTCTCACAAGGAGGGTAAAATGAAACGTGAATCAGATACCTGCCACATTTGAAAATGACATCAACTCACCACTCATTCAAAAACACCTGATTACACTGGACTTAAACAAATGTTCATACGAGTCCTTGACACTTTTACTGGTCCTCTTTATTCAAGTGACAGGAAATATGTAACATCTTTAGCACTTTCTCAGGAATGAGTGTGCCTAAAACTCGGCCCTGATCTCTTACAGTAGGGTACAGTTGCGGCACTTGGTTTCACCTCATCATAGATCTGTAATCTGCAACTGTGGGACATGCTGATGTGTTTATGCTGCAGTGTCACCGAGACAAACGCTTGCACTTGGTGACATACAGTGAAATGAGACAACCATGTCTGACAGTGTGACTGTCACCCTGTTATTTTTGTTGCTCTTAAAAGAAGCTATATACTTTCCACAGCCACTCAAAATGTGTGATAATTTCTGAGCATGCCAGAGTGTGTGTGGGACAGAGCGAGTGAGTGAAAGAAAGGGGGGGGGGGGGGGGGGGGGGGGGGTTTGGATGAAGAGATTGGGGACAGACTGTTTGCACAGACATCTGCAGGTGTATGTGTGTTTTCTATACTGTGTATGTGATAGGGAGTTAGCCTTGATCTTGTTAGGGGTGATTGGGGTCTCTGTGGGACCTCACACACTGGGTTGTGGGTGTAATAGCCCCTGGCAGGCTGGCCTGTAACCATGTGGAGACTTAGGGAAGAGGAATGGGGTGGAGAGTACGGGGCCTTTGTTTGTGGCAGCCGCCACATGTCTGCCTGTGTGGCAGTGCTGAGCTCCCGGGTGTGGAGGCTTGGCTTCAGGGAGATGATTGTTATAGCACTGGTGTTGGCTTTAAAAATGCCTTTTTAATGGGAATGCATTTCACAGGCAAGAGCAGAGAGAGATCTGGAAAGCCAACATCACAGCGACGGGGTACAGAAGTTCAGCATGTGCTTGTGTCTGGAGACGTTTCATCAGTGGAAACAGCCTGCCATCTGCTGCCGAACAAAAGAAAAGCAGATAGGGTTGTGCCTTTCTGAGGTTTTCATCTGTTGAGATAGACATCTTTTTTTTATGACAGATATATAAAATGCAGATGTAAAAAAAAAAAAAAAATCCCTAAAAACTACCACCTAAAAATATCCTAAACCCAAGCGACAATTATATCCACACAGCAATATATTTTATAGAAAATTTATTTAATTTCAAATTTAGGTCAAATCAACTTCATCTATTTTCCACGATTTCTTCCTTCCATGTTCTCTCCTCATATAATAATGTTCCATGTAAACATATGCTTATGTCATCAGTCATGTAACTGTGGTTGTTAAGTAGCTTAATTAAAGATCCATTCAATACATGACCTTTTCCACTTACCTCAAGCACTTTCAACGCTTTTCCTTAATGAACAAATGAATTATGCAGTAACCTAGGCTCAGCCAACAAAAGGCATTTGCTGCCTAAAGTGTTTGCATAAATAGCACTGAAAAACAGGCCTACCTTTTAAGTGGAGAAGGTACCTCTGTTCGTTTTGTGGTAAGTGTCTAGCTTAATTTAATTCAATAATCCCAGTAAATGAAATAAATCCCTTTTGGGACAGCCATTCCTTGAGTAGGGAGATAATATAAAATGAGGTTCACAGAGAAAAAATTAGGACATTATGGTTGATTGAGCTTTTACAAAAAGCAGAAATATTAATACAGAGATATTCTTTATGTTTATAATTTTGCAATAATGAATGAAGGCATCCATGTGGAAAACAATCAGCGCACAAAATGGATGACAGTGATTGTGAGGCTTAGTGAAAGAATGCATTAGCATTTTCACACACTCCCAATGCAAATTGTTTCACTTAAACTTTTTAAATACCATTTTGTATTCGGACTTAATTTTAATAAGTTTGCAGATAAGGAAGCATAAGCATGGACTTCAAAGGCAGATTGTGAGTTTCGGCATCACATTTATGCACTATTTGGTTCATGAGAGGAAATTGAAAAGAATGAAAGAACATGATCTGCTCAGAGAAATAATGCATTTTGTGCTGAATTGAGATTATTTAAATATAATAAAAAATATCCATATCAAACATTAATTTGAATTCAATATAACTGCTTGTATAATTGAATGCACTACTCTGCACAAATTAAAATGGGCCTTTCTGGAAGCTGGCGCTTCTTAAATTCTAACAGTTTTATTTGTACCCATGCAGTTCTATAGGTCTGAAATCTATTCAATAAATACACTTGCACTGTATATATTTATACATATATATGCATACATGTAAATACATGTGTATTTGTATACACATGTTAAATTGACAAACATGAATACATTTGTTTGTGCGACACACATTCATATAATCAATACTTTTTTTTTTTTAATAAAAAGTAAATTTTTGTCCTGAATTCTCACACAAATACAAAGTGAATTTGTGTATTAATGTTCCTGAAGCTGCAAATACTTAAAACAGCACCATCGAATCTTATGTTCATTTTGCAAATGTCTGAAGGACTTCAATTCATTAACTGTGTTCTCGTCAATGATCTCACTTTAAATAATGAGCCTACTGTAAGTCTAATTCTGCTATACCTGTGTATTACCAGACTGAGCTGTTTTATTTAACCCCCCTCTTCCTCCACAGACTTATCACTTGTTTCCTGCAACTGCAGCCTCTTGTAAGTCAAATTGATTGAGTCGTCCTTGAACATCTGTTGTTCAGCCAAGCCTCAAAGGTAATCCCGCTAATGGCCCTCTAAGCTATCCACATAAACACACACATAAATAAAAATGTTTCCAAAGAGATTTGGTCATTGACTTGCTGCTAATCAATTCTGCAGCCACATCTGTTGATGAAGGTTTGGGAAGTACAGAGCAAGATATATGTAGCGATCAATGCCTGGCACTGGGCTGGCTGGGCAGTGAGTGACAGTCACAGCTCCACCGGGAGTCAACATTTACACACAGATGGACCGGGCCCGTCGGATGTCTTGGCAAAAGGCTGCTGTGTGCACACAGACACAGACACACACACTCAGCAGTGAAACACTGACCGACAGAATGTTGTCCATCAACGACACAAGAGGGAAAATTACGGGCTTGTGTGAAGCGGAGTCAATAAAGTGAAGAAGTGGCATTCCATAATTTGAGCTGCTAAGCTCTGGCGGCAACTGATATGACTTCTGTTGGATGAATGCCACTTCAGAAAGCCAGTGTTTCAAGATTTTAGAGAAAAAAAAGGGGGTGGGGGGAGTAAGGCTTTTCCAATGTGCTGACCCTGAACATTTTTTATATTTTGTCACCAACTTTTTTTTTTATTTAACTGTATCAACACTCTCAGTTTAACAAGAGGGGATAAAAAAAGATCATATCCCAAACTGAGCAGTATTATGTTTAATGCAAAATAAACATTGAAGTCGCACGTACAATTAGTGCATCTAAAAGCTACACGGTTAATCATAACAGCCACGTTCCACATTGGGCCCATTATGGTTGTGATATTTTCACACATGGAAAAATTATAGTTCATTTTATATTTAATCAAAATACATATGTCCGGTTAGACCCAATGAGCCAACAGCATGGCTTCCTACTCGTGAAGAAAGACAAGCACTAAAGGACTGAACCCTATCTGCTGCCTTCTCACAACGATACTCATGGGAAGACAGCCAGAAATTCTCCAACACCTGAGCTTCCAGCTAGAAAAATATCTGCATATGACAGACCAAGCTGAGCTTTTTTGGATCACTCCTGCTGCCAAGCAATATTCATAAATTTAATTTCCAATCTGCTCTCCTTTTATTAGTTTGGGTGTTATTAAATGAGATTGCTTCATCTTAATATATTTCCAGGGCCTGCAAATGTGTCTAGGAGCTGATATTCAAATTCAATAACATGGCCTGTACTTAGTGCATGGCACTAATAAATGCCAATGCATGATGCATATGAAGATGTGGCTCAGTGAAGATGTCACGGTGGGCAATAATAATGCTGTGAATGTCCTTCAGAGGTGAGACATGCCTCTCTCCACCCTTGCGCTCCACTGTTTATATGCCTGAAGAAGCCCAGGTGACCTACATACAGAGGCAGGATGGAAATGCTGCAGAGAAGAGAGGCGGCTGTTCATATTTCCCTGCATTTTATTAAGTAGACTTGACAAATCCCTGAAGAATGTAAACACAGCTTCGATGCTGTACGTCACAGAGTAGACTGCGCAAATCATCACTGTGTGACTGACCTTTAACCCATCTGTCGGACAGTGGAGGAGACTGTTCTACTCCTTCCATCACTGAACTGACTTTGTTGCAGGAGAAAAAATGACCAAGTTGTGACAGTACATAGCAGTAGCTTGGGTATAGTGTCTCACCTCTTGGCCTCTGCAGGGTTGAAACTTGACATCTCTCCCTTTTTCCTGTTTTGCCACTGGAACCTGATAACTGCTTTTGCAAAGGTTGCAGCTTAGGAAGCTTAACTGCAGCAGTGAGTGACCTTTATTTTTATTATGAATATTTCTATTTCATCATTATTATAGAGTGAAATCCATGCATATGATCAGCACAATGGATTTCTTTTTCATTAGTTGTCTAAAATGCCAGTCAGTGAATGGAGGGGCAGCCGGGGCTGCATGCCAGACCCCCCCCTCATACCACCCAGCTCCCCCAGCGGAGGGATCTGACAATAGGAATTAATATGCGCGGAGCTTTCCCTCTCCATTTGTTGGCTGAGGTTTTCCAGGCAACTTTATCAGGGTAACATTATCAAGAGCTTCGCCGAGAGCTTCTTCATCATGCTCACATCCCAGTCTGCCTAACACTTGTCACTGTCAATCACAAGGTGATAATACACAGATGATTCTCTCATTTGGTTTAATAAAATCTCCAGGCTTATTTGAACTGCAGTCATTACAGCAAATAATTGCTGCATTGAGGTTTTGGCCAGGCCATCGCCTCAGGGATAAGGGAAGACTATTGCTATATGAAAGATTTTGCCGATGTTTTTTTTTTTTAAACCTTTGGTCCCCAGTTGTTCATATTTCTAAAATGAATATTACATTTGAATCTAGATTTGGCTTTCTTTATTCAAACTAACATTGTTATTACATATTATCTGGACACGGAGTCATCTGTTTTCACTTTTTTGTGTCTGCGCTGTCAAGAAAGGTTTCACCAGGGGCTGCCAATTGTAATGTTTAACTGTCATTTAAACCAAATTGTAGATCTGAATCTGTGTGCCTAAAACTCTCTGAAGGAATCGAGTGACAAAAGGGAACATATTTCATCTTAAATTTGAATTCTGGCGCCAGCTGAATGAGTATAGCGGTAAAATGCTGCTGAAACTGCAAGATATAAATCTCTGCGAGAGGAACAACCAGATGATAAAATATACCATCGCATCATTAATCTACATGGCAAATAATAATAGTTAAAAAAAGGACCAGGTGGCTATATGAAGCTCTCTGTTCTTTTGTTTATACTGGAGTTGCTGCAGATTGTCTCTCAGTCACACTGCAGTCACTCGAAAATTAGTCTTGACTCAATCTTGACTAATTACGCGTTTCAATTATAAATATATACATACATACTGACTTTAGATACATGATAATCTTTAACTCCCTGCAAAACATCAAAATATATGTTCATGTTAAGTTGATCGAAAATTTCACTTTTAATTTTTTTGGAGTATAAAAGAAAATCCAGATCCAATGGTCACACATTGAATTAGCTAATCCAATCTCGCCACTTTAATTACATTCATTAGTACATTTGTTTGACCAAACAAGGTCACAATAGTTGACTAGATCAAGAATCAATGGCAAAGACAAAAAACTCATTACAAAAGCAACGGTGTGGATATTTGCACCCTTGTTTGTGTCACACAGTTTAGCTCAATGTCGATGAAGGTAAAGCAGGCATAAACTTATTTGTTTTGCGGTGGTCTTTGATTTGTACGAGTCAAAAGAATGATGATGACCTTGCGTCGTTGGCTGCCCCAATAAAGAAGCAGGACACTAATTACCTTTGTCAGTGAAGTGTACTTGGGACAATATACAATCAGATAACAATAATGGAGTCAATAATTTGTATTTACTTTGAAACTTGGACAAAGTAATTTCTCCCAATTAATGCAATCAGCCATGCATTAAATGAGTTTTTTTTTCCTAACCCAGAAAAATAATTAGGTGTAATTGTTTGGAAATCAATCAATCAAAGAGAATGAATTGCCAATGAAGCGTGGTCAAAACTAAAGAAATGTGTGACACAGATGGCTTGGATGAGCCTTAACCTCAAGGGACTTTTGCTGTGCAGTACACCGAAACATTAAAAACGAAAGGCAACTGGAAAGTGGATCATGTTCACCAAAGTGCCCTCAAACACTTTAACAGGGACTTTTTGTCAACAGATGTCAAAACTTAACAGTGAATAAAACACACAATCAGATAATATGACTTTAAGTCAGCCTACACAATCACTAAGAAAATCATCATCGCTATCATTATTTAGACTAAAAGTGATTAATAATTACTAATTTTATTTTTAAAAAGTGGTTCAATTGATGTTTTAAACAATAAATTCAAAAGCAAATATAAAACTGCAGACCTGGTTAATGCATCGTCTGCAATTGCCCACTACTTCATATTTTATAGGCTGATTCAAGAAAACACTGCTTGTTTGCATGGATGTGTTTGATGATAAATAAAAAGTAAACACATCTTCACATCTTCCATCCTTGTGTTTCATAGTAGGAAGAGCACAGGTGTGATTAATAGGCCACTTCCAGGAAACTTACATTTTTCCAGGCTGGGTCGTTCACTTATTTCCAGGGAGGGGATTTTTCAAAGGAAATTATCCACTTCTTGTCAAATGAGCCCACAGAATATAACCACACATTATTGTTTCCTTTTTTGTTGTGCCAAATAAAAACAAACAAACAAACAAACGCAGGGTCGTTTTAATTTCGTCGCCGGTTTTCGTCAGGTGCTTTTATTTTCTTAGTACACCTTTTATTTTTAAGTGACGGAAAGGCCAGCAAATCAGCTGCAAAGACGTCAAATCCGCAGACCAATCAAAATACGCCTTTTTCAAGCAGGGAGCCGCCTCCACGTTAAGTTAGATTGAACTCCAGTTTCAGTGTCTGTCAAATTATTTAGCTAGTCAACGTTAGCCGGATAGCCGGAATGACACCCAGAGGAGTGGTGAGCTGGAGAGATCAGTCACCCTAAAAAAAACCCAACACATTTATACCGCATCGCACGTTAATATCTTTGTTGAAGGGGACATTTATAATAACTTAAAGCAAATACGGTGAGTCACAGCACTAAGCTTGCTTTACGTGCGAATGCTAAAATAAGTTGTTAGCTGTAGCACGGTTAGCTTCCCTAAGCTAATGCTGCAGATGTCATAAAAGTGAGTAAAAGGTGAGACAGCGTCAGTGTGTGAACATTAACGGTGCCTGCTCTTTGTGAGTCGACAGATCAATCTGTCACATTTTCAGCTGCCAGCTAAATTTACACAGGTTTTAACCACCCAGCGTTTTGCCCAGTTAGCATTGTAATCATAAGCTGGGGCGAATAATAACACGATAACTCGATAGCCTGGAAGCTATTTTTACTGGAGTGAAAGCACAAATGCCTTTTCTTAAATCACCGTGAGACCCCCCCCCCTTCCGTTATTAGCCAAATACTGTCAATTTTAAATGTCGACAACAACAACACGACTGTCGGGGTTAGCATACTGCATTGAAATGCTCAATTAGCATGAAGCTAAACTGTTAAAAACACTCCCTCGACTGAAACGATTCCCGAAGCTAACTAGCAGTTAACTTTCCTCGTTCTGTCACTATGTTTTGATAACGACAGTCACATAGTCTAGTGTGAGCTAGATGACAGTCTCCTAACATTGGTTTCTCGATTGTGTGTGTTTACAAGTTGTTTCATGGATGGTCATTGGTTTCACGTGTGTTCTTTCTGTCATGGCAGCGGATGGCTTGGACAGCTGTTGTTGTGGGACCTTCATAAAAGAGGAAACACCCATATGAACCTATGAATGAGTAATGAACTTAAACCCCTTCTGGAGCATGTCTGCAAACACAAGCCGTAAGGTAAGTACTTAGATTTACAACATGCTGGTTTAGGGCAGATCTGCAAAGATAAAGGTGAACAGTGTGTGGGGAAAATAGGCCACATCAAACTTTATTGTGCACAAGCACATGTGGGTCTGCAGAAGACATCGTCTGAAATCTGATGCTCATGACATATGCTTTACAACACTGGTCATGAGATTCGTGTAAAGTTTTTACTGCCCAGTGATGGTGCTTAACATTTATAAGACAAACATTTCATGGGGGCTTTGCTCCATTATTAAAAAGTGTTGTTCCAATCATGTTTTAACTGTCCACTTAATTTAAAATAATTTGTATGGTCAGGCTTAAGGAAGTTCACACGTGGGCTGACTTTATTGACAGGAGGACTGGTTAGTCAAATGTCTTATGCCACAGAGGTTTCAATTTCTCTCCTAAAAAATCGGGCCTTGTATTAATTTACCTAAGAATCTTGCTCAATTGGGATTGTTAACAAGAACAATGCTTTACTAATTATGTTGGGAGGAAAAAAAATCACAATTAATATAGGACACTAGTTAAATTTAGGTGTATATACTCAAAGCTTGTGAAGTATCATTAGAATATAATTATTTGTGTCATTTGATCACAATTAGCTGGTAATACATTTAAGTTTTTGCCTACAAAGGGGTGGGTGTAGCTACATTTTAGCATGGTGGTGGGATTTTTGTGACGTAGGGTAGAGGCAAACATTGTACTTTGAGCGTGGGTCAAATTTCAGGTCCTCCCTGCATACCCAGGAGAGCATAACAAAAACTTGCTGTCGTCAGTCTGACTTCGAACGCATGGTCTCAGTCTGTTGTATTAACGCACAATTCACTGCCGCATTCCAGGCATCTCTGTAAGAATCATCAGCAGTATTTGTTGTGGCTTTCTGAAACATTCCTGGCATCACGCAGTCATGTGCTCATTGTATACAGTGACACTGCATTAAGGCTCCTCTCACCAACATCAGTAAAATGTAATGATAGCTGTACTTGAGAGCATGCTATTGTCTGGACACTGCTTCCCGATTGCAGGATAGCTGCAATCCAGATGGGCATTGTAATCTGAGAGGTTGGACTCAGAATGTGACAACTACCTTAGTTAATTGCTCGACTCTTGAGTATGCATAAAGGCTCGAACAATAGCCCTCTTTAATATGACTAACAAGACCTTCCTGCAGTGTGCTTTTGTTTTTTGGCATAACTAAAAATGTTTACAGCTCATGTGTTGAGATTCCTGTTTATATTTTTCACACTAAACAGCAGAGACCTGAAAACGAGGACCAGAGTGGGCACGGGGAGCAGAGAGCCAGCCCAGCCCGACTGTCCTTTGGCAAAAAGCAGCTTCCACCTATTCCTAAGAATGCCACACCCATTACTAAGCCTGCATCATTGGGCACTCCAGTCCAGTCAGCCAATGGCACACATGCCTCATATGGCCCTTTTTACCTGGAGTACTCTTTGCTTGCTGAGTTGTAAGTACTGATCCAGCATGAGAAGGAAAACTTGGGTTGATTTGCTTTCATTATGTTATTTGTCATGCTGTGCTCCATGTTTATACTTTATGCTTATTCTGGTTTAATTCCCTCTAAAACCAACAGGCATCATTGGTATCAGATGAGCCCTGCAGTATCGCATGTATTTTCATTTCCCTAAAAACAAAATGGAATGTATAATTTTTTACTCCCTTTTCTCTTTAACATGTGACCTGCAGCACACTAGTGATTAGGCAGAAACTCCCAGGAATTTATGTCCAACCATCCTACAAGTCGGCACTAAGTAAGGACACTCTCATACCTTTACTGTTCAATGTTTTATCATTGGATGAATTAAATTCCCATTCCTTCTGATATGCTGTAATCAATCAAACACTGTCTGCAACGCCCCTATATTCTACATTAAATGTAATGTTGCTAGCAAAGTCTGTGCTTTCACTTGTAACATTAATTTAAATATTTCTTGGTTTTTATCATGACCATTATTTGTGTTCATAAAAGTCAAGATTCTGAAATGGCATGTGTCTGTCCAGTGTGGTTTGGGGTCATATTTATCAGACATGGCTTGTACCAGGACGGAGTCTTCAAATTCACCGTGTATATCCCAGATAACTATCCGGATGGAGAGTGTCCTGTGAGTAGTGTAATTTTTTTTGACATTTGTTTGAGACTGTCAAGACAAAATACAAACTTGGTAGAGTGATTTTTAGTGGAAGAAAAAAGCTTGTCACATAATTATTAGTGCATTTCTGTCTACGGTCAGAAACCCAAACCCTTTTAACGGGTCAGAATAAAACGCTTTTACTAGCTTAATTCAAACTTATTGAGTTATTACATAAAGTACCATTTATATCTTGTGCTTCATTTCAGAAATTAGTGTTTGACATCCCTGTCTTCCATCCTCTTGTTGACCCTGTGTCTGGAGAGCTTGATGTCAGAAGAGCTTTCACCAAATGGAGGTCTGTTCTCTGTCTCTATACTTGCGAAACTTGTGGTCTTCATATTTCATTGTCTTTAACGTCTTGTTTACTGTTGCAAAAAACAAAATTATTAATTTTTTCCCGTGGAGTGTTTACTTTAATGGAAAGTCTGTGTAGAGTTAATTGTGGAACAAATAGAGTTTGTCAAGAGTATTTTTGAGAACAATGAAAACATTCAGTGTGATGTTTAAATTGGAGTATCTTGGAAAATGAGACCAATCTTGAGAACAGTTCTGTCGTTCTGTTCATTTAGTAGTGGGAAAAGTTTATGTTGCCAGCAAAAACATATAATGGAATTGCAAAACCCCGTGTCTTGTTCATGTAGACGAAATCACAACCACATCTGGCAAGTCCTGATGTATGCACGAACAATTTTCTACAAGATCAACACCACGGAACCACTCAATCCTGAAGCTGCTGTGCTGTAAGTGATACGACAGAAATGATATTATTCAGAGCAGAGCAGAATTGTATGAAATCCGTTTCTGGCTAAACTGCTGTATGGCATTGTAAAGTATTGTTAGAAATGGCCAACAATTTGTGTAATATTGAACAAGTCATAAAGTGTTTTCATGAAGTGCAGCTTTCTAAAGCAGGCAATTTGCCTTGTAGCAGGAGATGAACAGGTAGAGTTAATATCACAAACGATTTCCTTTTTAAACTCTGAGACGGCAAACACAATACTTGCACCCAAGAACTGGATTGAGTAATTTAAAGTCACCTATTGCTAATATTTTCAATTTCGCTTGTGCCTTTCGTACTATAAATCAATGGGTCTGCCACAAAGCCCTTGAAAAAAGCCTATTCTTAATTTGTTGTCATTGAAAATGACTAGACTAACAGAGAAAAACAATTCATTTGTCAAAGAAAACTATTTTTCTCTTTCAGATATGAAAAGGATGTGCACTTGTTCAAAAGCAAAGTAGTGGACAGTGTAAAACTATGCAACAGTCATCTGTTTGACCAGCCCAAAATAGAGGATCCCTACGCAATAAGGTTGGTGAAGCGTCTCCATTTTTAACTTTCCACTACAAAAAAATCAACTTGTAATTGTTAGAGTGTAACTGATGACCTGTTGAAGGGTAAAACACTCACTTTGCCACTCTTATTTGTTGGTTACAGTTTCTCTCCTTGGAACCCAGCTGTTCATGAAGAAGCGAAAGAGCGGATGTTCACATACAAAGTAAGTTTTACCAAAAGTACAGATGTTTACTGCCACAGACTGGAAAGAGCTCGCCATCCTGCAGCTCTCCTTCCAGATAAAAAACCCAAAGGCTTTGGTTTAGATAGTGTGAGCGCCTTGATTGGTCCAGCCGTTCCTGTTACATAACTGTTAATTTGCCTTGTTGTCTTAGAGACGGCCTGATGATCACCACAAGGGAGCGCAGGTGTCGGGGCTATCTTGGGTGAAGCCTGGAACGACGCAGCCCTTCAGCAAAGATGACGGTCCTTCCCAGAGCTGAACCTGCAGTGCTGCTGCAATGGCCACTAGAGGGAGGCAAAAGCATTAGCTGCCACACCACTGGCAAGCCTCCGCTGTTTATGTGAACTGGATCCTTGAAACAGTTGGGAGAACTTAATATTAAATCTCCACGTTATTGCTCGGCTTTAAAAGCTTTTGTAGGCATCTTCTCAAACAGCTTTAGAATAAGGAAACAAAGTATGTATCATATGTAAATCAACGATGACAAATGGATGTCTCAGCAACATCATTTAGGCCGTGATGCAATCAAAGAGCTTTCTCGTTTATATTTTCGGATCCACGCACATGTTGGGCTAGGTGATAACATGCTGTCCCAAAAGGAGCTGAAAAGTATGAGCAAAGCAATTTGCCTTCATACGGTGACTATAGTGGAACTATGAGATCTGAACCACTAGCTGAAACTGGCTCAGGACTGTTTATTTGTCAGACTTGGGAAATATCTTAATTACCAGCCGCTCTCAGCACCCAGTTAGGCTGACATGAAATTTTTATTTTTGTTTCTTATTGGAAAATGAATTTTTTCTTTTAATTCTGTATGTCTTTTATTGTCTTACATAGTCCCTAATAAATATATATATATATAAAAGCAGAGCAGGCAAGTATGGTTTAAAGAGATGCTAAATAAGTTCACTTATTTTATTGTCTTTTTTTTTTTTTTTTTAATAATTTTGAGTGTTTATATGTACCTTTTTGGGTTATTAAAGGTTTGATGTGTAAATAATGAATGCTGTGCTAAGGTTTGACTTTAGGAGACGTGTCTACACCACTGCTTGGGTTTTCTAAGTGAATGTTTGGTTTACTTTCTTTCCAAATGTTATTTAAGTACCCTCACAGATCTTTACTTCACTATTCAAAGAAATTATTGCAGGGTTCCTAGTTAGTCTAAATTAAATCATCTATTTTGGTAAGATTTTGTTTCTGAGCAGCACAAAACACGTGGAAATTAAAACCAACAACAAGAATTACCCCCTTTCTGTTTGTGCCAGGCCAAAGTCAAACATCTTCACCTGTAAAGGGCCCTGGATTAATTCATGGTAATAATACCCAGTGAATTTGAATAATATTAAATTAAAGATATGGAATAAGTATGAAATTCTTCATATGTGTGGAGGGGGACACCAAATTTGTCTACATCATAATATCTGATATGGTGCTGAAACCTTTTGGATCTATTTATAGCCTCTTTGAGAGGCAATGGGCTGTTGGCATCTTCAGTGAGTTTTAATGTGTTCTATATGGAACCATTCCTGTGCTGTTTTGTGAAAGATGTTGCTGCATAGAGGATGAGATATAAATGCTTTTCTCTGAAATCAATAAAAAATGATAAATCATATTATTCTGTGTTTCTCTTGTTTTTGAACATGGATGTGCCAAAAAATATTTATTTACACCATTAATCCCTGAAGCAGACTATAGACTCTGAAGAAACTTTCTCATAATTTTTCACATCCCATGTCGGATTCCAGTCTCTCCTCAAATCAACTTCGGTTGATATCAAATCTGTAGGTGTCCCTGTTACAAGATCTGTGTTCTAATAGCCATCATCAATGATCTTCCGTTACAGGAAGATCATTGATTGGGGGACATAAGAGTTTCTTAACACAGTCACTGACTAGATGTATTGCTCTGAATTTAGACAAAATTCCGTTTTAATGTTGTGAATTTTTGAATTAAAGCATTTGCCAAATTAGCAAAATGTGTTATACGTCCATGCCCTATGAGATTAAAGAATTTTATAGTCCCCATGAAAGCTGTACTGAAGGCAGCAGTCATGAATATAATAGAGTGATTTTTTTGGGGGGGTATGTGGCAGAGTCGGCCAGCAGAGGTCGGTATGCCCCCACAGTGGGGCAAGCAGCACTCCCACTCCTGTCACGTTTGCATTGAGAAGAGACTCAACTCCATGTGCTCAAGTAAAACCTCCCCTGATTGGCTCTGGCCCGAACGCGGCCATCTTATGCACTCTGTCAACACGGGGACTCTGCGAACAAATCCGGGCTTTGACGGGCCGCTCCGCGCCGCCGACCGGACGAGGCGCGGTGCCAAGAGCGCAAAAGCGGCGCGACGCGAATTTTAACCCCGGGACGAAACGCGACGTTTTGGCAAGTCGTCGGCGGGCCAATCACAGGCCGGGGCACTAATATGCAAATTGCGTGTGTTATCAGAGTCACGTCAGCAGCGGCAGCAGCAGCAGCGGTCGAGCCGCCGCTGCGCCGTCGTGGTCGCCAGCAGGAGTACAACTAACAACACAGGCATAACTTCGCCCATAACACTCTGCCTACATTGACGCCCGGAGTGGCGCTTTCCTGGTTCTTTTCAGGTAAGAAATCCAACGCGTTTTTGTTTTTGTTTGTGATTTAGTGTGATATTTTCATTTTATTTTTTATTTTTTTGTTGATTTATATCTCAAAGATGATCTGGACTCGCTCTGGGCTCTGTCTTGTCTCATTCCGGGTAGGAAGCTGTCAAATTTCTGACAGTCAAGTCAGCGGGGCTCGCCTCAGCTGTCTGATGACACACCACCTCGGCTCAGTGTATATCTTGAGAAATAAGACTTGTGTGTGTGTATGTGTGTTTAGTTTTTCTTTTCTTTTGTGTCAATAATTTGGCATGTAAAACTAAAATTGAAATAAACAAACAAAAATAAATGCCACAGTAGTTTCCTGCGGTTTACTGGCTGAATTAAAGGCGGTGTGTGACTCTGGAGGAGTCGGGGGTTTCTCGGCCATGGTGGTCCTGAATTGACAGCGACCGGCCCGGACTCAAGTCAGGACCGCACTTGTAAAGGCGGACTTGGTGCCCCCCCCCCGAAAAAAAAAACCCAAACCGGGTCCACCGGTGAAATGAAAACGAAACTCCCGTCGAAGAAAACAAAGTGGTCGCGTTCATCAAGGACACCATCACTGCTGACCTCTCCATCCATCTCCGGCCTCTTCACCCCTCCGACCCCTCCCCCTCGTCTTCCTCACTGAGGAAGCGTCGCCACAGTGACGACACCTTTTGAATCCTGTGACTACCAAAGTGGAGCTCGAGCTTCGGAGCGCGTGTGACTTATCTCAACTGCCCCCTCCAGGCGGAGGAGGAGGAGGAGGAGGAGGAGGAGGGGTGGGTTGGGGGGTAAGTGAGGTGGTGGTTGGGGGGGGCAAACATTTGAAATGTCCCACGTGCATTCATTTTGTTGGCGAGCAGTTTGCGCTTCAAAGTGGCGCAACACACAGACGCTTCGTCGGCTCTTTTGGAGTTGAAGCCGTTTTCTTGGCGAAGATGGATTAAAAATAAAAAGAATGCTTCCGACTTCGGTGAAAAGTAAGACTTATCTTCAAAAACAATCGGTGTGTGTGTGTGTGGGGGGGGGACTGCGTAATATAAAATTATCTAAAATAAAATAATGCGCTCCGGCAACACTTTACTCATTCATCCCAACATGGCTAACTTTTTTGGCATTCAAGACTTTCAGGGAATTTACATTTGGCAGATATTTGTTTTGAAGTTGTTTGTTGTCGTTGTTTTCGTGCTGTGGTGTGTGTGTGTGTGTGTGTGTGTGTGTGTGTGTGTGTGAAGTAGCCATTTGTGTGACATCAGCTCCAGCTGGCTTTAATGGCGACCTGCGGACTCTCGTGCACTTAGCTCGTGTTGATATCAGGCCCGGCTTGCACGTGCCTGGATGGTGCCCACAGCGTCACTATAATGAAGGAAACAGCTGGAAGTCTGCAGAGGTTGAGGGGGCTACGTGTGTGTGTGTGGTTCAGCAGTGGATTGGATAGAGCAGTCAGGAATATGCAGTATTGATTCAGGGCACATGGCAAATGAGAGATTGTTGGATTGTTTTTTAAGCAAGTTTTAGCTCCAATACTAAGTAAATGCTACATTGCTTACAATATTCAGCCCGCTTTTTAAAGACTTCAGACTTAACAACCAGAGAATGTCGACTAAGCAAGTGTTGGAAATCGTGTCATGTGAGGCAAATGGGTTGAGTTTTTGTGTTCATGAAATGGAAAGACACAAACACTCAATACATTCTCAGTTGTTTGGCTCTAGCCCCAAAACAGTCAACCCAAAGTGATTAGCACACATTAGTATAATTATCTTAAGGAACCCGAGTACAGAGAAAGAATTAGATACTTAAAAAGTCCTTTACAAGAGTTAGAGATGGTGTAATTATCACTTAAATGCGAACAGTAGTTGTATTTGTATTCTTAAATTGCTCAAATGTGACCACTATGCCCATTTTCCTTTCCTAATTTCCCCCCCTGGCATTATTTGAGGATTTCTTCTCCTCTCAGGCACTGGTTTCACATGGATCCCGCTTTGCTTGGAGACAGTGTGAGACGCATCGGTATCATCAGCATGTTGGCTGTGAATACAGTCAAACAGGAATTCTAGGGCAGCCACATGATTTTCCAATAAAACAGGATAGAAAAGTAAAGCACTTGAGTGCAGCTGAAACTGAAAGTACAGTTATAACTGAGGATGGTTTCGTACCTGTTTGGACAGATTTTTATTAGGGAGTGTTAAATGTGATTGACGTAGCGAGTGATAATGTAAATACTACATATGTTACTTTGCATGACAAGTGAGCCACCAGGAACTTTGTGCAGTAATGTTATAGTTGTCCCCATCATTCTTCTACTTAATTGTTTAGTTTGTGATTTGAAGCATGGTGGAGATTTTGTGGTGTTTTTTTTTTTTTCAACAACTGAAAGGACTTAACTACGTTAGAAACGACCCAGTGGAAGCAAAAAGTTGTGCTCTGAATTGAATTAATTAGTGTCAGGTGTGAACAAAATGTCAAGCAAGTGGTCCTCCCTGTAAATGCTGAAAATGGGCTCGTGTAGATGACTGACTAAAATAAAGTAATTATACTCTATATGAAACTATTAGCAGCTTAGCCCACGAACAAAACAGATGTGAGGTAACGCGTGTCACAGGCGTGACAATTCAAGGGGAGACTAACTATCATAAATAAATTCACACACACATCATGAACCTGCTCACAACGCAGTAAGACAGGTATGAACACAGCACACCACACTGACTCAGTGGTTAGCAGGAGGCTCTTACCCTTCAAAATGCTTTCAAGTACTGCATGAATACATTTTAAACAGTCTTTGTATAGACCAGTTTGTGCAGTTAGAGTCCAAATGCATTTTGTAGTAACTGGCAACTAGGACTACATGTATGTGGATTGATGGTTATATGTTATGTGCCAGTTCTGGGATCGACTCTCAACCTATTCATACGATGCCCGTCAACACAACATCATCATCTAAATGTTGAAAAGTTGGTGATTAGAATATTATAGTCTCCATAACCTGCCCTCAGTTGCAAATCACATTTTAGTCTAAGAGCTCAGGTTTGCTGAAGTGTATTGAAATATGACAATCCTGACGATATCTTCAATTTCACATCTGCCCGCAGACTGAACATATACATGGATGCTGTGAAGGCACAAGATGCAGACAATGTCTGAGCATGAGTAACTTCATGTATTAATGAATTCCTTTCAGTGTTCAGCATTCATTTATTTGGCCTGAGCGTATTTGGCATTCACATAATAAAAGATGTCGATCCTTTTAAACAGGCCAAAATAGCAATAGTTGTTTGAAAACTCTTTTAATCAATTAAAGTAATTCAAATTTTTCCTCCAGACTGACACTGTAAGAATGTCTTGTGCCTTTGTATGCCTCAGTGTGCATAGCAAGTCAGCATATAATGACTGACCTGGGTTAGCTTCTGTCATCTTCCGATGGTCTGTGGTTGTAGAACACACACACGCACACGCACACGCACACGCACACACACACACAAACACTAAAACACTCAAAGGGCCTCATCTGCCTCTGTCCCTAGCTGTTGAAATTCTATCAGCTGTCTGCACCTCCCACACATTCTGCAGCGGCAGGGCAGGCAGCTTCATTGGTTGTGGGGGTGGGGTGGCGGAGGGTTGAAGTGCGATTTTGTGTGTGTGTGTGTGTGTGTGTGTGTGTGTGTGTGTGTGTCAAAGGGGAGGGGGTACAGGAAGAGGCACATGCTGGTGGCTGGCGGTTGGTTTGCAGCAGCTGCTTTGCTACACACATGAAAGGCAGTGCTGATGGATAATTGACAGTAGCACATTTTTGACAGACCCGTCAAACCGAGATGTTTTATTGTCAATTCTATTAACCAATAAGTGTGTATCAGTGCTGAAGGGATGGGTGATGTGTATATAAAAAAAAAAAAAATGCAATGGGAATAAAAGCATTTATTTGAAAAATTGTTGTATCATCACAAATTGAAAAGGATTCATCGGCTATGTGTGTGTGGTGGTTTATTCTCAGCTCATAGAAATTCAATGAGGAATTTTAAGTGTGTTTGCAAACTTTAAGATGAGATTAATTTAGATGATAAATTGTATATTTTTCCATGTTTGATTATGTTGTAATTAGTTTTTGTTCTTCTTTTTGCCAGGGACACAATATAATGGACATGCTGTAGCTCTTTAGAAAGAGAGGTTCATTGGACCCACTTGGATCCAGTGCTGTTTCAAAGGTTCTAGATATTCTCTGGGCTCTGCCATGGACTTCTTTGATGATCCCAACCTCTTTGTTGGAGGTTTGGATGGGCTGGATGAGGATGCGTTTCCCTCAGCACCATCTCTTGTGGATGAGCTAAACCTCAGTTCTGACTTTGAACCTCTCCAAGTGGAGCCTTTAGGCCCAGGGAAGCACCAAGACATAATGCCACCAGTTTCTACCCAACAAGTAATGCCCGCTTACAGTCAGCAGATGGATCACTACATTGGCATGAAAGCACAGAATCCTACAGGGCAAGCCTTTTCTGGTCCTGGGGGCACAGGCGGTGGAGGCGGCGGCATGATGCGAGAGCAACATGGCCAGTACCACAACGCTGCCATGAGCCAAGTACCTCAATCCAATGGGCTGTTCTGTAACAGTAACAGTCCAATGTGGGCCAACCAGAATCAGAATGGGAATATGTACCACCCCATATCTCAACAGCAGGAACAACAGCTATGTCATCAGCAGCAACATAGACTGCACAACCAGCAACTTCACGTCAGACAACAAGTGCAGCAGCATCAACCCCACCCCTGTCATCGTCAACAACAGGAGCAGCAGCATCGGCTGCAGCAGCAACAGCTACAACAGCAGCAGCTGCTACACCAGCGCCAACACCAACAAATTAACACACAGACGATGACCCTGCAGCAACAGCAGCATCACAATTTCGCCTTTCACCAGGGGACTCAGAACCAGCAGCAAGTTCATCATAGTCAGCAGCAGGTTCAGCACCAACTAACTGTTGGAGGACTAAGGTTTCAGTCGAGGCCTCTGCCAAATAAGTCTTATTTAGATAGTCAGAATGCTTCTCTGAGTGGGACCTGCTTACAACAAAATCAGCAGCAGCAGCAGCAGCATAGTAGGTACCAGTTGAGTCGGGGAGGCCAAGCCTTCTCTAGCTCAGGCCCAGAAGACCCTACTCTGCCCTACCCGATGCATTCATCACCCATGGTTCACTCCCTGCCCACATGCTCAGTCAGTTCTGCCAATCCTTACCAATCAGCTCAGTACCCTGCATACCCCGGGGAGCCAGAAATGCCCTCTCTCAATCAGCAATCTTTGTCCTCAGCCTCAGTATCCGGGCCCTCCACCACCACTGCACCTCTCACTTCCACAGTGCCTGAGCTTTCAGGGACAGTATGTCAGTTTCCATCCACGGGAGTTATGAGTCAGCAGCATACTAGGATCCCGGTAAGCCGTGCAGAAGAATGTCCTTTCCGGGCCCTACGTTGTTCTGGAGATACCCAGGGTAACGGCAGGTCGTCTGAAATGTTTGGCGAGTCTATGAGCTGCTACCCCAGCATGACCAGCCAGATGCCCTCTGAGCAGCCTCAGAGCTGCGGGGCTATCAACACTAATGGATACAATGCTCTGGGAGATAGCCTCCTGCCATCCGAGGGTCAGGATGGCGACTTGGAGGGATTGGAACCTCCGGACCTCCTGCCTGATTTATTGCCCCAGCTGGAGGCTGCTCTGAGTCAACAGGATGACTCCAACTGCTCCTGGACCAATTCCAGTCTAGAGGGAGGACTTCAGCACAGGAAACCACCACCTGTTGAGTACAAGGAGGAGAAGGTAATACAATTTTCCAAGAAAATATCTGCTTGATTTATATATATATATATATATATATATATTTATTTATTTTATTTATTTTTTTTTTTCTGGGTGGGGGGTCCTGAGTAATGAGCAGGCACCTGAATATTTTAGCCATATTGTATCAGAGTAACCCCCAAAATCTGATGTTTCCTCTGTCCCTCTCTAATCTATATAAACAAGGAGCAGGCTGTCATTTCCCTCTGTTTCTTCCCGGTTTATAAATCTAAGAAGTGAGAGCAAGAAGGTTGAGAAATTAACTATAATTGAAGAAATAAATCATTATAAGTGTTTTATGTTTTCTGTGCTAATGGAGAGCGTTTCTCTGCTGACATTGTGAGAATTTATGCGGTTTTTCCCAGTACATAATGGCCAAGAATTCAGTTACTCATGTAATGTTTAACCAACTAACTATCCCAGATAGAACATGTGCTTTTCTAGTAGGAGACCTATAATCAGTGGTGGAGTGGGGGAAGGTGGAGAGGCGGTACCTAGAGCCATTTGAAAGCCCTCTGAAAATGATAATGGTCTGTCCAGCCTGGCCTGCTCGCTGCACTGACAGCAGGTCAGACCTGATTAGGCTAAGAGTGGCAGGAGTGTCTTCGGGACTTAGCTGTAAGCATACTTAGGGCTATATCAAGATGTGGGTCAGGGCAAGCCAGAGGCACTTGCACACTGCCTCGATAGAGTGTGGGGGAGGTTGCACGCTGTTGTGGTAGCTGCCACTTTTTCTGTATGTGTGTGTTTGTGTGTGGATGAGTGCATGTGCACGTGCAAGAGTGGGCGGGTGGAAAAGAGCGTGGTGAAGGAGAGTGGTAAGTAAGGTAGGGGGAGGGGGGTTGGGAGATGGAGAAAGCAGTAGTTCATGGAAAAAGGAGGGAAAGAGACAGAGAGGAAGAGCATGAGAGTGAGAAAAGAACCGAGGGGGGAGGATGGGAGAAAGCATTAGCTGGCTGTAACAGGCTTCGGGCGGTTCCTGGACCTCAGTTGGCTGGTAACCTAGCAGCATCCACACAGCCTCTTGGCCCCACGAGTGACACATGACCAGCAGCCAAAGCAGCAGACGTTTCATTGTGGTCAGCACACTCACATCCATGTGTTCCCTTTTGGTTTTCGTTTGTGTCAACAATGTCATTATGAAAACAGTATATGGTATGTTTTACCAACATATAACATATCTGTTTCAGGGCTGTGTGGACACATGTGTATATTAATGATTCACGTTTTTTCCTCATATGAGCAGCACACATTTTTCATGGCCCACAACTGTAAAAGAAAAAAGAAGCCTCTCTCTTTGGCACTGACAAAACGGAGGCGTTGTTTGACATTATCTCACCAACTCTACCTACCTTTTTTTTTTTTTTTTTTTTTTTTTTCTTTGCATCTGCACCTACCCCTAGTGTGCCAAATACATGATATACAATTTTACAGTAACAGTTTGAAACCGAACCTATGCTCACGAGCCAAAACACAACCTGTGTGCAATACGGTGCTCACCCTTAACCAGGGCTCATCCACACTATTTGCCCATCTGCAAAGGTCCTTGATTGAATTGGGCTGTGAACCACAGCCATACACATGAGCCTCTCCCTGCCTGTGTCAACATCTAGCCCTGTGTTGGTGCTTACAGGCTGACTGTGCTATTCATGAGCACTGATGTGTGAAGAGCCTGCTGATAGTGTGTTTGCTGAACAGGCAAGGCATCAGGGGATAGCTGCCCACTCTTCACTCCCCCACAGTGAATGTGGCTAATTAGGATTTCCAAAGGTTGTAATGGTCAGCCGCAGCAGTGATGAGCAGTTGGGTTTGAAGATTGAATTGTCGTCCCAGCCGGCTCTCTTCAGTGGGTTAAATTGAGTAAAAATAATGTCTTGGGTGCTCTTGCAATGGATCTAAGTTTAAATGTCCCATCAATCATTTCGTCATTTCATTTCACTGTTTGGGGTTTCCTCTGAGGAAGTAGTTCAAGCTCACAGGCATCAATCAGAATAGCGAGACCCACATGAGCTGTATGCCACTATAACGCTTACGTGTGCTTCCAGTGAGTCAGCAATCGGCCTTCATTTTAGGAACTGGAGACTGACATGTTTGAGGTTTGCATGATTAAGTGGAAGACTAAATGATAATGTATGGATGGAGTGAATCATATCAAGCAGTTCTCCATACTGTAACCACATTACTGCTGCGAGATTAGGCAAGGTTGACCAGGGGAGGAGGGGACAAAGAGGTGAAATGTTGCCACCTATAGATGTGAAGCCAGTAGCATGATCTTACACGGTATTCCCTTTAAAAAAAAAAAAAAGGTTTGTGTCATGTTTGTCTTTATCCGGTTTTAGTTTGTATTTTCCTTCTTTTGTATTCTTGATCGAATGTTTCTGAATTTGGATCTGTTAGACCTACATATGGCTACAAATTAAAACTATGTCCCCAAGGCAAAAAGGGAAAATGGTTTCAAAGATTTATGGGGCAACATGAGCACATGACGCAATTTACACCCGTGATACTGAAAGCGGGTGTTCGCTACCCTGATTACAGGCCCGATTTTTTTTTTTTTTTTTTTTTTTTTTTTTTTTTTTTAAGCCACAAAGGAGCACTCATCAATTCAAATCTGTTGTGGTTCATCACCTTCCTGTGCACAGACAAAACCAGGTCAGAAGTTGAAATCCAGAAATGTTACAATCTGCGTTACGCAGCTGTTGGATTACAGTTAAATGTCTGTCCTACTCCTTCCAGTTTTGTTGTTGTTTGTTTTTTTTGTTTTTTTTTGTTTTTTTTTTTTTAAAGATTGAACAGTGTTTCGTTTTTCAGAGTTGCTCTTTAGCCTCCCTAGTCTTGTGGAATTGGGTTTTTCCCTTGAGACGTCATATCTGCCTCTGCTTTTTAATTTTTGCTGGTTGATCTGTACCCTTTATTTAATTGTGATGACATTTGAATACCAGGCCAGGGCTAACGATTGACTTTGCAGAATTTTGTGCTGTTAGTAGACCCTGCTGTTTGTTATTTTCATCACATGAAATGCTGATGGTCTGGGCTGATGCAGTAACTACATGCCCCCCCCCTCCCCCGGCAGTATCATTGACCAGATCCCTCTTCTGGGGCTTCTGCATCGCTGGTTTAGATTTATTACCAGACTGTTGCTGCTCACCCTGCTCCACCCTGCCACGGCCCCAGATCTGTATCGCCAGTAAGCAACTTAAGGGTATATATGTGCTCTTTCCTGTGTGAGTGTGACATGTCAGCTTTGTTGCTTCCTGACCTCTGAAGTTTATATAACTCCTAGCCAACCAGCCGACCAGACTGGGAAGGCAAAGCCATAATCAGCCCTGAAACCTGACGCCGTGCATCACCCCACCACTCACCCCACCACCCACATGCACCACACACACACACACACACATCCCTGGGAAACCTGCTGTTTTTGTGGTCACATGGTGATAGCCTGTCCCATTCACGCACTTTGCCTGATTACCACCCCCAACAGCTATACACAACACTCCCCCCCCTTCCAACCCCTGCACCCCCCCACCCTCTGTTGCCTGCTCTGTCAAGTGTTCTGTGTGTTTGCATCCGGCCTCATTTGCCTGTCTGTTTTGGAGGCCTGCCAGATGAGGGCGGGACGGAGGATAACGAAGGGTCAGAGGTAAACAGGAAGTCAGGCGGTCTATGCCGCAGGCGGAAGGGGAAGGCTCTGTGGAGGAGGAGGAGGAGGAGGAGGAGGGGGAGGCGGGGGAGGAGCTGAGAGGGGGCGGGGGGAGTTACACTTGGATTGACTGTGTCAGGAGCATGTGGGAACATTGCCAGCCCAAACTGCACAGTAGGTCTGAATTTAAAGTATGCTCTTTTATTGTGTTTGTTCCTCTTCCTTTCTCTCTCTTGCCTCTTTCTCTGTGGATTAAATGGCTTTGGAGTATTTTTCAGGGGTGATGGATGGGTGAGTGTTTGCTCAGTGGTCACAATGTGAAGGTTTATGTGTGTGTTTGTGACTGGAATGTGAGGCTTTTTCGGTTGTGACGTTAGGCAGCCTCTTTGAACTTGTGTTAACCTTTGACTGGCACTGAGGGGGAAGCTGGGAAGGTTGACAGCCACAGTGTCTCAACAGACAAAGACCTGAGTTTGAAGAGGACTGCATGAAAACCACTTTTAAATTAGCCCCAGTGCATGGTGCAATAGAGGGAATTGGAAAAGGCTTGAAGGGGTAATGACCTCTTTGCCCTTGTGTTTACAGCTGACAGGGTGGCTGTTGTCTTGTAGTAGCAGGAAGGCTATCTGGGAGAATCTTATAATAAAATGTGTTTATCAAATGAAGTTTCAATAAAGCATGCAGGGCTCCTTTAAGTCTGTCCTCTGTCAGGCCTGCCCTGTTTTAGTTTGGCTGTACTGCAGTTTGACTTTGACAGAATATAATATCAGTCATGCTGTCCACAGTGATGGCAGTTGGCTGACTGGTTACTGATTCATCACTAGGAAGTCATCAGGTAGTTGCCATGGACTCCAGTGTTGTAAAACGAGACTTTGTTTTTCGAGTATTGTTATTTTACAACAGACAGTTTCTGTTGACAGGACAACTGACCCATTTAATTCACTGTTTTCAGGAAGACATCTATCATTTCTTATTGTGCAGTGAGATAAACACTGGTGTCACCATCCAGGTTTCCAAAAAGGAAACATTGAATAAATAATAAATAAAGGTGTAGAGGTTCAAAAGTACTTTGGGTAAGCTGAAATATATCACTAAAGACCATCAACTCCACTGCTTCAAAAGGATTGCTTTTCATTTATTTTTCACGAAAAGATTAAATAGTTATTTCAAGACTTAACATATTTCAGTCAGTTTTATAATCATTTTGTTATTCCTGGTAACATGCAGGTTTCCTGGGCCTGGGGGAGTGAAATTGGGCTGAACTATAACTTTTTACGGACAACAGACACAAACCAGTTGAGTCCAAAACGCGCCCCTTTAAAATCAAATCTGGTCTTATTGAAACAAAGCTGAAAAAAGCTTTCTGGTTATTGTACTTTTAGTTGCAGTGGTTAAGTAGTGAAGTTGGCATGGAAATACACAAAAATATGAATTTAAATCAATAACGACACTTTGTTATAGATTTAAAGAAAGGAAAATTTTACTCTCCTACCTACCTACAATCTTTCTCTCCTCCTGCAATCAGCCATCAACATGATATGTTAACGACCTGAATGGTTATTTCCTGAAGAAATGAGACAAAGCAATGATAAAAACCAGTCAATATAAAAAAAGTAGTTTCTGTAGTGCCATGTATAATTACGTTTTAGTACAGCCTTTAATCTTGTTTGTCTTCATCCATTGACTTTTATTAAATCAAATTAGCTTTTTTTTTTTTTTTTTTTTTTTGGTCATGCTTTTAAGTTCTATTGCTTTTATAAACTACATTAACTTTTCTTTGCTTTTCATCAACATGTGTATTTGTCATCACTCGCTTCGTGCTTTGTCTGCTCTGTCTCGCAGCCCAGCAGTCACTCCGGTTGTCACAATGATTGGCTCCTCTTTTCATTTATTGTATCAAATTTACAACCACAATTGAATGCAATGCCGTGACAGAAGAAAAGTGAAACAATCCAGCCTGCCTCTGACAGCCTGCTCTCTAAAATCAAACTGTGGCAGATGACAGTGACTGTCTCCCTCTTGTTTGTGTCAACAAAATACTCTGCAGTTTGACTTTGAGTAAATAAAAAGTCCTTCATTGATTTACTGCGTGCATTTGAACATAAACCTACCTCTCCATTTCAAGGTAATATCAAAACAGGAAAACACCCAGCCTTCCTAACAGCAGCCTTCTTATTTATATTTCTTGCTCTTTATTTTTCTTTTTATAACATTTTCTTCCCATGAGGAGGGAAGCCCTGATTGTTGTCTATTAGTTGTCTTGGTGGAAAACATCCTGTGTGCCTGCTCTCAGGCATTACAGCGGAGGGTGACTGCAGACACCTGCCTCAAACTAAGCACGAGGAAGTAAAGGGGGGAAAAAATCTCTACTTCATCAGTTCCTGAAGGCTCCAGGTCGTCTATACACCCGGTCTGGCTTGCTTGTGCACAGACCTACGTAGCTACCGCTGTGTGTGTTCCTCTTTACACAGGCATTGGCCCTGCTCTGTCTTTGCACTGCTTCAATAATGAAGGAGTTGTAAAGGTCTGGCAGTAAGCCCCCTTGCTGAATTCTCCTCTACGCCATCCCTCCCTCTCTCTTTCTCTGTCTAGCTCTTTTTTTTTTTTTTTTTTTTTTCACATCCTAAGGGACCTCCTCTCAGCACCACTCTTGGGTTTGCACCGATGTTCCCATTAATGAATGGCATCATCCGGCTTGTTTTGCACAGTCCAGCTTCACTTCGCTGCCTGGTGCCTGACTTGCTGTGCGAGCTCTGATTCAGAGAGCAACTCAGAGCTACCACTGTTAAGGACTGACCTTAAAGAAGATGCGTCACAATTTCGCTTGCGGCGCATCGTTTAAAATACGTGAAAAACTTGTAAAGTTCAATATGCAAAGCATATTTCATTCCTCTGGGGAAGATGAATCATACAACACCCGCAAAACTGCCATTTCTTTGGTGCCCCATTTCACAGAAACAAACAAACACTGTTCAATATGCTGCGTTTAGATATGTACACCTCTCTGCTGATGAGGCCCTATATTCATTTAACAGAAACCTCCAGTTTATTACACCATAGAGCTCTTTTCAGTAGGTTTGACTATCGTTTGTATTAGTTATGATACTCATTGGAGCTGAGATCAGAGAACCACGGAGCGGTTTATTGTATCATCACAATTTACCTGATCCTGGTTCAGCTATGACTGACATTTCTTTCATTCGAAGGTACTAAAGTGTGCTTCTATGTTATTTTACACCGCAGATCTGCTTAAAATGTGTTTGAACAGGAAAGGATCCACATTGGCATTGCTGGTATGTAAAATATGGGAGTCATCTATTGATTGTGAAGGGTGTACCTCCGTGAATGGATGGCCTCTTGCTTTCTCTTTGGCTCATGCTCGCTAGTGCATGCACACTGGGCTAACCCTTAAAATATCATCTTAAATCTTGCTTAGCGACTGCGCCCCTGAGCTGACACTAAAAGATGTAAGAAGGGCAGATGCCCTACATAGAAATAACAGCCTAGTCATCTCAGTTAGTGGACCTGATTGACTCTGGATTCTGTACAGTTCTCAAACCCAAGTCCCAGCTGTTGTTTTGAGCGGGGTTAGCTAAACTAAACCAAGACACAATGCGCTGATCAGCTTTTGTGTGGCCTTTCTTCAGTATAAGTCATTCAGCAAAATGAGCTCTGAAAGGAAAGTTTGGTAGTTTTGAAACGTTACCACCCAAATATCTATAGTTTAAAACACAATTTTATTGTGTTTGAGTTAAATCGCTATTAGAAAACACAAATTCATGGCAGCACATTTAGATTTTGCAGTTGAAATGGACATTTGATGCAACACTTCTGTTTGTTTGCAGTTCCATGATTGAAATATTTACTTGATGCAGCTTTGGAGGTTTTGAAAACACATTTTAATGATCACTGCCTGTCACATTATTGTGAGCCTCTCCTTCCTGTGACCTTCTATTTGATAATAAACTCTGATATGACAGTCATCTCATTCAAAGATGGCAGTATTTTTTTTATTTATTTTTATTTTTTTTACCTTGCATTCCTGCTCTCTGGCCTCATAGTCACCCCCTAGTGTTAACTTCGGCCCAAACCATATTAGGACGGGGTCCAATATTCTGTTTCTGTAATACTTCCCATGAAGCAGTTTGCACTGAAAAACCTCTATCAGCAACAGGAATGGCTGGTCAAATCAAGTAGCTGACTGCATAATAGTGAACTAATAGCCTGTCTCTGTTTGAAGGAAGCTGGAAAGCAGCTGGCACCAGGAAGTTAATTGTATCTGGTGTACTAATTGTTTTACAATTATCGGACTTAGGCTATTTCTTCTTTTTGCACTTTGAGCAAATTGACACTAAGGCACATTTGAGCATGGCAGTTTGTGATGCAAAGGATATGTTGCACTTGAATTTATATCCGGACATTTCAGAGATACAACACACATCTATCTGAAGAGCCTAACTGTAATAAATAAACGTTGAGACATTGTAAAAACTTAATTTAGTTGTTTTCTTACAATGATATGGTAACTGAGTTGTTCACTTTTTGTCCTGTGATCTTGTGTCATCGTGTTCCTCCCTGCACAGTTCATCTGCCTGGCTCAGTTTGGCTGTCTGGTCACAGTGGAGGAGGCTGGACTCTGGTATCGACGCTCATTTGGACTTCATGCAGCTCCTCTAGAGGGCACCATGCTCAGCCCAGTTACTGTTACGCTTAGTCTTGGGTAAAATATCATAAATGCATGGCGTTGTATTTAATGGGCAGAAGAGGCATTGCTGTGCATCATGCCTCCTCTCATTTATCAACTCTGCTTCTGCCTCACACTCCAGTTTGGCTGCAAGCTGCCCTGAAGCTGTATGCCAAGTGAGCACAGCTTTTCTTTTTTCTTTTTTTTCTTTTTTTTTATTGCAGCTGAACTCAATCATTTGCATTCATGAAGCAACAGGTATATGATTTGGTTTGGTTGCAGATGTGATTTTTTTTTTTTTTTCAAGAGAGACTTTAGGCCAAGGCTATTTTCAGTAATTGCAGATACAGAAGGAAGTGTAGAAAATGTGGCAAAAGTTACACTGACATTGGAGGTGAAGGTTGATTTAAAAAAAAAAAAAAAAACCATTGTGTTTGTCTTTCAGCTGTGCAGTTGGAGTTGAGTGTGAGTGCAACAACCACAGATGTTTAACTAAAATTTTATTTTCCAATTATTGAAATTTTTTTTGGGCCACTCACCAAATTTCAACATCCCAAAAAATATATATGACATGTATTCTATTTTTGTATTTTCTTTTTCTGCCTGTCGGGCATTTACATCCATTTTAAGTGAATGAGTAGCTAAAATGGCTCTAAGAATAAATTACTTTGTTAATCAGCTGTTTATTTGTGATTACTAGACTGTTAGCAGTGTTGGATGTCAAATCAAATTCTCCCCCTGTGGGCAGACACAGGTCTTCCTCTGATGGACATCCAGTCAATATGACTGAATGAGAGAATCCAAAAATGCTGCATGATCGTTTTGCAAAGACAAAAGAGAACAGTCCAACTTTTAGCTGCCTGTATAAATTATTGTTGTCATTCAAAGGCATTATTAGAAGAGTGAGGAATCTGTAAAATAATTCAAACAAAAATATAATCAGCAAAAGAAAAGCTACAAAATAGTTTATTTAATTTCTAAATTTAAAAAAGTCCATTGGTAGCTTACAGCATGACTGAACAAGCTAGAGACCCGACCCATGACTGTGTGTATTTATTGGTTTGTGTGAGGATGCTGCAGCAGTCGGATGTGTGCACTAATGTGCGAAAATTGTGCTGCTGTTCCCAAACAATTATGGTTAACCACCAATGCAAGCAGAGCCGTCTATACAAGCAGGACGTTACCCATTATTAGGTTGGTATTCAAATATTCAAGGCTTAAAGGACCAATAACTAGATCTGTGCATCATTTAAAAAAATACCAGATTAGAAAAAAACAACAAAAAACCTTTCACTTCAGACTTCCAGTGTTTCGTCTGTAATGTGGAGGACATTCCAGCTCGCCATGGATTTCATCTCTGTATGAGTGAAATAGCTTTGTGTAGACTTTGAAGCACCGTTGGGTGTCTAGTCATCTTTCATTTCCAGTCAGTGCATTGCTAGTTCTCAGCTCTCATTTCCCTAATGGTGAGTTAGTGGGGACTCTCATGGTGGTACACGCAAGAAATGAGAGCAGTGGCACACTAATACAGCCCTTTGATGAGGAAGTAATGGGGTGTTCAGAGACAGACACCTGTGCCTCTGCAACCACCCTACCTCTCCACACACACACACACACACAATTTTTTTTTTTTCTTGCTTGCTTCCTTTCAACAGCTCTGCTGCTCCCCTCCCCTGCGCCTACTCCCCTCCTCTCCTCTTCCTATCCCCTCCCTCATCTGTCCTTAAAGGAAGGACCGCCCCCACTCCCACCATACAGAGCTGCCAGGCTTGTTTGCATATTAACCGTTCAGTTGCCAGGGAGCTGTGGGCTTCATGCCATGTGACCGTTGAAGCATGTGTGTGTGTTATTGACTGAGAGTCTATTGTTTTTTTTTTTGTTGCTTTTTTTTTGTTTGTTTGTGAGGAAACAAGCAGTGAAAACAAACAAACAAACAAATGAACGTCTCCATTTTATTACTAACAGCATTTATATGTTAACTAAGTCGCTGCATTTCAAATAAGACGCACTGTGTGTCTGTCACCTCTCGCCTGCGGTACTCACCAGTCTGTTACCTTCAGTTGTGATTTATGTGGTTTGTAGGTGACAGTCATTAACCTGATGTTTAAGGCAGATTCATTTATATTCAGCTGTGGAGAGGCCAGTCTGTGTTGCTGCAAATGAGAGGGGTTAAATAATCGTGCACACCTACAGCAGATTTAGAGGAAGTACACCATTTTGTTTTCATTTTGACTCTTTCGAGATCCATCGCACCGTTGATGTTTGAGCAGTCCCCAGGCCGCTGTACCCTGGTGGGCATTATCTGACGGTGGATTTGTTTAGCTTGGAGAGGACGCTGTTGCTCGGCTCCCAGTAAGCATGTGGTCTGCTTTTAAGTCCAAACTCCAAGGCCTGTCCTGGCGGGGGGGGGGGGGGGGGTGTGACGCCTGCTGCTGATGCACACACTTGGAAAGCACAGTTGTTGTTATGCCCACATGGCAGCCGTCTCTTTTTTTTTTTTTTCTTTTGTAGGAGATGGGAGTCTATGATAAAGTGTGAGAATTTCCAGGAACATCACTCCTGTGTGTAGGCAGTGATCATTGGCCTCATCATATAACTCAACCCCACCGCCGTCCCCCTCCACCGTGTAAACATATAAGCACGTTTTGAGTAAGGCTGTCCACACCATTCAAATGCTCACTTGCACAGAAGTTTATTTAGGTTGTGTGCATCATACATATAGTGCTTTTCCCCACATACATTCACTTTAGTTTGACAACACACATGAAGAAACAATTGTTTAATTTGGTTTGGCCTGTAATATGATAAGCTATGTAAGGGTTAATCCACGAGTAGGTGTGCTTCAAATGGTTTTACTGCACGACGTGGAGGCGAAGAACTACCCGACGCACAGTGGAGGGTAGTTTTCCTCCGTGAAGTGCATTAAAACCGTTTGAAGCACACCTACATGTGGATTAACCCGCTTATACCATCGTCATTTTCCAAGAATATAGGAATAAAAGGATTCGCCAACTTTTGGTGCAAGTTTTGCACTCAAAATCGAAGGTTTTTGAAGCAAGAGCTTACCATTGTCATGACAAGGAATAAACTAGTCCCTTTTACAACCACGCCAGTTACAGTAGTCACAGTAGGACGGGATGAGCACTGTGGCTCAATCGCTTTAACAAAGACAAAAGTAGGCTATTAAAAGTTAAAATTATGCTTGATTTAGGTCAAAATTATTCCACAGTGTGGTTATTGTTTATAAAATGATATATATATAAAATAAAAATAAAACTGGGCTCGTTATGTTGCTATGGTTACAGGCGCAGATGAATTTAGAGCAGTTAGCCTACAAAGTTTAGCCGAACTACGTGTACATTAAACGTGTGCGTTATAACGAACACATGCCGACCAATCAGAAAAGAGTATTCGCACTGACCATGGTATAAACAAAAATAAGCAACGGGAAATAACCTTTTATGCTTACACACGAACAGGGTGCCTTGGAGATATTTGCGTTTTTAAGATTTTTGTCATGTAGATATTGAGTCGGATCCCAGGTGACGTTTTGCTGTGTGTCACATTGGATTTACTGATCTTTTTAAGTTAACAGCCTGAAGTCAGCTTTACCTGTCAGGAGTTATATCGACATCTTGTGTTCTAAAAGGTGTTGATCTTTAAATTTGATGTGATCATTCAAAACTAAGTGTTCTAGTCCGGTAGGTGTTGTTTGGTCCGGCCATAAGTAAAACTCTTTGGTGAGACATGCTGTTAAAAGCGTCCCATTCTCAGCCAAAGGCATGTAGGTCCTGGATGAGCTAGGCAATTCACAAATGCTCATTTGTGTGCAGCTGCATGGAAAAAGAACAGGTTGGTCTTCTTGGAAAGACGTCTGTCCAGCTGATTTTGCAGAATAAATAAAGATTTAAAAGGTACTGGGGGGGAGTCTCTATCAGTAAGTCAGGCCTGCTCCAGAAGTGCTGTGCACTGTACCAGGCTGTGGGCCAGCTGGAGATCGCTGCATAATTCCCAATACCATGTGCCAGCCGATGCACATGGCCCCTGTGTCCTGCTGACAGAGGAGTCCCCTGAAAGGCCGACTCGTTCTCCAAGATCTCCTCTGCTACACGGGAAGGGCTACATGTGTTGGACGCATCCCACTTTCCCCTCCTGGAATTTGTTTACCGAAAGGCAAAACTGCGTGACCAGGACTTGACCTCACAAGTGCACTTTGGACTTTGTAGTGCAATGAATATTGCATGTGTCTAATTGGGTTAGGGTGTAGAAAGCCAGCTCTACAGTGCTGTGTTGATATCTTAATGTCTTCAACTTCTTTGTGTCAAGAATGCATTTTTAGCCTTTTGGGATTTTGTTTACCTGTTTGTTCCTCTGCTTCTCTTGGATGATGCAGTTCCATAAATAAATCAGCACATCACTGGCAGTAACCTACATGAGGACACAAAAAGCTGCGATGTTGACAATCTTTTTTGGTGCAGGAGAAATCCAGTACTTTGGGGGTTAAGTTGTGAAAGTTAATGTAATAACTGCTAGCACCATCTGCTGGCCTACTTCCTTACAAAGAGAGAGAGAGAGAGAGTGGGAGCGTGAGTGAGTGAGTGAGCAAGCGAGAGAGAGAGAGAGAGAGAAAAACGAGTCTGGGTTTTAACGACATCTCTAATATTCATGCTGATGCATTTTGCTGCTTTGTGCTTTCATTTTCCACCGCTCTGCCTGCCAGAATCTCAAGCTCGCCATACACGCCCCAGCCAGGGAGAGGGGGAGGGCAGCGAGGGAGAACGAGGAAAAAAGACAAGTGGGGGGAAAAAAGGAGGAATAAACAACCGGCCAAACAAGCGAGCAAGCCTAACACAAAAGCGTTTTTGTGTATAATAAAAGGATTAACCTACCTTTTTATCCCGGCTGGTGAAGAGGACGAAGAGGAAAGGGCAGAAAGAGCGAGGAAGAGCGAGAAATAAGAGGGAGAACGCTCAGAAAGTCATAGAGAGCGCACACGAAAGGCAGGCGGAAAGAGGAATCAATGAGAGGGGAGGAGAGAGGAGGTAGGGGAAGGCAACTCTGACAGACACACACACACACACACACAAGTGAGTGTGGGAGACTTGGGTGAAGCCGGACGACACTAAAGCAGCACGCAGCAGCAGAATGAGAGCTTCCTGGACTGCCACGCACCTCCTCTACCGCCCACAACGTTGCTCCCTCATCACCCTGTGAAGAGACGGACGAGGGTGAGAGAGAGAGAGAGAGCTCCCATGCGCTCCTCTTGAGCCCTGCCCGCTGGGGGAGGAGGAGACGAACAGCTCCGGTGCTCTCACACTGCCCGAGGAGAGGAGCTGACCGGGGAAGGAGGAGGAGGAGGGGAGGCAAACGAGGAGAGAGGGAGGGGAGGGGGGGGACACACGGCTCAAGGAAGAGTGTGAGAGAGAGAGAGAGAAAACGACTATTGGGAAGGGGGGAAAAGAGTGAGTGTGTTTGTAAGAGAAAGCGTGAGCGAGCGGTGGAGAGGGGAGGAAAAAACCCCGGCGAAAGAAAGGGCAAGGCTTTTGTTAGCCGGTTGGAGAGAGGGGGGAGGAAAGAGGAAGGAGAGGAAAAAAAAAAACAAAAAACAGAAAACACCATGTCTACAGTGAAGAGGCCAAGAGGAAGGGTAAGTGAGCTGCTCTGAGAGCTGGGAGGGAGGGAGGGAGGGAGGGACGAGGGGGGAGGAGGAGGGGCCGGCAGGAACTGAACAACCTCTTCTGCTACTGGCTCATGCTGCACTGCCGCCATCTTGAACTCATTGCTGCTTTTTTTTTTTTTTTTTTTTTTTTTCTCTCCTCTCTTCCGTACTCATTGGCTTCGCTGTGTTAGACCTTACTAAAGCAGCATGCTAGATTTACAATTCATTTATTCCATAAAACGCTTCCTCTTGTGAAACTCTGTCCAAGCTGCCCTGCACTGTAGTTTATGTACTGTCTGTGTGTGTGTGTGTGTGTGTGTGTGTGTGTCCTCCATGAGTTCAGCCTGTCAGTCACCAGAGAGCTCACTACATGTGGAAATGAGGGGCTGAGAGCAGAGAGAGAGAGCTGGCCGGCCCAAATGGAGCTTACTCTACCTTTGGGCTGTAATGGTCCCCACCGTTTTCATGGGACTACGTGCTGCTAGAGAGATTGAAATCACTGCAGTGCTGGCAGGCTGTAATTTCAGTTATTTATAGATGTATTACACAGCTGCAGCGCTCTCACTTTTGGTGCATTTTATCTTTTCTGTCCCTCTATCTCTCTCTGTCTCTCTCCCTCATGCCGTCTCTCTGATAGACGTCTTTTTTTAAAAATAATTTTTGCTTCATTTTGCCACCTCTTTCATGTGTCCTCGTTCTTCCGCTCTAAGGCATTACTTTCATCCCCTCCCCCTCTTTTTTCTTTTTCTTTTTCTTTTTTTTTTTTTTTTTTTTACCATTAACGTGAATGAGAACATTCTAGCATGATCCAGTAAATTTCTTCCTAATAGCCTCAGCAACGTTGCACACGTGAAAATCATAATGCAGCTCTTGTTTGTGTGTGTATTTTCTCCCCTTCCTTCCAAATGAATCGCTGATTATTCAACTCCCTGCCCCCACTTTGTTGGTGAGGTTGAAGCTTATTCTCTTTATTTAGCTAGTACTGTGGAAAAAAAAAACAAAAACGCAACCGGCTGCGCCTGGGCCATGTAGGCATACGCAACACATTTTTAGATTAGGTCATCCATTTATGGGTTCCCTCTCCGCTGGGCTGAAGGCCCACCACAAGGCACTTGTGTAGGCCTAACCGCAGTCACGCCATCTATTATTCACATATTATCATGTATCAGCCAGGCTGGATTATTTATGTCTGCAAGGCTCACTGTGACCTGCCACACTGAGCCAGTGTTTACCTTACCTTTGAATAACCTGCTCCACCTAAGAGAATTTGGTTGTATCGGGCTCAGATCAGAGAGTTTTCCTGCCACATGGTTTCACAGTCCCCCCCTGCATGAAATGAATTCTGCGAGGAAACCCTGACCTTTCTCACAGCGAGCGTCTGTTTAGAAAGGAAGGCTGAGGGTTGAAGCGAGCGTCGTGCAGAGTGAGACAGGTCCACTCCCCACTTCTGGCATCTGAGATGGGGACATCAACGAGCTCTGCTGTCTGAGTAGTTCTCACGGCCTCCACGGGGTTGTGTTTTTCTGAATGAGTGTGTGATAGCTGCAGCCGTCAGATTGCAGTATATTTTTATTTTCATATATTGATTGAAATTTTCCTTCTTTTAAGATCACCTTTCAGATTTGATTTCTAACATCTTTCTAACATTTGCTTGTTTCATCCCATGTTGTCTGAACTGTACAACATTGTAATTTCTTCATATGTTCACAGCTGCTATAAATTAAAGGCATGTCATCCATGGCTATTTATTCTAACATCATAACACAACATGAACAGATGTTTATGCAGCACACCTACAGGTGGAGAAATGTATGTTGGTTACATTCTCGAAGACTTGCACCTGATTTTATTATGTGCTTAAATAGAGTTCAGTCTGATCTTCTTGTTTTGTTTGTCTTTTTCTTGTGAGGGAATTTGCTAAAGTTTAACTATGATCAACATAAATTCTCCTGTAAAGGTCAAATATCAAATGTATCTTATGTCCTCCATCACTACCACAGCTACCTAGAGTTTGTGGCATCATAGGTAATGGCCTAAAACAGGATGAATTCTAAACAACTTTTTCATTTCTTGCTCCGTAGCCTCGAAAGAACGCTAATGGTCCCGGTAGCCAAGTGCGTGTCCTCAGTCCCCCAGTAAAGAGCAGCTCATCGTCCTCCTCCTCTTCCTCATCTTCTTCGTCCTCATCCAGCTCCTCGTCGGAGAAGAGGACGCCGCGGAGGACGCCTCATCAGATGGAGTCTACTCCGCAGGACAAGCAAGAGAAGGCCAACAGGATAATATCAGAGGCTATTGCAAAGGCCCGGCAGCGTGGGGAGAAGAACATTCCCCGGGTGATGAGCCCTGAAAGCTTCCCCAGCTCTTCCTCACAGTACAAGACCCACCGTGACCGCGAGCACAAAGGAAAAACCAAAGCACGGTCCAAAGAGAAGGCTGGTAGGAAAGCCTGCATTGTACCCACCTCCAAGCCCAAGCAGAAGGCCAAGATTGGGTATGTATTCACAACCTTTTATTATTACTCAGTTGTTAAAAAATAATCCAGTAAAAGGACTTTGATTTGAATACTTTTAGTTCAGTCTGCATCAGAAATACTGCAGCAGATATGTGCATTGCAGGTTCCTGAAGACTAATGTGTTATCTTCATTACCTAAATGGACAAAAACATTAAAGTATTCAATTCAACAAGAAATTCATGCCACTTCTTGTATTTGAGGAGCTGTAACCAGTAAAATTCATTCATTCATCTTCTACCGCTTATCCGTTTCCCTGTCGAGGGGGGTGCTGGAGCTAGTCCCAGTTCACTCTGGGCGAGGGCGGGGTACACCCTGGACAGACAATTTAAACATGATGTCTTTGGACGGTGGGAGGAAACCGGAGTACCCGGAGGAAACCCACGCAAGCACTGAAAAGGGGAACCGAACCCACGACCTCCTTGTTGTGGGGCAGCAGTGCTAACCACTATGCCGCCGTGTTGCCCAGTAATGGTTCGAATTAGTTATTTTCTCATTAAAATTAGAATTACTTTGCGGAAATCAACTCATCACTTTGGTATTTTTCACTACTGAATTATAAAAAGGTTTGCTGTTTTCATTTTCAGTTAACTTCTTAGGCAAATCTTAGCTGCTTTCCATAAAAGAGAGTTGACAGCTTTGCCCTGCGAGTTGGAGGCAAACCTCCTTTTGCATCTGCTCTGCTCAGTGAGTGGCTGAGGGGCCGAGTAGCAGTTAGTTGTCTGGCAGTGTGCTGCGTGTGAGAAGCAAAATATAAGAAAGATATTCTTCTGCTTCTGACCATCTCTTTGGGGAGCCATTGCAGTTGTGAAATCAGAATTTTAGCGCTAGTTTAGAAATGGCTTTGAAGTGACTGCGGGTTATCACGTAGTCTTAATGAGCCGTGGTTCTCTTACTGTTTCATACTTGTTCAGTTGTCCTATAACAGTAACAGAAAAAAAAATATGTGAATGAGAACTGCATTAAAATGTTATAAATGTGATTGAGAGCAGCAGATAAAAGATTGAAAACAGCTGACAGCAGGCAAATGTGATGCTATGATGTCATGAATATGCAAATGAACGAAATTCGGAGACCTTTTGTGTGAGCTTCAGCTGCTCTCCTTTTTTAAAAGTATTGGTTTCACAGCAGTTACACAAGTTATCAAATACATCTGAATTCTGCCGATTTAGTCTTGTTCTGGTTGATGTGCGTAACCTGGGGCAAACGGATAAATGTCACGAAGCACCGGCAGAACAAGATTTTCAGATGTGCTGTGTTAACACAGTGGTCTGCTCTGATTGAGGGAGGAAAAAAAAGTACAAATAAAGCGAAACCTCATCTCATTGTGCTTCAGGTCCTTAAAGCAATAGTTGAGACTTTTTGACTTTTTTGAGATGAAGTGATGGTGTTTAGTGTTTAGTGACGTAAATGTTTATTTCAAAAAGTCATATTAGCTTTTTTTTTTATGTGTCTGGAAAGCCGCTGAATTGCTAATGCAACTCTCCACATGACCTATCGATAGCACTATTTTTTGTTTTTTATTGAAACTATCTCATCATGAAAAGTTAATCACATTAAGACTTTAAATTGGAGCCCATTGAGTTTGAGATGAGACTCAGGTCGATCACTTAATAATGAAGATAATATTGTTAGGAGGATGCTCATATTAAACAGGCATATTCAAATCAAACCACCTGATCTCTGCACTTGCCCTGGACTTCTCTTCAAATTGTAGTATATCAAGTATTTCAGAGATTTAGCCTGCTAGTGTTTTGTTTGACTTTCCTGGTGCGATTTTTACTAGCGTACATTTTCTGCCTGTGGTTGCCAAGATGGAAGCTCAAAGTTCAACTGAATTTACTGCCATAACAATAAACCGGGCTCTGTCATCAGCATAGATACGGGAGGAGCAAACAAAGGCTGCATTTACATGTGAGACAGTACTGCTTAGTATATTCAGTCAAGTAGTGCTGATGTATAGATACCGTAATCTGCTTCCCATCCCCCTGTTTTAACGGCTCTACGCAGTGTGTAGATATATAAGCCACACCCGACGCAGGCTATTGAAATATCAGCTGGTGCAGATGTGCGAGGTGTGCCAAGGAAGCAGCCTGAAGGAAAATGGGGAATGTGTAAATATTGAATGAATGATTGTGTAACTGAGTGAAAAGACAGACAGGGAAAAAACAAACAAACAAACAAACAAACTTGGTATTGGTGTGGTTTTAGTTTTAAATTATCACCAAAGACACCCGTATTTTTGAGACCTAGTGTGAGACTGACTGACAATGGTCAACAATGCTATCTGGCTGGCAGCTGTGTTGATTAATAATTAGATGAGCTGGGCAGAGGGAGAAAAGCTCTATCAAAAAATGGCTTTTGCTTGGTGTGTTTGTGTGTGTGTGAATGATAATGAGAAAGTTGTGGCAGAGCAGATGTTTAGGAGAGATTTAGGGCGCATCCGTCATGGTGATACAGTCCCAGCAGCTTTCAGGCTCGAGCTGGATATATTTTCTTGGTGACGCTCGCAGTAAGTCAGGCCTCTCAGCCGTTTGCTCAACTGAAGGATTGTAGATGTGGCGGCAGCACTGAACAAACTCGGCTTGAATCACAAAATAAAAGATCCATTTCATCACATAACACTTTTGAAATCAGGAAACTTAACTCCAGTTTGGTTAGTCATTGCAGGCCCAGATCCCTTTTTCTTTGTAACCGCCTCGTATCCGTGGAGACACTTGATGAAACCATCAGCATTTAATCGAATGCGGTCTAAGGTTTGTTAATCATGAAGGGCACTTGACAAGTTGTCTGCCGTCCGTCATTCAAATGTGTCACTGATAAGGGTCTTTGTTGTTATGAGGTAATGAGCTGTGTAACCCATTTTTATTCAGTGTAATTATACTTGGCCTACATGCAGAAAAAGCATCAGAGCAGGATGCGTGCAGTATAGACGCCTCATATTGTTTCAGGTATCCTTATATAACACTAATTGCACATTTTGTTGCAGCCATTTTAAAACGTCTGGAGTTGCAAAGGCATGGTATACTCATTTGAAAGCTTTTTTTTTTTTTTTTTAATTTTCATTTTGTTTACTTAAAGCTTGTCAGCAAGGTTGAATGCTCTTCGTCTATACAGGCCAAGACTGTTAGAGCTCAATTAGTAGCCCCAATTTTCGCCTTGGCTATTAGTTCAACATCATTAGGAGTCTGTGCTGAACAAAAAGGAGTCAAAGTCATCAAAGACACTTCGTCCACATTATCACCAATGAGCATAAGTACAGTCAGACTAGTTTGTTACCCCAAATACAGCAGATTTTGTCCAAAAATTATCCTGTTTTATCGAGCCCGAATGGTGCGATTGTAATTTTCACCGCTTCTACATGTGAGATGCTAAATCTTTTTTGCAGTTGTGGCCGCAGCTACATGCTTTACAGTTGTAGCTGCTGCCCTCTCCTCCTCCTCTTTTGTTTTGATTGAGGAAAAGAAGTTCAGACATATAGGCCCTCTGCTCCAATGTGGCGATGACCTATAGTTCTGTCCGTACACGACAAGAAGCGTGTGGGAGTGTGTGAACGTTTCATCTGAGGTGTGAAGATTCATAGCTGGCAAATGCTAACAGAGATTTTACTTTTCTACTAATAAGAAACTGCACAATAAAGAGCAGACAATTGGAGCATATTTTCTAATGAGCTGTAGTTGGTGATTGAGGTTTTAATGAGCATCATTGTTTTGACTTTTGCTGACCCTGATGATGCGGAAAACATATTCCTCTGGGACTAAAATGTCCATTTACCTTTTAATATGTTATACTGCAAGTTACCAGTTCTAATAAATAAGATAAAAAAAAAAAAAAAAAGTTCTCCTATAGCGCTCTTTAAAGAAGAGAGAACCATATTAGTAACACACCACATGACCGTTGTCGTCTTGCTGCTCACAGGGGTGATGCAGAACGTGGTGTGGTTCTGTACATGAGACAGTTTTTATTGCGGATTCTTAAGTTGCTCTCACTAAAGCTCTTTTACTGAAGAACAGAATATGGGTGAGAGAATGGGCTGGGATAAATGGGCTGCGGGGATTGATGTTGTACAACTCCTCCCCCGGGTTTCCCCTCTCCCTGTGTCTTGTGCTCTCATTAGCTGTAGCTTATCGCTGCACTCATTGCCAGTCACAACTGGGTCACAACACTTTTTCACACTTCTGGATTTGGACTCCCCAACAGTCTCTCAGATTGGGTCTGCGCAAATAGCTATCAGGAGCCTGTTTTGTCAGCACTGGGTGAACTCTGATTAGCCTCTGATCTACGGCTTTTCTCTGCAATTTCAGTGTGTGTGTGTGTGTGTGTGTGTGTGTGTGTAAATTCAGGGCTAGAATTGTATAGCAAGAACTTAGCATAAAGCAGCTGGGCAGGTCTGGGCTCAGAATCATGAGAAGGCAGACCATGATCAGTCATGGGCTCATGACATTGTAATGTAAACAGAAAAACCACAAACATAAACACTCGCATACCAGCCCGATCACTAGATGACCTGATTATACTCCTGCTCTTGTAACATTTTTTTTTTCACTTAAACAGCTACTATCATAAAACAATAACTTAAATTAAGCATGTCGTTGTGTATATAATAAAATTGTAATGTCAATTTTGAAAGAAAGGCACAGTACAAGCCCATAACTTCAGACAGTGTCATATCTATATCTGGCCCTGAATACTTTTGGACACAAGACATGCAGGAGGAAGCACGTAGGGCTAACAGAACAAACAGACTAGCTGTAATACAACACTGACTTGGCTGCAACAGGTGTAATATGGTGACAAGTCCCATGGTGGCTCACCAGCTCTCCAAAAGAAAGTAGCTGCTGCATTGTTTCTTTTTTGTTTTCATAATAATTATGAGTCCTGTCAAAGCTTGTGTGTCAGTGGCGTCATTACTGACGCCTGGGAGTGGAGATAAAGTTTAAAAAAAATAATAATAATCCGTCCATCTTCCGTTATGCTGAACCGCCACCACAATAAGATCAAGTGTTTGCTAGGCTGCGTGCATGTAGCTTAAATTTGTTTGCCCACAGCCGCTTTGAGGCGAAGTTGTTGTGTTGGTCATGTAAGGTGATGGAGAAATAATGACAAGAAGCTCCGCCGAGAGATTCATACAGGAGTCCTGTTCATAAGCATGCACCACCCAGGATCTCCCCATAAATTATTAATGCATCTCAGCTGCAGAGGTACTAACCTTCCGCTAAAGTCATTACTTCAGCCTCTGCTCTGTTGAGGGTGTGTGAAAGCTTTTGTTCAGAAAGCCCGAGGTTTTGTGTGCATTTGGTATTAAGTGTGCGTCTCAACTCCCATTGCATATGACCGCATTTAAGCCTCAGATAAGACTATTATACTAATTGTGTGCATACATAAGGCTAGGTTTCTCCATGACCACTATACTGTCATCACTACCTGGGTTTCCATTAGTCATCTGTTCCATGTAATTACTAGTGTGTGCTTTCTGCGATGCTTCACCACTTTTACCCCAGTATCCGCTCGGCAAGAAAAGCTAAGGGCCATGTGGAAAATCTGTCGGACTGATGAGAAACATACATGAAAGCAGCTGATTAAAATATGGATTCGCCAGGCGCTGTGACAGGTGGACGGGCAGTGTGACACATCTGAGATAAATGCATTTATGTGCGATCGCTTTCTTGCTATTAAAGTGGTTTAGTATCAAGTGCAAAAAAACTACTACGCAGAAATAGCCATTGCTATATTACATTAAAGTTAGATATTGCTTAAAATCTTTTATAAAAACTTTTTAATTCAGGATGATAAAATTATTTGTTGTTAAATTGCCAGTGTAATTTATAATGTGTGAGATTTGCATTCTTTTATTATATTATTGAGATTTATATAGTATATTATTTTTCTGCAGTTGAAAACTATGAGATATGGGCCATTTTTGCATTGGCAAAAGTCTTTTTCATAGCAGATGTTTTTACTAAGGAAAAGCACAGGCGTTACTACTTTTCTTCATTAAATGAAACAAAGGCACTGGTATATTTAAAATTGTTGTGTCTCAAAATATTTATGAACAAAAGCTATCTTATTTCACAGAGCAGGCTTGGCTGATCACAGCTCTCTGCAGGCTGGAATTAGCTTTTCTAGGCAGCCTACCTGCTGAAAAATAACCTCATATAATCGTTAGATGAAAGCGCCGTGCAGCTCGGTCCCTCTCTTTTATTTTTTTCCCCTCCTCTCCTCTCCATTCCCCTCTTCCCTTTACATTTTTTCCCCTAATATAAATTTGGTTCTTCTAGAAGGCTCTAAGCTGTTTCCTGTGAGGAGGCATGTTCCAAATATGCTGATGGTACAAAGCAGCAGGGTGGCATGAAAATATCAAACAAAATGGTGCTTGTGAGATCAATTACATGATAGAAAATGGAGGTTTAAGTCTACTGTATATGCTGCAGCATATAGCTGTTCATATTTCGGTGCTTGCCTGCTAGCTGTCTAATCTCTTTTCCTTTATTTTTTATAGGAAAAGCTAAGGCTGTTTTTTAATTGAGTGTTTTCCTAGTTAATCCCTTGCTGGGTGTGTGCATGTGCATGTTCAAGTGTGTGCTCGCATGTGATAAATAAACCGGTTGTGTTGTACGTCTGCGTTGGAAGTCGTCTAAATGTACATGTTCTTGTGTTTGTTAGGGGATATGTATCCGGTCCTTTTTTTTTTTTTAAATGCTTTGCTGAATAATGCAGAAATCCCGTGTGGCCATGTGCAAGGTGCTGCACATGTCTTGAAAAGGAAGCTTGATAGTGTTGTTACTACCGTTTCCAGTTGTGTGCTGTGTAGCACTGAGATTATAGCCTTCCATTCATAAGAACGGGGATTTCCTGACAAGGACCAACACCACTGTCTCAATAAACCCCTCAGGATGCGAAACACACACACGCGCGCACACACACACACACACACACACACACGCACACTCTTCAGGCTTAACACAGGTTTTGCAGATGACTCAGAATTCCTTAGGTAGAACAACTTAAAGGTGATGATGGCCGGAGCACCACATCGCAGCTTAGGCCTGTGAAGCACTGTCATGTCTCGATTCTATTAAAATGAAATGCTCACACATTCTCTCCCAGTGGTGGCATGCCAAGTAGGGCAGGACAACACTGGGGGGACAAGGGATGGAGGTTATTTGGCACAATGGAGGGATGGAAACCAAGTAAGCCTATCACACTAAGGAGACCGCTCATGATATCCGACCATCAGGGATCAATCTGTAATGTCAGATCAGGGGCAGCTGTAGTCTAATTAGAGATGTCAGCTTATGCCTGCAGGATGGCCTTGTTAGATCATACTGGGGAGGCAAATAAATCACTTTATCCTCCATCCTCCTCCAACATTAAGAGCAGCCCGAACATTTGTAAGTAAAAAATGCATCTCATTTTGAGACAATCTGTAGTTAAAGATATTGCAGTCATGAAAAAGGTGGGGACAGGTATGTGTCGAGCTCATATCATCAGGAGGAGTGAGGGCTGATTGGTTTTTACTGTTTACTGTAATAACTGTGACAACAGAAATTGTATTGACACAACAGGTAAGATGCTAATTTTATGTCTCATCAGGAAATATCTTAGTAATGACACATAAGGAATTTCACAGAAAATTGAAATTTATTTTAAACATACAAATGGGCTTTAAAATTACATGTTTTTTTTTCTCATATCAAAATGAATAAATCAAGCACAGCTTCATTACTGCCAACACTCCAATTTCCATGTGTCATTTACTCTTTTAATTATAAAAAAGCAATCATTTTGTTGCTTCGTAGATATTTAGTACCACTCAGTCAAAAAGATGGCAAGTTTTGATAATTTAATATCTGGTGAGTAATTTCACATTGTACAGTGTTTTTTCTTTTTTTTTGTTTTTTGAGTCTCACTGTTTCCTCTGGTAGTTTGATAATTCGACCTCAGACACACGGATGATTTTTAGTCACTTTGTTTTTGGATAATCCGTCAGCTCTTTCCTCGCGTAGACCTGTATATTTTATATTTCCACATTCCTGAAATGAAGAAGATGCAGCTGCTTTTAATCCCTGCTTTGCTCTCTAATTACAAAGGATTTACTGATTATAGTTATATTCTTCTTGTATTTTTTTGGTTTAGCAAAAATTACATGGCACTTGTTTACAAAGCTCCCTGCCAATTGCTTTGGCTTTTACTAATGTGTTTTGATGTACCCCGAACCAGTTTTAAAGCAGGCACGGATGAAATGGCTGGCCTGATAAGAAGCTGAAAGAAGGCAGCATGGGGTATGTAGTGAGTGGGCTATATGTGAGGTAAAATATTAAATAGCAAAATGTAGATTGTGTCTATTTGTCAGAATATATTGGATGACATTTGAGGTCCTGAATTGGTTGCAGTTAGACCAAAATCAACTCCTCGTACAAGGTGCTTAAAATACAGTTAAGATTTTAAGATTTTATGGGGTTTTTTTTTTTTTTTTTTTAATACTGGCTCTGGTTTCATGTTTTACTTTCTTCAGAAGTTCTCTTTAAATGCTCTGCACAGTGCAGGTGTGGTGCTCCCCAGAGGATAAGACAGAAACAGTTGACTACTTCTTCAACTTGTACAAACAAGATTTAAGATTGTTTAATTTAACCTCTTCAGTTTGTCACGGAACATATGCAGCCTGTTCTGGACTACAGAAAATGCTGTACTGCCAAGCAGCGCGCACATTTTTGTTTCAGTTTTTTCACTGCAAAACATTAGATTTGGTGCAAATCATCTTTTGCCAGACTCTTTGCCACTTTTCAAGTACTCAAGTCGCTGGTTGATTTCTATGGCATTTGGCATACTGCTTGAGCTAAAGCCCTGTTCTGAGTTCTTCACATCAGGGGGACTCGACTGTGACCTTGAAGAGCTAAACTGACTGCTTTTTTTCTCAGTAAGAGCTCGATTTGAAAGCCTGTGTTTCCCTCCCTGTTATTAGAGCTAATATATTTTAACTTGTGGGGAAGCGAGTGTGTGTGTGTTCTCACTGCTGTAACTAAACCCCTGGGTGGTCCTGTGTATCAGCAACAGCAGGGTGGAACAGGCTGTAACCATCCCTAAGATGTGGCTTAGGCTTTGTATGTTTTTGTGTGTGTGTGTGTGTGTGTGTGTGTGTGTGAGTGAGAGAGAGAGAGAGAGAGAGAGAGAGAGAGTGGTATATCCTTTTAATCATATTAAGCTTTAACTATGCCACGTTGTTCTAGCAAACTCCAGTAGCAGTCGTTGGCAATAGCCAGAGAGCCACCTCACCATCAATATTCTCTGTCTGTGCTGGCTCAATTGATGATTTCACAGCCCTCAAGTATCTTGTTTCACAGTTCAGGTTTTCCCATATGGGGATAAGAGAGATGCTTTAGCCCTGTTACTTGCTGTTAGCTGCTGAGCTGCTGCCTGGTGATGTGACACTGTTGTTCAGCAAGGCCTGTATCCCAGCCAGCTTTCTGTTTGGTTGAGGGAGAACATTGTATTTGGTCCGACTCAGCTGCTTTCTAATAATTTTCTCCATTTCCCTGGGTGTCACAGCTGCTTAATTATTGCTTTCCTTCATCGTATCACTCCGATTTTGGCGCATTCCTCTGCCATTTACCGGGACGGTGGACGTGCAACGGGTGTTGTTTTTCATAGGAAATGATGTCACCATGAACATCGCCGCCCACATCGTCAGATACACTCCCCGGGACACGTTGCATGGCAACCATTAAGTGTCATTGTCAGGAGGATTTGTGAAATGTAATATCATCCAGAGGGGGCAGGGACACCAGGAGGACAGCTCTCCGGCTCAGTGCTGCTGCTCGGAGAACCTGCTGTCAGATAACACAATAGGTGTGTGTAGGAACATTTGAGTCCTGAATGTGTTTAATACAGATTATCGCTCAGCCACTGGCTTGCTATATTTCCCCCTCCCCACTTTTTCCTCCTCCGTTAATGGAAACTACATTGTAGTGAGAATTGACATTGCTGTGTTGGCCAAGTGCTGCTGCTAAAGTGGGAACTGGTGACAATGCAATAAAAAATGTAGAGGCCTTTTTGTATCTGGTTTACCGAAGCACTTAATGTCATTTCTCCTGAGCCCCAGTTATATTCTGAAAATGGTAATGGATTTTTCTTATGTATACATGGTGTGTGTGTGTGTGTCATCTATAACAACCTAAGTGCGAGAAATTGACACTTAAATCTACACCAACTGTGTTGAAAGAAGTCTTCAAGTTGGACTAAAGCTGGATTTAAAAATATTTTATTTTCATTGCATCTTTGTGCTGGATCAGACAAGACACAAAAAGTTTAGCGAACGTTGTTAGCGGTTTAGTGGTCATTCTTCTCTTATCTCCTAAAAGTAAGAAGAGTCATAAGATGGAAACGAGGAGAACATCTCAGTCACACGTCTCCTTCTGTCACTATCTGTGTACGTCTGAATGTGCCAGTTAATGATGCACATCAACCAGGACGAAATCAGAAGGTGGAAACTGTTGTTTGGAAAAAAATAAATAAAAAAAAAGCAAGCAATGTTTTCCACGGTTGATTTGTTTACGTGCATGTTGTCCTCCTGCCTTGTGGGCCCACACGGTGTTGAGAGAGCTGACTCCTTGTCAGGCTGACAGGACAAGGTATTTCTAGCAAGGGAATCAATTTTTTTTTTTCCACGTGCTTTTTGAGTCTTTAATGTAATCTCATAAGAGCAAGCCCACAGAGACGTCCTTCTCAGCGGAGACATACCAGCTCATACGCCGGTCTGTCTGAATAAGCCTGTGATTGTATGTGTTCGGAGCACAGGGCACGTTTGCCTTAGTGGGAAGTTGGGGGTGGATTTGTGTATGTAAGCATGCTGAAGAGAAAAAGAGAAGGGAAGATGCAGTTGTGTGTCTGCTTAATAGCAGTGTTTTTTTAGCACGTTCATATTTTCCCATTAACATCGCACCGAGGCAGAGATTTGACGCCTGTGGCTTCCAAGAGATAATACACATGGAGAGGCGCAAGATAGGAAGTGTGTGCATATGTGGTGAGAGAATATACGGGAGAAGGTCACAGAAATAATATGCGACTATGTGTGAAAGAGAGAAAAGGGAGCTGGAGTACGATGCACTGGTGAAAATTAGAAGCTTGTGTCTGTTCATTGTGAAATCCGCTTCCATCTGGGCTCTTAATATCATAACATCTCAGCAGTCTGTCCTGGTACAACAGTCTATTAGGCTCTGCTGAGAATTTCAACACTCACAGGCTAGCATTGGTGGTGAAAGGAGAAATATTTGCCAAACTACAACTAAATGATGTTGGTCTGAATCTGCAGAGTAGCTGGGAGCTTTAGCAGAATGCCGAATTCCCTCATAAGATAAACTCAGGCAGTTCCCATTGTAAGCATGTTAATACATGTAAGGATTTCTTACAATCCTTCCACTGCTGTTGTTGCATGTAAGGGTTAAAAACCACATGCTGACAGCTATACAGAAAGGCATTTTCACAGAATTTAGGTTACTGCTACAAATGGATCTGTTGTTTATGGACTGCAGTGCAGCAGAAGTTTATCTATGAATGCTTTTTTCCACTCCATCCTGCATACTGGTGCAAACCTGCAGGGGGGTTACAGTTTGTGCAACCAAACGTACAAATGGTTTTGGATGTCTTGATTTTTTTTTTTTTTTTTTTTTTTTCCTCTGCAAAACAACTTTGTCAATCTAAGTCTGCTATGATCTCTGTGTGTGCATTATTGTAATGTCTCTATGATGACACTCTCCATTATCCATTTAAAAACACCCACAAAAAATCTGTTAAAAAGAAGATATTTGTTTTTGTGCTCATGATGCTGACAACTACTGAAGCAAATACATTACTGTACAGCAACTGAATGATCACATCTCGCTTGGATTCAAGATATGTTTTTGAAGAAATCCTGGATTTCTTACAGAATATATAGACATGCAGTATCGGCATTTCTGAAATTCCAGACTACCTCTGTCTGTGCAGGTGTTCACCATGTGCTTTTGTGTCGTATGTTTCCGGCATTAAACAAAGCCATAAACATTAATCTATGTGCAGGAAGACGTTTTCATTAGTCTGAGCTTCATGGCTTTTTTTTTTTTTTTGCCTTCTTCAGGAAAATCGTCATCAAGATTGGCAAGAAGAAAAAGCGAAAGCCGGAGTCTTCAGAGGAGGAGTCCGATGATGATCCTCCCCCACGACACGCTCCCAAAGATGATGACTCTGTAAGATTGAGGACATTCACACACACACACACACACACACACACACACACACACACACACACACACATATACATATATATATATATAAACACATGTGCGAGTTGCTATAATTGTAACTGGGTTGTGGTGCTTGGGAGCATCGTATTTAATTTCGCTCTATCAAATCATTATTAAAACGCTAAACTGTGAGATAGGGCAGGATTTTTAGATGAGCATTGGGGCTTTTAACTCACCACATTATTCACCTGCGCTGCTATTGTCTGTGGTGTCACGCAGCTGCTGAAAGAAAATAAAGGCAATGATGAGCTCTGCTTCTGTTACAATTCTGACACAAGGCGGTGTGTGAAGTGTCCTCGACCTGACTGTTCACACTGCTGCTGAGCTCTGAAGAATGATTCGCAGCTTTATTAAGAGACAGTGAGGACTGACTCGGTGGGGTCTTTGTAGAGGTTGTGCAGTAGGTGGCTCTCGCAGATACATATTCTTATCTCTGTCTGCCGAGACACCTGACAGCAGAAAGGCATTATCTAGGCCAAAGCGGCAACAGCAGCACCTTGCTACGGCCGTGTTCACACAACCAAATATATAGATATCAATTATGAAATGTTAAATTGGATGGTGTTTTTAATTACTCATTGTTTTAATTTGAAAGGAACTGTAATTGACATAGATTTTTTTCTTTTTCCTTTTTTACATTGGCAAACAGATTTAAGATTTATATTTATTCTAAGAAAATATCTGACATCGTCCCACCACCTCTGTCTCTCCCTCACCCTCTCTCTCTCTCTCTCTCTCTCTCTCTCTCTCTCTCTCTCTCTCCCTCCTTTGTGCGTCCTATGCGGACTACCGCCTATGATATAATTACCCTTGTTAAATGGTGCCCCTGGCCTTAATTAAAACAGTCTGTTGATAACTCATTTAGGATGATCCCGAGGAAGAAGTCAAAGTAGCGTGGCCGACAGCTAGAAAAGAAGCATAGCCTCCTAAGGGGATTCGGCCCTGTTCTTGTGGCGTGTGGCAGGTTTGACTTCCCAGCTTCTGGTCAGCTCGAATTTGGGGATGTGAGTGTATATCTCCATGGGGATATTATACTCCACACCTAATTAACTTTGGCTCAGTGGCATTTATTCCTAATTAACTACATATTATCATTAGGAGGGTCTTGTGTATTGATGCAGGATACAGCAGCCCACGCATATGATAATTATAAAGACTTGACAAGAAGGAACAGAAGCTGGATTTTAAACCGCTTGTTTTTTGACATTTTTTTTTTTCCTTACTGCTTCCTTTGGTATTGGTCCAAGTGAGCATATGCTATCACCTAGACAAGATGATGAGCCTTTCACCCTAAACATTAACTGACTAAAACTTATTTTTCATGTATGAACCGATCCAGATCAGCTTTTTTTTTTTTTTTTTTTGTAATTGATCTTCCCATTCTTGTTTTTTCCTTCTCTAGAAGAGGAGATCTAATCGACAGGTGAAGAGAAAGAAGTACGCTGAGGAGCTGGAGGCCAGGTTGTCAGATGAGGAAGTCAAGGTTATTGTGAAAACCAAGAAAACCAACACGGCAGCATCCAAGGAGCCCGCTCTTCAACTCTTTGTTGTAAGCATTTCCGCCTGAAAATTTCTTGTATGTTGAAGAAGAAAGATACATATTGAGTGCCAATTTTTAATAATTTAGATGCAACGACAGAGAAATTAGCAGGGGAATATCATGAAGCCAGCCAAAATCATTTATATTACAATTTCCAAACATTTCATGCTAGAGCCTTGTAGATTACACATCAATATAGACATGAAAAAGCTCAAAGAAACCTTAGGAGCAGCCGTGTACAGAGCGTTGTTGTATTATTTACACTTTTTGTTTTGTTTTTTTTTTAACCACATTGTCCATTGGCTTTAACAGACTATGAACACACCCTAACCCTAAATATTTGATGTCCGCTTAATTTTTAGGAGAACCCCAGTGAAGAGGACGCTGCTGTTGTTGATAAAATCATGTCTTCTCGTATCATTAAGAAGGAGGTAAAAATAATTTGATTTATTCTTATTTTTATTTTCCTGTTTTTTTTTTAATGAATGTAAGAGATTCTGAAAAGTTTGAAATGTATCTCTAATTTGTCTGTTATTTTAATCCTCTCTATAGGTTTCTCCAGGAATTGTAGTCGAAGTGGAAGAGTTTTTCGTAAAATACAAAAACTAGTAAGTGGAGTTAGCATTGTAGAATTACATCATTAACCATAACAGCAAAAGTGGGCATGTTTTTATTCCCTTTTATTTAGAATATCTATAATTTATTATATATTTTTGGATTATTTATGACTAATGAGAGCAAGAGAGAGTGAATGACACTATAATTAAGAATGTGATCGGCTAATGGAGGCTTTTCCTGGTGGGATGCCATTCCACCTACCTCTCAAAGGGGGGGAAAACAACCTTAAAGAAAAAACCTAAAAATTCTAGCTCTTTTTCATGCCAAATTATCAGGCTGAGAATTTTTCTAAGGTACTATTCATGAACCACGGGTTTTAGTACCTCATCTTAAAACAGAAATGATTTCTTTTCAGACGACAGATCATCAGTCTTCACCCAAATTGCATCCATTAAAGTTTCAGCCGAATGATGTAAAAGATGGAAACCTGAGTTGGTGGTCGGCCCAATTGCTGTTTAGAAAGTGTTTTTCGGGCTCTCTCACCCTGATCTCATTGTGCGTTCGCTTGTGTTTGTGCGTGTCAGCTCCTACCTACACTGTGAGTGGGCCACAGAGCAACAGCTGGAGAAGGACAAGAGAATTCAGCAGAAAATCAAACGCTTCAAGATGAAACAAGCACAGAGGGCACTCTTCTTCGCAGATGTAAGGCTTTGTGACTGCTTGCGGATGTATTATATATTGCCTGTGTCTGTACCAGTGTTTCAGTATTGGGTATGAGTAGGCGTGTGTGAACCCTGTGTTCACAATATGGTGTCTCCTAACAAGTGTGTGTGCTTGCATGTAAATATTAAAAGTGGATGAAGATATGTTTAGTATTTTGTTTTCATGGGGACGCACATCTGTGTGCATGTATTTGAATCTGTTTTATTGACTCGGTTGATACAGTAGTGACGTTTGTCGCAGATTCCAGATGGTGAGTGGTCACTTGGGTTTATTCTCCCTCCCTTTCTCTGTCTCTCAGATGGAAGAGGATCCCTTTAACCCTGACTATGTAGAAGTAGACAGAGTGCTGGAGGTGTCGTATTGTGAGGACAAAGATACAGGAGAGGTAAAGTGAATCTTCTTTCAATTGGTAATCGTATCTGTGAGCAGCGTGCGTGTGCTTATTTGTGTTTGCGAGCTTGAACATGTTTTACTTCAGTTTTTTTGTGGTTTCATTCCTTTCAAGGTATTCTCCACTAGCAATCCTAGCTATGTCTTTGTATCTCAGAAGTGCCCAAGGCCATCCTAATGGGCTTCCTTGCAGCCTTTGTTAATTTTATAAAAGTGGAGCTTGACCTCACTCTAGTCCTTTCAAGCATTCATTCTTCTCTGCCTCCTGCAGGAGGTGGTGTACTACCTGGTGAAGTGGTGCTCTCTGCCTTACGAGGACAGCACCTGGGAATTGAAGGACGACGTAGATCAGAGCAAGATTGAAGAGTTTGAGCAGCTGCAGGCAGCCAAGCCAGACTCGCACAGGGTGGTAAGCCATGCCCACCCACATTCCTCCACTCTCACTGTCCTCCCATTTTCTCCATTGCTCTCGCATTGTTTGGATATTTGGTGTTGGGTCTTTGAAGTGCTAATAAGTGAGTTCCTCTTTAGGGCAAAAAAATAAATTAATAAATAAAATCACCCTTTGTATGGGATAGTGAAATTATTAAGCATCATTAGCAAACATTAAACCTGCCTAAAATAGGCCACACTCATGCATTAAACACCTGCTGTCTGTCACTTCAAGAGCGGTATGTATCCATTTATCTCTCTTGTGTATTTCCTTAGTCATGCATCTGATTATGGAGAGTAGAATAATTTAATTCCTCGGAAAAGTGCTCGTACAGAATACACATTTTAACCCTTCCCTATATATCTGTCTCGTAGGAGCGGCCCCCAGCCAATCTGTGGAAGAAGAGGGAGCAGTCTAGGGAATACAGGAATGGCAACAGCCTCAGGGACTACCAGCTTGAGGGAGTCAACTGGCTCCTCTTCAACTGGTACAACAGGTTAGTTATAGTCTCTGTACATAGATACTCTGGAGTGAATCACCATAATTTTGATCAGACCTTGTTGCGGTTTTTAGTCATTCTGTCAAAAGTTCATAAATCATAAAGCTTCAGTAATCCCACAAAGGTATAATACTGTAGGGAATGTATTGATTCAGAGAGTTTACAAAAGCATGTTGTAATTCAAGATTTATGTTTTCTGTGCGTGGGGATCGTAGATAATGAAACTGTCATTTGGCTGTATTCACGTTACTTGGTTCGGCCTGCACAAAGGGTAAAATTTCCTGCTAGGTTGCACGCTGCTGCAGCAACAGTTGGTTTTCTTTGCCCATGAAACACTGCGAAGTACATCTTGCATTAACCCTGGGAATTGACTTTGTTATGTGTGAGCATGCAGCAGTTTGTGTATGCCCACACAGAAAGATTCATCAAAAGTAGAGAGCTGTTTAAGAGGCCGCTGGGAATATCTGCACGCTGCAATTAGCATCAAGACATAATACCCCCACCCACTGGACAGCTGAATAAATGGTTTGCCGGAGTGCACCACGCAGCAGAGTTACATTTGCCATTATGCTGTATCTCATCGGTTTTCTCTGTTATTATTGCTGATGATGTTCTTTTTCTCCTCTTTTGTTTTCTGTTTATTCTTTTAGTATCATGGGGCTTTTTTTTTTTTTCCATTTTCCTCCCTGTCCTCTTCATCTATTTTCTCATCTTCACCACGGTGTTTCCTTTATCCCACCACATAAAGAACCTCTACACACCAGGGATGTGATCTTTAAATGTTCAGACAAATGTAATTGGCTTCCTCTGCTGTTTTGTTTTTTGGGTTTTTTTTTTTTATTCCACCCCAATTCTATGTCCCCTACTTCTACTCTAAATTTTGTCCCGTTCCTCTGACAGACGGAACTGCATCTTGGCAGACGAGATGGGACTGGGGAAGACCATCCAGTCCATCACATTCCTAGAGGAGATCCATCGTGTGGGCATCAAAGGGCCATACCTCATTATTGCTCCACTTTCCACCATCGCCAACTGGGAGCGCGAGTTCCGCACTTGGACCCACCTTAACGTCATCGTCTACCATGGAAGCATGGTCAGCAGGCAGATGCTCCATCAGTATGAGATGTACTTCAGGGATGCGCAGGTAAATAATCTTTAACAGAAGGAGAGATAGTTTGAATGCAATTGCATAAAAGGTCAGTTTCTGGCTTGTAATCGGCCAATTCACTATCTAAGAGGCATTTCCCATTTCATGAGTGCAAATCTAAGTCTCCTGGGTGGTGTAAGAATCAGTACAGGGCCAGCACAGACAGAAAATTTTGGATGAATTACAGTCCAATATCAACAGTAAGCTTCTGCCCTGTGTTAAACTGGCAAGATTTTGCCTCAAGATGTCTTTTTGTATCAAGCAAATTTCAGTCTAATGGCTTCATTCCCACAATTAGAGCTTGTTTTATAAATCTAAGTAAGAGTGAAGTTTGTTTCCACAGTGTGATTTAAATCATGCGAGCCCAATGAGGGAGGTTTCATGAGATGTCGGATATCTTAATCAGAAATATTTATTGGCCCTTTGGGCATCAAGGAGGCAGGTAGTTTAGTAATATAATGCCTTCCTATATCTAAAGCTGTCCTCTGAAAGGCTTTATTTAACACTACAGATTTTTTTTTGCATTGCTCAAGCCCATGTGTTGCCAACTATCTCCCCAAATAAGGCTATTCCATATTGCTCACATATATGTGGAAAAATTCTTTTGGATACTTAAATATAAACACAATCTGTTGTCACGACGAGGGTCTGCCCAGACGTTTGTCTCAATAAGGACGATGGATACCATCTTTCCCCGAATGTTTACACACCTCCCCTACACTTGCTATCAATAAGAGGCCCTGCTGTAGCCTTGGTTGCTATGGTTACTGCCAATGGGAGTGGAGCAGCTGTGCGCTCGCCAGGGCGGAGATGGACGATGAACTCTAGTGACCTGTGACTGACCTTGTGTTGTAGGCAATTTGAATAACAGAACCCAGACTGCTACAAAAGTATTGTAGGTTAGTATAAATTCCTTTGCACGATATTAGTTTCATCTGACAAATGTAGTGACAGTGGTGCTGCTTCATGCTATGTATTCTGTGTATGATCACCTCAGCGGTTGTTTTGGCGTTTGCGAGAGAAGAGCCTGTTGCGTCTCCATGGCCGAACCTGCACCTTCTTTTATCCCGACTTACCTAATCTTTGCCTTTTCCTAAATACAGTTGAGCAGAAAGCAAAATCAGTGTGCTTACATTTTTGTGAGTGAATAGCAGTTATTCACTTCGATTAAAATAATCACAGTGCTTTTTTGCAAAAACAGCAGCACTGCGTCAGCAGCATGAAGTCCTGTGAGTAATCTAATGATATGTTTCAAAACAGGACGCCTGCATACAACAAAGGCAGTCGGATATCGAAAAGCCAGGAAGAATGTGATTATCGTGTGTAACGCAAAGCCCAGATGCGCCGAGACTCACTGGGGCTAATGTAACAGACTTACTCACTGCAGTGTTTTCGGAGCCAAAACTCACCTGAAAAAAGAGGAAAGTAGGCACCAGTTAAAATCAGTGAAACCAGTAGGACGACTCAAAAGTTGTGAGTTGCTTGTGTTGATGCAAAGTTTTGACAATCATTGCTCAGATTTGGAGAAAAGAAAAATCCATTGATTGATATCTGTCACACTTAAAATCATAGTAACGTAATGTTAAAGAAACAGGTCAGATGATGAAATCCAACTCTCAGCACATGGCTGCAACGTCACGATTCAAGTGGTTGATAATACTAATGTAGCATATAACAAGATTCAGAGAAGGGCAGATGCCTGACAATAAGTAGGCTAGTAGGCAGTTAGTGAGCCTTGAACAGGGGCTTTCTGTGGTTGGCAGGCCCCGTGATGTGTCACAACAGGCACTTAGGAGCTCTTAGTATTCAAACGAACTGTAGGAGGAATTAACGTGAGCAAGCGAGCGGGGGGGGGGGGGGGGGAGCCGCAACCAGGCTGTCTCCCAGGCAGCCTGTGATGTCATAGCAGCCCCCAAAGGGAGCTCTCTGTCAGTGCTGCTCAGGCATATCAGAGAGAGGCGCTCCTCCACAGCAGTCTGTTGGCTGGCTGGCTGGGGGAGGAGGTTACTGGATAACTGAGCATCCCTGGAGGACTGTTGTCAAGGCAATAGATACAAATGATGAGGCGTGGTGAGGCAAAGGCTCCCCAGACAGAAAAACAAACAAATAAACAACATAAAGACTCACTGGTGGGTACACGCTCAAGTCCTGCTTGTACTGTAGATTGCCTCCCACCCAGGAGGTGTGTGAATTCTAAAAATAGAGTAGGCCATGCATTTGCTGTCAACAGCACAAAGCTGCAAATTAGTAGGTTTCTAATGTCAGCAGGAAAGAGGGGCATCTCCCAGGGTGCGATGGGTAACTCCACCTGAATTATGAATGTGTTTACAGCATCCCCCACCCCCCATATTCCCCTGTGCGACAGTTTTTGTATCCTTGTAGAAAACAAAATTCTCTGCATCATTTAAACAAGCAAATTGATCAAGCAAACATACTGTGTTTTTTTTTCCAAATCATCTCTCAAAATGTTGAATCATTGTTTCCAAATTCTTTATAAACCCATTCAATAATATTTGTCCTACATCTCTTCCCCTCTTCTCTTCAGGGGCGACCCATGCGGGGAGCCTACAGGTTCCAGGCTGTGATCACCACCTTTGAGATGATCCTCGGAGGCTGTCCCGAACTGAACGCCATAGAGTGGCGCTGTGTCATTATCGACGAGGCCCATCGCCTCAAGAACAAGAACTGCAAGCTGCTGGAGGGCTTCAAGCTCATGACCCTGGTACATAAATCATTAAGCAAGAATTACAACATTTCAAGCAGCAGCTTGGCACAGACTTTTTTCACTTACTATTTTAAAAGCAAATTCAACCTGTAATTCAATTCTGGAAACAATGTGTGCTGCCTTATCTGTAGTTCTGTTTGGTACACAGTTTAATTAAATAGGAATGCCTATATTGAATTTTGTATAGTCAAATATTCTGTTGTTCTGCCTCTTTTAGGAGCACAAGGTCCTGCTGACAGGCACGCCTCTCCAGAACACAGTGGAGGAGCTCTTCAGCCTGCTCCACTTCCTGGAGCCTGCTCGCTTCCCCTCAGAAAACACCTTCATGCAGGAGTTTGGAGACCTCAAAACTGAGGAGCAGGTGGAATAAATGATCCCACAGCAGTGTACTTAGTGACAGGAATACACCTGTTACATGAGCAGAATCATGTTTACCTGAACATTCACCGTTGTTAAAGGGGAAACACCGTTTCAGTAATTATTGATTTAGAGGTTTCACGACACACACTGTTCGCATATAAAGATCCTAATGGTACAGATGGAACTCTTGACATGAGGCTTTTTCTAACTAGGCCACAGTGACATTTTGTACAACACACAGACACACAACCAACATATGGTGGGTAATTATAACAGATAATGGGGTATTATGCTACTCATTGTTGGACATGTATTGCACAAGAGGAAAAAAAAACAAAAACAAAAACATAAAAGTTTTAGCCTTCCTTCTACAGATTGCAGTTTGGCATTTCATTTGTAGCCCGTTGTGCTTGAGAGATGCTCTGGAAAAGACCACTGAAACGCGTTTAAAGTGCGGTGCTTGTGGTGAAAGCTAAAATATTTGGAACAGCTACAGTTCAACATGGGATGCTAAAGTGGAAGCTCTTAGTGCCAGCGTGAATGTGAAATCCTTTTAATAGTAAAAGTCGCTGGCGCTTTTAAGAGATTCTTTATCAGCACATAACATAACTCATGATAGCTGACGAGGACCAGTGAGTGTAATAAAAAAAGAGAACAGTGCTTGGGGACAGATGGCTCACGGGGAGGTCTAGTCGTAACCAGGCTTTGGTGTGGAGAAAGAAGCCAAACGTTTGAACACTGACTTCAAAACCCAGATGGTAGCTCTACCACCAGCTGTTGATTGTGTACATTATAAGATGTCGCCCTTGATATAGAATTTAACAAATTTTATTGTTGATTAGCCATTGAACCTTGGAAATCTGTGACAACACTAAAACTTCCAACGCCAGAATCCCAGAGCAGCTTGTGGACGTAAACTCCTCACCTTTGTGGTCCACAGGTGCAGAAGCTTCAGGGCATCCTGAAGCCCATGATGCTGCGCCGGTTAAAGGAAGACGTGGAGAAGAAGTTGGCTCCTAAAGAGGAAACCATCATCGAGGTCGAGCTCACCAACATTCAGAAGAAATACTACCGTGCCATCCTAGAGAAAAACTTCTCTTTCCTGGCTAAAGGAGCCGGCCAGTCAAATATGCCCAATCTGGTCAATACCATGATGGAGCTGAGAAAGTGCTGCAACCACCCCTACCTCATTAAAGGTGCCTTTTTAAAGTTAAATACAAGTTCACATGGTTAAATGTACTTTAAAAAGCTAACATTCAACGATGGGATAATCTTTCCTTTCAGATTTGCTTCAAAAGTTTTATTTTTATGGAGCTCTACAGTCAGCATAAACATAGAGAGTCTTGTTCTAGAGAAAAAACATGAGTAGTTCCTGATGTATCCTTATTTTTGCTACATCAGGGGCAGAAGAGAAAATCCTGGAGGACTTCAAAGAAGTATATAGCCCCACTGCCATGGACTTCCATCTGCAGGCCATGGTGCAGTCTGCCGGGAAGCTGGTTCTTATTGACAAACTGTTGCCTAAGATGAAGGCCGGAGGGCACAAAGTGCTCATCTTCTCCCAAATGGTGCGCTGCCTGGACATCTTGGAAGACTACCTCATTCAGAGAAGGTAACGATGAAGGATTTGTCAGTTGTCACACAAGTCCGGAAAAGTGCTTTCAACTCTGTCAGTCATTTTTAAATGTTACGGTTTGCAGGAAAGAAGAGGTCAGAAATAAAAATGAATTCTGGTGAAATGAGCGTACATCACATAAAACACAAGAAGGACTTAAGTGGCTGACTTTTAAAAAGTCAGTAGTAACACTGTTCACTAAATGGGTGGAATATCTGCTGCCTTCTGTCACATGTATGTAGGAGGGAAAATCAGCTTATGCATAAGCTTTATAACAGATGTTGTTTTTTTTCCTTATTCTTCTTATGAAACTTTTCATTGTTAGCTAAGTGCTGGTGCTCAAAAACAGAAATTCACTCTTGCTCTCCCACTTTAGCGGATTCTTTGTGGTTCAAAGAAAACCGAATCACCGACAGGATTTGGTACACATTGTGAAAGATCATCTGCAAAATTTAACGGCTACAAAGGAACAAGGCAAGGAACGGCTCACGTTGCGATACTGGACAGCCAACGTTTGGTGAGAGCTGTCGGCAGAGACATTAGCAAGGAGGAATGGAGCCCCGTGATTTATCACAACAAATGAGTCAGAAACAACATATACACTCATTGATCCATCCATCCATTTTCTAAATCCATTATCCTGTTCAGGGTTTTCAGGAGGCCGGAAATACCGTAACATGCACACATGTAGCATATGTACACAATACAGGAAGGCTTAATTAACGTTCATGCTCATCACTGCAGGCAGTTTTAAGTGTCACCTGACCTGCCGGAAATTGTCTAGAAAGGAGCTGTCGGGAAGCCGGGGATGATATTTTCTTTTCTCGTCTTTCACGACCATTTTCACGATATGTCCAAACAGAATCAGTCAATTTGGCCAAATCTATGAAAACATAGTGTTGAATCTTTTTACATCTGATGAACATGCTATTTTAGTGCAGCCGACACCTCCGTTCCACCAAGTTGTCTCAGTTTAAATGTTCAAGTGGTTGTTTAAAAAAATTTAAAAAAAAGTAAAATAATGACAGAATCTGTGTCTCTCCTACTTCTGAGCAAAGGGACTGATTTTCAGATCCAAATAGGGGTGAGCGAAAAGGGAAAAGGCACGTGGGCTTTCACATGGCCATAAAGCTACCGCCTACAACCAAGTTTAGAATAATGCCGTCACCGTGCCTTTCTCTCTGTGTCTGGTTATGTCTGTCACCAATGTCTTGGGTAATGCCCAGAAGTTCCATTAAAATATTAATTCAGTCATTTAACTGAGCTCATTTGCGTCTTGAGAACATTCAGCGTCACAAGCACAGGGACGGTTTTACAACCAAGTGTTTTCAATTGGCTTGGATGTTTTAGGGAATTAGGACTTTGGGTATCTTGTTCACATCTGTCATTATGTTTATTCTCAGGTCTCCTGAGTGTCAGTCCTCTGTCTTTTCCTTCTCACTTCATTGTCCTTTTGATACTCTCATGCCTCCTTTTCTGCCTCTTTCTCTCTCTATCGTGCTTCCTTCTGGCTTCCCACCAGCGGCAAGAGAAAACCCTTAACTATTGTAAACATGTGAGGCGCTGTGCAGCACAAACCTCAGACAGGGTTCAGCAGCAGGTTACAGAAGCCCTCAGGGCTCCACCGCATTAGACAAGTCTGAGTTTCTGTGTGGTTTCTTGTGAAAGGAGCTGGATTTCCCCTGGGGAGGACAGGGGGTCGGACTGTGGGAGGGGGTGAGAATGGACACGAGGATGAAAGAGGATAACAAGGTCTTATAAGAACAATTTTAATCATTGAGGATGCTGTGTATCCAGGTGTAGAAGACACAGAAAGTAACAGGAGTTTTTTTGCTTTGAGTTCTAAGAAGATAAAATTATTATTATTATTATTAATAATAAAAGCTTAATTCACCTGATGGAGTTCACAGAAACTGACAAAGGTGTCATTTAAATACACAACAGTTGGTGTCTTGTGATGTACATGAGTAATTTCATTTTTTGTAGGTACTTGTACGAGCGGATTGATGGTCGTGTTCGTGGGAATCTGCGGCAGGCTGCCATCGATCGCTTCAGTAAGCCCGACTCAGATCGCTTCGTTTTCCTTCTGTGTACAAGAGCCGGCGGCCTGGGAATCAACCTCACAGCAGCAGACACCTGCATCATCTTCGACTCTGACTGGAACCCACAGAATGACCTGCAGGTACAACAAACACACACTTTCACTTGACGGTAAATGCACGTCACTGCTGTGGTTTTATGCCATTGTGCATTATAGATTTTTGGTGCACTGTAATAACTGGTCTTCCTTTCCGACATCTGCTGATGTCAACACCTGCCAACGAGACTCATCACCACAGAAAGTGCTTCAGTCTGTGCCCAATTACAGATACAAACAAAATTTATATAATTCCAGCTAACTTTTTATCGTTTTATTAATCACTTAACAGCAGGTGTTATTTGATTGCAGCTTGTATTGTCAGTAAATTAAATACACATTCTCTCCGCCTGTCACAGGCCCAGGCTCGCTGCCATCGGATCGGTCAGAACAAGGCAGTGAAGGTGTACCGTCTGATCACCCGGAACTCGTATGAGAGGGAAATGTTTGATCGGGCCAGTCTCAAGCTGGGCCTGGACAAAGCAGTATTGCAGAGCATGAGTGGTAGAGATAACAGCCTGGGAGGAGGCACCGGGGGAGGGGTAAGTTTGAGAATTGTCCAAATCATTTGGAAAAAGAAATCATTGATTTAATCACAAATGATAGTTTAAAAAAAAATTAGGCTTTTGAAAAAGATGTTTATTTTCTGACAGTGCTTGTGATGAATATAATCAATTTCACAAGCTGATCTGACTGTACATGACAATTATCCTATCATCAAATTATTATAGAAACAAGCAGGAAATAGGAAATGCCTGGTGTGGCTCTGGGATAATCATTTACACATTTTTTTTATTGTGAGGTGCGTTTTGTTATCAATGTTTTCTTCTTGTTGTCGCACCTGGACTCTGGAAGCTCCAGTTTAAACATTGAACAGTTGCTGTGAAACGCAGACCGTGTCTTTCACTCACCAGCTCAAAGCTTCCTGTGAAGTGAATATATGAAGTTAGAAACAAAAAAGAAAAAAGTGATGTATTATTCATTCAAAATGTCTTTCCAACCAAATAAAAGTCAACACTTCTGATATCCTCAGTCCTGAATGACATCAGATGAACACTAGCAGACGGCACACCAAAAACAGGATGCCAACCAAAGAGACAGGGCTGGTGAAACCCCAAAAACTTGGGAGTCACTATTTAAATTTCCACTTGAAGAGTACCCAATCCTATTAGAGCCTAATCTCTTTTCGGGGGAGTGTGTCACCCGTGTATGAAGTGTGTAGGTGGATGTTAAGCTGTGGTTGCTGTCCTCTGAGAATTATCTAAACTATATGGAAGAAGAGCTATTAGCATGCTTCCGCATCTGGTCATATTTGCATAATAAACAGCTGCTGGGCTGAGATACACGGCTGCATGTATCTTATGGATTAATAATTAGGTACCTGTGAACAACCGTTACCACTGAAGCTTTGTAGGTCTCTGTTTGTTTGCGTCACACAGCATGTTGCATTATGTTCCAAACCGTTCTGTTTTAATATCATAAAATATTCAAATGTTATTAGTTTGATATCAAGTCTTTGCCTCAACTGTGTGCCCCTGTTTCGCCTCACGTCCCAGGCGGTGCAGCAGCAGCTGTCGAAGAAGGAGATCGAGGATTTGCTGCGACGTGGTGCCTATGGGGCCATCATGGACGAGGAAGACGAAGGGGCCAAATTCTGTGAGGAGGACATAGATCAGATCCTCCAACGCAGGACAAAGACCATCACCATTGAGTCTGAGGGACGAGGTTCCACCTTTGCTAAGGTGAATAAAATGAATAACACCATAAATGTGCTCACTAAGACCTTAATATACAATTAACATCTAACAGATAACTGGCTCTTGTTGGTTTATCTCATCATGGTTTAATATGATTTTGATTTCTGCTTTCAGGCCAGTTTTGTGGCGTCCGGAAACCGCACAGATATTTCTCTGGATGACCCCAACTTCTGGGACAAGTGGGCCAAAAAGGCTGACATTGATATGGACATGGTGAATGGCAGAGTAAGTTCTCTCTCCACACATGTTGCAATCCCCAGAACAAAAGCTAAAAATGACACAAAGATACGCTCCATCTCACTAACACATAATCCCTCAACTTCAAGGTTTAGAAACCTCCTGTGGGATCTAAAAGCCCTTTTGCAGAAATCGAAATTTTCTCTCCGTTCCCTCTCTACAGAACAGTTTGGTGATCGACACTCCTCGTGTCAGAAAACAGACGAGGCCATTCAGCGCCACCAAGGATGAGCTGGCAGAGCTTTCAGAGGGCGAGAGCGAGAGTGATGACACCAAACCAAAGCTCAGGCGTAACCATGACCGCCTCAACAGCTATGGACGCACAGAGTGCTTCAGGGTGGAGAAGAACCTGCTTGTATATGGGTGAGAAGTCTAATTGTTTTAATTTACACCAAGAAAGCAAATCTTATGTCTGTACATATAGAGAAATGGATTGCACCCTCAGTCTCACAATAGCAGTGTACTGAAAACTGCAAAGACAGAGATGTGACTTTCAGACTGACCAAATTCCTAAATTCCCAGGTGGGGTCGTTGGAAGGATATTCTCAACCATGGGCGTTTTAAGAAGCAGCTCACAGAGAGGGATGTAGAGTCCATCTGCAGGGCCCTGCTTGCCTACTGCCTGGTCCATTACCGCGGAGATGACAAAATAAAAAGCTTCATGTGGGATCTGATTGCCCCGACTGAGGACGGACGCACCAAGGAGCTTCAAAATCACCTGGGTGAGTCTTTAAGTTGCCTGTAACTGCCTTTATTTTCCACAGATGATGCTACATGGGTAAGGTGCGCCGTGTCGGATTGATATGAATTTGACCTCTTTTTCTCCCACTAGGTTTGTCTGCCCCCGTCCCTCGGGGCAGGAAGGGAAAGAAGATGAAGACACAGTCCAGCTCTTTTGACATCCACAAAGCTGAATGGCTCAGGAAACACAACCCAGAGCACATGCTCCAGGACGACGGTTACAAGAAACACCTCAAACACCACTGCAACAAGTAAGCGTTTCCTTATGCCTCGAACGCTGCGCACATCACATGTAAGGGATTCAGCCGACACCTCGTCAAGTTCATGGACACCATGTACAGTACAGCACTTTTAAATAACACATCACAGATTAATAAAAAACAGCTGTTTTAAAAAGAAAGACTCCACTACAAAGGATACACACTCTTGACCATTTTCAATGGTTTTACAAAATGAAAGTCGCAGAGGAATGTGCTTTGAGCGTTTAACTTGTTGGAGTGTAAATGGCGGTTGGTGATCGGGGTGTTTGTTGTGCGTGAGTCTGTGTGTGTTCTTTTATCTGTTCAAACCTTTATGCTGCAGCTGGCAGGTGGTCATTATTCTCTGCTGGCACATATTGTGTCTTTTTATTTTTAATACAATGAAGCTTGGGTGAATGACAATGAAATTTGCACATGACTGAAGTTTTAACTGAGACCTCCAAACCAAAGTAATTGGGAGGTACTAAAAACCTCTATTGGAAATGATAGTTTACTGATTCATCACTGGGCGTGCATGACTTTGAGACCAGCTGACTGATACAAATCTAAATGAGACTTCAGCCCAGCTAATGGCCATCGTAGATCTTTCTTATTTACGGACAGATTGAAAAAGATTGCTGCTATCAAAACAAGGGGCGCAGAGAAATAAAGCCAAATAGACGGTTGCTTCTTTTTCTAAAAGGGTAGGCTTGTGTCCATAGGGCTTTGGACGCACAGCGCCTGCAGCTTCCATAGAAAGTTCCCCATTGTTTCCTGGTCCAGTAGTGCTGAATCCGGGGATTGTCTGATATGTGACACGCCGGGCAAATGGGGACACAGTGTCAGCAGGGTTTGCTGACTTGTGCGTTTTCACTCCGAGGAGCTGGAATGTGTCTGCTGGGGTGGGGCTGTGGGGGGGTAGGGGGGGTGGATGAGCTCCAGGGGCATTTGCTAGCTTCCTTAACAGGTCTGTAAATGTAGGCCGGTGTTTCTTCGCAGGAAAGGGAACCATAGGAAGTAGAGAGTGTTCAGATCAGAAAGTCTGATCATCATGTTCATAAGTTTTCAGTATCAGTGGCCTGTGGTTTATTGCGTAATGTGGCAAAGATGTGAGACTGAAATTATTATAAGTGCTTTAGCAGTTAGCAGTTTTTAGAACGCATATAAAAATGACATGTAGCTTGTGTGTGTTGAATCCCAATTACATCTGAGAACGATGTTTTCTGCAACCAGAACGTAGGAGAATGTTTGTTTTTTTTTTTTTGTTGGTTTTTTTTTTGCATGCCACTCTGGTTACACACTCTCTGCTTATTTGTGTCTTGAAGACTGTATATGCATCACTGTTGTGAGATCCTCTGCAGCCTCTCCAAGCGAACCACAACACACATGCACACATGCAGACACTGACTAACAAAGGCTTGCAAGGAGAGTGATGAAGGGCTCTGCTGACAGGCAGAGGAAGCAGCAGCTGCTCCTGGGTGGGTCCAGGCCCACAGGAGGATGGAGGCTGGAGGAGGGAGAGAAGGGGGAGGAAGTTCAGGACTTTGATTTACCAGCACCACAAGTCCAAACTGGTCAACGCAGACATCCATCACTCAGACAGACAGACAGAGATACAGACAGACCTGTGAGTCCTGCGGTTTTTCCCGGCCCTGTCAGTGGATCAGGGAGGGAAGCAGGACTCATTTATAATAATATTCAGCCGGAATTACACCAGAAGAAAGATGGAATACCTGGTGCTCTGTATTTAAGAGTAGCAGTCTATAATTTTTTATTAATTTTTTTTTGTGCGGCGCTCTTGAAAGAAGGAGCTGCATTGTAGAGAAGCCCTTGACATGAGAGTTCACAGATCCACATTAGGTGATGGATGAATATAGTGGTGTCAATAAGTGGCTGCAAATACAAAGAAGTACACTGTGTCACCATTTTCCCAGAGAGGTAATTCTTCAGCTTCTTGGCTCTTATTCTTACGGATGAAATCCCCTCTGGTGTTCAGACGTCAGTCGTCTGGAAATCTTTAATAGACAACTGTGCTCTGTGATTATTAATAGCGAGAATGAATGTGTTAATTTGATAATTTACAGGTACCTGGCAAATTAATTATTTTTCGTTTTAATTTGCATTAATTTGGTTTGGAAAAGGATAATGTTTTAAATTTGGGCTTTATTCGGCTGGATGTGTCAATCTCAGTGTTCCCCAAATTCCTCTGCTCATCTGACAATGCCACATATCCTCTGAGATGTCACCATTGTGTAAATATAATGGCGGGGCAGCTAATGACTCTATAGCGAGAGCAGCGCTCCATAGAGAATTGGCTTTCATGCCAGAAAGCCTTAAAACCTCCGCACCACATTTTTCCAACAGCAGACATTACACGGTACAATTTAAAATGATTTTGTGCTCATACAAAAATGATTACACAGAGCGCTCTCTACATTAAGCTAAATCTCAACGCATACCAGACGTTGCAGCCTGGCACCAGCACACCACAGTTCCCACCACTTCACTGCGTCTCTGCTTGCAGCCTGCTGGCTGTGATGTCTGATCATGCATCACAGAGCTAATATCTCCCCTGTGAGTCAGCCCCTCTTTACCTTCCCAGCCTTCATCTACTGCCAGAGCACGCCCGTGTGACGACTGTAGAGAGACTTGTGTCTCTTCATTCAGTCCTGAGAGCTTCGCTGTGGAGCTGCTCGTCACCGGCTGTGAGATCTGTACAATAATGTAACAGTAACTCGCCTGTTTTATTGATCAGACGAGGTGTAAATTCTAGCTTGTAAGGGTGAGTTGTTTAGTGTGTGTCCTGCTCTGTGTCTCTGGGCTGCACAACGAATGATTTATAGCTATACACTGTTCTTAGTTTATACACAGTGTGCTGTATAGTATGTCTGTACTGTGTGTGTCTATGCTGCTGCTGCTGAGTGGTACAGTAGTGAAATAGGAGGTTACACTGTACAGTCTTATTGGACTAAAGCTGAATTGTCACACATTTGGAGTGTGTTCAACACGTTGTTGTGTGTGTGTGTGTTGGTTCTGCTCGCTCAGCGTTTGTGTGTGGTCAGGGCTTTGTTGTGACTGCTGGGTTTTCTCTTTGCAGGGTGCTGCTCAGGGTCAGAATGCTCTACTACCTGAAACAAGAGGTGATAGGAGACCAGGCCCAGAAAGTGCTAGACGGCGTGGACTCCAGGTGAGCTCAGCTTTTGACCTTTTCAGATGTTGCCTGACTTTACGCGCAGCTTCTCCCCTTTTTGCTCGATCGTTTTACTTTTGTCCAACATTCATTTCATGAAACGCAGTGATTTTATTAGACAAGTCAATTCCTCCTCAGAAAATGGAATAACTGGATTCCTGATTTACACCGAAGGCGGATTTAGCAGCTTAAGGGAATTATAATGAGCTCCACATCGAAGTGGAATAGCGGCCTTATAATTTTTTCCTGTGTGGTCATTAAAATATTGTATCAACCTGTTGAAAGAAGAAACGGCTGCTCAGCAATTTGAATAAGATGGTTGTAGGGCTCCACCCGCTGGTGAAAGAAGGGATTTATTCAGTCTTGTTATTGATTTAAAAACTCTATTAATTGGGAAAGTCTCCTTGTTAAAATTTTTTATGTATGTAATTGTTTTACAGTCCTTCTTGTATTTCCTGAAACAGAAGATTGATGGAAGGGGATCAGGAACTTTTTTTTTGTTTGTTTGTTTGCTTTTTAACCCCAGTTCACCAGAAGAAGAAAAAAAATTTCACTGCAATTAATTAGCATAAAAGTACCTCATTGTCTCTCAGTGTTGCAATAGAGGAACTCTGTCTACTGACATTGTGAGGGCAGACCGTTAGATTGTCAGTAAATGAAGAAATCCAAAAAGTTACCCCACATTAATATCTGTCCAAATCCCCTCCTCTCCTCCTCTGCCCTCCAGTGAGCTAAAGATTTGGGTGCCAGAGCCTGACCATTCAGAGCTGCCAGCCTTGTGGTGGGACGCCATCTCCGACAAGTGTCTACTGCTGGGTGTATATAAGCACGGTGAGAGCCTTCAACTGTTGCTGCTGTGACTTTTATTATAAATGATTTTTCTAATGCAAATAAGAAACGCTGCACTGACGCTTTGAAGTGTCTGAGGTCACTCTACAGACATTCTGCGCCTGTCGTCAAACATTGACAAACCCCGCTGTGCGACAGCCTCTGCGTCAAAGTTTAGAGACGAACTGTTTTGAAAAGCAAAATATAATTCTGCTGCCACATTCTCAGTTTGCTTTGCACTGTTACCAAGTGACTATGGGAAATCCACCAGCCTGTGTATACTGTCCTGTTTCCATCCATTATCCTCCTGTGTGACCCCAGGTTATGAGAAGTACAACACAATTCGTGCAGACCCTACCCTGTGCTTCCTAGACCGCGTGGGTCGACCAGATGAGAAGGCCATTGCTGCCGAACAGAGAGGCAACGATTTTATGGATGGGTGGGTACATCGCACTAGTCCTGAGTCTGAGAAACGTGATTTGGCTTTTTTTTTTTTTTTTTAAACATGTTTGAGTAAATTTTTGATATATTTAAAATTATCTGAAAAATTATATGATCCATACATGTGTGTGATTGTGTAGAGATGTGGATGATCCAGAATACAAGCCTGCTCCTGCTCTGCTGAAGGACGATATGGAGGTAAGGATACAGGAACCAAAGACTGGGGTTGTTCATGTTAATAGGGTCAATTTCAGATTTATGAATACTCAATTAATACTGGATTTAACATCAAATCCGACACGGCCTATTGAGATTGTATTCCATGATTAAATATGACATCCAGGCCACATCCTTCCATAAACACATTGTTGTCCTGCAGGATGATGCTTCTTCTCCTGGAGACTTGGTTGTCACTGACAGCGCTGGAGGTGAGTATTAGACAGTTGTAATCCACAGCGGATTATTATTATAATGACGATTATAAATACGAGCTTCCCCCGGGCAAGAATAACTTGGCAAAGCTCTGTTATTTTAAAAACACATAAATGCTAATTGCAAGTTAGTTGATCTGCGGAAATTCTAAATTTTGGAATCGTATTTAAATGTGGACCGTATATTTCTCTGATCCAGATGCAGTCCAATCGACAGAAGGTGAAACTGCTTACTGGCCCTCCTCCTCGGTGTTGACTGCCAGGCTGCGCCGTCTGATCACGGCCTCCCAGCGCTACACCAAGAGCCGACAGATCCTCCACATCCACCAGGCCCAGTCTCAGTCCCAGCAGACTATGATACTGTCTGCTCCGCTGTGTCCACTGCCCCCCACTCTCAACGACACCCTAAACCCCAAGATGGCTGCTAAGATTGAACGCCAACAAAGGTCAGTGTGCAGAACAGATCAACAAAGCCGGAAAATGGAGCTACAAAGCTTTGACCAGCAATTGTGAAAAGATATTTAAGTCGTAATATATTACTAATTCTGTATAATTATCTGCATAAATCGTCATTACATTGTAAATTCTTTGTATTTTTCAGGTGGACCAGACGAGAAGAAGCTGACTTCTACCGGGTGGTCTCCACTTTTGGCGTTGTTTTTGATCCAAACCTCGGCCGGTTCGACTGGACCAAGTTCAGGGCCATGGCTCGACTGCACAAGAAGACTGATGAGAGCCTGCAGAAATACCTGTGTGCTTTCACCGCCATGTGCCGACGAGTGTGCCGCCTGCCGCCCAAAGAAGGAGGTCAGGAGCTCAGGAGCTTTTTAATTATTCACACATGCAGGGAAATCATCAGACTTAATTTGTCTTCCACCTGAAGTGAAGAGATAGAGACACAAGACATGAAATTTCAACGTGAGAAAAGTTATAATGCATTAAAATGTTATCAGAATGTAGTTAATTATGCTTTTCCTCATTTCACACTTCCAACTACATTTAATCCCTGTAAATTATTTTATATGGGAGAGAGGTTAGGAGAACCCTGGTAGACAAGTTTGCTCAGCAGTGCTGCAGTCGACGGATTGATAAGGTTAATCATTTGTGGAAAGTCAAACAGAGTGATGTTTAAACTCTTGGCACAAACAGGTCTTTGGATTGTATCTGTCAAGCAGCCTTTATTCCCTCTCACACACAGTCACTCATGCTTGTGTCTTCACCTTTGTTCCAGACTCTGCGGTCGACCCGTCTCTGACGATCCAGCCCATCACGGAGGAGCGAGCGTCTCGCACCCTGTACAGAGTAGAGCTGCTTCGCCAAGTGAGGGAACAAGTCCTTCGACACTCATTGCTCTATGAGCGCCTGTCACTGTGTCAGATGAGCTCTGACTTACCCGTCTGGTGGGAAGCTGGTACCCACGACCGTGACCTGCTAATTGGTGCTGCCAAGCATGGCGTCAGCCGCACGGATTACCACATTCTGAGAGACCCCGAGCTCAGTTTCATGGATGCCCAGCGCAACTACAGCCAAACAAAAGCCACACAGCAGCAATCGCGCTGCACCTCCACACCGCTTCTCCACCCTCAGCACCAGGCCGCCAGCTCAGTGATGACGGGCTCGCCGCTGCCTTCGGCGGCCCAAAGAGACAATGAGCCCTTCGGCGTTGTGCCCAAAGTGGAACCAGCCTCAGAAGGAGAGGACAGCAGGGAGAAACAGGCTGAGAACTGGAGCCCACCTCGAGCACCAGCTACTCCTACAGGTCTGGAACAGAAGCCCATTCCTGAGACGAGAGACAGTGAGAGGCAGATGGTGGCAGCACGAACCAAACCCCTCACACCCAACTCCTCAGAGAGGAAACCCAAGAAGGCCAGCAAGAGGGGCCGCAGGGAGGCCAGACGGGGCTCAGAGTCCAACTCAGATGGTTCCTCCTCGAGCTCTTCATCCAGATCCTCCTCCTCCTCATCGTCGTCCTCTTCTTCTTCGTCACATTCCGGCTCAAGCTCCTCATCCTCTTCTTCGTCCTGCTCGTCTGGCTCTTCGTCGTCGTCGTCCTCTTCGTCATCATCATCTGATGACAGCGAAAGTGAGGGAGAGGAAGGGAAGAAGAAAGGTGAGACCAAAATATTTAATGTTGTAAAAAGTTCAGGGCTGTCACGTCACTGCATCTCTACATTCACTGTTTCCGTTACCGTAGTCTTTGGATTTGTAGGGAAGTTTTTTTATAATGCTGAAAGATGATGTTAAAATGTATCTGAGGAGTCTTCAATGTCTTGTGTCCGTGTTGGTTCATGTTGGCAGTGACGGCAGCAACAAGTGTGAAGGGCTTTGATGAGGACAGCGTGGCATCTCTGAGCACTACACAGGATGAAACACAAGACACCCATGTGGCTGAAAATGGCATCACCAACAACTCCTCACATCCTTTACAAGGAGGAGGATACATGCTTGCTGCGTCCTACTGGCCAAAGGTGATTTACTATAGACGTGTGCAATTCAGACACTAAGTTATGCACTAAATCACACAAACGCACACAGACATCGTGTATAACTTAAAGAACATCAAAAAGCATTTTACACATAAATAAGCCACAAATCAGCTAAAAGGAAATATTTCATTATCAAAAGTAACAAATCTTTGTCTATTATGATTATTTTTAAGTTAAATTATCCTATAAATATGAAAATGCGTAGCATGGTTGTGAGCAAAAGGGACGTAATGGCGTTTGAATGTGTTGGTCAAATGTGCTGCTGTTTATTTAGGATCGTGTGATTATCAACCGCCTGGACAGCATCTGCCAGGCGGTGCTAAAGGGCAAGTGGCCTGGAACCCGTCGGGTCTACGAGCCTGGAGGCGCAGTGGCCTCCTTCTACACCACCAAGCTTCTGGACAATGCCAACAGCCTGAGTGAGGACCCCTCTGCCTCGCCACAGGGGTCAAAGGTGACCAAGCATGTTGCAGAAAACAAGGAGTTCTCAGTAAAACTCAACGATGTATGTTGAATTCTCCCTTCCTCCCCTCCTCCCCCTGCTTCGCCCTAATCGTAGGATCCTACCACCTCTGCTGCCATGACCGGTGTTAGCTGCCGTGTTCAGCATGTTTTTCTGGTTTTCTTCCGTCTTTCCTTTGGGTATGATTAGTGGTTTTGACTGCCTGGCAGGAGAAGAGATTAATTTAATAGCAGCCTTTCTCTCTTTTCCCACACACTCTATTTGAATTGGGCTCTGAGGCTGTGATTACATCAGGACAAATCAGTCAGTCATGAGAACATAATAAGCTTCAGTTTGAAGCCTCTCTAGACTGAAGGGGTCTTGCTTATAATCTAACAGAAATGTAGGCCTCAGTGTGGGTGTTCTCTAATGTGCTTCTACGCAATGTGGCAATTAACTTGGCAGGCTTGAGACTTACTTCATTTTATTCTTTGCTTCGATGTTGCTTTTTGAAAAGCATATTTACAATTTTTTTTTTTTTTTTAACCATCACAGATCCTTGAAATATCTGCTGCTTGTTTCCTTTAAAATCTGGACTTTATATGCTGACAGCAGCTATCTCTTTGGCATGGCTTCCCAGTAAACTCCAAACTATGAACAGACTTTACCTACTGCCCTGCTAGCCACAACCCACTGTGTGTCCATTTGTCCCAATACTACTAACAAGAACATACCTGAACAATATTTGGTGGTGTTATAAGAATTTCTTACAAAAGAGATTGTGCTTGAATATCTAAATTGAACAAACTGTGATCCTTTAATTACCCAAACGAGCAGATAAAATCTTCCATTTTGTATTAAATGTTTTTGGAAGGATAAAAAAAAAAATAAGTGTAACATATCTCCTTGTTCATGAATCTGTGTTTGTCTCTTGACTATTTCTCTACACTTGTCTAACACACTTCATGTCTCTGTCTATAGCAGGAGGGAGGTCTGAAGCTGACCTTCCAGAAACAGGGTCTTCCTCTAAAGAGGCCCCTGGACTCAGAGGAGGGCCCCCAGGCCCAGCAGCAGTACCTGGCCCGGCTTCATGAGCTGCAGAGTGCCTCGGACACAGGCCTGACTGATATCACCAAGCCTCAGTGCAGCTTCCAGACTGGTGCGTTTATTCAAAATGCATAATATTTCATGACCCTTGCACATACTTTATTTCCGGAAGAGACCTGGCTGGTGTCCTTTACTACCACAAGATGGCAGCAAAATTTAGTTTGGGGGATTTAAAGACAACATAAGGCAGACTCTTCCTACCTTCCCCTTTTTACAGAACAAAATGTGTGCCTACTAAGTCTCTTGACTTTTTGAGAAGTTGGGGGAAAAAAATTTTTATGGCATCATTCAACATCCGTGAATTTAAAGATCATTTCCAGATGTGTTTTCAAGCTTAATTTAAATTATACTTTCTGTATGACACGGTAGTTCACTAAGCTAACAGGTTGGTTCCTCTGCAGCGCCTCTAGGTCTGACTGGTCAGATGAGACTGAACGGAGCAGTCGATGGCCAGCCAGTGATGAAGAAGCGAAGGGGAAGGAGGAAGAACGTAGAGGGAATGGACCTGCTCTTTATGAACAGGAGTAAAGTCCCTGCAGTTCCTGATCAGGTAAGCAGCTTTTTTTCTGCAAAGGTAGTAGCACACCAAGCAAGTTTAATGTTTCCAGGAGAATAACAGAAAGAAGCAGACATATGCACATATAAATGTTCATATTTCCAAATCAGTTTTTCTCTTTTTTTTTCTAATAACACCCTTCTGTGTATCTCCAGGTGCCTCCAGGGTGGGGTGGTATTGGTCAGGTGGGCATGGCTGTGGCCCCTCCAACAGGCTACAGCCAAAGCTCAGGTCAGGCCCCTGCAGACACGGAGAGCAGGGTCCCAGTCATCAACCTCAAAGATGGCACCCGGCTCGCTGGAGACGACGCTCCCAGGAGGAAAGATCTGGAGCAGTGGCTAAAAGAGCACCCAGGCTTTGTAGCTGACACAGGAGCCTTCATTCCTGTGAGTTGTCACTTTTCTGTCCTCTACATCATCTTTCCTTTGCTGTCAAATTTCTGTAGATCATTAAAAGGGAGATATTTAATGGTGAGAATAAATTTTGTTCAGGTTTTTTTTTTTTTAAATGCCAAACTCCATGTTCAACATGTAGCTGTACCTTTTATGGAATGAATATATTCTAAAGTTATCAAGAAGGATATAAGTGCACATGTAACATTGAATGAAGTACAGAACAAATAGAAACCAGAAAAATTCCTGCTGATAGACATTTCCCAATTCCGTATCCAGGGGGTTAATAAGATGCAAATGCAGTTCCACTTCCAGGATGGCCGGCCCAAGCAGAAGAGGCACCGCTGTAGGAATCCCAACAAAATCGATGTCAACAGCCTGACGGGAGAGGAGAGGGTCCAAATCATCAACAGGAGAAACGCACGCAAGGTGCGATTGTGTTTCAGCGTGCAGCTGAACAGAGACGATGTTCACAAACTTTGCGAAAAATGTGAACTTAAAATCAGAAGCATTATTTTTTTTATGAGCTTTTATGAAGCTTTTTGTGAATTTGCTTTCAAGACGATGTGTAATTTATGCGGCTGAGATAACTGTGATTAACAGTCTGGCTCATGTTACCTGTCATCTTTTTTTCAGGTCGGTGGGGCTTTTGCTCCTCCTCTGAAGGATCTGTGCCGGTTCCTTCAGGAGAACCCGGAGTACGGCGTCCCGCCGGAGTGGGCGGATGTGGTCAAACAGTCGGTGAGTCACAAAGTCCCATTTCCATCAGATTAAAACTGAAGCTGGGTCACATCAACAGTCTTATAATACACAACATGAGGTGCATAAGATACTCCAGCTAAAACACATGTAATTTAATATAACAGCAGCAATGAATCCTAAATTAATGACAATTATAGCCTGTTTAAAATAGGTTTTTTCTGTGCAGTAGTGTTGTGGTAAACTGAATTGTTTCTAATATTTTGTTCACCACATTTATAAGAAACAGTGTGGACTAAACAGCTTGAACAGAAACTGAAGCATTTAACCTCCATAAATGTTGAATTCATTTCAGGCCTCTTGTGTTTGGACTACATTAGTTTTAAAGAGATGAGACTTTTTAAAACTACTAACCCTGTTTTCATGTCGTGTTTCATCCAGGGTTACCTCCCAGAGAGTATGTTTGACAGGATCCTGACAGGACCCATTGTTCCCGAGGAGGTGAGCAGGCGTGGACGTCGACCCAAGAATCCTCTGGCCAAGGCGGCGGCAGCGGCAGCTGCAGCGCCGAACACATCGGCCTCTGCCCTCGGGCTGAACCCTCTGCTAGCCAACGGCCTCCTCTCTGGAATGGACCTCACCAGCTTGCAGGCCTTCCAGCAAAATCTCCAGAGCTTACAGTCCTTGCAGCTCACAGCGGGGCTGATGGGGCTGCCGTCCGACACTAGCAACTTGGCCGCGAGCAATTTAGCTGCCATGTTTCCCATGATGCTGTCTGGTATGGCCGGATTACCAAACCTGCTCGGCATGGGCAGCTTGCTCGGGAAGCCCGCTCAGGAGGGCACGGTAAGCTCTGAGGAAAAGACAAAGGGAACCACCAGCAGTGCAACAGGAGAGCCATCAGCCTCTAAAGCCCCTTCTCACACCTCAGACACCAAAGGAGAAAGGACAGAGGGCTCAGACACGACTCCTTCCTCAACTTCCAGCTCCTCTTCCTCTGCCACTGCCCCACAAAGTGCTTCAGCTGCCTCCGCAGCCTCCAGTCACCCACTGTCTCTTAACCCCTTGTTACTCTCCAGTATGCTTTACCCAGGGATGCTCCTCACTCCAGGCCTTAACCTTCCCGTGTCTGCCACACAGCCACAGAGCTCAAACAGTGACACCGCCTCTTCTTCTGCTCCTCTTCCTCCTCCGACCGCAGCCTCCAAGTCGTCGCTGCAGGAGAAAGAGCAGACGGCAGCAGAGAAGGACGGAGAGGAGGAGGAGGAGGAGGAGGAGGAGGCATTAGGAGAAGCTTTGGAGGAAGAAGACGAGGAGGAGGAGGAGGAGGAAGAGGAGGAAGAGTCAGCAGAACAAAAAGAGAACAGCGGACCTGAAGGTTCGGGAAAAGCGGAGTCATCTTCATCTGAGTCTGGGAGCTCTTCCTCATCCTCAGACGATTCCGACTCCAGTGATGAAGACTGAACTTATGAATATATAATTATAAATTTATTTATGTATTGCCTAGAAATGTATACATATATTCACATATATATGGATTTTCCAGCACTTATGTTGCGATCAATTTCTTTACGTGTAAATATAAGAACTAACTAAAATGTTGTGTAATAAAGACAAAAACCTCAAAAAAAAAAAAAAAAAAAAAAAAACTGACTTAAAAGGAACTGAAATAAAATTTCAGTGTTTGTTCACAAGGTACAGTCTTGTTTTGAGACATTTTGCATGTCAGATTTTAGTAGATTTCTGAACTCTGTGAACTTGTACCACACAATTATGTACTATTGCAACAAAAAAGGCATTATTGTAATTATGTCAGGATTTAATTTTATTAAAAAAGTGGAACTACATCGACATATGTACTATTAATATATTTTGATTGTCGGGGCCGGGGGAATGACACTTGACAAACACTTTGGTTTCTCTTGTAAATATTCAGTACTTTTACAGGTTCGTTGACACTTATGCTTTGCAGATCATACGTTGGATATGTCAGCAATAACTTGGGCAGCTAATGAATGTCACTGAAGCTGTAGATTCTCTGTCTGCCATGTTCCACCCCAGTGCACAACTCACGCAGCCTCACCTACCTGTCACTTGGTTCATCTCTACATTTGTCCTCATCCATTTTGGAGACGAAATTATCTGAAGCCCCTTCTTTAATATCGCCTCAACTTTGGGGGAAAATCTGTAGAAGTATTATTATTATTATTATTATTTCAGTCAAGAACATAAGCTCCAGTCCTTCAAAATGGATCATTATTTAATTCCGTATGTTTGAAGGTTTCGTCTTTCACGTGGATATTTAATTTTAATAACTTTTCATTTTCACCATTACCTTAGAAACATGTTCCAGCATGTCCAAGGCGCACTTTAGCTACCCACAGTAGGCATACATAATCACTTGCATGACTGTTCATTTTATTTAATTTCTTACTTTTTGTTTACTGGTTATTTTGGGGTTTTATTTGGGGGTTTTTTGTGTGTGTGTGTGTGTGTGTGTTTTTTTTGTTTTTTGTTTTTTAGTGTCAGAGTTGAATAAACTCCTTGAGCTGTGGGATCAGAAAACAACATTTTACTGTGTGCCAAAAACTGCCCTTTGACCCTATGAGGTCCTGACAGAGTTGTTGTGTTCTCTGTTTAATAGAAAAGTTCAGGATTCTTGATGACATGGATATTATTACTACAGCCCCGGCGTATTTGACTGCATCTTACCTCAAGTGTGCTCAATGGATTGGCTTCACTGTGCAAACGTACACGCGCATGAGTGAGTTTTCGTGCTGTCCATGTACACGGTGTCCTCGTCTCTGCTGGAAAATGTTTGTGTCAAAGGCCTTTTCTCCCTTTTAGAGCTTCCACTGTGTTGTTTTTGTCTGGCTGAACTTCTCCTCTCACCTGGTATCTACTGCTTTTCGTAACTTCCCAGTCTCAATGTTGGGCCTTGTGAGTTATGACCAGGGGAAAGAACATTACAAGTGTTTTGGCTTTGTTTGTTTTTTTTTTTGTTTTTTTTTTTCATGACAAATTTGGAGGCAAATTTCCGTGTTGCATGACCACCTGTCTACCAAAGTCTTACACAAGTCACACGGCACAAGCACAAAACAGTTCCAAGTCCTGGCTAAGATTGTAGTAGCTGTCAATGTCTTTTTGAGTATTACATTTTCCACGGTGCGAGATGGGCTAGCTTTCAGGAAGGGCTCAATAATAGCAGCTTGTGTCGCTGGAAGTCTGCGGCGTCGTTTTGTGTATTTCACTTTGTCCTCGACTCCATTCTGCTGATGAATGGAGCTTCAGCTAGATGTAGAAGTGCCCTTATCCTGTACCTCACTCTCTCATTCAGCTCTTGTCTGACAAAGCCACCTGCTCAGTTCTTTGCTCCATGCTTGTGCATTTTTGCCGTGCGTGTTCATTTTAAACTGTAACACTGGAATTCACCCAAGCCGAAGTACCTTTTGTAATTTTCTCAAGCATAACAGTGCTCACTCTAGGACTGCTGTTACACAGTGGACTGTTAAATACACATTTCAAAAATGATTTCTGAGTTGAGGTCTTTGTTTGGACTGGGCGACGACAGAGTACTCCTCCTGTGATGGAGAAACCCACTGAAATAACTCAGTCTGATTAGTTCTTCTGTATTGCTGTAGCATTATTCTTAGGGGAGTGAAACCACAGACAACCCCGCAGTCTGAACACAAAGACTGACGACACGTCTGAGTTCTGATGTTGCTTTAAAGTGTTTTTCTTGTATGCCTGTTATACATATATATAGACCTCGTCATGGGTTTGCTTGCAATGCAATTGCATTTTTGTCTTTTTTTTTTTTTTTATTATATTATTACTAACAGTACGGTATTTTTCTATGTCTGAGCAATGAACTTAAACACGCCACTGTCATTTTGTATATCTGCACCTCTGCTCTCTCTAAACTTGTAGTGCCCTTATGCAAACACCCAGCCATTGCTACTTCTGCTGTAGTTGACTGATCTGATGGATTGTGTTACTTTTTGTTGCCCCACAGTGATGGGTTGATTGATAGATTGACTGTGCTGAGCCTCTTTAGGACACAAATGTCAAAAACGGTAGATCTAGGATTGGACTTTTTGCTTTAATCTTTTTTTTTTTTTTTTTTTGTCTAGGTTGTACTGTACAAGGACTCCCAAAACCACTGCCAGTGCTAGATGAGCAGTGTTGAACCTGCGCTAAATACACACACACACACACACACACACACACACACACACGTACACAAAAATGTAAACGATGACCAATATGCAAGAGGACAAAACACACTACTGCTGTACAGGGAGGTTTTCGTTCAGTTTTCACACATGTAATCACTGAGATGACAAAACTAGCATCGTTGGTTTTGTATTTTTATTTTCAAGCTTGATAATATCTTTAATGTCACCCTGGTCAGTTTTTGTCTTGTTTTTCTTTTTGATTTGTTTCTTTCATTTTATTTTTTTCTTTCATTGGACAAGTTGTAATATTTGCAAATTGTGGTCTGTGTAGTCAAAATAATTCTTTATGTAGTGCAGGAAACCGCGTCTTAAAAGTCATTTGTAATTTATTGGATTACTTTCTATGAAGTTCTATAGAGGAAATTGAGGTTTAATTATTTTTATTAAACATATTCTTCTGACTATCCATTAAGTGTGCCTTCGCCTGTTGTTTTGTCCAAGACATTATCATTACAGGGCTCTTTCTCACATCTGAACACCTTCTTTCCGTTTGAACGTTACATTTTCCTCCCACAGACACATTGTTCACACTTTTCTTAGAACAAAACTCTTTAGCGGCGCACACAAAAGCTGCATATGCTTCATTTTAGCCCTCACCTGTAGCCGTTCTTTTCTTCTTCATCTCTACTTCTCTAAGTTAAGATGCTTTTATCAAAGTGCAGGAGTTACAAACCGAAAAGCACCATCTGCCAATATTAAGAGCACATAACTAACGAGAAACACAGTGAAGTTGTTTCAGGAGTAATCACAAGTAGCACGGTGGCATAAAAGCATCCTTAACATCTTGAAAACCCTTAATTTTCCTCCTGCCTTAAATGTGTCTAGAGTCACATCAGTGGTGAATGTCAACACTAACAGTCTTTGCACTTTATGTTTGCACCTTTTTTTTTTTTTTTTTTTAAGAGTTATTAGTGCTGTTGCAGAAAGTGTAAAACAATCTGTTTTTTTTGTTTTGTTGTTGTTTTGTTTTTTTTGTCTCAGGTTAGCAAATGTGTGCTTAAAGAAATACAGCGACTTGATAAGAAGTCAGTTCATTATAAACTGTAAAGTTCAAACAAAGGGTTAATAAGTTTGTCTTTTCTTATTGTAGGTCTCTTCTTTCTCCTCTGGATGGCACTGACGTCCAAACCTCCTCCGCTGCTGCTCCGAGCAGATCAACCATCACTCATGACAAGTTGGGGCTTGTCTGCTGAGTGTGGCCAATGGGCTGAACTTCCTCAGCCTGCAGATCTGCAGGTTGTCTGCTCTGATGCATGCTGCAATTCTCCACTGCTCCCAACCAGACATCAAACAGGGTTCAGGGGTCGCCAGCGGTGGTGGGAGGAGGAGGAGGGGGGCGGTGAGTCGGGGGTCTTAGACCAACAGACCCTCAGTCAGGCTCCTGAATCCTCACTAAAACTTGGTAAGTGACCTGTTTATGAATTTTGACAAACTGCTTTGAGGTGTCAGCTCAGCTTGACTCATAACATGACACTGATGTCATCGACTTTTGTACAAACTGTTACTAAAAGCTGCAGGACAGACTGCGCCTCCACATGCTGTTTCACCACAGCCAGGCCTCGGCGCCCTGGATAATAATGTTTTATTGATTATGAAAAGCTTAAAGTCACTTTGCCACTTGTTTAGTACGCACGTGAAAGTGAAAGACTGTCTGGTTTGATGCAACTTCTGTCAGTGAAGCCCGATCTCAGGGGAAACGGGAAATGGGTGTAACCCAAATAAATTGGCCACAGAGTCTGCATTATTTACCAGACATACTGATGTGCGATTAGCTGCAAAGTTTTCAGCTCAACAAAGACACCAAACAAACACAGTGATGCACTGACAAAAACAAAAGAGAGAGAGAGAGATGGAGTGGAACAGATTTGGATGAAAAGATGGAGGCGAGATTTCCTGTTGTTGTCCAGTTTATCACTTTTCAACACAACTCATATGCTTCCTGACACTCCTCTGTAATATATCTGACCGAGCAGTCCACGGGCAGAACCCGGAGGTGAAACAGGCTTCGGTATGAGTAATGTGTACGAGGAGCTGGCTCAGACTGATACTTCCAAGTTCCTCTTTCTCTGTCTCTCTCTCTCTGCTGTGGGTCTTTAGCCACGGTTAAATGCCCGGTGTCACACCCCCAGCTGTTGAAATGTGCTGGAATGCATAAATACATGTGTAACCTGCAGCTCTTTGAAGATGAGGAGCAAAGAAAGACAGTGATCTCTGCGTCCTGTACGTGCAGACAGATCGTACACCGGACACTCTGTGAGATAAACCTGTTGAAAGTGAGTGAAACAGCATGTTTTATAGATGTGCTAGTGTTGCTCTCTCGTGTTGGGGAATCCTGTTCTGTTAAAACCTGGAAATGAACCACCAGGTGAAAAACCTTCGACGTCACCTGAACCCAAAATGATTCAAACACAATAAAATGCAACGGAGAAATAAAGGGATGTGAATAAATGAGCTGCAGTTCTGATCAATAAATAATAATGAATAAATAATGCCATTAAATGCTTGAGATTAAAAGGCCCTTATCTCGGAAATGTTTCCAGATAAATGAATAATGCAGGATTGAACCCCGGTCTCACCGGAGCATTAAAACATGTTTTATTAATTTATTAGTCCAGCAATGTAGAAAAAAAAAATTAGATTAATAGTCTGAATTAAAAATAACACCAGCTGCTTGGTGTCTCTGTATAGATCAGACAGAGATCATTTTATTGATCAAACTACTGGCTAGGATCATAAAAATGTTTTTTAATTTTTTTTCATGAAATGTTGCAATTGTGGACTCATTGAAACTGTTTCAGCTCTGAAGCCACAAGAATGCAAATTCCCAAAGTGTGCTGTTGGTTAGAAATCCATCCTGTGTGGGTGGAACGGTCACGTTTTACAGAAAGGAAGTTGGTTTTGTCTTGTCGATTAGTCACTTGGAAGGGAGAGCAAGAGTGTTTTCCAAAAAATCCCCCGAAAGGATTTAAATAACTGACTAACTTTAAAAATCTGAAAAAGTGATGGGCTTGCAAGAATGAGGTGAAATCTCATGAAATATGTTCAAGGGAACAAAAATAGAACCCAGGTGGTGACCCAAAACCGACACAGCCACCGTGCAGGCCTTTTCCACGTGCTGTAACACGTGGCCTCGATCTACTTCCTCTGTCGGTTTGTGTTTTTAGTTTTCTCTCTCTCACACAGACCCATCAGCACACGTCGTCTGTCTGTAACCCAGAATGATAAACGGCACATCTGGGAATCATTAGACGAACAGAGTTTCCATTCAGGCCGGAGAGGAAAAATCGAAGCGTTTGATGTAGAACAGGAGTCCTTTTCCGGTGGAGAGGAGCACGAGGTCCATTATAAGCTGTCGCTGAAGGGACAGAACCAAAAAAGGTGAAAATGTGATTGCATCACCGTTGAGATGAGACATAATCTCCTGATATGGTCAGATCACATGCATGTCATTTCTTCACATCACACAGCCCGCGACTCGGCCCGTTCTGCCTAAAACAATCGTATCCTTTAAATATAGTCAGCTCAGTCTTTGTTCAGTTTTCCTTGTTGTTGTTGTTGTTGCTTTTACAGAAATAAATTTTATCTGGCATTGAAAATAGTTTCACACTCAACATGACACCTTCAGCCACCAGCTGCCATTTTCTAACAGGAAACAGCGAACCTAATAGATTTCTATGCTGCCTGTTCATGTTTTCTGAATTTAATAGCAGCCAACAATGACTTTACTTTAACACAACTTTTATTTATTATTTGTATTTAGAATGATATTAAGCCAAACTCAGTCTGTCTTTTGATTTGGAGTAATACTGCAGCCTTAGTCTTTAAATTCTAACCATTAGTTTTCATACGTATTGTTGTCCTTGGTGTTTATTTTATTGACTTTTATTAATTTGTTTTTAAGATTTTATAGTTTTATTTTGCTGCACGTGTTTATTAAAAGTAGGCATTCAAAAAAAAAGAAGTCAGATACAGAAGTTGAGGTTGTCAGGAATCGTGTACAGCGTGTTTCTATTACTTTCTATTAACCACGTCATAAAACCACTGCAGGGGTTTATGAAGTTCATTTTCAATGTCAAATACCATGTAAAAAAAAAACAAAAAAAAAAAACAACACAGCCATCCTGAAAGCCCGACAGCTTTTTACCACCTCTCTATTTATTTCTCTATTTTATGGATTTATTCGGCAGTTTAATGGCTGTTGACCGCTGATTCCCCGTTTTTGTGTTGCCTCTCTGCGTTTCTTATATAGGTGCCGTTCCTGACTCTCAACCTGGGCAAGTGCAAAAGGTCACCATGGCAACAGACCCCCAGGGCAACCTGCCAAAGGTCGGCCCGAGCGACCGCCTGATGACCATGTTTAGGTTAGTGCACCGTAACACTCTCTGTGAGGCCGTTTTGTGTTTATCTGTGCAGGTTGTGTTATAATACAGCAAGTTGCGGTTCGCATGCTCTATAACTGTCACAATAAACAGCATCAGCCCTGATATATTTTTATCAGCGCCACATTATAGTTTTATTGCAATACCACTCCACCTAACTCTTACATGCACACTTAGTTTCTTCATTTAACCACGTCCTATAAAAAGTTTTACTCGAAGCAGGCGGCATCCAGCGTGTTATTGATAAAGTTACAGAGACAAAGGTCTGTTTCACTCTCAGTAAACATTCTGGTGTTTGGTTTGAGTTGCAGTTTGAGTCCTTTTGTTTACTCAAATTGTCAAACCAACAACTCCAGTGTGTTATTTTTAATCCTCTGATTCAGGACCTGCTCCAGAGATCCAACCGAAGCTGTGAAGAGAAGGCTGAAACGTATGTTTCAGATGTTTGTGCAACACTTCTGGGAAGATAAAACCACCAAAGGTACACAGACGCGCCCGGCCATTTAATGACCCCAAGGTCACTTAAATGTTGTGCATAAATGCGTGACGTCATCCTTCATTCCAGTTAATGGGTTCATTTTTATAATGTGCAATAACAGCACATTACAGTCATTAGGCGGAGAACAGATTACATTTATGACCAAAAGATTCAGAGTCAACAATTTGTTTTTTAGCAAGACAGAGTCCTCATCTGCCTGACCTGAAGTCCCCTCATGGTCAGACAGCAGGTAGCTTCATATCAGCAGGTATCAAACTCTGAAATGGAGCTGTTGTTGCTGACACATGACACTTTTTGGCCACGTGATTTTGTTTGCAGCGACGGTAGCACGGTGTTGCGTCAAGGCCGAGGACTGGTATTACAGGATCCTGGAGGATCTGGTCAGCCAAGAGAGGAAGAGGCCGGGCTTCAGTCACGTCTCGGTGAGTGTGCTGCCCTCCTGTGGCCTCACCTCAAACTGCTGACATGCAAGTTTTTTTTTTTTGTTTTTTTTTTTGCTTCCACTGTATGAACACTCTCTGAATGTTGTGTTACGTTTGTGTTTTGTTGCAGGGCATCTTGGAGGAGGAGCTGATGCAGCGCTCTCTGGTGGCCTGTTGTCTGGAGATCAGCATATGCTCGAGCAGCCTGCAGTGTGATTTCCCTCTGCTCCTCCAGATCTTAGAGACGGCACCGTACCACTTCTGGAGGGTTCGTTTACGGGCTTCTTAATATGTATTATTTGGATACAGTTTGTATCCCTGCTTGGAGGCAATTTTTTTTTTTTTTTTTTTGCAAGCTTCTGGTCTACAATTTAAAAAAACATTTTAGACAGCTCTATCCCTGTTAGCTTTGACAGCTGCTCTTCTTTCTGTTTCAGGTGATCGAGCGGGTGCTGCTTTCTGAAACGAGATTTCCTGACGCTGCTTTCAGACACCTCCGCCTCGTGGAAGAGAAAGTTGTGGAGAGCTTGACCTGGACCAGCAGCTCACCGCTGTGGGAGGAAATCAGAGCCAATGAGGGCCATCTGCCTTCCTGCCAGCAGGTTGTCAAGATCAACTCTGTACCGGCTCTGGGGGTTTATTTTAGATTTTATTCTGAAGGTTCTCTCAAGATGACATTAGGAGTAATATTGAATTAGAAATCTAATTTTACTTTCTTTACTCGGAGCGGTTTGACTGTGGATCATTATCTTCACATCAACATTTCTTTACATTCACATTTGGCAGATTTTCACTGAACCAAAGGACACCAAAGCTTCAGTGCAGGAGGAGACCTTAGTGTAAGCAGATCATGTGTTTAAGAGCTCGTCAGGCTTTAGAAGTGTTTGGAGAGGAAATGGTCTCTGGAGACAAGCCTTCGAGTCATTCTTAAAGACAGACTCTGAGTGTTTGGTAGCTCGCTCCACCGTTTGGGGAACCACAAATGAGTCCGGACTGACCGCCTTTGTGGTTCTCAGACTGAGATTGGCTTGTTTCAATGCCAGATTACATTCTGTGGAGGAAAATGAGCTCGTGTGATTGAATTCAAGTAGCCGGGTCCGGACCCGGCTGACACTGAAAGGAACTAACAGTAATTCAGGTGGCCAACGTGCAGAGGGGACGTGTGTGGGGGTTCATCGTGCGTTAGAAGGGCATCACAGTGGCAATCTGGTTTTAATTTCGTCTCACCTGCAGGTGATGCCTCCTGCGTGGCTCGACGATCCGAAGAAGAATGACTTTCAGCCTGAGTCGAACCTCCCAGCAGGTATAAACTCAAGTTGGATCCATTTCTGTATTTCTTAAACTCACTCATTGCAAACTCTTTAGATACTTTTTTACTATTGTTTGGCTGATCAGTTTATTTTTGGACCAGCAGATGCCAGTTTGGAAGCTGACCTTTCTGCCAGCGCTGACCAACACAGCTCCACATCAGCTGTAAACAGGCCTCAGGGAAGAAACTCTCTCCATCTGTTTGTTCGCAAGGTCAGTTCAGTGTAGAGAGATTTTCCATTTGGCGGCCCCACATGAGTTCTCCTTTTTATTTACTCTTGTGTGAATTTACTTTCGGCTCAGGTTTACGGCTTGATGGGGAGACGTCTGAGGAGTCTGTGCTCCCCACTGGGCATCTCCGACGAGCTGAGGTTGAAGATCTGGACCTGCTTTGAGCATTCTCTGATCAACCACACCCACCTCATGGTAGACCGTCACCTGGACCAGCTGCTCATGTGTGCCATCTACATGATAGCTAAGGTGAGTGTTGGTATAATGGTTTGCACGTTGGGACAGGAGATTTCCTTCACAAGTGTTTGTGTTTAGGGGTTATTAAATATAAAAGAGGAACCAGACAAGTTTTTTAAACATTGAAATTTGTCTGACAGCTGTAGGTAACACTCATTCATTCATTCATTCCCTTTCACGGGGGGGTACTGGAGCCAATCCCAGCTCACTCTGGGCGAGGGCGGGGTCACCCTGGACAGGTCGCCAGTCCATCACAGGGCCAACACACAGAGACAGACAACCAGTCACACTCACACTCACACTCAGACCTACAGACAGTTTAGAGTGACTGATTCGATAAACATCACCCGTGTCAGTATCTTATTAATCTGCGCAGGTTTTTCTCAAAAGTTTGGTGTTGAATTGTGACTCCGTGACATTAACATCACACTTCACATATCGACTGCAACGTCAGAAAAGGAAGCAACACCAATCAGATTCACTTGCTCTTGTGGAATTTGCAGATCACCAGGATGGAGATTCCCTTTAAGCTAATCATGGAAAACTACAAGTCTCAGCCAAACACCAGCAGAAGTGTAAGTGCTTTTTTCAGCTCACAGGATTGAAGAAGACTTTAAAAGCTGATTCTGAAGTTTATTTGAAGCTGTGTTGTGGGTCATGTATCCATTTTGGTTTAATATTTATGACCGACTGTTTCTGTCTGCAGGTTTGCAAAACTGTGCTGATTTCAGAACGAAGCCTCAAAAATCCTCCCACTGAAAACGACAGTAAGAAGCTGTTTAGTGAGAACAGGAGCTCATCCTCTGATTAGCCACAGACATTAAACAATCAAACACTTCATGCTACGGTGCAAAGTGAATTACAAAGAAAAACTCATCTCAAAATACCGTGAAAATAGTCAATGAATGAAATCATTTCTAAATATAATCTGTTTGTTTATTTGTTCTCAGTCACTGATTGTCAATAGAGCATAAACGATGTTAATTCAGGAACAGATTAAATTGTTTTATAGATGAAGATATGCCCTGTTAGTCCAAATGAAAACATCTTTCACAGCTACGTGAAAACAAGTTGATGAATTAAAGTGTAAACTCAGCGGTCCATTGAAAGCCTCACTGAACAACATCAACAGCATTTTGTTCATATTTCTAAGTAAATACAACTGATTGACCTTATGATCGTAAATTAACTATTTTATAGCTTGACCCTACGTTTTAGCAAAAAAACGAGGCACACACATATTGCCGTTTTATTGAATATAAGGTTGATTACAGATAATGGAAATCCCAGCAACGGCCTCCCAACTCCGAACACGCCATCAGAACATTATCCAGAACCCCATCAGGAGCGGAAGGGCAACCTGATCCTCTTTTACAACCAGGTCTACACCAAAGAGATGGAGTCTTTTGCCATGTTGTTTTCCCCGACGTTTGAAGTAAGTGAACCGTTTTAGGCGTCTGAATTCTGCTGACGAGACAAATTGGAGGTGATAAAAAAAAACAAAAACAATTCGCACAAAGTGTCATAAGTTACAACTGGATTTTCTAACACAAACGGTGTAACTTTTATGCAGGGTACTCCTCCTCTGTCTCCATACCCCCGACAAAGGAAAGCACCCCCTCGCAGGCACCGGGTGTTAAGCAACCTCTCCATCTTTGTTTCAACATACGAACCTGAGAGCCCCCCGCCTCGTTCACCCGGGCTCAGCTACGTATTCAACTCAACTCCCCGGGAGGTCTGTCTGAAGACAACTGAAGTGATGTCCATTAAACTGTGTTCATTCCAGACTCAAGATTTCCTTCCTGTTTTTGCAGCGTCTGCGTCAGATCAACAACATGATTCAATATCACGCCCGGCGAGGCTACGTGGTGCCACTGGACGACGGTCCTTCGGCGAAAAGGTTTTGCTCTGACCAGTCGGTCTTACAGAGACGACTGAGGAACGTGATGAACGATCGTGCCACAAGAAAAAACCCAGACGGGCCTTCTCCGCTGCACTAGAGCGAGAGGAGAAGGAAATCTCCCTCCGCTCCTGTTTCTGACATTGTAACAGCAAAGTCAGGAGGTGGAGGAGCCGGTTTGTCCTTCAACAGGGAGGTCAAAGGTGAAATCCAGAAAGCAAAGTCCGATCTGAAAGTCATGAGGGAACACTAGAGAAAAGACAAGAATGCTGACACAAGATACGAGACGAGGTGGACTTCTCGCAGACAGCTCAGAGAGGGCAAGCCAACAGGAAAGAGAAAACACAATTCAAGAAACATCAGATTCACAAAACTTGACCTACTGTAACTTAATTTAACTCCACCGCAAAGCAAACTTTTAATCCAGAATTTGCAATCTCCTTTTTTGCTGCTTTTGATGCTTTTGTTGTTGTTTAGTTGGAAATAATACAGGCAGCGCATTTTTTTGTAGTAGTCTGTGTCAACTTCATATGCAAAGATACAAAGTTCTACACATCCAACTTGAATCCAGACTGAATCCACCCTCGCAGCAGGATCAGGGAAATCCTGGTCCTGGTCCTTCACTGAGATGATTCACCTGCAGCTTAGCGGCCGGTGAAGAAGGTTGTAGCCGTGCAGCTCAGCTCCGTGGTGGACGTGAACGGTGTTGTGTGAAATTAACGAGCCGACTGAGAGAAACCTCTGATGTTAGTTTTGGTTGAGCTTGTCTGCTCTTAATAGCTCAAATTTTTTTCCAGTTTTTACTCTGAACTGATGTTTTTCTTTTAAGAATTCATGTATTTAAAAGTAATAAAGGATAAGATGAATGAGTGAGACATGACTTTTCACTTCCTCACAGGAATCAAGTTTGAGTTGAAGCTTAAAAATCAGGGCTGTCCACGTTAACGCAGTAGCAATGCAACCGCTTTTTAACGCCGTTTTTTTAGAGACAACGATGTTAACGCAGGTTCTATTTGACCTGCGCGGGAGCTGTGATTCAGATTCAATGTGATCGGTGTTTCCTTGATGTTTTACTTGAACTTCAAAGTATAGACCTGCTCATTTGGTGAGTGATAAAAGAGGCCTGTCGAACCGGAAGCTTCATTTCAAAACTTTTCCAGATGGCTCATTTGTTGTTATTGTCAGGCTGAGTTATAGTTGTTTTCCACTTAAAAACCTTCAATTAGTTTTGGTCAAATTTGAACAGATTAAAAAAAAAAACCATTTAAACTCATTGCATTAACTGTGATTATATGTTTTAATCGCTTGACTGCTCTAAGAGTTTTTTTTTTTAAGGCTGAGTCTCTCTAAATTTAATAAAAATTTAATGTGACATCACGCATTGTATGAATTCAGCAATAAATGATAGTTTGGCTGCACAAAAAATGGAGAGCAGGAAAGTCTGTGAAGGTTGATGTGGATTAGAGGGGGCAAAAAAAAGAGAGAGACAAAATGAATCCCGTAAGGAAAAGAACATCCTTCTTTTATAGTAAAGCACAGTACGGGTTCTCTCAGGCTCTGAGGCAGATGATGAAATCAGGAGATTGCAGAGACATTTTAGAGCGAAATGTGTCACCCAGTGTCAGAAAACTAGGTCTAAAAGAAAAGGTCCCGGGTCTCTGAGCAGCACAACGGCCCAAAGCTGCAGCAGGAGAAAGGAGTGTTTTTAACTGACCACTAATGAGACCTGACTGAAAGCCTTTGGAGGGAGCTGAAAGCTGCCACTGGAAAAAAGGAGTCCTGTAGAGCAAACTTAAAAGAGCATGAACACACAAAGTGGAAGAGAGAAGCTGGCGCAAGACGCTACAGGAAAAAGCTCTGATTGTTTTTATAAGTTCTGCAACCAAATTTTAAAGAACGGTGGAAAAAAAATTGTGTTTGGGATTCATTTTGTTTCATTTCTTTTTATTATCTCACTAGTATGAAAATATGTTTCTTCTGTTCAGTAACTTGCAGGGCGGTCTGAATGAAGTACTAAAAATTCGGAAGTGGAAAAAATTTCCCGTAAAATCAGACCAGTGTCTTGTATTTGTTATCTAACACCTGAATTCACTGTTGATAATAATAACAATGAACTTTTGAGACTTTTGAGAACCTTATATGCTCCATATAATTTTAATATCCTTTCAAAAATCTGTCTCAGTTCTGCTGACTACTGGTTTGGTTTTTGCTGATATCTGCTATCAGCTGTTAGACCTCATACAGGCAGGTTTGTGTTGGTGCTCCTAATCATGTCCAATCAGCTGAATTCACCGCGAGTGAAAACATCTGAAAGACGTTCAAGAGAAAAAGCTCACATTGAATCTGGAGAAAATGAAAACATAGTCGACAGTATTCTGTTTTCTCGTTGGCTGCGAACCAAATATGAGAAATACTGAATTTGTTCAAACACCTGAAGTATTGACTTTAATCGTCAGGTGACTTTTACATTTTTCTGTCTTTCAGTCAGTTGTGTTTCTACCAAACCAAAAACATTGAACTTTTGTTTCTGCAGTTCCTGTCTGTGTGTGTGTGTGTGTGTGTGTGTGAATAAAAATCTGCTGACTCAAGCTGACTGGCAGTGAATAAATTCCTCAAGGTGAAGGAAAACAGCACATCCATTCTGGGAAAGTGGGTAACCATGACGGCCATGATATTGACACACAATCCCCTTCAGTGTTTATCAGTTACCGTGTTTTGGCACCGAGTTAATTCCCAACCAGCGTCGCTTAGCGAATAATTACAGGAAGGCAGAATGAGCAGCAGACAAAGGCTTGTAAAAGAAAACCAACACACACTCAGGTGTCCCAGCTCTCAGGGAGGTCTTGATGTTGCCATAGAGAGGTGAGTGAACACACAACACTCACAAGTTTTAAGGATTTGAGCAGAGTTTTAACACTTTACATGTCTCCTGACCCCCGTCAGTTCGGCGTCGCGCTGCATGCTTGAAGATTTTGCAGAGTCATGGGTTGCAACACGAGCCGGGGGACCGCGGTGATGGATCCCTCCGAAAAGCCAAAGGAAAGGCTGAAGACAGCAGCATCCCCCAAAGAGGCCGCCGCAGAGGAAACCGACGGAACGGCGGACAAAGACAAGGACAAGACGACAGAGAGCTCCAGCTGAGGCTCATCAACACTTCAACCTCAATTCTCCTCAAAGTAAGAAACATGACAAATCACCCTTTATTTCCTTTTAACAAAAAAAGATCTCATATTTCTCCCAATCTGCATGAAAAGTGTTTTCCTGTTTTTCATCCGGCCCTCTCGTTCTGTTTTCATGTCTATATATGAAATGAGGATATAGCACCTCCCCATAAAGCAAGCAATTTATGACCATCGCATCGGGGTCACTTTGATACAATCACCTCTATAACTTGACCGCTACGTCTCTCTGAGGCTATCTGACATGACAAATGGGCTGTGTGTGTCTGTGTCGCAGTGTGTACAGATTGGCCTGTCCGGGGTGAAGGAGGGCCTGTCAGCCGGAGGAGGCGACGCTGCACTACTGTCCATCAACCTCTGTGTCGTCTGGGCGGCCACAAATACACACAAATACACACAAACACACGAAAATGCCGCTCTCGTGTTGATATTCCACAAGGAAAAATATACAGATTTGAACATTCCTGTTTACCTGAGTTGCCTTAATGTTCCTTTTTTTTTAGCCCTCATTTAGATCTTTGTGCAGCCCCCCCCCCTTCCCCTTCCCCTTCTCCTTCTCCTTCTCCTTCTCCTTCCCCTTCCCCTCCCTGCGGCGCACTTTGCATTACCTTTGTTTGTCTTTCACAGCCGTTATATGTTCATTCTCCACTCCTCCTCCTCCGAGGAGCTCACACACCTCTGGTCAGGGCTGATAGTTACAACACACTCTTTCAAACGCTTCCAAATGTGCTGCAGGCTAAAGCAGCGAGCCTTAAAGATAGTCAGCTTATGTTTCAGCTCCTCGCAGCTCTCCAACCAGATAGCATGCTCTGCACATCAGAGGACTGTTACTGCTGTTCATTTGCACAGTCAGAGACAGTGAGTGCTTTTATAAAGCAAAATGGTGAAAAGCTGCCAGGGGTTATTGGGGAAAAAAAAAAAAAAAAAAAAAGTTCCAGCACTTTCCAAACTTTGCCGCCAGGGAGCGTTGGCAAAGGCTGACGCAGTTTTCTCTGCTGCCACCAGGGAGCAGAAGTGATCTTTCCACGTTTGCTCTGAGACATCTGAGGCCGGCTCCATTTGCTGAAGACATTTAATCTGAAATATAGGTTGTAAGTTTATTACCAGCCGGTGAATGGAGCTGGAATGGAATAGCCATTTCACAAAGTATATCGAAAATACCCATCTCAGAGGCAGCGGGAAATTACATGAAAATATTACCATTATACAAATGGAAAGTGTGATTGAATAATGTGCTGGAGAAGATAAATGAAAAGCACTTTGTTGGAAAACGTGGTACTAAATAGGTTTTTAATTTCAGTAGTGGGATAAAAGAAGCGCATTTTTAGCCCATTTCACTGCCAATTGATCAGTGGTTCCACACCTAAAGATAGAGAGGGGGCCTTATCGTCTCATTATCATTTAATTAATATGCAGCCACACATGCCAATTATCTTTCCTCTGCCATTTAGCCGAAATGAGACATTTATGTTTTAATGGTACCAGAATGGATAACTCCAATGTTGCTTTAAAGACGAGGCAGACACGTTGATTGACGTAGCCGGGAAATGTTAAGAGAGACAATTGAATTAAAAGCAACCTGAAACACTTGATTATTGTATTAATGCTCCTCAGCGGCTCAGCCATTTGCCGTCTCTTTGCAGGGCTCTAATCCTGTGATCGAGAAGTTTTTTGATTAACTCTGTAGTGCAAAATACGAAAAAGAGCAAGGCTTATGGTGCAGTATATGTATACATATATATCTACTGGTGAGAATCCATTATGGAAACATTTTATTTGAAGGACATGCAGAATAGCAAGCTATTAAATTTTTCCACTGTGCCATGACTATTAAAGGACCCAAGGCCACACCAAGTGAAGCAAACCCAAGATGAAAGTTATATTAATCATTATTCGGTTTACTGTACTGTGTGTGCGCTGAATTTATGTTCATGAGTCACAGGCCGGTGTTATGTGCCAGTGAAATGGACAATGTTATGGAAGGAAGTACTATTGACATTTTTCATTTGTGCATAAATGCTCCTGGTTGCACATTATGCCCAGGGCTGCTTTTCTTATTTATTATTTTTTTATCTTTGAGAGTGCCCTATTGCTCTAACATTAGAGTGAGTCCGTATGATCAAAAAAAAAAAAAAAAAAAAATCAAAATCAAAATAAAGAAAGGAGAAAAGAAAAGGAATAGCTCTCTGCCAGCTTCATCCAAACTCAGGATCCATGACTTTTCCACACACACACACAAAAAAACATCACAGAGGACAAACTTTGTGCCACTGGAGGCAGCTGCTCACAGGATTGTGCCAAAAAAGAGGGCAAACAGAAAATGAGAAGGGCAACTAAAAAAAAACTCTCTGGGGTGTAATCTCTTTACTCAGTAATGGACCATTTATATGACATGTATAATGGGCTGCCACAAATATTCACAAGTAGTGGTCTTACTTTCAGCCAGCCTCTCTTTAAAGATGTGTTCTTCACAGGGTATCTTTTGTGAATATATGATCAGAGGCACGACAGCCCCGCTCTTTAATCTTACACTGGCCTTGAAGAATGTCACTGATTCCAACCACCATGCCCTCCCCCCTCCTCCTCCACCCCCCTTCACCACCACCACCACTGCCACAACTGCAGGCTACAGAGAGCGTCCTATTATTCACACTGTGGTGCAACATCACATCTGTTTTGTTGTTCAGAAGGCTTCTTTATTTCGTGTTTTCAAAAAATAGAAAAACACCCAAAACAACATGAGACACAATCGCGTGATCCTGAAGTGTCACTTTTTAAGTCAGTTTCATATGTCCGCGCAGGCTTTATAAGATTAAAGGAGAGTGATCGTAATCAGTCATGCTGATTCTGAAGTTTCAAGATAGTTTAGATTATCGATCAGAAACTCGGTTTGTTGCGGCTCCTCCAGAATAGAGATAGTAATACTACTAGAAATATAAAAATAGTACACATGCCATACATATTTTAGAGTTAAAATATAGATAGAATATAAGTATAATGAATGATAAATGAAGGAAAATGGGCCAATTCGACAACTTAGTGCTCCCCCTCCCACCAGAGATGAGAGTAGACCATATGTAGGTTTATACCCCGGTTTAAATCAGGGACTTTCTTTTATGGCAGTCTGACAAACATCCGCCGGGATTTAAAAAGCGTTGATGGCCGGTCTGAATGTGTATGTGAAACATTCAAAGCAATTGCATGGATAGATTTTATTTATCAAACGATGGCACATAAAGTGCAGTAAAAAGAAGAAAAAACAAAAACTACCTGCCCACACCAAATTATCTGTGTGGTAGCTCTGTTAAGTGTACTTGGCAGTGTATTTCATTTCCACTATCTCATTGTCTTCTGTCTCGTGGTGTGAACCCAAACTGACTCCATGGACACTGTTGTGGCCACATGATCTGTTGCAGCTCCGATCAGCTAGTTCAGGCATCGTATGAATGATAATAATGATGACTTATATATATTATAAGAGACGAAAACCAAAATGAGCCGGCTGAGGAAGCAGAAGTCAAATTTGTAAATCCTCGTCAATTCCACAATCATCATCATTATTGTTTTTACTCCGGATGATCTCTGTGATGTGAGGAGCTGCTTAAGGGAGCACAAATTCAAAAAGGTAATCTCCTTGAACTATTGCGGGGTCCCTGGAGCAAAGCTGCCCACCGTCTATCTGCCCGCTGCTTCCAAAAAGGATTCACTCGAATTTGACCGCAAATGAATATACAGGGACTGAAATATCTTACCATTAAGTTTTTTGTCAAATGTCATAGCAATGAAAAGTCTTTAGGACACTGCAAATAGATTACGAATGAGTAGAAAACCCTATAAAGTCCTGAAGGCAAATAAGATTTAGCTGAAGATAAAGGTCAGGGCGCTGGAGGAGAGATACAGGGAGGCATGTGGACAAGGATGACTTGATTATCCTGGATGGGAGCACAGAGAGACATGTCCTTTTACAAAAGGGTTAGAAGAAATACCATCTTCTAATACCGGGAGCAAAAGAGCCAGCTATGAATGCTCAGATCATAGAAGTAAATGAATTCCTAAACAACATGTAGTTTTTTAAACCATACACATTTACACCGATCCAAATATTCATTATTGAAAATGAGATCAAATGAAAAATTACAATGTATGAATGAGATGAAGTGGATAACCAAAGATTTCAACGTCTTTTCAATTGTAACGTACTTCAGTTTTCAGTAAATCCATCTTTAAATTCTAGGTTAATATTTGAGGGATCAACCCAGTTTGTAATGTGTCTCCGTCTGATGTCTTCATCAAAGGGGACTCTGGGACTCTCCATCATGATCAAGTGCACAGACTTCGAGGCTGTAGCAAGTTTTTTCAACATTCGCGGCCCGAATGTGTGCATGGCGAGTTCATGTAGAGTAATGCCTTTCAAAGAAAATGGTGAAAAATAGGAAATTGTACTCTAAATGTCATTCATTCAGCTCGGGTGTCGGGGTGACCTTCAGCAGAATCAGCTCTTCCTATTGTGATGGTGGATGACTGGGCTCGGTAAAATATCAAATTTGATAAGAAAAAAAAAAATGGGTGTGAAAGCAAGCGTGTGATGCTAGCCACTTTTTTGTCCAGTGTGGGTTCAGACATGACGCTGTTATCTACATGGGAGGACACTATTGGTTATTACAGGTGTTGTTCGTTTGATAACCTTTGAGAATACAACCATAATGAACTCACTGCATTGATTTAGTTTCATTTTAAGGGTTTGGTGGTTTTCCCTTTAACTTTACAATCGTTCAATCAGATAACGAGATATCAGTGCTTTTGGATTAGGATTGGGTTATTTGATTCTTTTTATATAATCTTAATAATCTAAACCAAAACAAAAGGGAAAACAACTAAGTGATACATTAAACTGCATGTTTGTCTGTTTTTAGCTATAAATGTCAGCGCGTACAGATAACTGGCTGTGAAATCCTGGTCCAACTCTCGGGTGTCTTGCATCATCTGATGTGTTCAATCTGAGTCTGAGGCAGGAAGGGATGGTGGGACTGTGGGAGGCATCTTCTTCCCCATCTATCCCCCAAACATCTCAAGTCCTGAAGGTACAGGAGAGACCGGTTCTCTCCACAGCCCTCCATCGGTATGAGGAGCTGCTCAGGATGGGGATCAGTGGATCTGATGTTTTGTGATCTCTGACTATCAGGCCCGTCGGTTTGTTCTGCTGGGGCAGTTCACCGTTTGATGTCGCGGTTAGAAACATGGTTGGGATTGACCTGTCTCCATTTCTGTTCACTCAGATTTAACAGCACAACCTGCTCAACTGTTGGAGTGTAGGAGAAAGAAGTAGATAACTCTGGAGGGGGGGAGCAGCTCTCAAACCAACGACATCCCAGAGAGGGGGGGGGGCACAGTACAACTCTAGCAGCTCAGATTGTATGCAGGGAGATGCTGGGTATCTGCTTCCAGTCCCCCGGTATGGAGTGTCATCTTCTAGGCGGTGGGGGGAAGGCGGGGGCGGGTAGCATCTGTGCCAGAGATGCCATCAGGATCAATAAACTCATTCACCAGGCAGCGGCCATCATCGGTCAGAGTCCGGAGGCGTTTGAGTTAGAGAGGAGCAGGAGGTCAGCGAGCAGACTGATCTCCATCGTAGATGATCCTCCACGACTCAGCAGAGACGGCGGAGCTCGTTCTCCAACAGAATCATTCTGCTCTGCTGTTGCAAAGAACATTTCAGGAAATCATTCCAACCGCTCACTGTAGAATTTCAGAGCAGCTCTGTAAGCCGCCCGTGCGTGTTTCTGCTGTCTATATCGCAGTTATATATCTGTGTGTATTACACAACGACACGGCTCGTGATCAGTTCCAGCTTTTACCAAAACTGCACTCAGTATTTTTAATTAGTGGATTAATGTTTATAGTCTGTGTCCTGCCGGCGTGCATTCACTCCGATTTCAGTTTTCTGAGTTATTTATTGCTGATGCTGTTTTTGATTTAGCATATTCTTATTAAATGTCAGCTCTTCATGTCACTAACAGCTATTTCGCTTCCATCTATCTATGTAGTCCACTGTGTGGGAGCCCACATACACACTATTAAAGAGCGGGGAGTAACTATAGCAACTCTGTTCTGCTCCTCATTTGTTCTTCATACATTTACATCCCAGCAACCTTGTCCAACTTTGTTACCTCGGATAGTGTTACCTTGCCCACAGTGTTCAGGTAGTCTTCATCCTCACATCCAATAGTGCACAACACTGATGTCTGTGTTTCAAGCCTCTATCTCTGCAAAAGAAATGTTTTGATTCGGAGAAGAGAGATCGTCCTTTAATTTCGCCTAAATCTCTTTAAAGGGAGCTATTTCTGACTTTTGTTAGTGCCACGTAGCCGCCGTTAGCATGAACAGCTGTTTGCTCAGCAGTCTTGCCAGTTCTGCGTCAAACTTTGTTTTTTTACTCATTAATTGCTGCAGCGATGGAAAACCAAGTTAACTCTTTTCTCCGCTTTGCCTCTTTTTTTTTTCTTTTTTTTTTACTTAGTGCATGAAAAAGCTAACTTTGTGAAAGCAGTTAGCCTCCAATCTGTCCCAAAGACAGCAACAACAAAAAAATGCCACAACCAGTTAGAAATCACATTCTGTGGTGGAGAAAACTTATAAATAGCCCCTTTAATCGAAACACAGTTAGGATTATTATAACCGACTTTTAAGCTCCCTGGAAATGAAAGCAAGAGAAAAGATTATTTCCTCCTGTTGACATGTAAAGAATCTTTTTCTTTCCTATTCAACAGTTGACATCACTCGAAACTAATCCATTGGGATAAGAGGAAACAGGGAAATTATCAAAATCATTTTACCTGACCGCTTTATTGAGCCTCAGTGTTCACCATGACAACAGGCCTAATACCTCCAAAATGACTGAACCATCTGTGGAAGGGCTGTTTAACACACATCAAATAACAGTAATAGCCTGTTAATGGCATTATTGCCTGCTGTGTCATGATGCCACCGTCCCTGCATGTCTCCGGGGAAAAGAGACAAATCTGTTCTGTTGTTCCAAGTTAAGAGTCTCATGGCTAAAATGTCATTTTCTATTTGTGTATTGTTACGTCTGTCTACATTTTGTTGGTTTTAAATAATCATTCTGTAAAAAAAAACAAAAACAAAAACAAAAAAGGGTTTATAGCGGGTATCGGTGCCTTTAGGGCAGTGTGTTTGTTTGCCTGCTGATTGTTAATAACAGGCTCTTCTCTATTCATGATCGGGCGATCAGGAATGTGACCTCATCTCTGGGAAAAATAATTAGGCCAGCCGTCCAGGGCATACTGAGCCCCCCCCGTCTCTCCCAGAAACAACACTGCACAAAGACAGTCCTCTGTTCTCCATATTAGCTCCACCTTCATATTTCTGTATAGGCTCTGGATAATAATCTTATTGCAGATGCTAAATGGAACCAAGTACACAGCCTGCAAAAGAGCAGCTGCAATTAAGAGTAAGATTAACCAGGAGAGGGGCAGAATGCAAATGTCGATTACAGGTTTCCCAGAAATAAAGTCTGCATGTCAGGTTTGATCTCCTTGCAGCTCATAAAAGCCGGTTTCATTGTTGCGCCACGCTATTAGTGACCTGCTTCTGAATGACTGACTGGGGTCAAAGAGAGGAAGAACATTTATATTTGATCACGAGCACAACAAAAGAACGCTTTGAATTCGCATTACACGAGCTTCTAGATGGCTGCGTGGACAACGGTTTCCATTATTACACTGCAGATATCATTACTGGATAATAATGAGGCATGTGTTAGCTGTTGTTTTTCATGCAGTCCCATTATGTCACATAACTACAGTCTATAATGTTCTTCCTTTAGGATTACTTAAGTCACTACACATTCATGTTAAAAAAAAATGACACGCACCAGTCGAACAAATTATCGAGCACGTAAACATAGATAAAGGTTTCTGTTGTGACACATGACTGGCACGCAGAAACGGCGTATTTGATGTTGCCTGCTTTCATCTTACGGCCACTCCGTGATGAGATATACATCTCTGCCTTTTTTGCATACAAGCCAAATGAATCCTAATGGTCATTTGGAGGCTACGTTAGTCTTTTAATTAGCTGGAAAGCCTTTAACCAAACTACTCTCATCTCTTTACCATCCTTCAATCTCTACATGGGAGCTGTTAGGGGAGCCTGGTGTAAATGGTGTAATAGCCAAAGTCCTCGAAGCTATTGTCTGTGAGGCAGCTACTCTGACAGCTTGGATGTTTGGAAGAGAGCACGGGCGCATGTGTTCGTGTCTGTTTGTGTATCAGCTGCCTGTTTGCACATTTGTTAACGCAGATCCTGCTTCTGCCTTCCACAGAAAATCATCAGGTTGGCGTTTCGACGTACAGTGGTGACGGAAGGTGTAACAACTTTAATGGTTTTAATGATCACTTTAAAAACTTAATCAGCATTTGTGTGTCTATATTGGTGCATGGCAATGTTTGTCACATTGTTTTGCTGCAAAATTTTTGTGTGAATGCACCCACATAGCAGTGTGTTTGTGTGTGTAGAAAGTTTCTGTGCATGTTTATGTGTGACATCTGCTTATTGTTGGCTGAGTGGTGCGGTGTGAGCCGGCGCTCAGGTGCAGCTGTTCTGGTCTCCTGTTGCTGTGATCTCTGAGCTGAGAGGCATTATTAGCAGCCTGCAGCTCTTGCAGCCTTTTCCATCCTAATTACATACCCATCATTAAAATGCTAATTCATACTGTTAAAAGGGGCAATTAAAAGGGTAATTAAAAAGGCTTTGTTCCCCCAGTCTACCTGTGTGAACAGTCTGACCGTTGCTGGCCCTCTTCTGATCTTTAACATCTCCATAATGCCTTAGGTCTAATCCCCTTATCCAGGTTCAACTGGGTGTCACCAGCTCTGAAAACTAACAGATTACGGTTTAAAGGATTCATGATTCAAAAAGAGGAGATCAAATACACACAGATAAAGAAAATGCATCTACTTAAAAGCTGAAATGTTTTTTTTTTTGTTTTTTTTTCAAAAAGTCTGAAGGGAACAAAACGGTGAAGTCAAAAGTTAATACAGTAGAATTGATTTTAAAGCTTTTGTTAGAATGTAAAAAATGTAATAAGTAATTTATTTTCAACAATATTGAAATTATTTTCCCGTGAAGTGATGGAAGAGAATATGTCGCTCACAAAAGATAAAATGTGATATAAAAATTTATTCCCCTCTATTTTTCATCTAATTAAGTGCAAACAATGTCTCTTTCATACAATAAGCAGGAAAGCTTTCCAACACTTTTCTTAAAAATTGAATGAACCAACAAAACTAAGAAGAGAGCCCGAACCTCCAAGAACAAAAACCTAAAATAGGAGCTTTTTATAAAGAGCAGTCAGTCATTTCTGGGCCATGAGTTTATAATAAAACTCACATCCAGCAGAATTTTATCCATTCAAAGCCAGAAAATATCTGATTCAAACTGGAACACACATTCTGACTGCAGCTAACTAACTGTGGCACATCCTAATGTCAATAATGATTTCTGTTTGGACATAATGGAATCAGACATTAGCTTTTTTTTTTTCTCTTCCTGTTATTCTTTATATTTTCATGTGATATCAAGCACAATGGGACCTGCTGAAAAAGTAGTGCAGTGTTTATCTATTATAAAGCAGTTCAGTGCAGATACAGCCAGTGTTAATGGAAGTTAGCACAGATGGAACCCTCTAAAAATGAGAAATGATGGATTCGCTCCAGCTTGCCGATGCTGTGGGCGCTATTTGGTTTCAGGGTCGGTGAAGTGTCAGTGGTTTAATTTTATAGCACGTAGTTTTCCCTGATTTCCCCCCGGAACAGAGCACTGCTGGAGAATGCGAAACATCTGCCGCCACTCAGAAAGAGATGCATATAAAAAAACCATCATTCCTATCGGTGCTAGTTGCAGCCGAGTCAAGGAAGAGAGCCAAGCGCACATTAGAATAGCTGTCTTTTCCCTGTCTCATGTTAGCTCCTGGGGATTGGCAGTCAGAAACCTATTAAATTATCTTGTGTTGCCACAGCATTTGTAGACTTTCAAATATGAGCCCTGGGGCCATGCTGGCTGAAGGTACAGTATCAGACACTAGGAAGAAAAGTCTGCAAACTATCACATGATGCCTCTATTGAATCAGAGATAAAGGATCGCTATTATCCCACGTGAATGTTTAATGGAGCACTTCATCTTTGTGGGAGCTCAGAATGTTTAAATATCCGATCACAGGGTAAAGACTTCATTGTCAAATGGAGCCTCCTCGAGATAAATAGGAACCGCAATAACTAAAATGGGCAAGAAAATGAAATGGAAAAAGAGTTTATCTTGAGAGCCCCCAACTGGCTTGTGTAGGGAAATAAAACAGATGATTCCGCTGTGAAAAATGCAAAGTTTGCAATTGCTGAAGAAGAAAGTCGGTCACACAAACATTTGTTTTTAATTAAAAACCACTCCATTTATGTCCAAAGTTCAGTTTAGCTAGTTGGATCTTGCAGAGGTCAAAGGTCTTTGTCACTGACGCAACTGTGAAGGTTGTTTCTCATACAGCAAAGTTCCTTTAATGCAAAGCAGCTGCATTTGTTGGACTTGTGTCTATAATCATATAACACACTTGACGAAATTGACTTGAGGATACAATTTAAAAACAAAATCCAATTCAAAAATAAAATAACTGGCCCCATGCAACTCCAACTTTAATCATGTCTTTTATGCTGTTGTGCAGCTTTATTGCACTGTGACTGTGTTTTTTGATTGTTTTGCATGCTGCTCTGTTTGTTATTTATCCGGTGTGTGTGTGTGTGTGTGTTTTTCATTGAGGATATGTAGTTCTACTTGGGAGAAGAATTGAAGTCATTTAGTCTGTCATGTCTGCTTTCATTTCTGGCAAATCAGACAGAGCAGCCCGCGAGTCATTAGATGAGAATGAAGCAATAGACTGTGAAATGTAATGTATACGGGGAGAGGAAAACAAACAATGACCTTCACAAGCAAAACAGAATGAAAATGAAGGTTAGCATGACTGTGTGGAAGATCTTTTTTGCATTAGTAAACAATTGTCAGTGCTCAGGGAATGACTGAAATATGATGTGGGCTGCTTGTTGCTGCTGTTCTTACTGAAGCATTAGTAAAACAATTTGCTCGGAAATAAACTTGGATCGCTTTCTTAGTCGACGAGCTAATATTTAAGGATGCCAGAGATTGTTACCGACTTTGTGAAGTGTTAAACTGAGATTTTGGCTTAAGCTCTGGTGAAAGAACTTGGTTAAACCATCACCGCTACTGTGACGGCTCCTGCTCATACACCATACAGGAAAGGACCATATTAAAACTACACCACGACTAACTACTCCATCAAAGATACACTTAGTTGGATCAGCATCCCTCTGGCAGTGAAAAATCAGCCTCACAAAGCTGCAGACAATCATAGATATCATACATCAACTTATTTTTCACAGTGATGCCCAGACTTTGTGCTCTATTTTCCTTTAAAATAGACCGTACCATTGATGTCGGCGTCACATCTCACTGCTGCGCGTCGCACACCGAATGCAAATGGCAGTACGTAACTGTGTGGCTAGTTTTAATGCACGTTCTTAAAGACGGAGCTTCACGGCGGACTTTGCCAGAAGCAGTTGTAATAATATATCAGCAGGGTCAAAGTATACAAACATAGGAATGGATAAATATTAATCTTTTGGGGGAAAGCTCGAGGAATTTACACAAGCTGTGCCCTAAACATAACAAGCAAAGAGACCTCATCATGTATCAGCAGTACACACTTTTTTTTTTCTGTCAGTGTAATTTGTTGTAACTTTATCTCTCCCTTTAAGCACGTCCAGGTGTTTGTCTGTTTGTCTGGTCAATGTATTTCATCGGTCTTCTTTGAGTAATTTTAGTTTACTTTGCACCTGGAGCCTTTGCCTGACTCACACATTGCAAAACATCGTGCCCCACGGAATTGTGGGATGCTTGAGATCCCCTTTTCTGGCTCACGGCTCTGGACAAATGTGATTTGGACCAAACTTGTCCCCAATTGTTAAAAAAAATGGGCTCTGCTGAGGGTCCAGGGATGCGTTCGCAAATGTCAAATTGGTCACGGTGCAGATTGGGAGAGGAAAAGGCAAAACAAATAGACAGCTGGTTCCAATTATGGTTTTACTAGGCGCTGATGGGCCAGTAATTACAGGATTAGAGATGTGTAACTGCACACAGCTTTGGGTGCTGCTCTCCAAGTTTGGAGAGGCACAGAGTCTGGAGTGAGCTAAAGCCAGAACAACTCAAACAGTGATGTTTGCACATTACAGCAGCACAGACCCTGCACGTCACTCATTGTATCCATTGGCCGGAGATCTGCTGAGGCTGCGGCTGTGACATTTGAGGGTTCTCTCCTTCAGGGTTCATTTCAAGCTACATAAAGATCATCCTAAGCCTTAAAGTCTCTCCTCCTTTTGCTTCTTTTCTTCCAAACTGCTTCCACTGCTGCTGGGTTGTTTTGAAGAATTTTTGGTAAATGATGATAAAGAGAGTTCAACGGGCGTCCAGGTAAGACGGTCAGTAATTAACTTTCCTTTTTACGACTTTCCTAAAAAAAAAGATGCCATTAAAGTGGTGCAAAAAGCAAATGTTTGGATTTTTCTAATTCACAGGGTTAATGTTCCTCGTAGTCAATCAGAAACTAGCCATCCTCTGTGGCCGTAACATCAACTGCTTCAGCGTGTCTCGAGGAATTAAGAACACATTTGAATGGCACAGTAAATACATCCGGCCGGCATCTCTCACCTGACTGACTCTTTTTTTAAGCTTAATTTCTCCACCAGCATCAATGAGTTTCCGTTTTGTACACACTAAATAGTGACAGAAAGGAAAAGCTAAGGCTTGATTATATCAAATATATTTGAATAAACCCATCAAATGACGTTTAACAAGTAAATGATTAATCATTAACGGCTGTCATCGACTAATTCGCTCCTTCCTGCTCTGAGAAAAACAGCTCAGGTGAAATGGGGCCATTTTTTTTTTACAGGCAAAGGGTTTATTTTAAGAAGGTGCAACATGCAGCAACTTTCAGGTGGAAGACTTATGTTCTCTTGGCACAGTGAAAGTGAAAATACAGGAAATGTAAAAGTTGGAAAATAACCGAATAAAACAATCTGAGCTGTTGCAGTCTGGGGGCAGTCTCATGTCGGCAGAGAGTTTTAAACCTGACACAAGTTCTTCTCTCCAGCCCTAATGGATAAGGACGAGACCACAGCTATGGACGGGCCGAGCTGAGGTGTCTTAATAAATTGCAGAGAGAAGACTGAGACGTCTGCAAGGCTCTTCTTTTCTAATAGGGGCTTGAGAACTGCTGGTCTGTGTCAGCAGTGGTAGCTCTGCGGTGATTTGACTGCTCGGTGTCGTGTAAAGTTAACAGTGCCAGACGCAGGATTCAGGCATGGAGCCTCTTCAACAATGAGCTGCGCTGTCACTGAGAAGGTGTCACTGTTTGATGGCTCTGACCTGCTTTGTATTCACCACCACTGATGTTTAAAATCTGACCAAGTTGAGGAGAAGCCACGTACAGAAATTTTTGTAGTTCACCCCAAAACTGATTACTAAGTCAGTTAACAAAACCTGATTGTTCCAATTTTCTTTTTCATGTAATGTATAAGGAATGTCTTGAGGTTTTTAAATACTAGCCAGACGGTTGGGAATAGTTAACACTAAGATTTTGGGCAGATATCTAAATATCAAGGTTATTAACAGATAAAATAATCGGCATAGTAATCAATGAATCAATTAAAATTGTCATTTATTGCGACTTTTAATAGTCCTTACGAACGTATGGTTAGTTCGTCACGGTCTCTGTATTAATGCTCATGTGTGGGGATGCACACCTGGACAGATCTGACATTTAACCCCAAACCCTCTGTTATTAAACAACTCCAACAGTCCATCAGATAGCTGCATGCACATTTTGACGAATAGTAGTGAACCAATCCTGATCGGGAGAACTGCTCGGTCTTGGCCATGTCCCTGCTTACACAAGACGGTGAGCAGACAAGACAGGCAGGTCACAAACATCTCATTTCAGCCGTGAGGCCCCAGGCAGAGCCTCGCGGCCCCGGGGACCGAACTTCACGTTGTCCCCCTGGATCATCTCAGGGAGTGTCCTGCTGTGTGCTGCAGCTCAGATTCCCTCCAAAGGGCGAGCTGCAGAGGAGCATATGGTGGATGTGACACATGGTTGGTCTGACACACGTGTGCGTAACCATGCATTTATGCAAACAGAAAAACCCTCCTCCCCATCTTCTTCATACACACATGCATGCAAACCCACATACTCACTGAACCGCCTGGAAATAACCGCTAACACACATATTCGCATGCGAGAGCACCGACATTAAAAAACACTGCTACCGACCCATTCATGCACACACACACTCACACAGACCAGGGACTTGCATGCTCCCATCTCACTCTCCTGTTAAACAAATCACTGTTTCCCCAGCAGCACGAATTCTCCCTGCACCCACCTCACCCCCCACCCTCCTCCTCGTCTGCAGAGGCTAAAATACCATAGCAACCAGCTGAATTACATCCAGCATATTATGTATTAGATTTGATGGAGTCAAAGCGCTGGCCGCAATCTAATTAAAGCAAATGTGTTTGTATTCTTGTTGTTGCCTGCTGATTGCAGTCTCGGTGGACTGGAGTAGGGCTAACATTGACATGATGAGGCCACTGCTTTGGCTGCTCAGACATTCCCCGTAATTGAGGCCACTGAGTTAGCCGGCTCTAATTGGTTGGCTTTTGGTTCTTCTTGTAAAACAGACGGTGTGTAAATATGAAAGGCTGCGTCCGCCAGATGTTTGTTTGATCCGGTATTTGACATGCATATGCTGGAGCTGACATGTAGTCACTTTATTCAGTGCTGCTGCGTCCACCAGGCACAGATTTGGCATGACAGCCAGACAGAGGCCTCACAGCCATTCTTTAACCACATCTGCTTTCGTTATGTTCTCTGTACACATGTGTGTGCTGGATTGCCAGTAAGATATTGCATTGCATTTATCATGTGCAACGAGACAACAGAACATGATCGCGACACAATTTCCCTTTAGTTGAAACTTATTGAAGATGTATTTATTAGTTTCAAAACTAGTTTCCCTCGCTGATCATTTATGGCAAAACATTAAAAACCCTCTGTCTGCTTTGTCCAACGACAATTCCAATAAAGTTTATACAGACAAAAGTAGCAGATGGAAGATGCAAACAATAATGTGGCCTGTCAGTAGTGATGTGAAATTCTGCTGTATGTCACAGGCATCTCAAGAATACTGTCGTAGACACAAGAAGAGAAGTAAAACACAACTCTGATAACATTAAAACAAGCTCACTGCAGTTTAGAAGAGACGTTTTGACATGAGCCATGTGGGAAATCTGTCAGCTGAACTTTTCAGACTATGAGGCAGAAAAACAAATATTCTGACATGCCAGGAACTCAAATAGTCGTCCCCACTGTTGATTGTTCAGTCTATTAATTGCACTTTATGACCCCATGGATAAATTTCAGTTTTTATTTATTTTCTTTTCTGCATGTGGTCGTATGTCACATGCAAATATTCGATACAATCCATGAATGTGTTGTGTTTTGTTTTGGTTTTTTTTTACCCCCAAACCACAGTACATTTTCACTCCAATTCAAATCTCAGAAAAATGAACACCACACTTGAGGACACACAATATATCCTCTCTGCAGTGTAAACATGATTACTCACGCTGTGACACTGAGATTTTCAAATCACAAGTGTAGTATTGGATAGAGTCACACTCTCCTCTCAGCCTTGTAAAGTACAGAGTGCCCGGCTCTTGCAAGGTAACTATCTTTCTCTGCCGTCCATCTCATTCACTTGTAAAACATAGCTATACTTTACAGGCTTGTTACTGCCACAGGGTTACTCTTTTATTTATTAGCCTGTCCACGGTGAATGGATGTGTTTCTGTCTGCGATGTGAACCTCTTGAAGTGAGCCTGATTCCTGTGTTGCTTCTATCAGGGTTGGACAGGAATGCTAATGCTATCAGACAATCAGTCCCCTGCCTGTGGGTGGATAAGACATGTGTGTGTGTGTGTGTGTGTGTGTGTGTGTGTGGGTGTTTGTCTGTTTGCATCCATGTTAGACAGACGTGATTAAAACTAAACTCTAGCATGGAAATTGTTGCCTTATGCATCCTTGATTGTTAAATAGTCACATAACAGGCACACACACACACACACAAAAATCAGTCTAACTTTTGACCCAGACCTGGTTTTCCATCTTTACATATATCTGTTCAAACTGTTTGACAGACTGAGCTGATTATTACATTTTTATAGTCTTCCAGGGGGGCTTTTGTTGGGGCACTTCCACGTATGGTGGCTTGATGCATCTTGGACCACTGAGCCTCGATCCGTGCATTGAACTCTGAGATAAATGATAAAAGGGAGCTAATCTTCAACGGCATGCCGCCGTAGCTCATTTCCATATGAGCCTCTCTCATTGCAGCGGGATCAAATCTGAGCTGGCACAGAACAGTTGTTTCCATTTGATATGCCCCTCTGCCCGCTGCACCGTAATGGCTGCGCCGCAATAGAGATACACTTTTTGATTGCTGGTGAATATCCTGCCGTGATTCAACGCTTTTCTCCCTGACGGTGTGTGCTGAGTCCATTCTGCTTCTGCAGCTGAGTTCATCTTGATTTGGACAGGGAGGCAGAGGATGGAGGGGAGAAGAAAAGAGAAGAGATTTTAGTGCACTCTCTGTTCTCCACGATAATGAATGCTTTGTCAGGGAGAATCCATCAACGGTCACCGTGGGGGGAGGAAATGTCAGGGAAAGTTATGGTTTGTTGGCTTTTAACCCACGTGGCCCAGCCCTGCGAAGTAATTGAAGTACAGAAAATGTCATGCTGTTGCACTTCATCTATTTGTATAGCTGTCTCACAGGATAAATAGAAATATTGCTGTGGCAACGCATTGAACAACAAGCATAGTGTCTGTTTAGATCTGCAAAGTGTGGGTGGAAGGTTGATGTACCGTACAATACACCACATCGCACATCCCCTATGTTGCAAAAAGAGACTTTTCTATCGATTCTTGTTCTTCAACTATTTGGGTGCTTTTTATGCCCTTGTGCATCTTTCAGAAATAGCTGCTGCTTCTTTTGTCAATTTGATATTGTGGAGTCCTGAGTGAAAAAAATCAGGGTTTGATGATTGCAGCCTTGTTGAAAGCACTCGGGTATCTGTGTGATATGGACAGGAAAAGGATGAGTAGTTCACAAGGCTTGAAAGAAGGAAATCTGTGTATGCTGTGTGCACACACCCTCTCCCAGGTGTTTCTCTGTGACAAAGGAAAGACACGATGCTAAAACAGATAATCTCTCTGGCAGCGACTGTGACAATTATTGGCTCCTCACTCCATTTCAGAAAAAAAAAATTTCATTGCAGACATTTCATCTCTCAGCTGTAAAATGTAACACTATCTGACTTGAATGCTATTACGGAGAAATATTTAACACACGAATAATTCCAAGTTATAACCATCAAAGCTTTTCACTCGATCTAAGTGCCGTTACTTTCATTTGACCCTGCCGGCATGGGTACATATTATTTTCTGACCAAAACTAAACCACAAACTTCAATTGCTCGTGTGGCATTAAAGTGTTGCCAGTTTAATCATATCTGCCCTCAACAGTAGATACTGTACAGCCGTTTTTAACATAAAGTTAGTGGAAGATGGATCAGATACCCTGCAGCCAGGTCTAATTGGAAAGGGCTCGTCCGTGTTGTTTAGTGATCCATGGCTGGACCTTTTCTTCCAGTTAGGAGGTATCCAGGTTTGAATGACACCTCCACGCCGGCGAAAGCTGCACAACCTCGAACTGATCAACCTCTTTAACCGTTGAAGCATGGACCCTCGTGCAGCCTTCATCCCGCCTGCCTCCTTCCAAGTCTGAGGCCTGGAATACCTGTCAGCGTCGGCCGAGAGTCCAGACTCCTCTGTCCGTTTCAGAGGGGTCGACATTCTTCATGTGAGTAATGGGAGAACGTGCGAGGCTTTTTCTCCCATCCATCCGGCACATTGTTTGACAACCTCGCCCCAACAATGTAAACGCCGCGAGTTCACCGAGGTCACGTGTGGTATTTACTGACCTAGAGAAAAGAAGGGAAAGAAATAGGAGGAATATTTTTCGCTGGGGTTTTTAAATTGAGGGAGACCAAAAACCAATGTAGCGGTTAGCCAACAGCTGCTTTTCTTTTGGAATCGGCCTGTTGGAGACGTCACACGATCGCAGCAGCTGATTTTTTTTTATTTTTATTTTTTGTTTTGATTCCAGCACTGAATGTTGAGCAGCGCACAATGATTTGATTCAAATGTTATGATTGGAGGGATGGAAAAAAAAAATCAAAAAAAAAAAAAAATCTGCAATCTTCAGTAATTGTTCCCTGGGATGAAATTGATTCACACCCAACCAAGCATGAAATAACATTGGCAGATGACACTGCTGTAACAGTGCCTGAAACACGACACGATTCTAATAGGAATAATCAGTACCTTTTTGCAGAGCAGACACACACACACATTCATACGTTTTGAATGAATCTAAAAAATATATAGTATGGATACTTGATTTGATTCGACACAACGGTTGCACGAACACACTAGTTTTCTACTTTTATACAACAATTTCTGTCAAAGCAAATTTCATAGCATCTCAAGTCATTTAAGTGAGCATATCAAATATTATAGTACCAAATTGGAGTTACAGAAAACAGGAATAGAAGGAAACACAGATTCACACTACCAAGTCTGTCTGTAAATAATATTTACATACCCATTTATACAATGACACAATTATTGGGGTTTGTCATAAATCCTCTTGTCTGTAGCAGCTTTTAGAAGATCTCTTCCTCAAATCATTTGGCTTTAACAAATAGTAGACAAAAGACAGAAGTTTAGCTGAAGCTACTGAGGCTTTAGCAGTCTGAGTCAGCGCTGTCATCTATTTACCAAATTCCCTCTTTTTACTTTGTGGCACTGCCCACACAGGCACGGGGAGAACATGCAAACTCCACACAGAAAGGCCCCAGGCTGGGAATTGAACCCACGACCTTCTAGTTGTGGGGCAGCATTGCTAACCACTATGATGCTGTGCTGTTGCAAGAGTGCAACACAGAGTCTGCGATCTTAAAACAAGTAGAAACAAACGCAGTGACCAAACATTGCTGCATTGTGAGTGTTTGAAAGTTGCTTCGTGACAGACCTATGTTTGAATTTTTGGGGGAAAAAAACCCCAAACAAAACAAAACACCGAGTTTTGTTTCACATATGCATCCATTAGTGTTTTTGTATGTCCATCAGTTAATGGAACCAAGATGGGCCCAGACGTTTTCTGCAGATTTTTAAAGATTTCAATAAGACATTTTATGACCATTTAAAGTCCATTATGAACGCAATTTAACAGCACAAGTTCTTGCACAACCGGTGCCAGCTTGAATTCTGTCATTTTCAACAGGCCCTCGTCTGAGCACCTAATTGCTACATTCTCCGAACAGACATTGAGCTGAAAAGTGGTGCTAACAGAAACAATTTTAACCTATTACTTCTAGCATTCTGAATTTCTTGGTGGGAGAGAGAAGATTTATCACAGTGGTCAGATCAGCTGGGCAGGTTGTGATAAAGTCTGACAGGGCTGCATCATTTTCATTAGTTGTTATTGGCTTTTGTTTGTTTTGTTTTGTTTTGTTTTTTCTTCGCTGGTTTTGTTTTGTACTTTTCTGCTCAAAGCAATTTTTCCCAAAGCCACCTTTCAATGTGAGACTGAAGTTAAAGAATTTATAAAAGTAATGTTAATGTATATCATCCAAGACACATTTATAACCTGTCCAAATTGTATTTAAGACATTTTAGGACATCTTAATGCCTGAAAATTCTGATTATTGGATTCTAACCCTTTATGACTTTTATGGTCACTGTAAGACTGAAACGAATAGACTTAATTTTATTTGTCAGTTATTTAGTCTTACAATTAATGACTGTAAATTTGATTGAGTTTGAGTTGGCAGTAAGAGCTTGAAGTGGTGGAGCAAGCAGCTTTTGTATATTGGGTGACTGAGGTTTGGCTGCCCGACTGAAACTGAGACAGCACTTTTACGTCAAGATTGTCTGAGCTGCACTCGACGTCAATAATCAGATGGACAGAAGTGACCATCACTGTCAACATGGATCCCGAAACCCCAAACAGAGCGGTTGGATAACAGCTATGGGCAACAATAAATGTGTTACGCTCAGCTTTTTTTGTCCGGTGATTAACTATATACGATGCGTGATACAATAATTGTCCTGCAAACTGTTGGTGTGAGGTGCACAATAAACCCGCCTGTCTTCATGCAGCAGCAAAAAGACGAGAATCGTGAACTGTGTAACAATCACAAAGATGCTTTCATCAGGTGGAAAAGATTTTTGAACTGTTGAAAATGACCAAGCTACTGACAGAACAGTGAATTACTATTCTACAGATAAAGACCACCAATTACCTCATTACCACAATAAAGAGATTGGCCCTGAAGCCACCTCACACGAGTTCAGCTCCCCGTAATCTATTGGAGACGGCCCAGGTCTCATAAGTGCACCCATCAACTTTGACCTCTCCGGCAGAAATGATTAGGAGCATACCTCTATTTCAGCAGTTTTTCCTTTTAAATTGTTTGGCCTTGCTTAATCTGAAATTCAATGTATTCTGTGGCAACATCAATATCAGCTCATTATATTATTATATATCAGCTCACTACTTCCTACAACAGAGAGTAAAAACAGGAAAGTGTGCCGCTGCATTTTTAAACATATTTCTTTTTATTGGCAATTTGTTTGTGAGTAATGGAAGCACAGGTTATTGATTACATGATGAAGTGACTTGCTATGTGAAGAAGAAAAAGAGGTATTGTGATAAGGAAATGCTTTTTTGCACACCTATAATTTATTATGTAAAAACAGACAGGGAAGCTGAGTTAACACAGAGCAGACTAAAATAAATTTGCCAAGATGTTACTATTTCACCCCAAAATCCAAAGTTCTGCAATAATCGTTCCTTGTTATTTTTAGGAACGATATGTGAAGCTTTGCAGCATTTCATTTCACTTATCACAGCCCAGGAAGTAAAAACTGAAGGCAACTCTCTTTGCAGAGCTTTAACTTGTGCAGTGGTTCACAAACGAGCCAAGAAGGACAAGACTGTTTTAATTATTACATTCTTACTCCACTATACTTAGTCCATATTTAGAGTCTATCATTCTGCTAAACAGGCTGTGCAGCTACAGCAAATAACTTTTTAATAATACACCAGCAATTTGTTTGCAAATGGAGAAGCGGTGAACAGGCTGGCGTTATAAAGTTGCGAGCACCGCTGTCACGATGTAATGCACAGCGTGGTTACTTTCAGAATTGTGTTTTACCTACTGAAGTTTTCTGACTCACGGTCGTTACATTTAGAAATGATGCAGTTGGAGTTTGGCCCAGGGCGTTGGGTACCTTCTCCTCACTCTGCTGCACAGCCCCGTTAGCTCAGCGGCTCTCTGGAGGACGCAGGGCCGATCAGTAAACAGACTGACCTGATTCTGATGCCCTGCCTGCAGCTATTCAAGCCCGAATCATTGAGCACAGCTCCTCTGGTGAGCCAACAACAACTATATGGTCTTGGTATCTAGCTGGCCACTCCCCCTCCCCTCCATTTTTCTTCTGTTCAACCAACTGCCACAGAAGAGATAAATGCTTTTTAGAACATATTGAGCAAGCAGAGATTACTATACCACTTCAGTAAAAAAAAAAAAAAAAAAAAAATCAATGGCCCCAATTGACTTTACCTTGGAAAAAAAAAAAAAGAGAGGTGAGCCAGACTTTAAACAAACAGACCCTTATCCAAATATCTATTAGACACCATGGGAGTGTACTAACACTCTCCATATTTGTTGCCATAGCGTGCCCATATAAACACAGTGTGCATCAGCAGTAACTGCCCTACAGGAAACAAGACCCCGTATAGGAAACCCAGTACCAGGGTCTACCTACTGAACCTTATAAAACCAAAAACACACTCACATTCACTCAGATTAATGATTTAAGATTATCTTCCCCATCTATCTCATATTGACTTAGTTAATGTGCGTGCAGCGAGATACACCATATCTCTATCACCCTGTCGTCACAATAGGCTCAGTCCCATGAGTAGGCTGTGCAGCGTCTTCATTGTCTCTCCTTGAAATTAGTGGGGGAGGGAATTAAAGAACAAGGTTAATTAAGAAAGCTTAAATCACAGCTGCTAATCACTGCAACTTACACACCGAGAGCAGTATCTACATTTTTGTTGAGAGCAGAGTGCGTAAATGCGGTTCTACGGAAAGGCTCCAGAAACAATAGGTGAAAGGCTCATTAAACTGCTGACAGTACCTTAATTCTCCCTCTACAGCTGGAAAACACGCAAATGAAGTGAGGGAGACGGTTCCTCCACAAAGTTTCTCCTCATAGTTTAATTAGAGGTCAGAATGTGTGATGATTACGCATCAGCGCTGTTGTACTGAACAGGAGATTGAAGGTGGTACACGAGCACCGATTTCCTTTCTGGATATGTGTAATGGAATTAACCATTGTAGAAGTTCATACCCAATCCACACTACTTTCCCTGGAAATTTGTGTGCGATTATCTCTGCAAGTCCAAATGATAGTCACGCTGAACTACTAGTTGAATATCATTCATTGCATTAAAATATATTTCTTGTTATTAATGCCGCTGCCGTGTTTGTGCAGGACACCTGACTTTTGTGTGAAGCTGAGCAGACCGCAGCTCACCTCATCTTGATCTCGCTGCGGCCTTTTTTTCTCGAAAACTGGCCGCAGCCGTGCGCAGGTGGGAACAGAGGAATGCTTGGGAAAACCAAACCTGCAGCTTCATTCCTGCATCTATTCTGGAGACAGGGAGGGTCGGGGCTGCACCAGCTGCTCAAGAGAGGAAAAAAAAATCCCATTGTGGGAAAGTGTCTCCCCGACTAATGGAAGACAAACACCTCGGAGAGCGGTAGAGATAGCATGAAAACGATTAAAGCGTGACCCAAATTCTGTTGTGTCTCTGGCCTTTCACTGCAGTTGACAAATACAGGAGGGGACCTCGCTAATGAAAACACTGACGAAACGCTGGATGCTAATGAAGACAAACAGCCTCATCCTAAATTGCAGCTGGCATGGGCTTTGACGCGATGGGAGGAGGAAGGTGCTCATCAATAGACCTGTTAAATTAAAGTGGGATGCCTTGTTTTGTTGGGGCCAACACGGTGGCATAGTTTTTAGCGCTGTTTCCTCACAGCAAGAAGGTCGCGGGTTTGATCGCAGGGCCTGAGGCCTTTCTGTGCGGAGTTTGCTTGTTCCCACCGTCCAAAGACATCGTGTTTGGGTTGATTGATGACTCTAAATTGTCCGTAGGTCTGAGTGTGAGTGTGAGTGGTTGTTGGTCTCTGTCTATCTCTGTGTGTTGGACCTGTGATGGACTGCCGACCTGCCCAGGGTGACCCCGCCCTTGCCCAGTGTTAGCTGGGATTGGCTCCAGCACCCCCCGCCACTCGGAAACAGAAAAGCGGTTGAAGATGGACGAATGAATGAATGCCTTGTTTTTGATAAGAAAAACATAATAATAATCATGAGCGGTTCACGTATTATGAGTACGACGCAAGGGCGGCACTTGAAAACATTTAGTTCTCAGGCTAACATGAACTTCTTGTGACATTTCAGTGGCTGACATTTGCTTTCCAGAATGAGGCTTTAAATTATCTTGTTCTTTTACCCATAACAATGCAATTTATTTAAAAGACATTTACGGCATTTTGATGTATTCATTAGTGTCAGAGCTGAAAATGAAGCTGCTTGTGATAATACACACAATACAACGCAGAGTTGATATTTTATTACATGGCCTGACCTGTTTGCTGCACTGTTATGGTTATCCTATCAATGTTTCCAGTAATTACAGCTCAGTGCTTACAGAGGTTCTCCTTCATGATCTTTTACTCCATCAGTATCTGTTTGTCTTTGGGGAGATATGTCTTTTTTTTCCCCGACTCTTTACTTTAATCTCCAAGCTTTGGCTCCAGCTGAGCTCTCAGCGGTTGAACACTCTTAATTGACCCAGGGTTCAGTAGCTAATAGGCCAATAACACAGTCTATGCAGCTCTCTGCACACCACTTGGAGTATGGAGCGAAACATACAGAGGATGGAGATGGTTTTGTGGTGGTGTGCGGTGGGACTGAGTCGCTTACATCCCAGCAGGAGAGTCCACCCACGCCTTTAGTTGCAGACTTGCCCCTGCACTCTGGTGAGTTAACATCTATGAAGAGCATGAATGATACATGGCTGATTGGGCTTTCTGCTGTATGGACAGCTGAGCCCTGAGCTCTGCTGTGCTGTGCTAAGGTAAATATTGTCGTACTTAGCATTTAGCATCTTGCATCCAAACACAGATAAGGAACCCTCAGCCACATCTCCATTCCACCCCATTCCCTGGGAATATACAGTGCACCCCTCTGGAGATTGACTTTCCTTTAAACACTCGTCTCTTTAAAGTTTCCCTCCTTTGATTCACCATCTGTATGATCTTAGCTCCGTCACTACATTGCTATGAAAGCACTTTGGCTTTTGCAAAAATGCACTTGGTGCTCACAAACAGATGTAATCTCAGCGATCTCGGTCATGAAGCCTGCTGGACTCTTGTCAGCTTCCCTAGAAAACTGTGAAAGGCAAATGCCCACGATGCGATGGCAAATTGGATTCATTCCTGGTGCTCCACATCGCCACGCTGAGGAACACCGGTAGAGGAATCCCAGTCGTGAGGGATTCATTTAGCAAATATTCCAGCTTCCAAGTGAAGAATCTAGGAGCCCATTCCACTGTGTTTCTACAGCTCCTGATGCCATACGTGCCTGGAATGAACAATAGTGTACTTCCACACGGTGCCAGCAGGGGGCACTGACATAATACAGGACCCCGCCAATCTGTTATGCCTGGCTGGCCCACAGAGATGTTTGCAGTAATTTAGTTCCACTGCCAATATATAAATAGGAATTCTGCTGTTAGCACAAAAGAGCGGAGGGGAAAAACATACTGCCGAATGAATGCGAATTGCTCCCCTGCTCCCATTTCAACATCAAAGTAATCAAGGAAAACAAGCTTTTTTAATCGAAAGTATGCAATTAGAATAAAGCAGAACTGTCCTGCCCGTGCACACTGCCAGAATGAAGAGATTAAATGGGTAAGGAGAGAGGGGAAGCACAATTAGGGAGGCAGCAGCTATCGGACTGCAGTCAAAACAGATAATGTAACACTTTTCATTTCTGTCCGGTACCGATAGGCCAAAGAAGCTTCAAGGGCAGAACAAATTGTCGTCACTGGAGACAGCAGAGCAATCATTTTTGCAGTGGCACAAATTTACAATAACATGTTTTTGCTGCACTAACGGCACCTGTGATTTTTTTTTTTTTTTTCACTGCATGGTCGTTGAGTTACACCAGAATTTAAAAAAAAAAAAAAGGATGCATGCAGACAGCAGTATGGTAAGTAGCCTGTTACAGTGTAGTGCTAATTTGCCTCTGGTGCATTAATGCACTTTACAACCTCTCTCTCGGTCCCTCTCTTTCTCTCGCACACTCGCACCAGCACACAAGCTCGACACTGCTATGTATAGGCGTACCCCATGCTGACCTATCCTATGCAGTGTCAAAACAATGATAAACATTTGGCCGCTATAGGAGTGCTCTGGAAACCAGCCAAGCTGAATGGGCTGTTTTGTTTCACTGAACAATAGCTCTGCTAAAAGTACTTAACAGCTGTGCTATGCTCCAGGTTCCCCACAGACCCACAACAGTAGAACATACTAGGAAGTGTTGCTTTGTGCAGTTGTTCATTTCTTTATCCAACTGGGAGCTGCAGTGTAGTGAAAGACTTTCAGAATACACTGTCCTGAATAAAGAGGAGGGGCAACAATTTCCATTTCAAGCAATATCTGAATCTGTTTTTGTCTCATGTCAAGTGAAATTACTTCCATTCTTGAAGTGTATGGAATAGTCACAATAACCACCGAGGTGTGTTACCCCGGTGGTTTTATAGTACCCGGTATATTCCTTATTTCCTGTCTGTAAAGGATGCCTATCAGATGCTCCCATTAGCTGAAAGAGCTATCATTACCTTTCAGAACTGTATCTATATTCCTTTCAGCTCTCTCAGGTCTGCACACAGCACAAGTCAGAAATACGTCTCTATATATCCAAAACAGTACACATTTTCAACATCTTTCTCTCTGCAGCTCTAAATGTTCACTTGGTTTGAGTCTTTCTACTCAATATCATCTTCTCCTTTTCTCGCAAAAAAAAAAAAAAAAAAAAAAAGAAATTGGCAGAAGCCATAATGCCACCAGATAACAAACCCTGTGATAGAATTACGCCGTGGACAGGTGAACACAATAAGTTAAGGTGGACCGGGCTTTGGGGCGTGCTCTATGTTCATGTCAGCCTCACTCTCCACAGGAACGGGCCTAACAGCTGTCATTTTAGATCGATCTCCCCCCGAAGCCCTGTGTAATAAACACTTGAGAGAATGTCTGCTTTGCTGATGTGCGGGTATAATGAGGCTCTGTCACATGACTGACAAGTAATGTTCCCTTCTCTACTTCTTCTCTGATTCAAATGATCCCTGAAGAAATCACATCCATTTTATGGTCCACAAAGCGGCCGTTGCTTTTGAGATTTACTTGGAGAATTAGGAAAGTGTTGTGATTTGTAAGTTTATGTAGACTGTTGGGACAGCTCTGGCCTTCAGTTTAATTCATACTGAGCCTCCACAGTTTTTTTTTTTTATTCGATGCCATCATAGAGTGTGACAACAATCGTATGCTGACTTGGAAACTGCCCGGATAATTTATGATGCCTTAATTTGGTTAACAGTCTGTTTGATTTGTTCGGTTTTGTGTCTGTTTTTGTTGTCTTTTCTTTGTGGCTCAGTTTTGTGTTTTTCATCTCTGCAGGCACATTATTTTATGCTGTGCTTACTGTCAATCACCTGACACCCACGAGAAGAAATTGAAGTCTCTGCCAGAAAATAACACCTCAAACTATAATCATACTTCAACATGTCACCTTGCACACTTGTCACACCGATGCCTTCTTATTCACTTTTCTTTTCTTCAGTGGAGACGGCAGTTAATTTCCAGTTTCGCAGAGCAAGGTTTGTTTTTTAAACCTACAATAACTGAGCAAATGCGGCAAACATTCACAAACGTATCGGGAACGTTCGAAGAAAACGAGAAAAGCAGATGAAGACAGCATCAAATGGGTGATGATGACATTCAGGCGTGTTGCCACAGGGACTGCAAACACTGTGGTCAAAGAGAGAGTGTTCATCTCGTTCAGTCGCACAACTGCTCACACTTATCTTGTTCGTCTAATCATACTGTATGTACACAAATGTTCATGCACACACATCCACAAAATTCAGCTACCTGCACACTCTGCCTGCCATCTGTTATATTTATGGATGGGTCGAGTACTTAGCCCCTGGCTGAAAGTGTTGAGTTTATCCTTCAGCCCCCTTCTTTGTACGCAGAAGGTCCTCCCACGGCCCCCCCTCGCATTTAAAGAGCGCTTTAACAAGCAGCCACACTACTTGTAATTAATTTGACTCGCATAATTAGCTTTAAGGCTCCGTGTATTTAAAACATTGCGTCACGTAGTCTGCACGAAATGCTTTGTTAAGCCTCTATGCATCCTGATTGAAAGCTACAGGAAAGTTAAATGTTGAATCTTAAAGTGGCAAATAACAATTTCGTAGTGTTGCTGGTTTCGACATCGGTGTGAAGTGTAAAGTTAATTAATCCCTCGTCACGCCACCTCGTCTTCTTCTTCACCTTCAGTGGTTGTTCCACAGCTTCTCTTCAGACACCTCTGGAAAGAGTTTCTCTGTATTGATGATTTCTGTATCCAGGCTGGCAGTGACTTCGCCTTTAATGTGTGATTGACAGGTACAGGTATTGTCTCGGTCGGCCTCAGAAAATGGAGACGTGCTGATGGAGCTGTAAGTGTTGAGCGATGTAAGAGGAATATTTTGTTCCACTGTGTCAGACATGAGCTCGGTTGTGATCGGCCAGAAATGCAACAACATTTTGGAAAATCAGGCAACATTCGATCCAAATCGGTTTGCAGGGATCTACTTCTCTAACAACAACAAGAAAAAAAAGAAAAAGCTGGATATATTTGCACAACCTATGATCATTAATTATTAACCTGCTTACAGCACAGTTTATTTAACACTTCACAGAGTCAATCGGTGGATGCTGTGCACCAGTATTGACCCAATGTTGTATTGAATCTCAAACCTCCAGGAAGGCAGTTAGAAGACGACAATGATTTACACTGACTGATGAGAGTAAGTGTTGAACTGCCTCGCCTTAGTCTGCAGTCTGCTTACATTTAGCATTCGCCTTGATTCCTCTAATATATACACAAATAAACCACAAAAATTATTTTGTTAGTTCTTGAGATTATAGGCTTCCAATAAATCAAATGACTCATCATTTAGCAGAAGTTAGCAGGAAGCCAACTTCTGTTGATTCGATCTGTCTCCTGGTGAAAAACAGACCTCCACGTTGGACAGCGTAGCTTGTAAAGTGGAGCCAAAAATGGTGTAAGAGCCTTGTTCCCATGAAAAATTATGTTTATTTCAGATGATATGTGGTCTACAGGAGATGATGCAATGATTGAGGTTGTAAGTGTGCTTTTTTTTTTTTTTTTCTGGTGCTGTTAAATTTTGATTGCCTACACAGGGGCGTGCTGTGACCGGCTCCATCCAGGATTGGCTGCCATGTTGGGGGGAGGAAGGTCCTACTGTATAAAACGCTCCAAGATGGCGTCCTAGAAAGAGCTGACCTCCATCCTCCTCATTCGCCAACCAGCAGCTCTTCAGTCCGGTTCTGTTTCTGCCAGTTTTTGTTCATACTGTTTTCTCCTGTGTTCGTCAGTTAGGGAAATGGGTTTGCTTTAGAAACACTGTGATTGAAATTCAAACAACGGTGTTTGATGTCATGTAAATAGGAGAAAATCCTCTTAAATTAGTCTCTGGAAGCAGCTGTGCTCTTTAACTTTTAGACCGAGGTAAATCTTTAGTGCGCACCTTGACGCGCCCTTATGCTCCGCGGTAAATGTGTAGGACAGTGCAGCAAGGCGTAGCCTGAAAAACACAACACACGTCCACTCAACCAACAAACTCTTCAGTTGGTGTCACACACGCACACGGGCAGGTACTTCTCATACATACAGCATTTCACGGAGAATAAGTACAGAGGTTAAAATGCCGGCATGCAGCCAAAAAACACAGTGACCACACAGCGATGCCAACTCCTGGTATGCACCATTCGTCCCTTTCTCTCCCAGCGAAGGGAGACCTCATTAAGGCAGGTTAAGGCAACCCACTAATGGTTCCTCTCAGTGCTAATAACACGGGGCCACCTAATATTACACACTGCTTTGTTCCATTCATCCAGCTATTTATCGTGTATTATTAAAAGCCAGGTATCATGAAATCACTGCTATAATCATAATGATGTTCCCTTGGCCTAGGTTAAGACAGGCAACACTCCGTGTGTTAGCAGATGACTTATTATCGGCAGGGAGAGTAGGCGCTCCCTCCACCTGATGAATATATCACTGCAAACTGAGTTACATGCAATAACAAATCAGTGTCAAGCTGTGTTGTGCCCTTTTGGTATGAGTTGTGTGCAGAATGGACAACATCGTAGCACCAACAACACGCAGCAGTTTAGTTTTTTTGTTTTTTTGTGTTTAATATTTGCCCATGTATGAAAAAAAATAATGGAATGCACATATATTTTTTACATATATCTATTTCCACATATTCAACCAGCGGTATTATCCAGCCCCTTGTAATGAATGCATTAGTGAATTCATGTCAGATTTTGACAGCCCAACACTCTACAATTGTATAAAATATCTCAGTGACAGATGCAATAAATATTTCCAGAGAACATACATGCAGAAAATAATAGAGACCTTGCAGCCACCCAAGCCCATTGAGTTGATACTTCTCCTCTTTATTTAAACCACATGTGCAATCTTGTTTAAATGAAGCAAAGGTTTGTCCCAAATGTGCTGGCCTCAGTATTCTCACTGTTAGATGTCCAGATACTCCGAGGCGAGAGGCCAACACTCAGTGGCTTTTCAGCATCTTTTTAGAAAATGAAACATGCTGTTAAATCACATGCAGCCCCCCCCCCCCCCCCCCTTTTTTTCTAGATTTTGGGAATCTTGCCTCGGTCATTGGAATGGGCTACGTTGTGTTGCCAAGCAGGCAAGCTGAAGTGATTTAGCATAATTTGAATAATGCCATTCATAGAAATGTGCAAGGGTGATGAAATTTTAATGGAGCTTGGGATAACACAACTGCTCCTCAATTACAATAGCCTTCTCCAAGACTGAGGCCTCAATCGTAGCATGGCTTATTTCATTACAGTACTATCAATGTTTTTATTGGCTCACTTAATTACTATGGATATCGCTATTGTTGCAGAGTAGGAAAAATCTGCAAAGCCTCTATTTCTTCCTCAGCCTGTTCTGCAAGCTCATCCTGTTTGCATGCACCGAGTACAGAAGTACAGAGGGATGCTGTTGGTTCATCCTGCTGTTCATAATCATGGAAATCATTTCGGCATCAACGTCTGCATGGATGACTTGCATATTTAATATGACAAGCCTGCATAGTAAAAAAAGGGGGGAAAAAAAGATCACAAAGGTGGGTTGTGCGCAAGACACTAAGGGCAATGTAAAATCAAAATACCCACTAGGACTTAGACTTGGCCCATGACACTGCATTGGCACTTAATTGGCAAGTGAGATTTTGACCTTGATCATTATCTACATGCACTTTGACCACCTTCAAATCATAAACTTGAGGGTTTATTGGATTTAATCATTTTCAGATGATGTGTATTTGTGCCGTGAGGGAAGCTGCGACTTAAAGGGTTTAATAGCTTAAGATGTGAATTAAGGTGTGAAGAATTATTACAAAAACGGAGTCTAAAATGCCTTTCAAAAGGATGCTACAGTCTCAAAACAGCCGCATATTCTCCAGACAAACATTTCAGACATTTTGTTGCCAATGTGAGGCCACAAGGAAGCCACCGTCCCCCAGTCCACCTCTGTCAGGCTTTGTCAGAGACGTGGCCGAGGTACAGAAAGGCTGAGTATGATTCACAAGCTGAAGCATCAACATTTGGCCCAGAAATTGTGGCAGACATGTTATTTGGACTGATAAAATGAGAACGATTCCTGACGGACAAGCTCGGGTCCATGGTTGGATTACTGATGGACACAAAGCCATTTCAAGTAAGGTAAGTAAGTCAACAGGGCCGTGATGTTAATGCTGGACGATTCTCCATCACGCGCATCCACATACTCCATCGCTGGGTTTGTCAGAAAAGGCCTTAAAGATGAGGGGATAATGACCTGCCCCGCTTCTGCTCTGACTTTAATCCTATCGGGCCAGTCTCAAAAATGAGATTCAGTGCAAAAGGAAGACAAGAACAGCATTTCGTGAGGCCGGTATTGCAATTCCAGAGAAAGTCGATTGCGAACAGATCAAGACATCGGCAGACTTTGAAAAGAGGAGCTTCTTTTCTGGTCACTGCACAAAACACACCTCTCATTTGTTACACATCCACGATTGGTGTTCAATAACATTTTTGATTTGCCTGAGTGCATGATGATTCAACAACATAAAAGAATCCGGAAGAATGCAGCTTGTGTAATAATCGTGCACGCCATGTAAAAGCCACTCAGGATAAACCACTGACCCAAATTTGTGGTTCTCTTTTTGACATCAGGGTCTCAGGTATTCACAAAATATTTTCAGAGACGATCAACCATGTTTCAAGGTGCGTGTTTTGGAGTGCAATTTGCAGATACTTCATTATGTGGAATCATGGTTGAATCCCATTACCAGGCGCTTTCAGTTTGCTCTAAAACATTTTCCAGCAGCGCTCGTGATACCATTAAAAGATTACCAGGAAATAGTAAATGATGAGATCCTCTTGAGATGTACAGAAGGTTAATATTATACATATAAGTATCTGTCAATGCTAGTATCAGCTTCTCGATGCTGATGATGATTATTATTAGACTTCAGTGCTTGAGTCACTTTTAACTTTTTGACTCCTGTCACGTCTCCACTCTCGCCCGTGGGTGTGCGGCAGTGAAAAGGCAACGCTAAATGTTTGGTATCAAGCTCATATGTACTTTAACCCTATCATCCGTCCAATCCGAGAACACAGGGCACGAAGCCTCTTCTTTCCCTTTGTCCTCATTTCCTTAGAGATTAGAAACACCAATTAGACTGCTGTTTCCTGACATTCTCTCATCAAAGCTGGGAAGTGGTTGATTTTATTTTTTCCCCATCAAAGGGTACGATTCTTTTGTTTCTCCTTTCAAATCAACACCTACCCCGAGGATGTGCGAGTTCTTTCTCTCATTTTCTCTTTCCTACCACAAGTCGAAATCTTCTGTTGAACGCAGCCATGGTGGAAATGGCAACGCAAACCAAATCAAAACAAGGAGAATGTTCCCAGTAGCACTCCAGAGAGATCAAACTGTTTGTCTTTCCTTCATCCTCCTCTCTCTTCCCTTTGTGTATCAACACTTATTATTCCAACACAATGAGTGAGAAGCCAATGGCATCACCTGCTAGTTGTATGAGGGAAGCAGCAGTTCAATTTCGTTGTGCAGTGTCGACAAAGATTCTGATTCTGATCCCGATTCAGCTGTACCTCTGATTGGGAGGGAAGGTTTAAAAATGTATGATCTATGTGCATTATGTATAATAATGTTTTAAATATAAGATCTCCTTTGTTCCATCAAGACTTTTGTCTGTATGTTCCTGGTCTATCAGGAGAAAAGTCTGATTCATACCTGTTTTTTAGAGCTGCTGCTGAAACCAGTTTTATGGAGGAAAAATTTGTATATCAGCTAATTCATATAAAAGCTAATGTATATTATGTCCACTGCAAATATTGACCAAGAACCTTGAACTTTAATGTATGTCCTTCTTTACCAAACCAGGTTTTCACATTTCATCTGATGGTTTGTGCCATTATGTCATTGAATTGTTGAATGGATTTAACTTGAATCACGTTTTTTTCTAATCACAGCAAAATAAAGTGATTCCATCGTTGGGCGGCATGTTGTTGGTCCAGTTCCCCAAACTGGCAAATGTACAGCGTGATGGTCAGATTCTGCTTGCACATCTGGACTAATTCTCCCACACACAAACAGAAAACCTGCAGGCTGTCAGCCAATTCTGGAGGATGACAGCTGCGATGGAACCAAATTGTGGAAGTAAATGGGCCAGATTTGGGCTGAGGACCCAGGCGTTCGGGATCAACAGAAGAAGACAGTTTGCTTCGAACACATGTAATGTAATGATTAGTTCCACTGAGGCTGAAATGCTGATATTGTCACTTCCACTCAGCTGACAGTCTCCACAAGTAGGTAGACGGTGAGCTAGCAGGCTACTGAAAAGCCTGGCTGACGTGACAGTTGTCATAGGAGAATGAAAGATGTATTTTCCAGCATTGCTTCTCTCGCTCTGTCTGACTAGCTCCATTGCTAAGAAAGCGAACTGAGATGCGATAAGCGAGATTGACATGACAGTTGTCAGGCACAGGGTTCTATTCCACGTGTTGACAAGAGGAAACGGTGGGGTCATTGCTTATTAACTCTCCAGCAACGTATTTCTCAAGCTAGAAAGTTACCGTGCAGACACTTCTGCCCAGCTGCGATCAGCAGGCAGAGCTGAGAGTGTTGGACAAAACTATAAAAATCACCTGTAACACAGTCTGATGACCGCAAGCGTCTTCTTCTGGATTGTGCTACTGAAAAAAATTTTTGAAAAAAATTAGATATCACACATTTCACATTTAAAATGCTGAGTTGAAGAGTTTGCATAAAGTGTCTGCAAGACCAGGGAAGTATAAAGTTCATCCATGTTTGCCTTCTGCCTTTTCTTGACTTGTTAAAAGCATGCAAACAGTGTTTGATTCATCTATTTTTGTATGCGTGTGTCGACGTGTGAACGTGATTATACAGCCATGTATGCACGCCTTTTTTCTCATGCATTGCTATCGAGCTCTCTTTTAATATACATATATATATATATATTTCCCCACATGCTGAGGTTGAAATGACCAGCCATAATATCTGTAACTGTCAAACTGTCTCTACCCGCTTTAGTTTAACACAAATGTTTATGCCTTAAAAAGGGAATTAATTTTTTAGCAGCTTGTCCTTCATCTCAGCAAAATGGTAACGTTTCCTCTCCCGATCTCAAATGAGTTGAAGAGTGAAATACTTGAATTTTAGGAAGAATGACAGTAAATACCGGAGTGACGTAGCTAAAAATCCTTTACAGTGAAACAACTGGAAGGCCGAAGCCCAACAGTCTTCAGAGCAGAGTCCTGTTCAAGTATTGGAAAACTTTAATCAAAAGCTACTTTGCAAACAACATCGAGGCAATTACCCACAATCCCCGAGTCCTTTTCAAAGTGTTCAATTATGCCATGGATGCGGCTCTAGGTTTTTATATCGATTCTTCCCGTGAGAAATGTAAGAAAACAAAGCAGATCTCCCTCCTCTGATATATGATGTTTACAAAGCAGTGACTCCTTTTCTGAGACAGTTCGTGTCAGTTTTCCCACCTGTGCTGTCAAAACTCCCCCGACTCTGAATAAAACCTCCACCTGTACTCTTTAAACTTGTTCCGAGAACAACCAAGCAAAGTCCACATGGCTCTCCTTCCACAGCTAACATACAGCATGCAATATACATCCATCCATCAACAACGTCATGCTACCTCCTTCATTGGCAGTGATTCAAACAAACAGTGAATCTTCAGATTCAGATTCAGATTTTTTGGGGGGAAAGAACAGTTTCCACTTTTCCTTAGGACCAAAGCTAATCCAGTTCTCAGCCCCTTCACAGCGGCTCCTGATCGAACGGGGCTCGTCCATACAGCAGCCGGCTTTGTTCCATGAAGTCAACATGGCTGAAGAGTAAAACTGTAGGTTAAATGAAGAGGCTGCGCCATCCGTCTTTGACATCCAACTTGTTGAGGGTGTCAGTGTTGACAGCTCCCATACGACATGACAGACTGATGAGCCGTCGGTGCAGGGGTGAAAAGCTGAGCAGAGTGGGTGCTGTGTGGCTGTATGACCTCTGGGACGATATCACAAAGAACGTGTTATTCTCTTTTCTCTCTTTCCAGCTACATGCCCAAAATGGACGAGGAGCCCACCTCGTCTCTAACAGTATGAAAACGATCAGAACGACAAATCTTTCTCTGGATTAACGAGATATTTAGGACATTTCATCTCGATTGGAGGGAATAGTTTTCTATTTCACATAAGACCCACAACACTGAGTAGTCGAGTATAATATAGTTTTAAACAATGCTAATGCTTTATTAATATTCCTGATCTGATTTGATTTGATTTAATTTAACATTCAAATCCAGAAGTTTTTTTTTATCGTCACATGTGATGCAGAAAATCACCAAATCCTCACAATGAAGCTTGAAACAATGAAAGTTTGGCATTTTTGATGATTAAACAAATAATGTTAATTAATCAATGTTAATTTTCTGACAACTGCCGTGACCAATAATTGTTGCAGCTTTAAGAATAAATGATCAAAGAAGAAGACGCGTCCGTGTCGAGTGCACAAAGCGAACTATCGACGAGCACTTATCTGATTCCTTCAGAGACGTGTTTTCCTTCTTTCCATCACAAACCTCTCAATTTCATAGAAGACTTGACCTTTACGGAAACACTTTCATTTTCAAAATATGCATTTTAATAAGGTCAAAAATGGATAATCGGCAGTAAAAGTAAAACTCAGTCTCGTGGGGGGGAAGTCCAAGGTTAGAGAAACTTGTCTTTTCTGGAATTCAAATTTCAAATATTAGACTGGGCTGCTCTTCCAGCCAAGCACACTTTATGACCTAAGTGTAAGTGATACATTGAAGCTGAAAGAAGCTGATAAAACAAACAAGCCAAGTCAGCATGTTTTAATGAAGTTCAACCCTAATTGGCACACGAAGGGAAACTTAATGCATCTCTTTCATTTCTCGCTTCTTGTTGCTCTACAAGAAGTAACGTACATTTCTTTATCATAAATGATTCTTAGAAAAATTAACAGCAGCATAATGGCTTCTGACAGACTGAAATGATTCAGGGGTAACTTACTGCAAACTAGATTCCTCACGCATAATTAGCATGTTGTTGTGTTGTCCCAAGCTTAATTTGTGAACACGAACGGGAAATTGCTCTCAAAGCTTCCACAACAAAAGGAGACAAGGCTATCAAATTAATATCAGCACGACGCTGAGGATTCAATAAAGAAACAGGGACAGTACACGAGCTGATTTGTAATGGATATGGGCACATGTTTGTTTGAATATTTTTCATACTGACATTACAGATGATTATTATTCATGGGATTTCTAACCTTTCATCATGTTTTACTTTCTCTGTCTTTATTTTTTTCAGTCGAGGAATACAGAAAGCTTCAATGATACTTGGCATGAATTTTTCAGCTGTCTGGAGCTTTACTGAAGGGAGCGTTCGCTCACAGCACATTTGCTTATTTTGTGTTTGATAACGGTTCAGGGGACCATTTCAAAAACTTCCGTAAATGTGAAGGCCATAGCATACGATTCACATCGTTTTCATACTAAAACAAAACAAAACAATTCAGTGAGCTCGCAAGACCCACAAAGAAGCACTTCTTAGATTGCTCCACTCATTGATAAAGTATTTTTACTTTTCCCTCATTAATTTTTGTCATTTGTCTGTAGGATTTTTCTTTTTGCTCATTTGTCATCTACGGACCAGAGATGGAGATATTAGTCATTTCCATCCAAATGTAATGTGTAAGAACCCCTGATTGTGTTACTCTTCTTCTCCGCACAGTTTGGGCACTTCAAGCAGTCTATCTCTAAATCTAGCAGATGAGAAATTCCCATTAAGTGTTTTATGTGGCGCCATATCAGAGAGACTTTTGAGCTGGTTTTTATTTTTTATTTTTGAAAGGAAACAACATTTCACTCAAATAAAAGAATAAGATAAAGCAAATCATATCAATAATTAACTAAAATCTTGTGATTTGTCTACTTTTTCTATAAAGGCTTAATTGCAGATTCAAAGCGTTCAAATAGCCACTATATCTATGTTTCCCAGAGTTTTCAATTATAGATAAAAGACAGATTAAATAATTTACAATGATGAAAAACCTTTGCTGTGGTGTTACAAAATGATGTCAATTACAGCTCCGCCGTTTATGTCTCTGAGCGGCCTTCGTTCGGCTGTAAATACTTCCAGAGCTATCTGTTCTGAGAAAGGTGAGCTCCTGGGATGTTTTGGACGTGATGGAGGGGTCGGGTCCTTCTCAGCGCTGAGAGAAAGTCTCCCTTGTTAATAAGTGGAAGGGTCCTGGGTCCCCAATGGTGCGGCGTCACTACTGGGGGAGCACAAAGCAGCAACATGAATACCAATGGGATGCTGCTGGGTCCTTGAAGGAGGACAACCACCAGCAGACAAACACTGCCAATTAGCAGAGGGCCCCTACTCATCAGCCATGTGTTCACATCTGATTAACAGAACTCATTCACTGCATCAGGTCTGGGCAATCACAAAACCTTTCCCTTGGGCACTTGGTTTTTCTCCTCATATACTTATTTATGTCAATTAAAAAGGCTTTATTATGATGCTAACTGTGAGACCACTCTGAGGAGTGTTGTGGGGCGGGGAGAAAAAGGAGCAAACTGGTTACTGTATTGCACCTTTGTTTCCTCCCATAAGAGGTCTCTACCAAAAGCCCTGAACAAAAATCACGCGCTTGGTTTGACCATCTTGAACACATTCTGAAGAGGGCAGGGACTGAGAATCGACCTGTTTTTAAATGGCTGCATTTTTTATCTTTTTTTCCAGGTTTTTGTTTTGTTTTTTTTTTGTCTCGTCTTGAGTGGAGTGTGTAAAGTGTGTGGATGAATAAAAGTCTGCGTGGCCCTAAGGTGTGGTATTGTGCCGCTGATGGCACAGCTGCCTCTCAAAGCACAGGAAACATCATCTGGCAAGCAGGTCAATATGGGACGCTCTTAAATAAAACATATTTCTTGTCGTTCAAAACCGTTGCTATTTTCATCGACTGGAACATCTCATCTTATCTCCATGTGCAATAATCAGTAAAGTCTGGAATCTAACGAAGCTTTTTTACCAAACATGTTAATGATATTTTAGGAGTCAGCCTGAATATAAATTAATAAATTTTTAGACATATCTTATAGGTCATATATTGTTTTCATGTGTTTCCTTATGCATGCACATACTCATCGATGTGCTCTCTCATAGATTAAGACTCAGGGATGTAAATTGAGGGAGATACACAGTCACCAGGCTGTAATTCTAGTTAACATATTAATGGGTGTTAATGCTATGAAATTGTCCTGCTAGCTCCACGAAACCTCACTAGAAGTTCCTTTTTCAGGGTAAGGCTTCAGGGCTGCTGGTGCATTTCCAATAGTTTATTGTCTTAATTGCCTCATATTGCCTACATATTTTAAAAAATGAAAGATAATTGGGATTGTTCATGCAGCGAAGAACATCCAACGCAGGATGCGGTGGTGGTTGTAGCATGATTTGTAGTTACGACACAACCCACACATAGCTTGTGGTACCATAATTGAATTCCAGTCCATTGAACAAATATTTAGATCCAATTTACAAATTTAAACTTGTGAGACGAGCCTGATGTAAAAAAAAGCAAAAACAAAAACAAAATCACTGGTTTTTCCCAGGATAAGGGGACCAACGGGACCTGTCTACTTGCTGCAGAAGTGGCTGTGGTGGATGGATAACTCTTTCCATCTGGCCCGGAGATCAGCCGACGCCATCGCTTTCCGTTGCGTTCTGCCCAACTTTGTACTCTCATTAACGTGATTTTCTTTATCCTGACAGGACGTCCAGATACGGCGCGCATCTTAATGCCTGCGACGTGCACCACAATTCATAGCAAGGTCAGAGAGATGTCAGTCAAGCTCAGACTGTCTACACCAACACAGCTCTCAGATAAAGTCCAAACAGCATAAAAAAAAACACACTCAGAGTACTTTGAGCCATTATGTCCATTTGACAAAATCAAACATTTAAATAAGCGCATGAGCAGCAATCAATTTATTATGGATAAATATTGAGGATATCAAATGCCTACCATTGTGAACTAAAAAAAAACGCTAATTTGTATGCGTTTTCCATGTTTAACAGTTTTACAGAGCTTTCACACAACTTACTGGAATTTGCTTTAAAAAAAAAAAAAAAGACATGGCTCCGCTCTATCAAGGTAAAAATATATTCTAGCTTCAGAGTTTATGAATACAATAATTTCTGGACTACTTTTGCATTCTGTGCTCAAGGCCTCAGCTGAAAGAGGCTAAAAGGATTCCTCATGGGGTGCAGCCGCCTGTTCTTGAAGTTAATTACTAAACGGTTTTAAAATGAAAAGAGCTGAACACTCATAGTAGCTTTTGAATTATTTTCAAATGCAGCAAGCAAGACTTAATATGTAGCTGTCAATTCTGTTTAGCCGAGACCTTGATTCTGGTGGAGCAGTCTTTTCAGTGTCTATAATGGATTCACGCTTTTCCCTTACTGTACCTGCTATGTGATTTTTATCTCGGTATAATTTGATGTTTGTTATTTTGCCCGTGACTTTATGTATGTCAGGATGGCGCGTTTTTCATGGAAACGCTTCTTTACATCTTCTTGGCTGCAGTGAATCAATTCTTAAGGCATTTAGCTTTGGTCATAATTGTCCATTTGTGTGGAAGAGAGAGATGATGTTGTTGGAGGTGGAGGAGGAGTGAGTGGGAGGGTGGAGGGTTTGGGGAGGGGGGGGTGCTCAATGACAGTCTTGTAGTTCATAAAGAGCAATTAGCCCAGTTTGACTTTGCTAATTAAAGAAGAAGAATGATGACAGGGAAGGAAATTCCATATGGTGGCGTGAAGAGAGGAGGAAAATCCCAGCGCATGAGGTGTGTAATTATTGTGGTGAAAGATGAAGTGAAATGCATGTTGGGATATGATGTTTTTTGTTCTTTAAAACATCACTAATAACTTAACACGGCATTTGGATTTTATCAGAACATGTGAACAAAATACATTAGCTGGTCCGGAAAACTATGTTTTGTTTTGTTTTTCTGATTTTTGTGTGGGAGTTAATGGAAGGCAGCAATACTGTTGTTGTTGTGAGGGAAACAACCGGGAAATTGATTGCTAATAACTTTCAGACTAATTCAATAAAGCTCTGAAGCTCTGAAAGCTGACACTTGATTTTCTTCTAGCTAACAACTTATTATACAGTATACAGAATATTTTCTCGACTGTCAGTCTGTCAATAGCTTTAGAAAAATGCAAAACAAGATTAGAAAATGCTAAAAAAAAAAAAAAAAAAAAAAATACAGGTTGAAGTCTTAAAAATAGTTTATAGTTTCGTTCAAGCAGCAGTACAAACTCAGGAAACAAATAGCAGTTAAGAAGCTGAAGTTCCTAACTTCTCAATATTTTTTGCTTAAAAAGTAGAAAACTATCACCAAACGTCTCTGTCCACCGACTGATCAATCATCTTGGTCACTAGCATTGAAAACATGCTCTCCCAATCAGACGAACGCCTCATATGTACAATATGTGTCATCAAATTCTTTGGTCGGTCTGTTTACTCAGACCGTCTGATGGTGACGTTTTGTCACACATCTTACTTTTTAATGATCCCGGTTGCTGCAGCACGATGATGAAAACCTAACGCCACACAGTGAGCTCTGTGGCTCACTTGACCCCGCTGTTTCGTATTATAGGTGTTCCTCCTGCATTGCGCTAATCTGATGAAATGTGTTTAATATTGTTTGTTCACTTTTCAAAGGCAGTGGCTTTATTGCAGGCTAAGCCAACAGACGGCATGGCATGAGAGTGGTGACAGGAATATTAAGTGAGGCAGCCTGAGCAATATAGAATATAAATTAGGTTATTTTACACTGCAGAGCTCTGCAAACCGACGCACAGACTTCTCTCTTTGTAATAAATCATTCCCATTCAGACAGCCTCTACTCTTAGGGCATTGTTTAATGCTATCTGCAATAGACGGGAGAAATAAATTGGTTTACATTGCAAAAAAAAAAAAAAAGTGCTGCGGTTGGAATGCATGATATGATGATGAAAGATAGAATATACTTGACTTATTGATGATAATGAACTTGCAGCTAGGAGAACGTTGCAAGGAGGGTGTCATGTGGGAGTAATATTAAAAGGAAGAACTGGAGAGAAATCTCAAGTAAGCAGTAAATGTAGCAGAGTAAGATTTTCTGAAATAGCATTTTAGTCTCTCCGCACCCTTTTCAACAGAACAACATAAAAATGCAATTTATATCCATACCCAGCCCACAATAATGTTTGTAACACAGTGAGATAAATATGTTGTCAGAGATGCCAAGGGCTATAGATGAAGTGACAATTAGAAGAGCTTTTTGCTTCTTTTCTGGTGTGGCCTATTGTGGCAGAAACAAGCTTCATTGGATCACTTTCTGCCTGATTTGCAGACACAAAAAGGACTGCCGCTGCGTGATATACCTTTGGCTCTTATGCAAAGCGTTTTAGTTATTCTATTCAGGCTGAGAGCTGTGACTGAGTGGGGTAAACCTGATGCTGAGTGTAGTCTACAGCAAGATCTAAGATCAACAACGAAGGGGGAGGAAAACTGCGTTTTTGGTCCGCCGCGCTCGTCGGATCTCTCAGCGGCATTCAGAATTAAACCTCCACGTCAACCAGAGAATGAGATCAACATGCCAAACCTATTCTGAGTTGGAGATCTTAGATAAGTGAGACAGCTACTAAGTACAAAGATGTGAACACTTCAAAGGTGACTTTAAGAGCTACTCCCTTTTATTGCATTAGCCACATATGACAGTGGTTTGATGAGTAGAGCTGCAGAGAAACTCGTCTTACATCTTACAAGCTGAACATGCAGATCCTTCAATATGACATTTCAGACCAACAATACTCAAATGTTTTATCTGCAGCTCACAACCTGTTGCAAACATTTCCTTCTCTGTTTTTAGGGGGGGGGGGGTGTTGTGTGAGAGAGTGTCATACCTGTAATGCTTTCACGAGATGAAGTTTGTGCCTTTCTATAGCGGGAAATGAAAACTGGCTTCGATCGGGCCTTCCTCCTTTGAAGTGGAACCAGAATCATTAGGATTTACAGGCATCGGGGGTTTGGTGGCTCATTATTCTCCTGTTGTTGCCTCCTCCTGTATCTCCTCGTGCACAGCGCTGCCCTCCAACACTTCGTTGTTCAGAGATAGGAAGGCGCCCCGGTCCTCCCTGATCGGATACACAATCAGGACACTTGGTTAAAGATTGGATTACGTGCGACTCTGTACCTGCTCAGGGGATGAAATATGATTTTGCAGGCTGAGGTGATTCTCACTTGTTTTATTACATCATTATTTCTCTGGTGATTCCTATGTCATATATATAAAAAGAAGATAACATAGTTTCTCGAGACCATCCCATACTGTTGATGGAAGGTTTTGTTAGTTGACCATATATTATGAATTATTAAATGAAATGAATCCTGAAGAGAGGATAGAGAGTTAGCGCCTTTTATTTTTAGCTGTGTATTTTTCATTTATATTTTTTATATTTATTTTGTTTGGCTAACAGTGTTGCTGGCAGTTTTTTTGATTGCCATGAGATCTGTGTGTGCAGGTAATAAAAAAAAAAAAAACCCAACTCTATTTATATCGCACAGTTTCAATGGACTGTCTGTTATCGCTGTATTCATGTCATACTGCTCAGACTACAATTACCTGCAACCAAGTTAGACTTGAAATTCCACCTTGGAGGTTGACATAAAGGTTTTTTTGTTTTTTTTTTGAGATATCTGGAATTTCTGATGGAAACAGAACCGACATGATACAACCAGAGAAGATGATTTAATATCAGTTCTACACACAAATAAACAAACCGCTCCAAATGTGTAACAAATAAGGTTTGGGATTCAGCATATCTTAAGAATTGAATTCCTGGTAATGAAGACTTGATAGTCAGGTTGTATTTTTTCCTTTACTGTATCTTGAACAATGATAGAAAGAGACGGAGGGGACTAAAACTAGACACCCTTCATCCCGTCTTGTGGCGTCTTGTGAACACCGCATTCGGAGATATTGTTAATGACTCAGCAGGATTTCAAATAAAGGCAACAAAAAGCAGCGAACTTTGGAAAGCAGAGCTAAATTTGGCAAGCTAAGCTGGAAAGTTTCTACTGCACAGATCGATTGGTTCCTCCCCCAAACGTTCAACGCAAGAAGGCGACAGAGGTCTTAAACCACCACAACACAAGAGATGATGGAAATCTCGAAGAAACATCAAGACTCTCTGTCACAAATCAGGGGCCTTTGGTTTTTGAACAATTGTACTATTAGCTGTTCTGCTCAGCATTTAATGAAGCCTTCAAAAAGGGACTGCAGAGCAGGAAGTGGATCCTGATCTGCCTCACAGTATCAGTCAGCCAACAGCTTAGAATTTAGACAGCAATAAAAGTGTTGATATAATTTATACTTCTCGATTCAAAGAGTGAGAAGAATTCAAATCCCAGTCTTGTGTTGAAAAGGCAGTGCACATTTGTAAAGGCAGGAAATAACGCAGACCTGCTCTGTTGATTTAATTTCCATTTATGTTCTTAAAAAAAAAAAAAAGTGTTGACACTGATTCTGCGGTCTTGTGCAAGCTTGTGTGAGCTCGACACACAAGGTTCGACATACATAAATTAAAGGTAAACATCGATACAATGAGAAATACAGCAACAGCTGCACCAAATCCGAAGGAACAGAACAATACAGGGTGGTGAAATCTAATTCCCCCAAAATATGAAACATAGAACATCTTTAAAATCTTCCTTTTGAGGGCCGTTTCTCTCAATTTAGAATTCCTTCATAATCAATATGAAATTGCTCCATTCCTCATGACAGGTAAAGCTTTGGTGGAATATATGGCCATATCTCTGGCTAAGGGAGTAAAACCCCTAATTTAGTCTGCAATAAAACCAAGGGGCTTAGAGAAACTGATTCTTTCCAGAACATTAATCATAAAAATTTAATGGATATCAAATATTTAATACAGTAGAATGTACAACTTGTATTACTATGGCTTTCTCCAAATCGATCATGTAGAGGAAAATCCATAATTAAAATTATGCTAGCAAGGGCAAATCATTAAGATTTCTATTCGCCTTCATGCTTCAGGAAAATGAAATATACACCCTGCCAGTGATGTATAGGCTATTAGAGCCAGAAATAAATTAATACTGTCTGTTATAAAAAAAAAAAAAGGGGGGGGGGCTGCTTGATTATATTAGGAAAATAAAAGATTGTGATAATTCTTGTGTAACTGAGTCTCAGAGTCGGCCTCTGTTCCAGCTAAAATAGAGAAACAAACTAAATTAAAAAGGCATGATGTCAAATGTCTGCACCAGTGCCATATAATATAATGCAGAGAACTCATATCTGTATTAGCATTATAATGTTCATCACCAAGAGTGCATGTGCACGTTTCTGGTGCACATGCATGTAATAAATCAGTTCAGATGAAGCTGCTCTGCTGCACTTTGGAAGGAGACGTACTGTGTTGGGATGAAGAAGGATTCAGATGCAGCAGGAGATAAGAAAAAACTGAATATACCACATGTTGTTTTGTTTCTTTATATCTCATATATCAGAGTTATACAAGGCATGATGGTGATTGACGATAACTTGTTCACCTTAAAATTCTGTGCTTATTGCAACAAAATTAAAAGGTAACCTGACTGCATGTTTAACCGTTTTGTGTAGTTCAATTAGCAGGACAGATGTCCAGCTGAAAATCCGCTTTGATGGCCTTTGATAGAGTCTGACTTTGCCCCGTGAAGCAAAAGCGACGCTCCACACGGTCGACTTTCACACTTTCACTTCAGTCATTACAAGTAAATGTCAACATTATGACGGTGTTTGGTAGGTGTCTGTATTCCCTGTTGGGCTTTGTAGCATCACACTTTAGAGATGAGGAAGCTCAAATCATTCACAAGTCTTTTAACTGACAAAACTTTGAGGGTGTTTTGAAAATGAAGTGAGACAAATACAGTTAAAGAACTAACCGAGAGCATTTTGCATTCACTGTGAGTGATTAGTAGAAGAGGGCTGTGATGCAGCGTTTCCCAGGGGACGACGTACAAGATGTCACGTTTGTGTTGGCAGCCGCCTACTTTGCTGAATGTTAGCAAAGAGATTCTTGTATGTGGTTGATATTCTGCTGTAGCTCTTCTGGTTATTCCTTCTCTGGACTCAACTGCAACAAAAATCAGGAGTGTATTTCTTGCCTTCAGGTGTGTACCTACAAATTCTGACCCCCCCCCACCCCCCCACCCACCAACTGAAAGAATATAGCTCAGGGTCCTCCTTTCTTAATCAGCCCTGAGTCCTACTGGAATTTCTGAAGACCCCCTCCAGCGCTGGCCCCCTAGAAGTGGACAGAACCGTGTGCACACAGGAATGGACTTCTGACTCAGTTCAGGACTTGCTGGAGCAAATTAAAAGATTTTTGCGAAACCGTCATTTCAAGCAAAAGGTATTTACCAGCATATATATACATACATACAGGACGAAGACACTTCTCCCTTTGGCACTGTGATGTGGATGGAGTTCCTCTATTCATCCACACATACCTCCCCCTCTATCTGAGCAGCTCTGGTTGCTCTTTGATCTGCTTACGTTCTCTTGAAAGGCTGAAACACTTCAAACAGAGAAGGGCCTTGAGCCGAGCATGACTTTCATATGAGCAGCTATTTTTTAGCTGCCATCTCATTGATTTGATAAAAATGATCAATACTCTTAAATAATGTATCGTATCTTGTTCCTCTGTTTTGGGATGTGAGCATCGGTTGCCTCCTCGTGATTTGAGGGGAGAGTTGCTTTTTCGCTCTAATGAGTGTGGACAGACCTCTCAGAACGTATAGAGCTGCATGTAAGGTATAAATTATGGATTAGGAGTACAAAGGCTTCGTATAGTAAGCATCTGAAAAGATGATCAAACATTTACTAAGAGATGCGCGTTTGACGATAAACTCGGAGGAAGCCATTATAACGTTTTCTGCAGCTAATGGTCTATGAAATACCGTTTGGTCTAAAGATACTGTACATTTTAACCTCTTTTCCAATAGTCATAATTAGCTTCATTCCACTGAAATACTACAAGTCATTCTATGCAGATGTAAAGCCCTTTCTGGCTCACACAGTGATGTAGATTAAACCCACAACTTAGCTTGATTTTAATGGGTCAACATCAATCATCCAAACCAGCTTAATAGCCCTCCCTCCTGCTTTCATTTAGTTTGATGTTATTGAGGTTTAAACAGCATTTATTAATATCATTTACTACTTTGTTCAAATGAAACAAGCACAGAAAAAAAAAGAAAAGGCAGAGAAAGTGAGCAATAGAGAGAGTTTTGTACTGTCCAGCAGCTTGGAACGCGTCAACCGCAATCGGGTCCATTAAAAACTGCACAGAACAAAACAAAGCAGAGTACACAATAAACAGTTTCCTCCCCTCATTCACATGCATGTTTGGAAGGATTCGATCCGGCTGACTGCATAAAGCAGGTTCACGGGGGCGTTTCATCTGCTCTCACTAATCACCGATCAATCCTGAGTTAGTCCTGACTCAACCCCCGTTCGGCTCAGAGGAGCAGGAAGTCCATCAGACATATTGTACATGAAGAAAATGAAACTAGTCTTGATTCAAAGTGACCCGATCAGCCAAGAAGTCTTTCTGCAGCAACGGAAACAAAGTGAAAACCTGAACGGCAATAACTCAGCCGGCACATTTTGTCGATTTCAGGCAATATGTTTGCTTTCACAAAAAACATGTTCATGATCGCTAAACTATCCAGATATTGCCAAGACAAAATAGTGAAGAAAAAAACAAAGCAAAACGTGATATTCCTGCAATAACTCCTGCAATTAAGTGATCATTGTTTATTGCATTTTCACATTGTTCCTCGTGCTTTGGAGAACTACAACACAATATTCCTCCACCATGAAAATATTAACACTGATGGATACAGGCAGTCTGACACAGAGATGCTTACTGAAGTTTCATTAAAGAACCCCCGAAGCGCAAATCAGAGTTGAGGTCATAAGCTGTGGTTGAGATAAAAAGGAAATATGAGAGCAAGCTGTGTGCCAAACTGCAGAAAGGTCTATCTCATAAGTGGCAAAGCAATAGCAGTATTTCTGAAAGTAGCAATAAAAACAAACAGTGAGATGAAATCTAGTTGCACTGACACACAGTTTTAATCAAAATATTACACTATAGTATTACCATATACCACAATTACGGACCCCTCTGCTGCCGTCATAGCTGGTATGTGAACTTTTAAGTGAAATGTGACTTCTGCCACATATAATAGAACCCCGTTTGATACAGACAGAGTTTTTTTTTTTCTGTGATCTTTTAAATCTATGAATTTTGAGCATTTTGAAGGCACGCTAAGTTTTGAAAGCACTTTCTGCTCAGATCAGAGGATCATTTTAACAATGTCATGCTGATTATGACGGAGAGCGATTTCTTTTCTTTCATATTTGCGTCCCGCTTATTATTTTTTTTACTGAAATCTTGTATATTGAAAGAAGGACAATGGAGAACTAATGTAGAGCCAGAGCTCCATGCAGTGTGCAGGGTTTGCCCCAGTTTAGTTTTTCTGCACAGATCTCAGAAAGCACAAGGTGGCTGCTGGGATCACTAAAATGCAGCAGGTTTCACGCTTTCTGACACACACGAAGGAGAGACCCAAAAGCACAACTCAGGTTCCAGAAAAGCAGTCTTGAATCAGGCAGGTTCAGTACACGGGCAGACGATCAGCCGAGGCAAACAAGACTCCAAGGTCCAAGAACGCTGATCAAAAAGTAAAAAGCACAGGGAAAGCTGACACGATGAGTGGGGAAGCTAGAACGTCTGTGAAGACAGAGGTGAACTGGCACAGATACACTAGGAGAGGGAAAAGAAGAAGGCAGGCAATCACACAGGTGGGGAAACTTGACAGGAAGTAGTCTGAAACAGGAGGAAGTTCGGCAAAATAAAACAGGAAATGCTGAACTGACAGGGGAAATCCAGAGATGACAGCAGGTAGTATAGAGTGTAGCTTTTCCTTAAGTGGATTAAAGTAAGCATTTAACTTTTTTAAAGGGACGTCTGAGAGTCAACACGTTGAGTCATGTGGAACAATGACGTCTTCACCACATGTGGAAACTCTAATCATGGTCCTAATTGCAAGTCCCATTTTGTGCCAAACCAATGTTTATGCCAACGTTGTCCTCGATGTTGATTATTCGGCAGGATCCTTCGGGAAAGAAAGTCCGGTGGCAGTCGTTGTGGACGCAGCCATTATTCAAGGCATTCAGTGTTTGACAAACGGCCTATCTGTGGTCTCGGTGACTGACCGTGACAAAGTGACCATGACGGAACGTCCTCCTGTCTCACAAATGAAGAACTGTAGGACCTGTAATTATTTCAATAAAGCAGACGTGCGACCAACGCGACTTCAGACCGGGACAGCAACATTCAGATTCAACCAAAATGTACTCAGCTTCATAATATATTTAATTTAAAGAAGGCTGCACCAACCAGCTGTCAGTCAGATGAACAAGATGAGTGCACATCGCAAGAACACTGTACATGCAAAAACATCATTCTGGAAAATTGAACAGATGAAGAGGGAATTTTTGATCAAGCTGCACATTTTTTATCATCTAATCCGGCAGTGCCACATCATTCCTATGATTGTGAGCAATTTTATCCTGCATCTGCATTTCATTTTATTTTATTTTATTTTTTACACCTTGTCTTCTACGTCTCCATTTTAACTTGTGAATTCTAATTAGAGGTGCAACGCAAAGCTGCCGTGTCTTCTTCATGACGACTTTAATAATAAGATGACAAAAGCCTCGGATGAGTGAAAATGGCCTCGAATTGATTTTTTTGTCTTAAATAGTTTTTTGCCAGAAATATCTGCAATCTATTGTTTAACACATAACACAACGCATGTCAGTTTAATGAGGAGAAACGAAGCTCAGCCATATAAAGCCTTTGCAGAATACAGTGGAAGTTGAATTATTGAGCTGTTATCTCATCTGGCATTGATAATGGGGGCTGTAGACCGTTACGTCAGAAACCTGAGACAGTATTTATCATTTGTATATATTCAGGCAACACTGACCGCTCAATAATTCTAGATCAATTAGGCATTTTACAAACAGCATGAACTAATTCTACTGATATCGCAGCTGATTAGTTCTCCTGCCGCAGAACTAGAGCCACATGAGCATTCATTTATTGATCAACCAATCAAATTGAACTCAGACTGTAACAACAGTCTTGAACTAATAATCAGAGATGAAATCGAACAGTTTAGACGTGTTGCCAACAGTTCATTTTAAACCTTAAGGTTGATGCTACTTAAATGTTTCTGTGTTAATTTCTTAAACCAGATAATATACTTTGATCCCCCCCCCCACCAGACCTTTATTACATGTTCTCCAGAAGTCAAAATGGGACGTTTCCTCTCGAGCATACAGCTAAAGTGCAGCAGCAGCTCGGCTAAATGTGGGAGAAGTGAGATCTCTGTAGTGACTGCAGCACCATAATTATCAGCCTGCTCTTAGCCGTCGCTGCTTCAAACACAATTTCACAGTTACAGTCAAACGTTTTCACAGTCTCGCAGCTGGCGATATAACACTCAGATGTAAACATAATATAGGTATATATGCGGGGAAAACAAGACGGCTCATTCAGCTCCAACAGGATGATGTGCAGGAGGTTTACTGAAGGCTCTAAGAATTATGTTTATATAGAGTTCATTGCGAAGGTTGAAGTGTCGAGCTCCACGATGCAGCTGCAGTGCTTTACCAACTCGGCCTGCACTCCTAAATCATTCATAAATGTTTACCCAGCACTGTATGCTGCAAATGTGCCCCGGCGTTGTCGTTTAGATGCCTGGAGCTTCTACCATAACATGGTTCCAAACTTCAGCGCCGCATTAATAATAAAAAGCTACAAACAGGAGGTTAAGGACCTCCTGATGCATGGGCAGTGAGCTGAGTCAATCACTGAGTGCTTCATGCCATCCCCCACGTGCGCAACCTGTAGACGTGACAGCAAACATCTAAGGCGCCGGTATGGTGTGAAGAGCTTCTGCTATGATCACTCACAGCTGACATGCCTAACAGTCCCTTCAGTCTACCACTTTAACCTGACATGTTCAATAAATTCACATATAGGTGCTGATGATGGATCTGATATCAGAATTACAGACTTGCACTGATATGCAATGCATTGTTTTCAGCAGCTTAAAGAACACTCTGCTTCTGTTCACCGGTGTTACAGAAATAGGGCTTTAGACAAATGGAATAAGCTATCTGCAGTCTTTCAAGATGGCTTTCCCCTAGTGACCAGATTTCATCTCCTTAAGAAGGAGCCATTAACTCCTAGTGACAGAGAAATGAATTCGCTCCGTGGTGAGAACAGCTCCTCATCGGCAATCATTAGTTTAGCACTCCATAATCACCCCTTCGTGCTGCGTGTTCATCAGTAGGCCTGCTCTGCTGGTGCACACCGAGAGTGAGGCCACTATCATCAAGGGCAGGATGTGAAAATTGCTCCATAAAACAAAAGTAATACCCAATAAAACAGGAAAGCAACTGACACTTGCAACATAAAACTGAAAGATTACCATGGAAGTACATAGTAAACATGTTTTCATTCCACAGATGTAATCCAAACTGCAACCTTGTGTCGCTGCTTCACCGTGAGACTTGGCGGATTCATCTGTATATTAAGATGAGGAATGGGCCTCCTGGAAAAAAATGTTGTTCAATAAAATACATTTCCCTTTTAAGGGTGATAGCAGTAAGGGAATAATTCAAAAAGCCTGCTAAGATTAGAAAAAGAACCATGTGGTGTTTGTGGCTTTAAAGGTTCTGTGGGAACAGCAACAATCTGTCTTCATTGAAGCTCTGACTTGATGAGGCAACCTGAAAGGTAATTAAGTTTGATATGTTGCCTGTGCTCCTCAGCCCACGCTTTGAGAGTGTAACAAGCTCCAACAGCAAAAAGCAATGTTTAAGTTATGGCCTGTCATCTTATATTTTCTGTCCCTTATGATTTTTCACTGTCATAGAAACCGACTTAGAAATTCTATTTGAACCAGAAATAATCTAACTTTAAGGTTTCTCTCTACTCTCTGTTCAGCTCTGTGAGATTTTTCTTTTAAAATACAAGAATGAAGAACAAATCTTTGCATGAAACGACACAGACATTACGATCCATTTAGGGTTGGAGTTAACTCGATATGTCTCCCCAAACATGCTTTTTTGCTCAAAATGTAGCTATTCTGGAAAGAAAGGAAACTGTTGGAGAAAAGTTGGACAGTTGCTCATAATGAAATTAAAGGAGGTTGAATCATATTCAGATCAGCCTTGATGATGCACATACAGAACATGCTAACTTGCTTTACCACTTGTGACAAGAACAGATTCGTAGTTGATGTTTTTTCCACCAACTAAGCTGTTCTTTCTTTTCTGTGCTGGTGTCATTTTGCCATGAATATACTCATGTTGGTACAACTGCACATAAAGCAAAAAGCAAACACCTTTCTATGAGCGAGATAGCAGAGTTTTTATGCATTCATTATGAATGATCACATCACTTTTCTATTTTCTTGAAGGGAAATACAAAAATAAGAATCCGCATGTCATGCAAACACAGGCAGTAAAAGCAAAGTGCGAACAGCTCGGCTAAATACTATAAAATCATTCGACTCTGCTATTTATTTGTTGAAATGCTGCAGATTTCACAAACTTTTGCTAATCAGAAGTCATTGCTGGCAGCTGGGATTTGCCCTCAGCTGGGGCCGTTATATATGGAGGGAGTTTGCATTGCAGAGGGTCAACGCTGCCAGTTGGCTCTTTGCACAAAAAACACCAAAACCATGAAACACACTGAAAATGCAGTCTTAAGTTGAGTGTGCAGAAGGGCAGTTTCTTCTTTTGAGATCCCCTTAAGTGACTCCCACTTACGTTTATTCTGAGTCTCATGGTTTTTTGTTGATCTATCATTTTTGATAGAACTTGTGAGGCGGCCGTGTCATATTCCCAGAGCCACCTTTAAGAAAACCCAGGACCTTTTTTTAGTTTCGCTGTATGTGCTGTCTTTGTTTTCTGTTAGTTTCCCTGTCATTCAGGTCTTTTTATTTTTGAGTATTGTCTAAAGCTAATTAAACTTTTCATGCAATAAAAGCTCCAAGAAAACAAATGATGTCAAGCGACCAACAGACCTTCAACTCATGCAGTAACCACAAGTCACAACAAATGCAAAGAGGGAAATTCCAAATGGATTTCCATGACCTGACAGGCCCTGTCTCTCACAGCAGCTCAACAGCGTCAGTGTCCAGACACACATCAGTAGGCTGCTGCACAATTTAAGCTGGAAGCTCCACAGGAAGCAATAGAGCCGTGGTGGGCTGTTCAGACACGAGTAAAAGCCCCGAGCAGTTGAGAAAAACACTGCCGACATTAAGAGAAATGATTTGTTTGACCCAAAGTGGTCGAAGAAGACACCCACATTTCTCTGTCCATCAGGGAAATGAAGTGGTCAATATACCGACCAGGATATTCTCCACTGTGCTTTTCAGCTGGACCCCAGGTATTCTTGGCAAAGCTTTCAAACAAGGATGTTAAGTAGCATGAGATGGCCAGATTTCTGACATCAAAACTGGGGGAAAGTGTGTTTTTATCTTTGAAATAAAAAGGGAGCATTTTGGTAATGGCAAATGTTGTACTGTAAATAAACTGCCACAAATGAATGAGTGATCCTGCAATTGGAAACCAGAAGTCGTGTCCTGTATCAAGCTGAGGTGGGCTCTGATTCAGGGCAAAGCTGTGGGAGATGAATATTAGATCAGGGCCATTTGTATGCAATACCAGGAAACGCTGCCGTTCTCCTTTAGCGTGTCATGCTAAGTTCCTCCACACCGACAGAATGAGATTCTCACTGTGGTGTTTTCTGTCATTTTATATACAAAGCTTAAACAGAAGGAGTGAAAATAAAAGCGACCTGATCGCTGGCGACTAAAGAGCTCAAAATCTCATAACCTTTTGTCAAGATTGAGAGATTACTCTTCATCCAGGCTGAAAAACAGAAGAAACTCCCACCTAAAGTCATGAAGTCTGATTGTTTGTCAAATCAAGTTACCGCTGCTTCTTCTTCTGGGATTCAAAGGCAGCGAGCGTCTGTTACGTTGCATCACAGCCTCCTTTTTTTAAAGACCTAAACTTTCCTCTCCTTCATAAGGAGCATCTTTAACTCTGATCTCCACTTATGTGGCGTCTTTCATACTCAAAACATGCTCAACTGTCTACTTTTTTCTTCTTCTTTTACTCAAAACTATGTTGGCTTTTTGTTTCACGAGCCCGACGCTGCTGCCAATGTTTCATTATTTCTCTCCAAACAATGCCCCTCGTTTTTAACATTTAAAACAACCAAGGAGTAAATAATGGACTCTCAACATAAAAGACCCCCCAAAGCTACAGGTAAGGGGGGAACTTAATAATAAACTGGACTGGTTGGACGACAGGAAGAAAGAGAATAGGTAGCTCTTTCTATTGTGTTGTGATGAGGAAGGCCAGCTCTGGTCTGGATGGAACTGGACCGTACAGATCCAGTGACAGAGAGGTGAATGACAGAAAAGCTGAAAACAAACAGGACCCCCCCCACCACCACCACCCCTTCTTATCTCTTCTGTGCTGAACTGAGGTAGCTCAGGAGCACGTTCAGCCACATGTCCTAAAGCAACTGAGAAGCTCCTTTTGTGCCATCAGACTCCACAGTGTCTCAGCCCCCACTTTCTAATCCTCAAACCAAAAATCACAAAGAATGCCTTAGACATGTACTCTGTATAAACAATAGAAATGGGATGTTGCACATGTACAGAACAGACTACAATTCATTGTATATTATTTCAATTTCACAGCTTCCCTTTTCTGCTGCTGTGTCCACTTTGACCAGTCTACTAAATCAGTCCTGTTTCTCTTTACTTTTCAAAGAACAAAGAAAAAGCTTTAGCCAGGGAGACGCCACCAAAAAGAGAAAATGTCTGGTCACCCTGGCAGCTACTGAAAAAATAGCTACTTAGCTATAGTTCTGCAAAACCTTGACTGTGGCCTTATAGTCCAGCTGTAGCGCCAAAAATGTAGTTTTGTTTAGATATGGTGACTGCAATGGCCGCGGCATATCACACATATGGAAGACAGAGCTGACATCCAAGTTCTCACACGCTCTGTTATAAAAACACATCAGTTCTCTTCAGTATTCACACTTCGTATAGGCGTATAAGAATGCTAGTCCATTAAGGAATGTACATCTTGTGAACATCTGCAACTGGGTTGGTCCCCATCGGTCTCCAGCTTGACTACAGCTGAGCACTCCCCCCCACAAAATAATTCAAAAAAATCCTAGTGTAAAAAAAAAAAATAAAAAAAATAAATAAATAAATCAAGCAATCTGTTCCACTTAAGCTTGAAACAACTGGTGTATATTATAAATCTGTGTCCAATCAAGAAAAATGTTTGGAAAATGTAAAATTGTGTTGTGACAACTTCCTTCATTACTTCATGTCTACGACTTGTTTAAGCAGAAAGGTGTTTTTATTGTGTTTCTGAGTGTTGTTTGAACCCGGTGTGCCCTGTCTACGTCCAGTTTGTGTGTAAATATTGAATGTCATAAAGAAATATTATGCAAAATATATTACATTACAAATATCATCACCTGACTTTACTGAGTTTGCAGACAGCAGTGACGGACTTTTGGCATCAGATCCATTTTAAGTAAGCAGTTGTGAATACATGAAAATGTATAGCTTTGGACAAACGCACAACAACAACAAAATATTCATTATCTATTCATGACAAATGTCAGTAGAGTGCATATTAAAATATGTAATTATATAGCTGGCTGTTTGTCTTCAATTGGTTGCACTGCTGTTAAAGGAATTAGTAAACAAAAACCTCCTCAATAATAAATAATAATAAAAAAAACCCTCATGATTGTTGAATTTTTTCTTCACAACAGCAGCTTAGTAACATATTTGGTGAAATGTATTTTGTCATTTACTTGCTTGACTACAGTGATTATTGTTTGCTTCTAAAACATCCTGTTTTTAAGTGCTTTGGATGAAATGGAAGAGCGCTGTGTTTGTGTGTGTGTGCGCGCTACATGAGTGATGCTGTATTAAAGCTGAGGCCTCAATCTATTCAAGAAGCTCCACTGCACTATCTTCACAATTCAGTTAGCTCGCTGCAATTGCTGTCTACTCAATGGCTGAGAAATTGAGTTTCGAGCCCGAAGCATTTCCAACATCATGGAATGAAGCAAAAGAGAGAGAGAGAGAAATACTGAAAAGTAAATGAGTGTAACTTTATCCTTCTGTGCCCACATTGCAACCAGTGCACATATATTTATTTTAAATGTGACACTCCTGAAAGTTTTTGACAACCATGTCCAAACTCAGAGGTTCTTCATCCGTCCAGCACGGGCATACAGTCATTAAGTCCCAGCATCATAACCAAAGGCTTACACAGCCCTTCCCCTCCTCTGTATGCAAAGCAGTGATTACTGGACAGGTTATAAATTGTGTTATTTTCTCCATCTCACCAAGAACTGCTCATTCGTGGAAAGGTGATTTGAACTGCCCAAAATTACATAGCTTGAGAGAGAAAATTGCGCACTTGACTCTGCCAGGGTCCAATTGGTTCCAATTTATAGATGATGGGCAATCAAGGCAGTATTTATTTAGTCTTGTTTGGGTCCAGGAGTTGATTGAATTTTGTTATCAATCCGTCTCACTGTTTTCTGGTAGATTGTGTATGCAAAGTATTTTGATGAGTGCCTGTTTTATTTGCTTCATTCGGTAGCAGTGTGCAGGCCAAAGCGTCCCTACTGTATGGCTCTGCTCCCCCTCTGTGACTCACGCTTGTCATTGTTCTGTTGCTTTGATCGGGCTGAGTCCATCTTCTTTGCTTTCGCTGCCAGCCGTCACAGATTGGCTACACTGTGTGACACTGAGCCAAATTCGGAGCCTGTCTCTCCTTCAGAGGCAAATACACTTAGAAATGACCCTAAATTCTGTTGTTGTCATTATGTCTGGGATGACGACCATATGGGTCCATATGGCAGTGCTTGTCTGAAGCACCATATGTTATCAGTGCAAGCAGGCCGTTGTACTCATTTGAATAATATTGGGATCTCGAGCCAGGCCTTATGTTGCTGAATTCCATCACGCTACTTTTGAAAGCTTCCTAATTCCTCTGGAATTAGAGGAAGTAACCAAGTTTAAGGATTACAAGATTGGACCTATATTTGGATAAGAATCCATCTTCAAGGCGTTTACTGTTCTCGAGTTAAGTTCATGTTGTATTTCACGCAGCCATATGCGGCATACCTAAACTGATTAGTTTATGACTTGGTTTAGTATGCGCTGCGTTCATTCAGAGAAAAAAAAAAAAAAAAAAGAATGTGGTGAAATTTCATTGTACTAAAGGAGAGAGAAGATCAGAAGGAAGCAGCTCCCCTCTTTTGCCTCCATGTTGTTTATTTGACTGAGCAGACACACGTTCTGTTAAAACAGTACGAGCTGATGAAAATTACTTGCAGACCTGGTTCTGACTGAACTGAACCCCACCTTTCCCATCCTGTCTCTGTCAGCTGGGGTTAAGGATGGCTACCAGCAGCCCCCCCACCCACCCCCAATCCCATCAGAAAACAAGACTCCCTCTTAAAGCAAAACACCAGGATGCTTTCAACTCCCTCCAGGCAATAAAGGGACACAGAGAGCATTTTATATAGAGGTTGCAAGGTTGCACTTCATTACAGTGTGGGCAGGTACACATGCCAATGGTATGTCTGCAGTTTATTTGGCTGTGCAGAGCCTCTGAAATGGTAATAATAAAAGAAAGAAAAAGAGGAATGCATTCAGGATGTTTGATTCAAAGCTTGTAAGATTCTGTTTACACAGTGTGGACAATGTACTTTGGTAAAACAACCACCACCAGCCATAGGTGCTGCAGCTCAGTGCAGGATGCACGTACGTCATCAAACTACAGCACATAGAAGAAATTCTATTAGTGTCGGGAGACGATTTCTTTTTGAGCGGTATACTTTGTAATTAAAACCTCTCCCTTCATCTTCCAGTGTGGCCATTTCAAAACGACTGGAAACAACATTATCAGACAGCATCTCGTATGAGTCAGTTTGGAGATGCCACAAAATTGACCCTTGCTGTGTGTTCAGACAAAATGCGATGCAAATGCATACAAATGAGATTGAAAGTGGGCGTGAAATTTCCCTGAATGGCGTCAACTGGGGCCAATGTGCAAGGTATTATAGTTCATAGCTCACAGATAAGATCTGTACAGTTGGTGCACTAAATATTAGACTGCACAAACAGGTCCTTGGTTTATATTTGCATGAAGTGGAAAAAGTAGTTTTACTTTCTATTTCAACACTTCTGTTTTTGTTTTGTTTTTTAAATTATTATTATTATTTGTCTGAAAATTTAGCCTTTCCAATGTTTCATTTGCCCCGTGACCCGACCCCGGATAAGCAGATGAAGACGGATGGATGGATGTTTCATTTTCTTGGTAAATTTTTGAAAAAGACTCAACTTTACTTTTACCTTAACAAAAAGGTAAAATGACTTGTCTCCCTGGCAGCACAGTGATGCTGAGTCATACGGTCACCCAAGTCTAACAAACATTTCAGCTTAAATAAATCCAAAGACACCCTTTTGTCCACATATATGTCTTTGAAAAAATGTCATTGGGTCCCCTGACAAAGCTGTCACAGGTCGAGTTGAATTTCATATGGATACTGAGGCAGACTCACAGTAGAGGTGAAATTAAAGGGCAAACCAGTAGAGCATTAAAAGAAGAGCTGTGAAAACCCAAACGTGGAGTATTGCTTCTCAGCTGTCATGTGAAGGGACATACAGTGCACCGTCAGCCTCCTTCAAAGGGGTCGCTGAAGGTAAATAATTCAGAAAGCACGGCCAGGTATACGTCGCCGAGACTTCTGCGCCATCCGACTCTTTGGGTGTGTTTTGTTCCTGCCATGAAATACATGAAAAAGAAAAGAAATAAAAAAGTGTACCATTCCTCTGTGGAGGATTGGATTTTTCTTTCTGTCTCCTAACAGCATGTGTAAACAGAGCTGCTGGGTTTGATGAGGTCTTGTTGAGGTAAGTCCAGAGGCCTTGAGGTAAAATGGAAGAGGATGAGAACATGGAAGCGGCACAGCGGTGGCTTTTTTTTTTTTTTTTTTTCCATCTCACTGGGTGGAAGTGACAAGTGGTTTGTTGAGACCTTGGCCCAATATTGACATGAACTGCTCACTTACAAAACAAATCGCAACTACATTTCCACGCTGCTGGTTTTCTTTGGAAATGGAAACCTTTCATAAATATGAAGTATTAAAGGCCGTCAAAATGAATATGTGGTGTTTTGTATTTCATGATTGCATCGGTAAACATGCTGATGTGCGACGTTAAAGGGGAAAAACATGGTAAATAATGTTATCCTTTTTTCTAGCATTTACACTGTTAAATCTCATTTGAACGTTAATGTTTCGTCTGATGCCGCCGTCCTGTTTCAATATAGTGGACCACTTGAATTCAAAGTCCTTCCACTGCAGCACTGCCGTGAAATTAAGCTGCACAAAAATTTTCAGCGCTCTGCAGGAACCAGAGCAAAAACAGACAAATTGCCTCGAGTGTGGTCATCCACAAATTTGAATATTCCGCATGAGTTGAGTAAAATAGCATTGTGGGTAATGCAGGCACCAGGTGATGACTGCGCCGACTAACAAGACATTTAAACTTGTTCTGTTTTGGACAACTAGACATTTATTTGTGGGCTGGCTTAGTTTACGTGGGATTCAGACAAAATAAAATGGAAAATGATGTTTCCTCAAATCCTGCACCAGATTACCACTTTTTCACTGCGAGTTCCTGATTTTTAGAACATTACATATATTCTGACACACCTGCTGTGTTGGATTAAGGGGTTCATTCATTCATTCATTCACTTCAACCGCTCACAGGGGGTGCTGGAGCCAATCCCAGCTCACATTGGGCGAGGGCGGGGTCACCCTGGACAGGTCACCAGTCTATCACAGGGCCAACACACAGAGACAGACAGAGACCAACAACCACTCACACTCAGACTCAGACCTACAGACAATTTAGAGTCACCAATCAACCCAAACATGATGTCTTTGGATGGTGGCTGGAAACCGACGCAAGCACGGGGAGAACATGAAAACTCCACGCAGAAAGGCCCCAGGCTGGGAACCGAACCCTCAACCTTCTTATTGTGCGACAACAGTGCTAACTATTGTGTTGCCGTGCTGCCTGGATTAAGGGGTGATATGAGAAAATGAGAACACGGACAGATATGATGACACCTTTAAAGTCAAAACAGCAACTCGCAACTTAGCGGCAGGTACACATTGGCTGATTTGGAGAACACACAATCCTGCTCAGGAGATCTTGATTGGAGGCAACAGAATCAAGAAAAAAAAAAAAAAACAGTTGAGGGTGACCTTTGTATGCAACAACTCTCCCATTCCATTAGATCAAAAACAGTCTAAACTACTCTGCTAAATCAAAATTGAATTTTCTCCACTCTCCATATCAGCAACAATGCATTATCCCTGCAAGGTCAGGTGTGTCATGTAGCTCAGGCCTGCAACGATTTGCTTCACAGTACCTTTATTTTGGTGGTGACTGCAGTGGCTGAATAAATGTTAAACGCTAAATGCCATTAAACTGTTGTTAGCACAAATTCTGCCTGTCAGTCTGTTTTTTTTTTTTTCCTCTTTCCATTCCATTTGCTGGATTTTTGGCTGAATGTACACTTTTGCTGAACTAAATTTCGAGCCTGATCGGTTCCGGAGACAAAAAAAGTTACAGTGCAGCATATTTGCAGCCATAATTGACAGCCGGTTTTAGTTTGAGTGGAGGGTGTTCTTTTTTGTTGTTGTTGTTGTTGTTGTTGTTTGGGTAAGTGACATTGCACAAACACAGTGATGCTTGAAATGATGGATAATGAGGGTCTGTCTGCAGTTTAGGACTCTAAAAAAGGAAATGCATAGTGTTGACAGAAATATTTTGTCACTGTGGTTAAATTTAAAGGACTTTGGTGAATTCTTCACTTTCCTTGTGCTTCATATTTGTGACTTTAAGTGAATTTTTCATGAGAATTATTGCATGGATGGAGAGAAAATGTTGTTCTCAACTTTAGTTTCTTGGGTATAATCCCCCTTATTTTATAAATCTCGTCAAGGGGTCGGATGTGATATGTGGTTAATACATTACAGGTTAGATTCAAGATGACCAACAACACACCCGAAAGTTCAGATGGCAACTCCCGATCTAAACTTCGCCCTGGAAAAAAAAATTCAATCAAATTTCATGGCTGTATGTATAAAAGTGTTCAATGTTTGTCATGGAAGTCAAATTTTACAAAAGTTTTACCATGCCACTAAACATGATGTCCTCATATGTGGACATAATTTTTCTCAGAAACTACATCATGTTTTTACACTCATCAGGTCCCAATCAGCCCAAATGGCAAAGAGAAATTAAAAATCCATGCCGTGCAAGAGTTTGGGTCTTAAGATGCTATGAGTACATCGGGATTGTAAATATTAGGTAGCTACATCAGTTACCTCAGTGTGAGAGGGTGATGTTCGCTGAATCTTTCATTCATAACATACAGTTCGTAATATGAATATATGATCACTGTACATATTGTGTGATGTATTATTGTTTAAATAATTGATTCTCATTGAACCAGCCTGGTTAGTTCATCTTAAGTCTGTCCAGAATAGTTAAGAAATAGTTAGAAATCTTCATCTGATTGTCCACTCGCTCAAACGCTACGCATGATTACTCTGCATGAGGATGAACAATTTGGCCTTTTTTTTTTTTTTTCTGGATGTACACAATTAATGCAGAATTAATATATCAGTATCTAATTTGCACTAATTTGCAGCTCTAATACTGCTGGACTTTGATGTAAAGCTATCTTTGCTGAATAAATGATGACAAAATAAACAGAATGATAAATGGATTCCCTCTTGCGGTGGGGGAGGGAGGATGCTTTTCATGCTTGACCATGTGTTGACTTTGTGTCTTTAATTAGGGGGAGGGTGGATTTAACCGATAATGGTGGTGGGGGAAAGACATTGGTGTCATTAGGATAATCACAGCTCTAAATGAGGTTTTGATGCAGTGTGTCCGACAGGTGTAGTGGCAAGATAGGGGAGGAAAAGGTTCCTCCAGCGTGCTCCAGCTGTGTTTACTCTCTTTGTGTGGAACAAAGGGGCCTTGTCATATCAGCCATGATTGATGCGACTGCAGAAGAATAGTTAGAGCGTATTTACATGAAGTGCTGGTGGGAGGACTGGCGCGAGCAGGCCGTTGCAATTGTTTGCTCTGCACACTCCACGTCAGAGAGGCACGCTGCAGCAGCGCAGCAGACCAACTAACGGTTTTTCCTATGTGGTGAAATCAGTTTACATTAGCGGCAATGATTCACAACACGGCCGGGGCCTTTTCCGGACACGACTCCCAACATGCCCCCCCTCGCTATCGCTCGTCATCTCTGAGCAACCTCTCTGCTCTGCCTTGGGGGAAATCACAGCACTCAAAACATCTCAGTGAGACATCTTTCATGTTTGTGTCAGCCTTGTATCATTTTGTATTGCTAATGACGAATGATGTTCTGAAGCGAAATCATATCAGCGCACTTGACAATGAAGAGCATTAGGACAAAAAAATAAATAAAAAATAAGGCAATAATTGCTCTCTTGACTGATCATTCCGGAGATCTCATTGGCGGCTCTTTTTTAAAACATAAAGCTGCTCTGTTCTGTTTTTGAGGGCTTTCGGATGAGCCCAGTGAGTTTGGGCTGATCTGAAGAACAATGAAGTGGATGTGCTGTTCTATAGACTGAATAATGAGGTTGTGTGCTTCAGAGAGCACCCCCCCCCCACCACCACTACCACCACCACCACCACCATCTTCCCCTCTCTCCCTTACAAAGACACCATCCCCCATCCTCCCCTCCTCTTTGATGGCGCTGATATATGCATAAGCAACACTTTCATGGGGTGCCAAGTCTTCCTGGTTTAGGAGCTCAGTCTAACGCTACAATTACTTATTTCACATTATTTCCGAGTGAGACGCAAACATAAACACGCCCGCTATGATTACTGGATAAATTTAACCTCTGAGCTGTTTCTGCTTTCGTCTACCTGTTTCCCGTCTGTGTTGATCACTCACACATTGTCCAAAAAAAAAAAAAAAAAAAGTTAACCTTTCTGGTACAATGGAGGTACTAGCCCATGGCTTCTGACTGAGAAAGGGCATTCTTTCTGTTTTTAATGGCTGCCAAACCACAGAGGGAATATGATTCATGTAGAGCAGAGCATAGTTACAGCAGAATGTTGTCTCTCTCCAGCCCTGAAATACCATGGCCTTGACTAGATTCCCATGGCTATAATTAGATACTGTGGTTCTGAACCCAAGGTGAATCAATGTCTTAAACATCTCCTTCTCCTGCTGGATACAAAAAAGCTTCACCACCCCCCCACCCCGCCTTCCCCCTCTGCCCTTCCACCCTTCCCCACCCCACTTCATTTGGTCCAGATCCAAATGAGCGCAGCAAAAACAGTCCTGCTGTGTTATTGTTGTGCAACGCTCCGAGGCTCGGTGAATGCGAATTTTTGTGCTCTTCGCTCGCCGGACTGCGACAGAGTTTGCAGTATGCAGAAGTTGGTTGTTTTTTTGTTTTTTTTTGCCGCAGGCCAAGGCTCTGCCCTGGGGGGGTTACCATGCTCTTAATCAAAATAATGACTGGCCAATAATGAGGACAGTTTGTACAGATCTGTTTGTGCCAATATCAATAAACTGGTGGGTTTAGTGTTGAACCCCAGCCAAATGATATTGTTCATTATACATCCATTGTGGTATGTTTTTAAAACCGAGGTCAATGTCAAAGCATCATTGCACACAAATGAAAATATCTCCATGCATTCATGCCCCACTGCTTATGAATACATACATAAATAAGCCAAATGAATCCAAACAGATAAATCCCAAGAGCGTGTTTGTGTTCTGTTGATAGCGTTCCTTTTTAACATGCACTCTCTGTATTTGTACACAAGCTGACATGTTTCAATGGTATGAGTTTAATATTTCTTAAACACTACAGTGGCTGAGAATGATTTGTAATTGCTGCGCCGCCGTTCGGGGGCTATGTGTGCATATGCACGAGTAAAAGAAATCATTGTGTATGAATAGAATACTTATTCAACTGCTTGGAGATTTAAAAGGGGATTACAAGGTTTCTCTCCAGAGATGAATTTGCTCCATTTAAACAAAACTCAAGCTCAAATCCAGGAGGTAGGCCGAGCATGGCGTTGATCAGCTGTTTCAGGTGCAGTTTATGGAGGCTTAAAACTCTTTAATTGACGCTTTCTCCCAGAGTTGAATAGTGAGTCTCCAGAGTAATCAGTATGCATTAAATCTCATCTCTCTATGTGAATGTTAGCCTTTCTATAGACAGCAGGGAGAACAAAAAGAGATGCAGGTCCCTCATTCACAAATACTGTGATTTTAAAATGTGGGAGAAACAAGGATTGTTCAGATACAAAGGCTCTCTGCTCCTGCTATAATTACTGACAGTGTGTTTGTTAAAGAGCGAGCAATTTCAAAAGTTGTGATTAAAACATATACTTTAGTTTCTCCTTTCAGCAGCAGGATGTATTCTCAATAAATTAAACATTTCAAATAGTCTTGCCAATTTCTTTTTTCCCCCCCTCATGTATGCACATGAATACTAGATGAGCATGTTTTACTTGAAGAGCAGGGAGAGAATGAATCTGTGATTAATAGAAGAATAATGGAAGTGTAATAGAAATTACATTTTGAACATTCATAATCTGCTTCCCTCTCTTTGTTCAAATACAAATGCTTCAGGCTCCAATTTTCATTTTCACTTTGAATAATGAGACAGTAAATTGAAGTGCATGGCAGGCTAAGAGAGGGACAACTTTCAAGTTCAGATGAAACGTATTCTGACCTTGGGGGTTTTTTTTTTATGCTTTCTTTCTTTCATTTTTGTAAAGCAAAAAAAAAAAAAAAAAAAATCATGATGCAATCAAAGAGTGATTCAAATGTAAATCAGAAACGGACTATGATGAAAGGTAAATTGCCATTTGACTCGTGTAAGCCGCTGCATTTCTGTCACTGGTAGGTGATACATGCAGTCCATACTGTTGTCGGAAAGATAAGAGGAATATATGTGTGATCCGTCATCTTGTGAACGTAATAATCAGGTATTTTTCCCTCCTCCTCCCAGCTGCTGATGCACAGAGACGGTGACTTTGGGCTGTATTTTTTGAGGGGAGGGCCCATTTCCACCCCCCGCCTTTTGTATGTGAGCCATCAGGCGGGATCATTACGTGTCACTCCTGTTGCTGCATTTTTTTTTTTTTTAACTAATGTGGAAAACCAGGCCTGAAACCTGCATTTCATTTAAATAGAGGAATCAAGATCTGTGATGACACGGGCGGACACCATCCTTGACACATACACTAACCCCCACCGCCCTTTAGAGTCCAAATGTATCATATAAGTGATTCTATTTGATTATTTCATTTCCAAGCGGCTTGGGGCGAATATTTTTTGACACTGAATATTATCTGGAACGGTACTGAAGAGGAATTCCAATATTCCACAAGACATTTGCATAACCCTCAGCCCTCCTGCCCTCTGAACAGGGTTTCATTTGATCTTTAGTACAAGGCGAACACGCACACACACACTACTCCACTTGAATTTCTCTTCACTGATTTAAAGTCCCAGTAAGTGGCTTGCTTTAAAACAGAAGGATGTGTGCAATGCTGCAGAGCTCCGGGGGGGGGGACACGAAATGTGATTGAAAGACGGGAGTTTCTAGAATGACACAACGTAGACTGTATGTATATTATGAAAAACTTAATTCTATGAGTTTCACACTCAGTGACATTGTCTTTGTATGCTGGATGTGGGCTGGTTTGGGGGGTGTCATAAAATATTAGTAGCATGAGAGAATTTGTATTTTTTTTTTTTTTTTTTTCAGTAAACTGCTATATACATACACACATGCTGAGAATGTAAAACTGCAAATGGCCTGAATCTTCGCGCACGTTCATTATGAGTGCTTTGAACCAAAAGTGATGGTGTTTTTACTCCCAGGAGCAGCAGCGTTCACCACCTTAATTTAAGCAGTGGAATGGTATTATCTGCAGGAGTTATTATACATACACAACACATAATTTAACTATCTCCCGTGGTTGCACTGAGTAATTTGCCTGCCCCAGAATAGTCTAAATAAATACAAGTAGTTTTTATTTTGATTTTGTTTTTGTTTTTGTTTGTTTTTTTTTGTGATATAAATTGCCTCCCCAAACATATTCATGCTTTATTGTTAGATGTATTCTTCAGATAAACTAAATCAAGCAACAAAAGAGCTTTCGGCTACAGAACATTGGATTTACTGATCTGGTAATAGGTACCATAAATTCTGACTTACATGCAGCAGTGACAAATGGTACATCAGATGCAAAATTTCCTTTGGGACTTTCATCCTTTTCTAGAAATGGTTTCTGCATGAAACAAGTATTTATCCTGCTAAGTGAAAAGGTGGGGTGACAGTGGAAAAATACAGCGCAGTGCGTTCTTCATTGTAAACTATATTATTAAAGCTGATGTATGTATGATGAGGAGAGATTGTGGAAAGGATTTTGTGATGACATAAAATAATAGTTAACAAGTGTCTCTGGAAAATGAAACACAAACAACAAAACAAAGCTGTTAAGAAATTATGAAAATCAGAACGCAAATTTCATGTGAAGTGACTTCCATCTCAAACACAAAGTTTGACTGACTCAGTTTAAAGTATAAATAGAAAAACAGGGACAGGCTCACGAGTAGATGTTATTCAAGAAACAATAGTTCTCGTCATTTTGATGTTTCCATCGGAATGAGGAAGTGGCCGTCAACATGTATTAACCTGAACTTAGAGAGAAAAGGTCAGCCTCCGCGAAAGATAATTCATACAACAAATATGGAAATAAACAAAAAAACATCTTTTCTGGTTATTTTGTGTAAACATAAGAGTTAGGATCAACAAAGAAGTTGCACTTCGCATCTATTATCCAAAACAATCGACAAGCTTCACTCTCATTTCAATCATGACAACAAACAAGGACTAATTTAAAGGAAGTGCTCTATTTTAAATCAAATAACAATCTTTCCTGAGCCTAGCCAAGAAATTATAATGTCTAAACCTAACCAAAGCATGATTGATGAACTGAATATAGTTACAGTAGTGATTACGACCCTCCGCACAGTTTGGTTTATTTATCATTCTAAACGCTGCACGGCTGCGATTTCAGGGGCTACGCCAATGGATCCTACAATTGGGGGAAAAAAAAAAATAAAAAAATGACCGCATGGTTGTTCTGGTTGGCGAAGTTGTTGAAACATGACAATGTTTGGCTTCTTCGCAGGCATCTTGAACATTATGAGAGAGGAAGCTTCAGTTTCGACTCGTAGGACTGGCCTCCATATCGAGGGTGTGCACCGGGCTAATTTTTTGTCATGTTAGTGATAAAAACACGCCAACATTTACATTTTATTTTTTAACCAAAATGAACAACTTTAATCTATTCAAACACAGGTGCTTTTGGTTTTGGAAAAAATGCATCCCTCTGAACTGGTATCTGTTCATCGCAGTGAGAGAGTCCCACAGTTTGGGAAAGTTTCATGGACAGTGAATTTGCTCTGAACTACACGTTTCCTTGGCATCTGTTACTGACCCACTTCTGTTTCAGCCTGTAACGTAAAAGCCCGTCTTCACTTTTACCGGAATAGAAACCCTCCTCCTTCCATTTTGCTCTTCCCTTTTCCAAATTTGCGGTGCTCATAACACCTCTGTGTTCTCGAAGGAAATCCTATCTAAACTGAGGCTCCCTGCTTCACTTTCCAGCCTTCATTATTTCAGGCTGGAGAGTCAAGAGGAGCACGCTGACCTATATCCCTGCTTCACATTTGCATCATTGTGGGAGGGGTTTTACAGTACATTGCTTCCTGACAGCCAAAAATACGTCTGTTTCTGAGGAGACGGGAGATGCTGTGTGTCTCACTCACGGTGTTTATCTTTTTGTTGCATTTAAGGTATTGTCTCCTTGCAGAGAGACAGTTAGGCGTCTGACAAACGAATCACCCTAACCCCAACTATGCCAAATATTTCACCATCTTCGTCTTCTGCTGCAGGAGGACAGCGAACTGAAAGTGTTTTTGAAATCTTAAAGACGAACATTTAAGAATGTTTGGATTGAGATGCTCCCGAGGCAACATAGGGAAAGTGTAAGCAGCAAACTCACTTCAGTATTACCATCTTCATGTTATTCCACATATTTTTATGCGACTGTTGACCTAACAGAGCTTTGGTGGAAAATGTGAAGCCTCCAGGGTGAGATCGTCTTGCATAAGCACATTTCCCATTAGAACAGCACTGAAGGGCAAGTGGAATTTAAACAAGTCTCCTGTCCATACACAATGCAATAAGTTTTGGAAAAATGTGGAAAAATACGCACCGCCAGAGCGGTCAGTAAGGTATTAAAACAGGTAGAGCTGGTCCGTGTGCACAGACAGAAACCCAAAAATGATCTAAAATTAAGTAAAACAAGCGTATGATGAATAATTCTATGATCACAGTGTGAGTGTTTTATTTTAAAATGAGGGTTTGAAGCCTCGCCATCCTTTCTCTCTCGCCCTCTCTGCCTCTCCTTCCATTCCCTCATGGTTAATTGAACAGAATAGTTTAGTGTGCAATTAATTATGATGTGCTGAAATGATGTATGAACCTGACAGGGCATTGTGGGTATTAATAGGGGAGATTTATTTACTGGCTCTGTGCGGACTGTGTAGACCTCTGCAAAATTAATACATTTTCTCTGATTCAAATTATGGAAGAAAATAGGAAGGAAATTGTGTCAGATGCATAAATATACAATACACTGGGGAACAGTCTCACACACACACACACACTCAAAGGCATAGAAAATGGATGAATACACACACACATACACACAAGGAATCAATGTTGTTCTTGTAGGAAAAGAGTAAATGTAAAACGGCAGAAATGAATCATGCTAATGGCACGGCTGACAGTTGTGTTCAATATTATGATTTCAACTCCCAAAAGATTGATTACATAACCTCTTCTTTATTTACTTGGTGTAAGAAAATATATTGCCTCGCAGTGCTGAGGGATAAACATAAAGTTAAGGGAAAATAACACAGTTCTGATGTGAGCTGAGTGGAACGAGACGCATCAAAGCTGCTATGTATGGTTCCAATATGAAAGAATCGGAAGACAGAAGAATGTATTCATTCTTAAATCCAATCAAACACTCCCCAACACAAATAACGCGTTGGGGCAAAGTGAAAAGAGCGAAAATCTGCTAAATGAAGTGTAAATTTTGTGGGTGTCGATCGAACCGTCTCAGCTAAAAGAGCCTCAAATGTCTTTTCGAAGATGCTGTTTTACTCACTCAAATTGTTACTTATTCAGAGCGCCTCTCCAATAACTCCACAGCCTCCACTTACGCTGGCAGCCCTTAACGCCAACGACCACAGTTTACATTGTGTGGACAGAAATATACCATGATGTCAGTAAAAGTACATGTTTCGTGAAACAGTCAGCGTCTGGTTGATTTATATCAATAGATGTGGAAAAAAAGACTAAAAGACAAAAAAAATCTCAAGCCCAGCTCTCTCTTCACGGAGGTTTTCTGGGCTCGATCATATCCTTGCAGTCGGTGTACATATTTGATGCTTGAAATAATTTGGACGGACAGAGATTGTGTGGTAACACAAGTTGGCAGGATGGGACGAGGCAGGTGTGTTTTCTATTAAAATAACTCACCCCGTGCAGCTTTAAAATAATCTTCCCTGGACTCCACCGAGGGGTGTAACTCTGACTTGGTCCAACAACAGGTGCATTTTTGCAGAGGCCGGTGCTTTCCCACACTCGCTGGCGCACATTATGTGATCAGTGATTGTTGGCCGTTCGCAGAGAATAATGATCATCGTGGTCCCGAAAGCACCTGGACACACAAATGGCTGCAGATGTTGCTAGAGCATGTAAGTATGAATGAGAGCGACAGCATTTCCACGTGTGGACGTGATGTTTATTTTGTATAGCGGCCAAGAAGTGTACAGTTTCACACAGCTGTGGGGTTTGGCGTCAAACAGCCTTCGCTCCATCGATTGGATTTCGCCGAAGCAAACGGCTGCTACTGCCTTCTGTAACCCGGACTTACTGTAGTTAAACTCGATTCATGTATTTTGTGCAACGAACGTTCCTGGAGCGGAAGAGCTGTTGGGCAAAAGTTGTGCACAACACAAAGTGGCATTGATTGCTTTCTATTCTGCCATCCAATTCTTTCATTCTTCCCCACAAGCGCTCTCTGGTGTCCCTCCATCTCTGTTTAAAAAGCACCTTGCTTCTTGGCGTTGGTGTTCCATTTAGCAACATATGGGCACTCTGCCAGCCACTCTCATTGCTACATAAATGAAACAAATCCCTGCTGTGTTCGAAACGATGTGGACATGGAAAAGGATGATATTACTTCTCCGTCAGGAGCTGGTCCAAATAGCAGGAAGCTTGTAAAGGCTGGTATGTTTGGACCTTAAGGAGGCCATTCTCTAATAGTGGGGCAAAGGGAGGAAATTAAATCTAGATGCCACTGGAGCCTTATAACATTTTCCTAATTTCTCACAATGGAAACTAAGCAGCCAAAGGATTAAATAATACTAATACAACAGTAAACAGCCATTTATGAGAACGCTTTACATGGTTTTCCGCAGGGATTTGTCTGCGATATAATCCAAACAACATATGATATGCAAACAGATGTGAGCGCAATAGAAAATACTTGTCTGACAAGTGTTTTTGATCCACTCCAGTGATTGAGGTCACTGCTATACTTTTCATTAGCTTCTCTGTTTACATCAAGGCCTTTCCACTTCATTGGGATGAGACTAGCGTGCTGTTGAGTAAACATGTATGTCTGTGCATCGACTGTATACGTCTCAGTGAGCGAGTACGAGAATGAGTGCAACTACTGACTATGCATGTGCAGGCAGTCAGCCCGAGGCAAAAGGAAACCTGCAGCCACCAGGGCCTAAAAAAAAAAATCCAGATCATGGTTTCTCAATATTCATTTTCTTTTTTTTTTGGCATAATGACACGTTTTTAATTTTAGTTTTTCTATATTTGATTTTATTATTTTGTTAGGTTTTTTTTTCTTCAATGTTAATGCAAAAAAAATAAAAAATAATAAGATGAGATAATCCTTTATTGAACACTGTTTCATACAGCAGCTTTTCTTGACAGTAATTTAATTTAAGATAAATTTTAAGATTATTTTGGAAGCAATCATGGTTTATTCCCTGTAAATTGCTGTCAGTGTTGAAAAATTTTCTCTGTATTTGATTTTAATACGCAAATAAAACATATTCTGTTAGAATTGTTGAAATCCTGAACACAAAACATTTATAGCAAGTTTGTAAAATCACAAGTTGATACAATGTTATGGAGGTGAAGCAGTCTGAGCCCCCACTGTGTCCTGTCTATGATGGCTGTCAGCTTGGCCAACCCCCCCCCCCGTTGTTCACAGACAAGTCCACAAACCCAACGATGACCTTCCTCCCTCTCGACTCTTGGTCGTCCTCCTTCTGACAAACTCGTCGGAGAACTTCATCTCCAGGACTTATAGCTAAAGTCCGATGTGTATATGGTGAGGGGGAGGCACCGTGCCCTGTGGACCACCACGTCAGACACACTGTGGTGAACTGATCACAATAACGATGTGCGTGTCCTGGACCGACACGTCAGTGAAAATCCGCTGTGGCTGGCCATAGTCCCCAACAAATACAGTGGCTCCTGGTGCTTTAATAACAGTTACCTCTACCTGAGTTCTACAGGCAGGCTGAGAAAGTCAGAAAGAAACAGACTAACACACTGTTATCCCTCCCTATTGAGCTTACTGACAGTAAAAACAATATCCTTTATATCCTTTCAACCTGTAATAACAGATTTTTGCGGTCACTTGGGGCAGCAGTGACACCAGCTGTATGTGGAACACGATACGTCAACTTTAAAGCTGATGTGGTGCCACGTCTGAAGGGAACTGAAAAGCATGCTAATAATTCTCTGTTAATGACTCTGACCGTCCCTTTTCACGCACAAATAATCCATCATCAGTGTGTAACAATTCTGATTACTGCTGCTTTAAAGAAAGCGTACAGGTTGACAACGCGCACCACAAATAAAGCTGAGCATCAGCGGCTGAAAACATTTTCATTCATGCAGATGGTTTTGGGTTAATAACTAATAATTCTGAGTAATTAGACAGTGCTAACACTGCGTGCCTGTAAAATGTGCGGCGTGGAGTTCTCAATCTGGTCGTGCTGCTACGGGTGCACGTGACACTTCGCATTCGTAGCTGTTTACTCATTTGCACGGTCTAAGTGAGTCGGTGGAAAACGGATTTGTGACAGCTTCTAAGTGTTTGATGCGCTCTATTGTATCTATTCTAAATGCATAAAACATCCGAGTGTTGGCTTGCCTAGAACACCGCGTTGTGAGGAGTAGATTAGGTTGAGGCTCCTTTCCATGTCTTTAAGGAAGCTTATTTTGAACTGAAGCAGGCACCAATCATCAGATACAGTGAGCTGGTACAGGCTGGTTTGTATGCAGTCAAAGATGCTCCCCTCTTGCCCCAGGCATCTCTGTATCATTCTTCATTTAAGCGGCACTTTGAAGAGTCCAGTGAAGTGCAGCGAGAGGTAGGAGTGAAAACAGCTGCCAGCCGTAGTGGACGTTTACTCTTTTTGAGTAGGATTTGAATAACCCCTTAAAAAGTGCTCTTTATAATCAATTTCATTGCGAGCAGCTCCGCATACACCCGACTCTTTCTTTAAAGTTATTATTCTTTTATTAGTCCAAGTCTGACCTTTGAGGGGAATTTTTTGACTGACCTTTTCATGCTTTTTATGCTGTATTAATGTTGCTACAAACTAAGTATACTGTTTAGATTATGTTTTATTTTTCAGCTAAGCTGCACTTATTTATTGCTCAACGTTACATCGAGGTTTTACTTTTTTTTACCGTCACTACTCTTATCGACCTGCACACGGCTGAAAGTCCTCTGATAAACTGTTTTGTACTTCAAACTCGCTCATAATTCAGGAGCAAAAATAGCAACGTAAGGGACTACCGTGTGAACATAGTTGGCCATTTAGCATTTAAAACCCCAGATATTTAACTCAGGAGTTGGTGGAGCCCAAAGCAGAAGTAAGGAGAGTAAAATATTTGAGTGTTGGGCTGTCATGTGGCAGGACACTAAAATGAACACTAATGTCTCTTCAGCTGGAGGTGACTCTTTGCTAATGCATTTGTTGCAGGACAAGTCAAAGTCTACTATTGTGTTTACAGCTTATTTTGTCTCCCACAGGCAGCCAAAAACATTAAAGTGAAGTATTAAACACACCTTTTATTCTAATTGTTAAACGTTTGCAAAAAATGGAATTTCACAACAATGAGAAGTAAAAAAAAAAAACAACATGCCTTAAGAACGAAGGGGCCAACTATGAACTGCAAGCTCTCCCGCTGCCTCATTTCCTGTCACGCCTTCTGTAATAAAGGAAAGAAACACACTTTGCATCGCAGCACAATGGTGTAGAAATTTAATCATATACACATTTTCTCTCTGCTGTAATGACCGAGCTGCCACGCGAAAACAATTTCATTAACACATGGAGTACAAGAGCGAGTCTGACTCTGTTGACACAAGGCTCTTGAAACCACTGTCTCGGAAACAAGAAAACACAAAAGAGAAATAGTTTCGTTCAGTTTGAGCCACCACAAATATCAGACACTTTATTCATCTTTAAATGAAGCAGCGACTTGGTCCCACCAGTTCCCCGTTACTCTTTGTTCAGCTGCTACTTGCCATTAGGAATTGTGCCAAAGCCTATTGCCATTTTTTAGGGATTTCAGTCCTGATTCTGAACTCAATTTCCTCACAGTTTCATGGAAGATTAATGAACTAGTGCTTTGTGTGGCCTCATGATATCCCCCCTGCAATGGAATTTAGCAACCAGTCACAAGCATAAAAGGTGACTCAGACTCCGTCGTCAGGCGGAATTGATACACTCTTTGGCCGGACTTTCCATTTCCCACTGACAGAGATTAGACTAATTGTGAATCAAACCAAATGATTAACTTGGACACATTTTGAAAGGTTCTAAGCTATTTCAATTAACATGCAGGATACCACTGAATAGAGAGAGTTTAATGAGATCCAATTGTACTATTTGCCAAAGAAATATCATTAGTTGATTTATGTGTGTTTATGATGAATGTTTTATTCTTATTAAATGGGAGCTGCTCATTATTAATCAAACAAAAATGGAATCCTGATACAGCACTACGGTTAATAAATCTGCTTATTAAACGAAGCCCATGACGTTAACATTCCCAGCATACAATTTAATTATCTTTTTTCCAACCCTCGCTCCAATTATCTGTGATATTTTTCATCTTCACAAGGTCTGATGGCTATCTTATCTTAAAGGCACATAGCCAAGACTTTTATTATGCCTTTTGGAGATCAAAAAAAGGGGGACTTGTCGGAGAGTAGTCCTTTTCTGTCGTGTGAGACAGAAAGATCAAAAGCAGAGCTGAAGAATACTCTCATTATGATGTTCTGTTTGACTTCGCTGTCTCTCTTTGCTGTGGACTCACACAGTGTTCGTGGAGGGGGGCGTGCACAGGCCTAATAACACCAGGCAGACCACATTATGTACATTATACATGAGCATGCTCGAATGCATGCACACATACATGCATCCACATAGACACGAGCATTGGAGGCACGCACTGGCTTGAGTTCTGACGACAGCTTTTAATGTGTTTCATGGTTATTTTCCAACCAGTTGGCCGATGATCACCCTCTTTAAAAGCCAAAACTAAGCAAAGGCACCATTTAGCTTGCAGAGAGGGGAAAAAAAAAAAGCTACAAACTCTGAATAGTAAATGAAATAACTTTCATCATAAAACCAAAATGTTTTACAGTTTTCACCAGAGAAGGGGGGGGGGTGCTCAGAATACATAAGCAATATGTAATCAAAGATGGCTGCCAAAGGCCACACACTGAAACGCAAACAGACACGTAATACATTTAACTGTACATTGCTGTTATTTTATTATTATTTTCATGGGTGTATATCTTTACACACTGAACGTCACGAGGACTGAGCAGCAGAATGGTTTTAATGACAGCGTGATGATATCCGTGATTGGGACAGTAATTAGGCTGTGAAAAGAGAAGAGAGATGAATGGAAAGACAACTCTGCAATAATGACACGCATTGAGGAGATCAAAGAGAAGTAGACGTGCTCCGAGTGATTTAGATACAGTTGTCACGGAGAGCTGCCGGCTTAATCACGCTACCATAGTCGTCGGTTGATGGGTCCTGATGAGCAGCCTGAGTGTAGCCAAATCATTATTAGATCCCCATTGTGATAAATGTTATTTATTGCTGTCAAGCAGCATTAATGTTTAATTCAGAGGTGGAAAATGAGCAGGGCAGAGCCGTATGGTTCGACCCATTCACGGTCAGTTTGTGACAAAGGGAACGACTGAACACCGGCCAGACAAACTTCATCACCCGAGAAAATAAAGAGAAAGTGTGTGTGTGTTGGGGGAAGAAAAGGGATGGGGGTGAGGGTTGTGGAGGTGTGTGTGTGTGTCGGGCGGGGGGGGGGGGGGGGGGGGGTAATGGCTCTTATTTGCATGTGTTTTAAAAGGGTAATGAAGTAATATGATGTTTATCTTTTCTGAAGAGTTTAATTTCTGCTGGCGGAGACCCAGAGCACACCGTGACACAGTATAATGAATGGCATGGTGAATATGGGCCAGGGTATGTAATGGTAGCAGATGTGCAAGTGTCCAAGGGTGGAGAGAGAAAGAGTTGGGGGGGCTCTGTTGTGATGGGCGGTGAATTGATGTGTGTGTGTGTGTGTGTGTACGTTTGGTGGAGGTGGGGTGGGGTTTGTGCTCAATGATTTATTCATTGAGCTCACTAACCAGAAGCTTGTATTTGTTTGTTGACCCTCGGTTGAAACGCAGAAAGACACTTAGATCTGCTCTGATCAGCCCCATCATCTTTTCTTAACACCAACCGGGACGTGTGGCGAAATGAGCCCACCGCAGTCGTTTCGTCTGACCAAATGAATGCGACGAAATAGTTTCACTGTTATTTTTTCCTTCTGGAGGATTGCGAATAAGGAGAAATGCTGCTGAGAAACTAGCCGGCCTGAGAGGCTCTGGTTCCTAAAATAAGATGATGATGTAAAAGGGGTCAGCTGCTAATCTTTATTCCCTGAGTAAGGCGCTCATTCATTATGTAACAGTTTGTATTCAGGCCACAGACAGGGTGGAGGGACATTCAAAGAGCCACTCATAAAAAAACATCAATTTATTTTTACTTCCACTGTTCCCTTCTTCTCCCTCTCTCTAATCTAATGACAAGCCACTGCCACTAATTAGAAAACCCCAGAGTGAGGAAATCTTTTTTACATATTGCTAAACAAAGAAATGCAGAGATGAAGCTGAGCTCCAGAAACGGTTTGTATCAATAAGCGATCCCCTTTGTTCGGAGCTCCCGTCAAATATGTGCTTTGATAACGAATCAGATTCATTTATCTCCATCTCCGGTGTGCAGAGATTCCTCTTTAGTCTTCAAATTCATTTAAAATTGAAATCAATATGTGGTTTTCGTAAGAGAAAATACTTCTTTACAGTCTTTTCCACTCCATATCACTCACTATCATATCTGCAACCATCACAAGCTATGTGGAAGTTTTAGCTCTTGCTGTTTATTTACCAGCCGAGATGAAATGTTTCAAGATCAGTATCCAACTTTATGTCTTTACTCACCAACATCTGTCTCCAGAGGTGGAAAACAAAGTCAGAGTTCTCTCTTATCTCTCTTACATCTGTTCTTTTACTGAAGTTAGCGTCACCTTCCAATGGCCAACTACAATGGCCTAACTCTGCTCAGAGGGGGAATCCAAAATCTCTTGTATATGCATTGATGGTTTAAGCTCTGACCACTCCCAGCATAGATAAAAAAAATAGCACGTTCAATAAATATCAAAATATAAGACCCTCGTCATATCGTAACATATCATGATATTAATGACAGGGAAAATAGCTTCAGCACGAGCAAAGCCAGTAGTTGGCTTTTTCAACAGGGGGCACCACAATTACCACAATTATGGATCCATCCTTTAATCGCCCAGGCAAAGGCAAGGCAGCTTTATTTATATTTCATGCACAAAGGCAATTAAATGTGCTTTACATACAGAGTAAAGTAAGAACAGTGACATGCATAAAATCTGAAAATAATTTAATTAAAATGATTAAAAGAATAGCTGGAGTCTCCATCAGCACAGGTAGAGACGGGGGTGAACGAATGTGAATGGTAATCACCTCCAACAAATTGGAGTCAAACTCAACGTGCAAGTTAACCATCTCTTCAACGTGAGGATAGCATCGGTGCTCAAGGGGTCCATAGGCAGCCCCCTTTCTATTTTCATCCCGACTTGATAAAGGTGCCTGACATCATCTAAACAGCGAAGCCTATTTGTAACCAGGTTACTAGCTATCTTTCATCTGTAATTGAGAGCATGCAGCTCGAGCCAGAAGTGTATCAACAATATAAAATGTTGTTAGCCTTCCATCAAGCAGCCTCTGAAGGGAATTAATAGCTATCATCTGAGAGGGAAAAAAAGGGCCTCAGACAGACTGCAATGGGGGTTGCAGTGACAGTGAAGCATGTTCCCCTGGAGTTATTGTTATTACAGCATGAGAGACAGAAAGAAATTGTTTGTGGGCAAATGCACACACATCCAACCCTTTCCCTGCTTGAGTACTGTTATATAAAGGTAATACATGTGCATAAATTAGCATTCAATACACAGACATCTTTCCTGCTACCAAACCCCTGAATGATCCCAAACATCCAGCAGCCAAACACGACAGAAGAGTTTTGAAGTTATGTGACTGCATCACACACAACCCCAGTTATGTTCCTCTTTTCCACGCCATCTTCTCAAGTTGCCGCTGCAGCTCGACCCCACTGACCTCAGAGAGCGATCTTTTGACATGTGCTCGGCATGCGAGAGGAGACTCGGTGTAGATACATGATAGACACGCATCCATGCCTTGTCAAACTATTTGTCCCTGCTCCCCGGCCTCGCCTTGTGATCCAGAGATGGATGGTGGGATTGTAGTGAAGGAGAGAGACCCCGACTCCCATCCGATCCCTGCGCGAGACCAAATGATCAAAATGGGCGGAGGAGGAGGAGGGAAATACCAGAACTTAGTCCACTCCAGGTCAGTGTTACTGAAAAAATGTGTATTTACACGTCCTCTTTATCTTTATTCGCTTTTAACCAAAACCCGAGAAACATTTGATTCATTAAACTGCGACCAAAAATCCGTATTTCAGAATCAGCTGCAACAAAAATAAGTAAACCCCTTTTATTAGTGAGAGTCCACTGTTTTATTTTTTTATTTTGTATGTCTGCCTTTATTTTCTTGACATATTTGATCCTCCGGGGCATGGATGATTCCAGTCTTTCATAAATCTGTGGAGAGATTCTTCCATTCTTCACAAATGATTCATTTCAGCTGCTCTTTGCTGGAGGGGCCTTTGTTTGCTCCAACCACCGCTTTAAAATCCTCCAAAGGTGCTCCATTGGATGCGAGCGAGGAAAATACTTGACCAGGTTATGTTTGCTATGTGTTCGGGATCAATGTCATGTCAGAAAATTTTTCTCCCGGCAAGCTTTTTGAGGGTGGGAATCATCTTTTCATTGAGTATTTGGGTGTACAAACTTGTATTTATGGCGCCGTCTATAAATGTCACCTTTTGCTCTCGCCCCCACCTCCATCCCTCCCGTGCAGTCATTGTGATTGTCCTGGCTAAACATCCTGGACCATTTCTGATTCAGATGCATTTATTTTGGTTTCATCTTACCAACGAGCACACTGCCAAAATTCCTCTTTTCATGTTTCTTTGGCAGAAGTTTAATTTCACAGTTTAGTGTGGTTTTGTAAGAAATGTTTGTTTTTCTTTCTCTCTCTCTCTCCTTGGAAACCGTCTATAGTTGGTGTTTCAGTGACTGAAAAATTGGCACGAAGCCAATTCACACAGATAATTTTTGTCAGAAGCATTTACCCGTCTCGTGCACGGTGTCGTTTCTCAAGGATGGCCGCTGTTTGCGCCGTGTTTGGAGAAGTAGAGCTTTTTTTTTTTTCTGTTGCCTAACTGCTACTGCAGCTCTTTGCCTCCCAATATTCATGCTCCTGTACACACCATCCATGTCAAGCCTCACATTCATTCATTCATTCATTCATTCATTCATTCCTCTGCTACCGATTATCCATTTCTGGGTCGCGGAGGAGTGCTGGAGCTAACCACTGTGCTGCCCTTCAAGCCTCACAATCATTTCATATCTGTCCATTTGGAGCCATGCTGCATTATAACCAAAACACATCGGAGCGATCACCATTTTCTATTGACCTATTTGTTTCATTTGTAAAATTATAGATTATATACATTTAACTATCGCTCAGCTTTAATGTGCACGTATGTTGATTAAATGCTTGCAGTGCCACTTATCCGAAGTTCTCCATGATATTGCACTGCTTTGAAAATACATACATCCTCACTCAATTTGTAGTCAGACGTACGCCATCTCTTTGTTAGTGCTGATTTCACCCATCAACTTGCAGCTCTTAAATCCAGTGAGTGCACGTGGGTTAGATTTGATTTAGTATTATGATAATGGCAACCCTGTTCATGCCTGCTTAATGTGCACTTTGCAGCCCATATTGACATAGGTATTATGATCTAAGATGAGCCCTTTTTCATCATGAATAAACACAACATGTAGTCCCTCTTGGCACCGTGGTGCAATATTATGAAATATTTTTCCAATTTCGTTTGACTTTCTTTTTGCAAGGAGGGTGAAATGAGAACCTGCCACATCAGTGCAATTGCATTGTAAAGCTAAACAAATGGATTAGAATGTACGAAATGTTTCACACTGAAGGCAGGCGGGTCTGTGTGCCGCAGGCAGTCAGCAGTTTGTTATAATGGGAATTTCAGTCTTGTCTTGTTTGCCTTGGAGCTGAACAACTCTGGTGCTCTGCTTGTGTGTGCTCTAATTACAGACGAGATTAGAGCGGGCAAATTAAACTGCTACCAGCCACTGTTTGTAATTGCCACAAGCAAATGTTTGTAATTATGAACAGATTGCTTTACTATCGATAATTAAAACAACAACACAACTTATTTAATGACTATCGGGAGATGGCACACTGAAACTGACAAAGCAGAGCAAAGAACATCATTTTCACCCCGACTCTCACGTCTTGTCTTTTCTTTTCTTTCCTTTGCCTTTTTGTTTTGGTTTTTTTATGCCTATTTCCCAGAGCTCCCTCACAGTAGATCAAATGCATTTTGACTGGATTTGCTCCAGTTAAAACAAAAGACAGTAAAGTCTGTTTTGATAGAGCTGCTGTCACAGCTCTTGCTTTCCCCCTTCGCAGTGATTGTCTATTGTCTGTGTGGTAACTGATATATTAAGCAGTTGGTATTATTAGTTGTGTAGCCATGATTATAATCCCCCACCTGTTGTCAGCCATTTGATACTGACACACAATATCAAGCTAAAGCAACTGACCCTGTCACTCTGCTGGTTAATGAGCTGCTTTATGAGGCCGCTGCCAGAGAGCTACACACTAACACTCAACACTGCAGCAGTAATACAACTACTGACTCCACCGCTGCTCTTCCCTCCATGTTTACTGTTGCTGCCTCCTCTGTTATTACTGCTGCTGCACACCGGCTGCCTTTTTTTTTTTTTAATGCACCAGGGATTCAACCTAATAATTAAAACTTTACTAACTGCTTGAGCTTGACTTCACCAAATCTGCAGCGGTGAAAAGCAAAGCCGATGTGAACTCCTAAGTTAGCATTAATGAGCTAGCCCTGGCCCAATCTTCCCTTAAGACACAGTGCTGCTACTTTTAAATTCAGCAAGGGCTGGGGGGCAGTTTGAATTTAATTTTACTCTTTTAGAATTAAAAAAAAAAGCCATCCATGACAGTTGCAGCACATACACAGTTTCCAATGATTTACTTCAGAATCCCAGACGTGTTCTGTTTTAAAATTTGGATTTTCTTTTTCAGGTGAGGTAATGCTCGTTGTCGGACGCCACCTCGGTACTGACTGCTGGCCATTTATGAGCTGTGATCGAAACATGACAGGTGATCCGAGAGAACATTACCTCCCTCCGTCTGTGAGCTCTTTTCTTACGGTTGTCTCTCTCACACTAATTACAATAAGAAGAACTAATTTTACCTGCGTCGGGATCACATAAATAGATGTGGTGGTTTGCACGGGTGAAATGGCAGCGTTGTCTCTGACAGCCGTGATAGGAAATGGAACATGAAACACTTGCCAGTGACATTGTCTGCAATAATGCGAAAGTAGCAACAACTCCTCCCGTCACCGCGAATAAATACATAAATAAAAATTATAATAATTAATGAATGAATTATTTTAAAGCAGACTATGATTAAAATGTCACACATTGGCCCAAAAGCAGCGGCAGTCGTGGCATTTGTGTGACTTTCAGACACAATTTGTATGAATATGCGAAATTCTGAGACGCATGGTCAGCTGTGAAATGTTACAATACTGCGATTCGCAAAATCCATCACAATGGAAGAATGAACCGGGTCAAATATCCGTAACTGCATCGCAAACTGTTAAACCGACCTCCTGTCTCTTTGTTTGAGGGCTTACCTCAACGGCCTTGAGATGGTTGTCTGCAAACGGTGGAATTTGGTGTTGACATTCCTCAGCATGCGATCGCACACTTTACCTTGAACATACACAACGACCTGCATTTAGGGAGTGAAGCGACGAAAAGGATTCAAAACGAATCACCTTTAAGGACGGTCTTCACATCACACCCCATTACCTGCTATATTCATTATCCTCATTCCTTATTCCTTGGGTGTGTTTGATTTTTATGTTCTAATAAGCGGGTCTGGATACGATAACACATGCTGTTTCATTTTGTCGTGGATCTGTAGGAAAAGTGCCGGCAGTTGTGATGTGTTTGATTTTATTAGAGATGAAATTTAGCACATACATGCTACATTACTGCAACAGAACTCCCATTTCTCATCTGCAGGAGAAAATGAAACTGTGATGAAATGTAATATAGTCCCCCTCAGGCAGAACTGGAGGGACTGGGAATTGCACCACAATAAATCTAATGGATATTACTCCACTCACCCCCCCCCACCACCACCTCTCTCTTTCTCACCCTCTCACCCTTTTACCTTTTCTCCTCCTTTTATTCTGTGTGAAAGCTGTGAAAGCCTTCACAGACCCCCCCCCCCCATATACAAATTTAAATTTGCTTGAACAGTCAGCTCCTGCTTCAACAACAACAATTTGTCCGTCTCATCCTGAAAGCTAAAGAAGTAAATGCCTTTCTCTGTTCCCTCACTGCGTCCTCAAAAGCATGAGCGCAAATGGTAACATAAATACACATTTACTATCAAAGAACTGAACATATTTTAACACGCCCTGCCGCATCATTTCGATCATTTCGCAGCGGAACAGCTGACAATCGTGTTCTTTACATCAAAATAAGAGGACAGCAGAATGAATTTCCACAGCATGTCTCCTCCTCCTTTCTCATTAAAAACACTAAACTGACCAAAAAACAGGTTTCTGTTTTTATAATATCTGGTGCATGGTTCACTTTATCAAACATCTCTTTCACTTCTTATTGCCAGGACATTCAGCACAAGGAGCAGCATGATATGAGTATTTTTATCCCACCGCCTTTTCAAAGTGATTTATATGAGAGTTTTCTGGTTTGCCTTCTTTTAGGTTTACACCTGGTTAAATTTAGGCAAAGAAAAGGAAACTTGTTAGGAAAGGTGTCTTATTGCTTTGTCACTGTTCACTACATGGATGTCAACAGATGCAAAACGCTCAACACACCGTAGATGTTCCACCATCGTTTAAAAACCCAGTATCTTCTGATGTGCAGTGACTTTTTGCATATTTTAGCTTATTGTTTCGTTAACCCGCGACCTCATTGTCTCCTCCCAATAACTGGAAAATGGTTTAGGGCGAAATCCAGGATGAACCTGCTGTGGGCTACAAGCCCCACAACAACCACCAACATACAGCGGACATTAGCAGCTAGCTCACTAAGCTTGTGAAATATTTAGCAGCTTAAGAGCCAGATATTTCCCCCAGGAGCTGGTGGAGAAAAACAACAACAACAACAACAACTACAGCAAGAAAAAAACTGATGTAAATATTGAGTTCAATTTTTCAGGTGGACAGAAATATGAATCCAAATGAAGGCTAATCTGGATGTTTAATAATAATGCAGCTGCTCGGTGGTGTATTTTCTTTCGGGTCTCAGCTGCTAATGCTTAAATGGCAACAAAAACAAGTTTCTAAGAACGAATAAAACAGAACACAAAGTGGTCATGAGCGAAATATGCAGTCGCTTTGCTTTTCTAAGGATGACCTACATGTAATTTGAAATGGCCTAGATCGCTCTCTCTAATTAGGCACCTGTAGATAACTCTGTGTTTGGTCTGCCAGACCACCCCCTCCACAATTTGATCAGTCCAGGCTAGATTTTTTATTACGTTAAAGCAAAAAGTTCAAACATTATTCAAGTGCTTTGGATGTTTCCCTGTAGGAGAGTCATTCATTCATGGAGTAATGACAGCTTACATAGACCCAAGTCTTGGCATTTAAGGTCTAATAAATAGCGAGCTGTCTTTTTTTGTCTGGATAGGACTAATTATTGCCTCATTGGGTGACTTATAAGATCAAGTACAAGGCAATTTTTAGTTCTGAGGCAGGTAAAGTTCGGCATGTAATTCAGAATAACATAAATCTAATCAGCCAACACATTAATACATTTTTTGCACACACATTAGCTTCATAAATACACAGTCAAACTGCAGCTCTTGTTGTACTTGTACCACAACTCTCTATGTCAGTGTTGTTCAGATACGTTGTATAGAGCGATCAAAGAGATTCTGATTAGCGATGCAATAGTGAGTCTTTGCCAGATGAAGTAGCTCTGCTGTCACACACTGCAGGACACACATGGAGGTCACAGCTTAATATTGCTGCTTTTGTTAAACTTCTGCTTTTACACCTACCGTGAACTTGAACTGGATTTTTTTTTTTATTCCAGCTTCACACAAGGAAATGTTCAGCCAGCTTTTTTTTTTTTTTCATGGTCTTATTTTGTTAGTAAACTAAGCGTTACAACACTAAATGTGTGTCTGTTTGTCAAAGTTTGTGTCTGGCTTTTTCAAACAGGTACACGAACAAAGCGGGGATGTATGCTAAGTATCTTTGGTGAATATAAAGAATCCAGGAGGAAGGATGTCTGTTGTCTTAACAGATGGTGTAACACCTACGCTGCAGCAGTCAATTGCTCTTTTGTTCTCGAGTATTTATAGCCTGTTCAACCATCCTCGCCAGCTTTTCACTCTCATATGGAGAAACAACTCAGTCATTTTAATTTCTCAGCAAGTGAAGAATCTGATGCTTGATGATTGCTGCCAAGTTAATGAGGAGCAGATTCATTTCTACTTTTAAAATATTGATTTGCAATTCTAATACTTATAAAAGGTATACCATGATAAAAACTAATAATACTATCGGACACCATTATTATTTTTAAGAGATGAAATCAAACTTGAATCCAATGCTGTCAGGCTGCTGCTGTAGATTTGGCTAGTTCTAATATATAAAGGTTCAAAGTATTTTAATGGTCACTTTGGGGAAACTCAGTTTTTAGGCAGGCACAGATAGAACAAAGACACTTACGGACATACAGTGTTGAGTTTTTAAATCATCAAAGTCAAAGGGAAAACGCAAAAAGTGATCCACAGCTGACTCATCTTCTGAAATCTCACCAGCCTCCATGAGACCAAATGCTAATGACCATCAGTTTTATGATATTTAATAACGCATTGGGCAGATTTATTACATCTAAAGCCTGTTTTTAAAGGACAATTTGAAGGTTTGGGGTTTGGACCAAAAAGTTGGATGCCACTAACCTGGTGCAAGTGTCGACTGCAAGGTTCTGAACGGGCCGGGCCCTGCGGGGAGGGGATCCAGGCTGGTGGGGAGCAGGCACGGAGCAGAGAATAAGCGAGGTCAGGATCAGAAGGCTGGGCAGTTTTCCGGTGAAGAAATGAGGGAGACGGGTCCGAGACAGGTGTGGTCAGTAACGGGGAATCAATCAGGGGAAGAGTGCTGGAAAGTTTCACATGAGGGCTGAGAACAAACTGGCAAAGACTGAGTCAGTGAGAAGGAGAGCCTTATATACCGACTGATTGGTGATCAGGACCAGCTGAGAGCAGCAGGTGAGGGGAGGAGTCCAGGTGAGGTGGGCGTGGCTGTGAGTTCAGGTGAACAGAATCCAACAGACACAGCACAACCGATACCATACAATGTGAAAATAAATGTGAAATGAAAAAATAAACAAATATTTAATCCGTCTTTTAAACAGCTGTACCATTCACAGTGTAATAACAGCCGCTCACATAGACGTCCTCTCCAATTAGGAAAATAATATTGTTGTCTTTATACAAGAAGAACTTCACCGTTTCATTTCAAAACACACTGATGATAGAAGACGTGAAATAAAATGTGTGGATGTGTCGTATCTCATAATGTCGCACATCTACTCTGAATCCAATATAATATTGAACGATAACCAAAGAGCGTTTCCTGGAGTTAGTTTAACTCCAATAGATTTACTCAATTTGTTGTGCATGAGTGACTCTTCAAATGAAAGAAATCAGATGGAGTACATACAGATGTAAGTGTTTACAAATGGCTGCAGAATTATTTCAGTTTCATGTACCTCAGAAGAAGTTCTGGATGTCAAACGCTAATTAAAAAAAAAAGTTTTACCTTTAAAATTGGACTTTTTCTATTTGTGCAGCTACATGTGATCACATTATCCGTTCCCAGCTCGCAGGCGGACTCACTTTATTGTCAAATATAGAGTGATGGTGAGTTTATCAGTGGTGATCTTTAGAGATCCATTCTCAATGCAATTTTGGCTATCTAGTTTTCAACCCCCCCCCCCCCCCCCAAAAAAAAATAAAAAAATAAAAATAATAATAATAATAATGTTGTATTGTACAAACTCATATGGTTGGATCTTCCATCTTTGGGCCTCTTTGCAGGGTACCTCACACACAAAGCACGAAGAGATCAATCGACAATCTTCCATGAAAATAGACACTTTTGTAAACAGCCACAAAATTATGGCGGGCAATGCTACAAAGAAGAGTAAAATGAGCACAGCCTGCATGGACAAATGCACGTCTGTCTGCTTTTTGGGCTTTTATTACCATCGAGATATGTAATTATTGGGGATTATGTTCAAATTTCAATGAACTGTTGCAGCCGTCAACACACATTTTTCCACAGAAATCTTTGCGGCTTCCATCAACATCTAACTACTGAGCTGAAGATCTAACAACATCAACATCTAACGTCACTTGTTTGTCCCCCGTTTGGGTGAATAAAGTGCACAAAACACAACACTGAGGGTCACTCAGTCCATCCCTGCAAATCTTTGTAGTCTGAGATGAAACAGTTAAAGTTGTAAATCTAATTTACTGTCTGAACGCAACGTGGAGCGATGCATCACTTTGCATTGTGTCCGTGTTGCCACGGCAACAGCATTTGACAGGTCCTAGTCAAAAAAAAAAAGTGTTCAATATCTCCCTCGGCGCTGAAGGGTCTGTTGCTTTGATCGCTGAGCACACTCAAGGTCAACAGTTTAAAAATTTAACTGAAAGCAAGAGAAAACGTTTGGATTTTAAAAAATCTGAGCCTGTCAACAACTGTGACTGTTTTTGTTGTAACCATCTTTGTGCGTTCCTCGTCATCCTGTTGCTTCCAAAGAGTGCGCACATTTGCATTTAACAAGAGATCAAGAGTAAGTGGCAGACACCTTTCTAAACTCGCCTAATTTGCTCCATAAAAAAACTATTGCGAGCGTGTAATACATCCCATATTTCCACTGTAATTTGAAGAGCTGTCTAAGATTGTCATGCGAGCTAAATCAGCACATTTCACTTCACATAATCAGTGGAATCATTTGATTATTGATCTCGCTGATGAATGTGCATTAGAGGAGGAATAAATTAAGTAGCTGCCCAATAAATTACCTTTTCCAGCAGTTAACTTTAAAGGCATTTTCAATCACAGTCTAATGTCATTTGTGGCACGATGAGACAGTGAGGCAATTCAAATCAATAATATCTTTTATAGCCTGTATTCAGGCACGACAGCCTCCATAATGTACGGTATCATACTGATTGTTTGCTATTTTTTTTACTTTGTTATAATTAAATTAAGTTTCTTCTTTTTTGGGGGGCATCAGCCAAGGATATCTTTTTCCACAGATATGTAATATGTAATATATAATGTTCCCACACGATCAAATAACTCAAATTACACTCCATAAAAACACACACACAAACACACACCACAGCAAAGTGACACAATCAAATTATATTTGTTGATTGTTCTTATTGGATGTCTTTAATGGTTTTTTTTGGGGGGGGGGTATTTTTACATGGTTTGGATCTTTGGTTTTGGTAGGCCGCCCTGGGATCTGCTCCAGCAGGGGGTCCCATGTGCAGCTGATATTAAAGCGCAGCTCCCGGCCTGTCAGCATCGCCGACAGCTGCGGTGGTAATTAGCCCCAAAGTCTGCATTTGATTTGCAGATACATTATCACCACCATCAGAAAGAAGTAAATGAAAACCACATTTCTATGAGGCGCCTGATGATTCGTGTCATCCAACAACCAAAGCGTTATGCAGAACTGGAAAACTACAACTGAAGTACATTTTCAAAAAGTCTGTTCAATGGAGTGAAAATCTTTGGCTTGTTGACAAACTGCAGGAATAAAAAGGCAGCAGCTGAACACATTATATGACTAAACCCTAACTCTACGCAAATGATGATGTGTAATATACAATACAAGGCATCAAGCATGGTGATGACGACACATTGTTCTTGAGCTCATTGTTTCGCTTGTGTGGCTCGTACCCATTTCATTTCAGTTCTGTGCAGTTTTTTGTGAAAAAGCTACACAGAACCTGCTCATCGCCAAACAGCATTAAGGAAAGCAGCTGCTGAACATAGTGGAGCAGAACTGAAGGTAGAACCAAAACCCAGAGCCAAAAGGTGAGAAGTGCTGAGACTTTGATCCAAAATGGCTTACTCTGAACCTTGAAGTGCAGCCGAAGGCAGGAAGGTCATACCCCAGAAGAACCTTAAGCCTGTACGATTGGGTTCAAGTAGGTGGGAACAGACTCAGAAGGCATCAGAGAGCTGAATTTGATTCTGGTGGTGGTCACTTACCAGTGGTAACATTCTTCAGGTCCAAATAAATACCAACGATGCTTCCTGTCTGCCTGATTTAAGCATCTGAAAAGGAAAAAAAACCTCAGTTTAAAGATAATAATGTTAAACTAAACCGATGAGAGGAAAGAATCCGTCATCTCAGGTTCAGGTCAGCGGACGTTTCAAGCTCTCAGTCGGCCGCTGTGATGAGCTGATCGTACAAACAGGAACACGTTTAACACAAGCCAGTTTAAAACTGCTCATCTTTGTCAGTGAGTTCCTGTCTGTCTGTTTTTCAGGCACACTTGCAGTTTGCACACACCAATCTGAAAGGGATTTTTGGGGTTATTTGATGGGGGATTGGGTGAAGCACTTATCTATAGTCGGTGTGTTACCTGCAGTAGATTCAGATCATCACACTGCCAGTTTAAAGGATGCAAGCACAGGAGCTGATGTACACTGTACGCATTTGAACCACTTAAAAACATGGACAAAAAATAAAGCTAATATCAGCTTCAGTGTGCACAACATTTTGCATAAAGACACATTTAAGGTTTTGTTGTAGAGACGTGTGTGAGAGAATCAAAGGACAGTGTTTATTTAGTGTTCAACTGACTGTGTAAGTGTGTATTTTTTCTAGCAAATGTTTGCTTCAAGTGACAGACTATGAATCTGTTACTTTCTATTTTAGGAACAAAAGTTACGGCGTCTATTTTGTGTGAATTCTTGCGATACTCTTAAATGAGCCTATCGCGGTCACGTTGGTAACAATTTGGCGAGAGGCAAACATCAGCAGGGGCCAGGTTGGGCCAGGACCTCTCATTGTATCTGGGGGATCGTCGGCTTCCTCTGGGATACACACTTTCTGGGCTGGACATTCACATCCAGATGGCCAGGGTTTAACAGCCATCTGTGGCTGCACGGACTGAAATATAAAATGTTCAAAACCAGTTTCTGACCATGTGCCTAACATTCAGCACCTTTGGAGAAATCTCATTTTTGGACAGATGGCACAAAAAAAAAAAAAAAAAGCACCCACCGGTTTAAGGTGCTTTCTCACACTTGGCATTGTGTGAGAAAATGCCAATAGCTGACATAGTCGGTATACCACGCTGATTTCTGGCTACAGAATTGATGCAATTTTGTATCTCTCTCCTTAAAATATATCATTATTTCTCAATACTAAGAACAAAGGCATCAAATTGAAGTATGAAATCAGAGGACACAGGATGAAAAAAGGAAACAGCTTGATGTGAAATTTTTGGGTTTGGACCCAAAAGCTGGATGCCGCTGATCTGGTGCAAGTGCTGGTTGCGAGGCCCTCCGGGGAGGGGAACCAGGCCAGCAGGGAGCAGACAATAGGCGAGGTCAGGATCAGAAGGCTGGTCAGTTTTCTGGGGCAGACACGAAGGAGATGTTTCCGAGACAGGCACGGTTGGCAACGAGGGATCAGTCTGATGAAGAGCGCTGGAAAGTCTTGCACGAGGGCCGAGGACGATCTGGCAAAGAGCGGAGAGGCTGATAGGTGATCAGGACCAGCTGTGTGCAGCAGGTGAGGGGAGGAGTCCTGATGAGGTGGGCGTGGCTGTGAGTTCAACTGAGATGACTCCAACAGAGACTGTGACACTTGAATAGCAAACAATTTTCTAATTTGATTAAAAACAGCAAACCTTTTCTCATCCTTTGAACGATGATGGGCCAACGGCTCAATGTGCACCAGAGCTAAAAGGAGGGTCAACCAACTGCCGGTTTCTGCAGCCATTAAACACAAACCTTTCTTGTAAGTGCTTGAGTAGAAAGGAATAAAAACGAATAAGGGCCATTTTGCTAAGTTAAAAATGCTTAAAAACCAACAAACACATTATTGGACAGCAGACGTGGCCACACAGAATTTACAGGCTTTGACGTGTGTGTTGCACGCGCTTGTGTGTGTGTGTGTGTGTGTGTGTGTGTAGCATGAAGGGGGGGGGGGTTAACCACCCTTGTGAAAAAGGAAAACCTACAAACAAAAGCATTCAAAGGCCCTTTCATATGTTTTCCATTGAAATTTGGTGAATATTCTGTCACCGTGCTTTTGAAGTGATTGCTGAGCATACAGTTCAGAGAAACGCTCGTTTGGGCCACTGCCTCCCCAGTCTTTGTTCTCATCTTCATTGTGCTTTGCTGACCCCGTGCTTTTCTAAAGAACAACATCCCACACCTCCGATTAATGCCTCATTAGCCCCGATACTGGCTGTGAGCAGGGGCGTCCAGCAAGTCTCACATCTATTTAGGCGCAACTCCCACAACCAAACTTTCACCGGGGAGGAGAAATTATTAAGAAGCCCTGAACCTGGGTACTGTTTAACTCCCCTTTTCTCACACCCTCCACTTTGTAGCAGGGCCAGAGTGCACCTTTGGGTCTTATTTTACTTCTTGAGGCTTATCCCCAATCTCTTCATGCGATTGTCTAAAAGTTCTATGCTGCTTTCAATCACATCAGCCTTCATGAAAAACCTAATTTGACTCCTGAGTGAATAGTAAATGTGCGGTTTAACTTTGTGTATTACTGAAAAGGAAGGTTTTTTTAAATGCCATAGGGGTCAACATTTTCACTTTTAAAGAGTATTCATATTTTTAAATGCATTTTTTATTGTTAAAGTCACTCATTACATTTTTCATTATGCACAAAGAAGGCCTGTTTCTTATGTTAAGCCATTTTGATATATATGCACTGAAAATCTGTCTGTCTGATTACCTGAGAGCAACACCAGGAAAATCTGTATGTTAAAAGTAACCTGTGTGATAAAATTCAATGAAACAACAGATGAAAATTGGATTTGATGACACCTTTAACTTAAACTCCAGGATTGTGGTGCACATAAAGAATTTAGCCCATCAAGTTTTCTGTCGCTTTGTTCTTGAAAATGAAACTTTTCCTTTTAAACTATATCCACTATGAAGACATATGAGAAACATTTAATCTCTTCTGACTTCACACCTACTGGCGCCAAGTAGTCGACAACATGGTGTCCATTTTTAACTAATCCTTCCTTCCTGTGCATTTTAACAGTTGAATGATTCATCAGCTGCCCTTTCCCTTTCTCTCTTTTCAGATGATCTATGACTCTTATTTAATGGACCCTTTTCACACTTCCGCATTCCACAAACTGGAAGTCATCATAGTAGGGATAAACAATTCCAAAACATGACGGCTGGCATGAATTCAGCGGTAACAAACACAACTTCTCAGAGTCACAGCAGTTGTAGTGTGCCTTTTTGTAGCAACTCGAAGAAAAAACAAGCAGAACTAGCTTTTCACCAGTTTCTTCATGATTTGGATCTCAGGAAACGGCGGCTGTGGGCTATAAAACGAAGCGAAGGGCCGACGTTCAGCATAAAACGAGGCAGCAGATTTAGATTTTTGATTTAATAGAAAAATTTGCCTATAAAATCAATAAAAATCGTATAGTTATATTCTGTCCGATTATTTTTTTCACTGATAATTAGCTGTGTAATAAATGTGATAATGTATAGTGAGCCGGTGATTACTGGAAATATAACTCCAGGGATCACCTGTTGGGAGTTATTTTTTCAGTAATCACGGCTCACTATACATTATCCCTTACATAAAACACTGAAATTAAAAACAAATGTGTAAGGAACAATCTTTGGATCTTATGACGTGAGCTTAAACCTCGAGTTTATGGGGAGGCTCTCTCTTCCTCATCGATCTGTAACACTTTGCTCTCACCACTACTTCGCCAGCAACAACATTGGCGCTGAATAAATAATATTAACGTTAGACAGACATGCATAAAATACAGGCTTTACAACAGAACTGACCAAAATGTAACGTTATAGATACAATAAAGAACAACGTTAATGCAGACTGGTTCGGTATCAAGCTAGGAAGTCTTTGCTTCGTAGTCATGGACATAGTTTTCGTAGAATAGCTTGTATCCTTTATCGAGCTTTTAATAATTATAATAATAATAATAATACAGTAATCAGACAGAATACTGATTAATTATACGATTTTTGTTGATTTTATAGGCAATTTCTTTTATTAAATCAAAAATCAAAATCCGCGGCCTCGTTTTATGCTAAACGTCGGCCCTTCGTTTCGTTTTATAGCCCACAGCTGATCCAAATCATGAAGAAACTGGTGAAAAGCTAGTTCTGCTTGTTTTTTCTTCGAGTTGCTACAAAAAGGCACACTACAACTGCTGTGACTCTGAGAAGTTGTGTTTGTTACCGCTGAATTCATGCCCGCCGTCATGTTTTGGAATTGTTTATCCCTACTATGATGACTTCCAGTTACTGGAATGCGGAAGTGTGAAAAGGGTCTATTGTATTACAAGTTAGTACAGCCCCATTTCTATCCAATCTCTGAGAGTACAACGGTTGTACTGGTTTTCGGTGAACGTGTACAAGCGTATGAAATAATGAGTGATGAGAGTCGCCGGTGAACAATATTATAAAAATAAAAAGTCTGTATTTGTGTTTTCACTGTGGCGGTAATACTGCTGCGGAAAAGTGCAATAAAACGGCACCGTAGGTGTTGGTTCAATCCCTGCAAGTTAACACAGCGGAGGAATAAACCAAATAAAAACCACAATTAAATGACAAAAACCACAGATTTATACACTGCTCGATACCATATATTATCTCCACTGATGTTTATTGATTGGAGCGTGGCAGTTGATTGGTCGGAGCGGCTGTGTTGTTGTGTTGAGAAATGACTGTTTCACCAAAGAGCCTTCTCAAGAGGATGAAACGCAGCTCGCCAACACCAACTATCTGCTCCCCACTTGTCCATCCTCCACCAGACACGTTTTAATCCTCCGTGTCGTGCGCCGCCTGGAAACATTTAAACGGCTCCCAATATAATTTATCAACTGAAACATAAAAGCATTGTGTAGGAAGGGCTACCTGCTTTTAAATGAGCAGGAACATTTCAGAGTTTTTATAACCGCCGTCGTCCTGGAAACGAGTACAACAGAGTGGCTTGACCCCACAGCCGACTTTTACAAATTTGTAAGTCGAGCTAACAAACTAAAGGTCGGGTTGATGATCAACTAAAGGAGGAAGCGGCGGTTTGCTTTGTGCAGAGCTCGAGACAGAACACGCCAGTCGAGCCAAAATCAAAACTATCTCAGCAGGTCTAGATGGCGCTCCTTAAAATATTTACTCTTTACAGTGTTATTCATACAGACCCAACACTCCCCTTGAGGATAGGAGTGAGCAAAAACTCCCTTTTATTAAGCAGAAAACCTCAAGCCCATGGTGGGCAGTCGTTTGCCTTAGCCAGTCAGGTCGAAGGGGAAGGAGGGGAAGAAGGGAAAGGAAAGGGAGGGAGGGTGGGGAGACAGAGAGAGAGAGAGAGACCAGGATGAAAGAGAACATAGAATAATTAGTTCCACTCAGTGATGTATAGAAATAATGTAAAATAAATGCAATGACAATAAAAGTCCAATCATAATTATGGACGGATCACGACGGGCCGTCACGGATTCAAACTCTGCAGCTCTGTTGGAAAAAGAGTGACGTGACAAGAGTGACGAGAAAACGCACGACTACAGAAGATCGAAATACATTTCTGCAAAAGTGTTCCCGTTGATCCAGCGTCTGGAGCAGTGACAATAAATCTGGCCGAGTGTTTTAAAAAGAATGTACGGCATCCAACAGCCTCTGCACAAGCTTAACATCCAAGAAGCTGCTATTCACAGAGGAAATGCCTGAGCGGTGCCAATCAGCGGCAACTCTGGAGCATGTTGGGAAAGATTACAGAAGTCAAATGGCCTTTTCTGCCATTGTGACTGTTAAACTGATCTTGACAGCCAGTCATAGACGTTGAGGCTCCGTGCTGCCTTCACCACCCACTAAATCTATAAACTAAAGCAGGAAAATCTTTGAGGTGTTGGTCCGAGGGTAGTAGCCCTGAATTCCTCCCTAATCCCCCCCCCCCCCCCCACCCCCCACCCCTATTCTTAAGAATCATAAAAGCCACGCCTCAGTACTGCACTGCATCATCCTCCCTCTCTCTCTCTCTCTCTCACTCTCTCTCTCTTTTTTTTTTTTTTTTTAGCCGTGGTGGTCATTTGTCGTGTGATTAGCGATGAAAAAACAAGCTGAATGTGAATTAAACAGAAATAACAGCGTGGTGAATGACCTGGATGTCGGTCAGAGGGAGGAAAGAGGGGGCCGGGGTCTGTTCCGGGCAGCCATGCTCACCAGGACCCAGACAATGGACCCCATCGACCCTGATGCGGCTTGACAAGTGAATGACATGGTGAATGGTTGCCATGGGAACAAATGTCTCAAATTTTATGCATGCATATTCTGTTTTGATTTTTCTCCCCCCATCCCTCTCCTTCCTTTTTTTTTTTTTCATGGGTGAAGAGATTTGACTAATGGCGAGCTGACTCTAAACAGCGGGCTGCATGGGGAGCCCCATTTTTTTTTTTCCACACAGCTCCGCCGGACATTGTCGCCCGGCTTAATGTTAATGCCTCACAGAGTATTAGCTTAGCTCAGGAGGAGATGAGTCTGTGTGAATAGACAGCAGTGCATTAGCTTCAAGAGGAAGGGGGTTTTTCCAATGCTAATGATCTAATAACAAATTCTCCAGCCCACTTTGTCGAACCTCGTACTCTGTGGACTGTTGTGTCATAATGCATAAACAGCACTGTTATACTTCTCAGTACAATAGATTTCCTGTTCAACACATCTGTTTACCTTTTAGCCTGTCGCTTTCAGTTGCTTGCTATATAAATGCTATTAAACACAATTTAAAAGCCCCTAATAGCAAGGCTTGTGTTATTCTCAGTTGTTGTTGCTAAAAGTGTGTCTCCATATCATCTCTGTGGCAGCCACCTCCGTCCACTATTGGTTATTCTCACGCTGCACACAGGTGTTGAAACCCCCAGAGTGTGAATGTTTGTTAATAAGTAATGTATTGCACTGCCTGTTATCAGGAAGCAGATAGCCTTATCTTAATGTTGCGATATTTTTAGCCTCTGCGTTTGTTTCCATTTTGTATGTCAGCACAAGGACAGCAGCTAAGTTTTGGTGAGTGAGAAGAAGGTGCACCTCGATCCCCTGCCTACGCTGACTGCAAGTTAACTCATCCTGAGAACAGATTATACGCCGTGCCAGCCTCTCACAAAGCCCTTCTGATGTGAGGTGGGAAAATCATCACAATCTTCAAAAATACTTCGATCAGACACTTAGCACAATGAAACTGAGCTTCGTGTGCAAAATAGTCCTGCGATGTAACTGACGTCTGAAACGCCCCTCCCCCCCACACCAGCACCAATTTATCTTTTTCACTCCTGGATAATAGAAAGCAATATTCCAACCCATGATTACACTTTCCACGAAATCCTATTTCATGTAAGGTAAGACGTGCTCTGTGGACAGGGAGAATATCTAAAGTGCCAATCATGGAGTGTACACACTCAAAAACCAATAATGCAAAAGCATACATGACAGTGCATCCTCTATCAGCACTGAGCAGAAAATAAATACTCTGTAGTGTCTGTAGTGCACATAATACAACGCAGCAGTGACCCACAGAAAATACATTTCTGCTGTGGCGCTGCACACACCTCAACACATTATATGCAGCCCACTTCACAGATAAAGCTGCCATGTGACCATTTTAGTATGCCTGTGCAGATGGAATCACATTTATTTACGTGTTCATACATAATGCATGTATATATTTCAGTCTGAGTCTATCATCTAAAAAAAAAAATCATAAAAATAACATTTCATTAACACAAAGAAGTTTCTTTTTTTTTTTTAACTAAGCCTACAAAAGTGATGTATTGATAAAAGCTCAGCTGTAGCTAATAAACATTAAATCTGCGAGTCCTGAAAGCTATAAAAATATTTTGGCCATTACTCAACAGAACAGCACTCAACGGGGGGCAGTGGACCATGTATGTCTGCAGTTCAAATGGCCAACAGAGCAGGAAGACTTTTTCTGCATTAATAACATATCTGACGAGAGTTTCAGACAGGTAGCCGGCAGGGAGCTCGACAGGCGATGAGAGGAAAAAAAAAAGTTTTGTTGAAAATTTCCAAATGGTTTCAATCTCATCACCAAAACATGACCTCCAGAACAAGTTGTTTGTTATACCCAGAACATCCAGCAAGTTAACGTCAACATTATCTGAAGCAGCAACGGCAAAAAAAAAAAAAAAAAAAAAAAAGCTGTGTGTCCATTATCCACCACTTCTGAATGCTTATATCTATATTTGATATAAGCTGTATTGAAAAGAGCAATATTTCTGTTCAGCTAAATTTAGTTTACATTAATGTTTGCAGGTTTACTTACTGGCTAATTAAAAAACATCTATGTTCGCCTTGTACAACAAGTAGATTATGATCTACCTATAAGTTTATTTTGCGATTGAAATCATAGTTTTGTTTTGTTTAACAATCATTATCTGCATTATCTGGAGGCGGTCAGGTATGTTCTCCCTGCACAGAGGCTAAATGTTCACATTTAGCTGCTGCATATTTTGGTGTATTCCAGCAAATCAAGGACCATTCATAATCTTATTCATTACAGCTGTGTTGTGTTTATAGAGACAGAGAGAGAGAGAGAGCGAGATAGAGGGAGGGATAGAGAGAAATATGGGGGGAGGGGAAGAGGAGGAGAGAACACGCCACTGAATGTCCCAAGCCATTAGAACAAGGGATATTTCTGGTTGACTGAGCAATTCATTCTCGACATGTCACATTGAATTTCTTCCATTATAAAACACTGCTGCCTTCTCCACTCCAAAGGCAGATTGCCTGCACCTATTTCACCCAGTGAAATATTGCTTCTCTCCTCAAACAATCTTTTTCATCCCAAAGTTGTGAAAAAATTTTGAAACACTGATTAGTCTGTGTTCACAGTGCGCAGGATATTCTTTCCCTTTTTTTTTTTTTTTTCATTATTTTACTTTTTGCCGACTGCACTGGTTCATACTTTATGACTCAACGTACCTTTTTAGAAATAACGCTCCCTTAATGTGCGTTTAACATCATCTATTCTAAAGTGGTGGTGTTTCGTGATCCCTGGTTTTGCCGTTCCATATTAGAAATCTGGGCGATAACAAGAATACATTTGTCACTGTCAGCCTATATTGGACGTCGGACTTTTACTCTAAGTTTATCTGGTGACACATGATGTAAAGAGGAGGACGGAGGAGTCTTTTGGCTGAGCCAGTTGTATGATCTCTCATCCTCAGCTGCATCTTGTGCTTAGCTGCAGCACTTCACAAAGCCCTGATACGGGAAGCCTGACTTTGCTCTGTGCCTTCGACAGTTCTGACAGACCAGCAACAGAGATTGATGTTGCCCGGATAGAAAATAGAGGAAGAATGAGAATTATGTCAGGCTAGAAGAAACATGTGTCTGCGCACTGCAATACAAAAGGCCCTCGCTGCATTGTTATCGTTCTCAATAACCCAAGGTGTGTTTGGGAGTAAATGGATTGTCTGTGGAGAGCATTTCATCCTTTGTAAATCTCCTCCCTTCTTGTCTTCCATTTCACTGTTTTTCTTGTCTTCTCAGTCTTGCCTTGCAGCCAGTATTCCACTGCTTCCTTAATGCTTGTTATTTCACATGTGGAGAATTGGATTGTCTGATTCCGTCCGACGCATTCGAGACAGCCAACGCTGATATAGACTATAAGTTACATAACATCTGTTATTCACAGTCCAGACTGTTTCTGTTTGAGCTGAACTGAACTGAAGCGAACACGTTTAGAAATAACGGCTCTCTCATAATCAGCGACCGACAGCATATGCCGGCTTTATGGTCCACATGCCCCTCATAGAAAATTATCTTAAAACGATCATTATTTCAAATCCAGAACACATTTTGGACGAGCTCCAGGGTTGTAGCCCGCAACTGCTCCACTATTTCACATTCCAACGAAAGGTACAGCATTATAAGAGCCTTCTCCATTATATACTGTATACTGATTTCATTTACCAGCACTGTGGAGCTATTCATGCCTCAGTAAACACAACCATTTATGAAGAGTTTAACGACACAGTCCAGCGCTTGTCCAATCGAATAGAGTTGGAAGGGATGAGGGAGTTTGTCAGAGCCCTGGTGAGTCTACACTAATGGAAATGACAGTTTTGGAGAGAGACAGTAGACAGTGGAAGGGTCATGGCTCGGATCCAGCCACCCCTCTGTTTCTCTCCTGTCCAAACTGGCTGCCCTCCTGTGCCTCGTTTCGTACAACTTATTATGGCACGCCGCTGAAAGCGCCGTATTTGTATTGACATAATTACACTGTGGAAATCAATTACACTGGAAAAATATCACTAGTGGAAATCATTAAATTGATTGTCACCAGGCACCATCACACATTAATTTTGACTAGTTATCTGAGTGACTGCTCACGTTTATTTAAATGAGGCTCTGAAGTTGTGTGCTGTGCGCCTTAGCTTACATTAGAAGATGACTTAGTTTGGATGGTTGCATGACATGTCATTTATTTGATGGCGGCGTATTCCCTTTTCCCTCTGCAAGGCCGGCGAGGAAGAAAGATGCTGTGAGAAATTACAGCATGGTGAATTTGGATTGAAATTAACTGCTTGCTACAAATCAAAGATGTGTCACTCAACGGCGGACAGCCCCTAGTTAATTTATGATCGCAGAGATGAGCCTCTTTCTCTTCCAGACTCATCTATATCAGCAAATGGCACATTTATATTCAGAAGAATATGAGGTTACATTTTGTTTTACACCTGTGTTGACATTTAATTCAAAAGACAACGGCCAAGAGGGCAAGGCTATTCTCAGACCCATTTTAATGTATTTCAGCATTCAGCCATCATAAAAATGAGCCTCGATTTTATTGTGATAATGGAAAAGTAGACTGGAAAAGTGGATTTGGAATTGGTTTGCACATAATATCTTGCGCTATAAAAATGAGATTTGCAGCCATAGGGGAAAACAAATCAAGATCCTTTCTTCAGTTATTGGACCATGGAAGAAAAAATGCAGTTATTTTAATGTAGCCGGAGAATGATGCTGTGTTCATAGCGCCCATGCACTCGGTCTGTTGTTGTACAGAGCCTGATGTAATTGTCAGGCAATGGACACACATCGGCAGAAATATAGTTTCGGATGAATGTAGCATGGCATAGTTCCCCCTTTCTGTTTACCAGTTCGGTCAAATTTCGCTTGTGAATTCAAAACCAAATTGCAAATGCAACAGCAAAATCAAAAGATCTATGAAGAAAAATCTAAACTGAGGTTCACCCTCCAGCAGAAACAGTGTGTGTGTGTGCATACCGAAATGAACTTGTTTCCTCAGATTTGACCAGACCAGTAGATTGAAGAAGCCAACAGTTTCAAGGCTGAGGCACTTCTATTTGTATGCAGTGGCCAATATGTAGACTTAGATTTGTGTCTCAAGGCAAACAACCCTCAAGCAGCATAGTATTTCATTTCATGCTGAGCATTCAGTTGCAGTGCGGCATAAATATTCATGAGGATTCCTCCAAAGCCATGATATAAACATAAGAATATGTCCAGTGACAGGCATTAAGGAATGGTCACATTAGATCAAATAGAATAACCAGTCTTTGATGCTGCAGAGGTATCAGCATTATTACTGTGATTAGAGGACATATGCGACAGAATAGAACTTGTTAAAATGCATCTCTCTCTCTCTCTATAAAGACAGAAGTGTTCAGATGGGCTGGGGGTGACCCGAGCTGTCTACGGGAACCCGGGCACATAAAAAACCGATCTGAAGATAGAATTCGAAAGCAATTATAAAGGATTTTTTCATCCACTTTGGTTCTTAAAATGAAGGCAACTTTAATCTCTTCGTGCCGTGTTGAACTGAAGTAAATAGAGATGTGGTAACTCCCAAAAACTACGACTAAATGTTTATTACAATTCTCCTGAGACATGGAGGTCTGTTTTACGCCAATCCCTCCCTCTTGTAGTTGCTAAGTGATTTTACTTACAAAAGTAAAAATCACGAGGATGTATCCTCTGGGCACAATGAATATTTCTGCAAAATTCCACAGAATTCCCTTCGACAGTTGCGAAAACGTTTTGGTAAAAGCTAAAAAGTTTTGGAGGCAGTTGGGGTAACTCGAGGGGATCAATTCAATCGAGTGAGTGATTCATCCTCTGGGGATCTCATATGCCTGTCGTGGAATGCCCTTTAAATATTAGGAAGTGTTAAAATGGGCAACAATGTAAAAAAAAAAAATTACAGAACATTTTAATAACTGAGAAATACAAGAACGAAAACAAAACAAAAGCCATAACAATCATTAACAGTCAAAAGGCTTTAATGTCTGATGAAGAGAAAGAACCACGAAATTGAATGTAATCCCAACCTCCCTCATGGTCTGTTGACACAGTGCTGAGAACAGGTAATAATCTGCCTGACAGTTCCCCTTTTCTTTGTGCAATATGGCGACAATTGTCGTTAACACTGCAATTTAGATGTGAGGCCAAACAAAGAGCTGTATTATGAAAGTAACACAAACAAGTTGGTCACAGACGTTAAATTTAACAAATAAAAGCCCAAAACTATTAATCACCAAGCATTAGACTTTAATTATGAAAAAAATATGTGCAGCACTATGGGACCCATTAACAGTATTTTCCATGAGCAAACCTTTCTGGAGTAACACCCAGTAATTAATATTTTCGTGGCACACACTGTATCGAGGTAAATATTTTAAAAGGCAGAAGCAAAGCATGGAAGTTTGAATGTGTTTTCTTTTAAGCCATGAAAATTATGTAACCCATAAATTAAATGAAGAGTCGCCGTGTCACAATCTACGTTGTTGTACGGCAGATTTAAACCTGAATTATAAACAACACAGTATATTCTTCCATTTACTTCTGACATTTCTGGTTTCTTACCAAAGTGTTGAGATATCTGAGATATTCCTCGGTTGAATGGACGGTCAGGAAATTCTTCTCAGTAGAGAATAGTTTCTTATGGAAATCTGCTGTCAGCGAGGTAGATTCAAATTCACAAAGCTTATCTATGAGCTGTAGATGTCTAGCATGAAGGTATTTGTGCCAGGACACAGCTTTAAATCTACAAGTCAGTAGACTGAGCGAAGCACAGACTTTATTCTCTGCAGATGTGCCAAACAAAATATGGGCATGGGTGGTAAATTCCTAAATCGCAACGTGCCAGAGAAACTGTGGCGCACCGGGAACAGCTAGTTTACTATAAGTACAATAACATGAATAGATGAACTTTTGCTACGTCTGTAAATTACTTTACAGCTCCGATGAGGTTGTATTTCATAAGTCTTTTAGCACATAGGAAGAATTCATGATATGGTCAAATCTGTGAATTAGCTGACTTTTTACTTGTATGTAAACTGCCTGTGTGTTTAAAACCTTTACTGATTAACTGAGTGAGTTCGCCAAGCTGACTTGTTTTTATGTTGCTTTTTTTTTTTTCCATCTTACACTGCTGATGTGGATAAATTTAACGCCAATTAAACATAAAACTGGGGGAGGAAAAAAGAATAGAAAACCTGAGGAATCAGACTTTATTAAAAGAAAACTGAAGCATATAATGTAATTACTTCTCGGGTTTGAGGGAACGTCAATCAAGGGCTTATCTTGGAATCGCTTAATGGGATATTGAAATATCCTCTTCCAGCAAGTGGCATGGAAGGCAAGTGCTAATTAGTATGAATGACGAGTGCTAAGATGACTAATGCTGCTGAGGACAGGTTTTAATTGAGAATAATGTAATGAAGTGTCCTGCAGAATTGTCAGTTTGCAGTCCTAGTTTCTTATTGGCCCACACAGGGCTAAGAGTTGTGATAAAATAGCCAGCGGTGTGTCCAGCAACAACAACAAAACAAGGTTGTTATTTCTTTTTAATTAGTGCACAGATGTTATTCATTATTGGTTCACCGGGATACAAGCAAAACATTTAATTTGTGTGCAACTCATAAGGAGGGTAACCAAATTCACTTACTGATTAAATTGTCCTGGAATATTGGCATGTTTCAATTCAACACACAATGTGAATATCAAGTGGGAAGGGATGAAGGAGAAATCAGAACGGCAAACATGAAAGCAGGTGATGTTGTGCAGATGAGGCGGACCTACAACCAGAGATGTTGTGTATACGACAACATGTCGGCGTGAACATACGGGAGGCAAACGTATGACTCAGCAGCGAGCGTATTATTGCTTTCAAAAGAAACTAGTTTAACGTCTGATTTCCTTCATTATTACTGAGGAGTGTATTATGGGTGATGTGCCCCGTGGGCTCAGCATAAAACTCAACCACAATGGGTGGAGGGTGTGTGGGGGGCGTTATGGGTGGAGTGTGAGCGGTGGGGGCCAGCCATCGGAGGATGAGACATTACGCGATGCTAGCTCATGTTTGTAGCATGCAAACAAACAAAAAAACAATCCACCAGCGTCTCAGTTTGGTTGTCTTGGTTTTTAAACAAGCAGTGAAATGTCATAGCTGCCTACAGGACGGCGCTAAATGATACCAAACGACTGCAAACTCACATTTCCTGCAGCTACGAAGTAAGTATTCAGTACAGTAGCTCTGTTTTTGGTCTCCACCACCTCCAAAGGGGAAAAAATAAGAGTTTTAGCTGCTAAATGTCCGTCAGCTGCCTCCTTTGCTTCAAAACTAAGTCAGACACTTGTCACATTATGCGTGAGGTCCATTGTTAAAGTAAAAATGCTAATTAATTTAGAAAGTAAGTAAAAATGCTAATTAATTTAGATCGCTTTTCACATATTGCCCAAAATCCATTACAGGACAAAGACGGAGCAGTGAGGTCCAAGAAACTCTCTTAAGTCCTCTGTGAGTTCTGAAGAGGCACAGATCAGGGCTTAAAACTATTTCTCAGTCTTGGAATGTCCTCAGTAACTGTGAAATAGAGGCATTTTTGGAACCACCAGGATTCTTTTGGCGAAATCCAGTAGACCGGGTAGTCGCGGTATGGGAAGTCCTCTGCAGAGACGACGGGCGACCATCTCGGAGTCGCTCCATCCCTCCGGCCTGCCTGGTGGATTTGGTGGTCTGATGAGACCGAACCCTTGAAGCAGAACTCCAAACACCACGACTGTTGAAACAGCAGACGCTGTCATCAATGTCAGCATGTTGACGGTGGGGGAGGGGGGGTTGGTCAGAGTTTAGGGACTCATGAGACCTTTTAATTTTGAATGTAGATTGATGGTGGAAAAAAAAAAAAAGAATTCCACCCATTTGAATTGAAATCAAAGGGGAGAAACAGTGAAGAGGTCTTTCTGGAGCTGGATCAGACTCCCCATCGGGTCCCTGATGACCTCTCAGACCGAGGCCCATCCAGCCTCTGTTTGCTCTCTGTGAGGAGTTCCGATCCTTCCACACTTCACACATTCACGAATTATGGAAATCCACTGGGTTCTTCCAAACGTTCATCCCCGCAGGATGACAAAGATTCTGCCTTCCTGATGGGATGTTAAGTGCAGATTGGTGATTAATTCGTTTGTTTGTTTGTTTGTTTTTTTAGCGTAAGGCTGCAATGCAACCAAATGCAAATATTTTCAAACCACACTCAGTGTCTATGTTTTGTTTATGCAATCCACAACAGCTGCCCTGTCATAACATGCAATATAATGTTCAGTGGTGACATCGTCAGAAATATGGAAATTCAGCTGCATTTTTATTACTCTGATAATCATAAAAGCAGACATTCATGGCAGGGAAACCTTACTGGATTGCATTAGACTGCACAGATGTAACCTACTAATGCAAATTGGCTGAGCATATGCATGTTAGATACCCTTGAGCGGCTTTGTCCAAAAAACTCAAGTGTGCCATTGATCATTTTGCTTTTGTTTCATTCCTGCAAATCCATAAAGAATCTCATTCAGATTTCTGCCGTGAAAAGTGTTAAAAGCTCATATTTTAATGTATTCAACCATAAAAACTTTCTCGTGGGTAACTGGTAGAAGAGAGAGACTTTATCTCGGAGCAGAACTCTCCACATAAAAAGCAGAACTCCACTTTATGTTCATGTTGTAGCTATTATCGTTACTGAATGAACGTGTCCACAAGGGCAACAGAAGGATGAAGATGATGTACAATGACTTGAGGCTTAAAACTCATTCACTACAGAGAGATGTTCTCTGACCTACTAAACAGATTACAACTGTTGTAACTCCATTGATTGAGTTTTATTGCCTTTTTGCTTTCAGCCTTACAGCTTTTTCGCCGTTTTTTAATAAAATGTGGATAATAACCGTAATTATTATCATATTTTATACGAGACGTGTATTCAGACCCGTGATGGAAGATGTAAGTGAGTTGTGTAATGACTTGCTGTGAGGTTTGAGTGTGTTATCCCCTCATGTTTTTAGTGTCTCGCTGCAGGCCACTGTCTATCTATGAGAGTGTGTCGGACTTAAATTTGTCAGTGATGAGTGTGTGTGTGTGTGTTTGAAGTCTCTGTGGAGTGGCAGTTCACTAACACACAAACAACTGTGTAGTCTTGCAACGGTGCCCATTTTTCTCTTCTAATGGCATGTATGATGTTTGTCTGAGAAGACATGGTCTGAATTCAATTCCATTTTTCTCCACTTTGCTTGTCATGCTTCTTGTAAGACAAGTCGTCCATTTCTCGCTTGATAAAATAAACTATTAAGACCCTTCACAAGGGATAGATAGGAACAATGTTTTTTTTTTTTTCTTCTATGGAACAGAAAAGCGTCATTATAGAGGAAGTTAATTAACCATTTTACACGGCTGACTGGGTAACAATAGTAAGGGAATTTGCAAGGCCACTGCAAGTCAAAGTAAAGTTATAATTCTTCGTGTTGTCAGCGCAGCACATTTTTTCTAATATACTTACCAAAGGACAAAGTAAAAGTGGTTGTAAATTAAGTAGATGGAAAGCCAGTTTAGTGCAATTTTACCCAGATCGCAGATTTATTAATATGATAAAATCATAGTCGGCTTTTTAAAATATATATATATATTTTTTTTTTCAGATAAAAGGAAGTACATGCTCAAAAGAAAGTTGCCCAAAAAAACATTTTTACTGATAAGAATTTTGTCTTTAAAACAAGAAACTCAAATAAGGAGCAACGTCATTGGACTGACATTTTGACTGCTTTTGTCTAACTGAGAGTTCATTGCTTTTAGTGGTCACACTTCGGATGACACTTGCAGCTCAGTTTATTGCACGTTCACCATTTCAGCTCCTTTCAGCACTTTCACTTCAAATAATACTTCAGCTTCAATCCAAGCTTTCACTTAAATACTTCAAATTTATTCCAAATGCTAAACGGAAACTCTTCTCACATCACTTTTACTGCTTTATTCTAAAAAATAAGGCAGCCATGAGAAAATAAACGTGAACCTCTCTTAATCTCTTCATATTGGTTGTTTTTTGTTTTTGTCATATTATGCTACTTTCTGATACCAAAATTATATTTAATGTGTCTCTGCCTTGATATTACACTGATTGCACCTCACTTAGCTGCAGCATATCCATATAATTCATGGGTGAACTTGAGAGCAATCATAATAGCTCTGCAGGTGACAAGTGCCCGTGCCTGACTTTTAAATCTGATGACAAAAAGGGAAATAGCATGAAAGGCTTTTATAACACTTTGGCAGAATTCAGACGGGTATCTGACAGCAGTTATATATGAAGGTGTGACAGCATCACATGCTTAAGGGGGGGGGGGGGGTCATACAGTAAATAAAGATTATTTGGTTAATCAATTATTTTGCATTTATTACTCTTTTGTACTGCCGTATAATCACCCAGCACCGCTTTAATTGAATCTGAGCAGGAGCCAGCGGAAGATAATGCCTCCACGTTACCAAATGCTTCTAGTGTTGCCAGGCTGACAGGAAATGACATATGGTGGAAAAGCATAATTCATCTGGCTGAGACAACTGATACCCAACCATCAGAAAGGAAATTAATTCCACTCCCTCGCCGCACAGCCGAGCAACATTAAAAACAGGAATAAGTAACAAAAGCAACCAAACCGCACACACACACAGCACACTGATACTTTTTGTATTGAAAATCAAACATCCAATAACCAGACTGAATTGGGAATGTAGTGGAGCTTGCTTATCTGATATGTGGTGTGTGGGAGAGTGCGTGGGGCTTTTATTTTTTTTAATGCGTCTGTATGTGCAAGACTGAATGAGATTTGAAGGAGTGGGTGTATCAGCGTGTGTAGTATGTGAAGGTATTGCTTTGTTATGTATGCGAGAGCCACTATCAAACAGAAACATGACAGAAACTGGTTTGCATATGCTTCAGTGTGTCCATAATTACAAAAGTAGATTTCTTGGCCACTATCATGGATTGTTGACCATCTCTGAAGCAAGCACCGGAGAGCGTTCAAATGGGGATTATCTCCTCCGGCACAGCACAGCGCTGTTTAGCACTGTATGTCATTGATTAAGCTAGCGTATATCACATGCCAACGCACATCCCACGTGCACTGTCTTTTCGTCTGGCTCGTAACAAGTGTTTAAAAGAACCATCATATAGGAAACAACAAACACAAGCCATCTCTGAATATGTAAAGGAATTCCTTTACACATTCATAAGCCTCGAACTAAAACAGATACTATATTACTGCTATTAGAAGTTCAATTCTTAAATAATGTTATAAACATCAACATATCAGCCGAGTATGGAACATTTGACTTTTAATCTATTGTATAACATATCATATTATCTCTTCTGTGGTGTAATAATTCCCAGAGCGGACGAGGCAGTGATAAAAAGTGAATAAGGACTATTTGCATTCAGTAAATTAAAACCATACTCCCAGTTTGAAGTACTTTAGCTTCATGTAAGTTTGCTTTAACTCCAGTTCGAAGAGCCTTTTGTAAAATAAAATCATTGGATTTAAACATTTAAATCATGTGGTCAAGCTTGTAAAACCACCGCGACTTAAACTAGACAAGTTCTAGATGATTCTATTTTAAACAGACTCGTTGGATTACGGTCTAAATGATACACAGTTATCCGTTCCAATTAAGAGTATCTTATCATTTTATAATATATTAAACCTCAGTATGCCCAACAGATGGAGGCCAAGAGGTGATACTGACGTCGTAACATCACAGATTAGTAAAAGGAAGCATTGCCAATATTAAATAGTACCATAACATACACAGAGATTTAGCAGTGAATAAGGAATGTCTGACAGAGCAGAGCTTTGCTTATGTTTCCTCATGGCCAGTAGCATTGATTTTCATGTTTGCTCTGCCCTCTTCTCTCCACTCTGGACAAATGAATGTTACAGGTGAAAGGAAAAAAAAAAGCACCATCACGCCATTTACTGATATCTTCACAGTTATATATATATATATATATATATTTATTTTTTTCTTCTTTTTCCGGAGACTTTGACATCTCTTGGCAGGAAAAGCACAGGTTTAATTAATAGTATTAATTATGGCTGAGTTCCATTCTGGTGTTCCTGTTTCAGGGTATTGGTATTATTCATGCTGTCTCACTGACATACTATGTGGAGACACAGTCATCATTAACATTATTAATTACTCCTGCTTCCAGCTACGTCCAGTCAAAATGTCTGCAGCAGAGAGGGCGACGCTACGTCCATGTTGAGGACGGATTTTCATTTGAAGTTCAACCAATGAACGACTCTTCTTTTCTGATATTCACAAAATATAGCCAACAACTAATTGTCACAAAGCGCCTTGATGTTTCAGTTTTTGTAGACTTTCCTATATTTCCAACAGTTTCCTCTTTTATCGTTCTGTTTCTGGAGATTGTTCGGTAACCAGAAACGTTTAGCTCTTTCTTTCTACATCGCTCTTTTAACCGTCGCACCAGAAGCAGTTTTCACTTGAGGTTTTCCACACATGCAGTACAACAACCAATAACCTGATCGGACAGTCCTAAAGTTGGTGGGCTTCTATAGATCCCTGGCGTAGACACATAGAGTACTTCTCCAGTGCTGTGAAGTACGACTGGAAAATAATATCTCCGATCTGATTGTGTGGAAATAACAGTTTCCAGCAGCTTGCCCAAAAGTAACACTTTCACAAACTTGTTTCCGACTCAGAAGAAGAAAAACTGTATTTTGGCAAAAAAAAAAAACTGCACTGTGTGTAAGAATTAACAGATGAATCTCAACCGGTTGAATCATCACCTCAATAGGACATTTCATTTAATACATTCATTTATGTTGTTTTCGTTCAAAATAATAATAAAAAAGAAATCTATTCCGAATGCTACAATTAGTATAACAAAAACAAGGCGTTGTATTTCCTCAGTGGCGTCCAAGCACCACCACCACCTCCGCCCTTCCCATTAGCTGTGGTTCTTTCTAATATTTCTCTTTTGTCCTCATTTTTTCATAATTACCAAATAGCCTATTATTATTATTAAATCTGACGATTATTTTGATAGAAACAGGGCGAACGTCTGACTGCTGTCTGGTTTGTGGAAAACGGCTGACACGTTACAATTTCCTGCAATTTAGAACAGTAGCTCGCCACAACGTACAAAAACGGGGCTAAACTGCATTTCACAAATGGAGAGAGGAATAAAGCACGTCGGGGTGGTTAGCTGCACTGTGTGTAGTTCATAAAAGTGTGCATGGGAACAGGCGTGAGTGCAGAATCCTGCAAACAGAAAGCAAGTGTCACTAACGTTGACGATGAGGTCAAATGAAGGGCACGACCTTAGGTGATGTTTGAACAAAAAATAAATAAATAAATGAAAAAATACCAGCCTTAGCTAACCAAATGACAAAAAAAACTGATGACTCACAGCAATGTGGTAACGGAGATATGAGCAGGCAGACTTAAGGAAAATAAACGGGAATGAAAAGGCCGGTGTGCTTTTACTTTTCCAAAATAAGCAGTGATTCAGCAAAACAGTTTTTCTTCCATCAGTATGTTTTATGTGAACACCGATACCGACGTGGTTCGTTTCCCACATTTTAGACCATTTATAAAGGTGCGTATTCATTCATTATTCATTTCCACTTGGTTACCGCAAAATTGCTGTCATGGTGTGTATTCATTCATGTCCACTGTGCAGACCTTGATCAAGAAAAGTTATGGACGCCGAGACAAACATGCAAGCATTCGCAAGTTTGTCTTGACTGGCACGCGAGATGAAAATGATTCTTCTTTAAGGAAACGAAATGTATAACTCTGATTCATGAGCGTACGATAACAGGAGGAAAAGGGAAATAACAGAACGGATCAGATCACATTCAGAGCACTCACATAACACAGACACACACAGATGTGCCAGTTCCTGCTAACATCCAAATTGGAGTGCGCATTAAGTACTGCAGGTCAATAAACTTGGACTGGAAAAACACACAAACGGTCCAATCTGAGTCCAGATAAAAAGAAGGTGAAAGCTGGATGTTGTATTTCCAGAAAAAAAAAATGTGGAGAAGAAAGATAATCAGATGAAAAGTTAAAACTTGCACTAAGGCATCCCCTGGATCAGCTTTCAGCTGGCATACATTCAGGTCTAATTGGTTTCTTTAAAAGATCATTAATGGGTGATGTTTAAAAAAAAGTCTCAAAGGTCATTTTAGATGCCCCCCCTCACACACACACACACACACACACACACACACAACCAAAACCATCTGGGTGAAAAAGTATTTCAATACAAACAAAAACAAAATTCATTAAGGGGCAGATGAGTCAGACTGCTGTAACTGGACTGAATTATTACATGCCAACATGTCACAGGGACCTGAATGCTAAATGTGTGTTTTTATGGGAGTGGCTTCGTGGTGTTTGGGGAGTGGCCGCCTTCTTCACACATTTCTCCTTGTTCATCACTCCGACAGCCAGAGCCGAAAGCAGAACCGGGACTCTCGGTGCGCCGCATCACATTCACTAATTACACCATCTGTGGAGCGTTTGTGTTCGTGTTTGTCGCTGTTGTTGTTGTGGTTGTTGTTGTTGTTGTTGTTGTTGTTGTTGTTGTTGTTTTTGTTGTGCTTGTTTTTTCTGTTTTGTTTTGTTTTTTTTTACAAACCCTACAAAAACGCCGCATCACCCAGCAGATGGGCCACAGAGCTGCTCTTTAGTTTTACACCGCTTCAACAACTTGTTTCCTAAAAGTTGGAGAAATGAACTTCTGAGAGAAGCAGTCGGAGGATACGGACACATTTCTGCGCACTTTTCTTCCCCTACTGGCGGACTTATTTGTGGTGTTTTATTATTATTATTTGTGTTACATATTTCTTTTTTATTAGTTTCTTTTCCTGCATCCAAAGCGTGAGGAAAAAGGAGGTGGACCTTCGCTCGGTCGCCGGTCTCCTGTCTTCTTTGTATCCAGCAGCAGCTGTGTGTAAATGCAGGGGACGCACGGCTCACCGGGGCTCAGTCCAACCTCCATCAGACCTCCTCCAGAAATGAACCAGGTGTGAGAAGAGGAATATCCTAAACTTTGCCCCGAAGCCCTGATTCTGCTTGGCTTACAGCAGAATCTGAATTTTAACCCCCCCCCCCAACAAAGCTGGGGTCAGACCCGCCGCCTCTCCGTCTCTGTCTCTTTGCGCTTGGATTGTAAAGGGCAGAAACAAACCGAGCTCCGTGCAGACCAGGCTCCGGCTCCGGCTCAGGCTCCAGCCCCGGCTCCAGCTCCAGCTCCAGCTGAGCGGCTTCCTCACGCTCCCATCATGGATGTAAGATTTTATCCGACCGCTGGTGGGAATTCTATCCCAGGAGATCCGCAGAACCTGGATTTCGCCCACTGTTTGGGCTACTACAACTTTAATAAGGTGAGAGATCCCTCTGTTGGTTGTGCCATCTTAAACCCAGTTTTGTGTGTCTGTGTGTGTCTGTGAACATGCTGATGCTGAAACTGGGGTGATCTGGTCTGCTATGACTGAAAATCTGTAATAAAAATATTGGATTGATATTATTTTCTATGCAAATTGGGGCTAATTACCCCCCACACAACTATCCAGTTAACCCACTTCCTTCCTTCCCATCACCATCACCACTGCCTGATAAAAACTACCCACCTCTGGCACAAACTTTTGCTGTTGTGTGTTAATGAAAATGAGAGTGCAGGGAGCTGTGTGGTACTTTGTGTGTCTCTCTGCATGGCTGAACTCTGACCAGAGTGATGTGATCCACAGTCGCTGCTGGATACACGGTTTTAATGTTGTTCAAGATCAGTGTTGGATCATTGCATCAGCAAACCCTCACCGTGCTACAGTGCAGGAATTAGATGCGATCAAAGTACGATGCAGGCTATCAAATGTCAAATAAACTCCTCAGCTTCTCTGTAGTCCTGGTCGTGATCCACAGCAGGTCATAGAAACACTTGTTTAGCCTTTTGGTGTGTTATTCTGTTTATCTGGATCCATAAAATTATCAAGTTAGATCTGACAGCCAGATAACTTTTAAACTGACTCTTAACAAATTGGCATTGCTGCTTTTTGTGCTTTTATTTTTGTTTATTTTTTTACGACTGTGGATACAAATGAACTCTTAGTTATCAGTTTTCAACTTCAGAGCTCCATGTAGATATTTGGACAGAAGGGGAAAGAGGCAGCAGACTTTCTCTCGGTTGAGCGTGAGTGTGTTCACTGTCAGCATCGCGCTGTGTTGTGCGTTTATGCAAACATGGCCCCAGAAAACTGACTGTCACGCTAATAAAAACAGCCTGATGTGCAGCACAGCGTCCTCCGAGCCGGACAGCCTGTTTTCTGCATCTGTGTTGTTAGCTTTAAAGCTGGAAGTTGTTGTTGTGTTCACCTTGCCACAGCTGCACACAGTGAGCAAAACTCGGGAGTGTCTTTGAGTTGTTAATAATAACGCTGATGAGGAATGACAAGTTTATTAATTCCCAAATGTGAGACTGAGGTTATGTAAAACACAGTTGATGGTTTGGGATGTTTTGTCAGTGATGTAACACTCGAACTATGAGGCCGGTGATCCGTCAGCAGCTCCACTCCTCTTCCCCAGCAAGAAGGAACATCAGTATGACAGGCAAAAATCACACAACAGCAGCGTGCTGCTTTTATGAAGTCTAAACAAAGGTAGCCCCCTTACACCCCCCCCCCCCCTCCTTCCTCACTCACACACACCACCCCCTCCCAAATTATACAGCCCTCGCAATCTGATGCTGCTCAAAAACGGTTACCGGGTTTCTCACTGTTTCATCAGCTCTTTGTCATGTGGCCAAGTTGTCATATGTGCCCAATTTCATCATGTCTTCATCAGCCCTGAGAAATATTTAACTACACTGCTTTGAATCGGTTTAAGAAGACGGAGTGCGATTTTCTGTTTTTTCTTTTTTTTTTTTTTTTTTTTTTTTAGTTCTCGCTCACATTCCCCAGGTCAAGTGAAATTTTCCATCTGTAACAGTAATTGGCCACGATGCAAAAAAGGAGGCAGGGAGCAAAGAGGGAGGGTGGTGAGAAGGTGCTTATCAAGTATCTCTGGCTGTTATTTTGAAGAGAGAGAGAGAGAGAGGTGGGGGGGGGGGGGGGGTACAAAGCGTGCATTTCATGCTAATTACAAAGCTTTTCCATGATGAACAAACAGATTCTTTTGCATGCATCTTTCAAATAAGCCTCCAGTTTATTTGAATCAACTTGCTGAGAGGTAGCACAACACGGAGCGGTTAGTCATCCAAAAGATGTCACACAGAACCAAAGCATTACTTCTTACATCTATTTATAAGCTGTCGCTGCACCTTTTTTTTTTTTTTTTTTTGCAAACAACTTTCACTCGATTCACAGTTTTGATTTGAGCTCAGGCAATACCCTCTCAAACGCTGGCACAGGAAATGTTAAATTTTAATGACAGCAGAGACAAGAAGGGCCCAGAGGCACTTTGAAACATCAGAGATTCTTTTAAATTTACAAAAAAATAAAATAAAATCCAAACAAGTGGCACAAACTTAATTAGATGCTGCAGTCATGACTGATGAAGCTGCCTGTTTTTTCAGAGTAGACACAGCAGTCCTGAAGACAAACATGCCACAGCTTCACACAGATGAATAACGCTCATAAAATATATTTAGCAGGAAACATCACTGGCTGTAATTTGACAGAGCTAAAGTCTGTTCTCTCATCGAATCAAATGCTGATGCCCGTCTCTGTGATTTTTTTTAAAATGCAGAGTGTTCAGGTGGGTGACGGGGGCTTTCACAGCGGGCTCCATTTCTCTTAAGCCGCCCTGATATGAGGTTGAGTGTAGATCTTTTCTGCCCAAGGCCGAAACAGCCTACTTTTACTTTCAACTGCCATTGTCCTCTGGTTGTCTGGGTCAAAAATGAGGAAAATACAAAAGTATACCATTCTTTAAATAACATTTGAACAGCCTGTGTAAACATATTTATACACGTATGTAATGCAGTTCCCATTTGTTGGATGCTTTGGTGATGCCTTGCCATGATATGAGACAGTTATAGTTTTGTGGTTTTTCTAGGCAAGCTCTGTGTTAACCAAAGACTTGGTGCTGTTTGGATTTGACCGTTTTTGAAAGCCTTATTTGTAAAAGCCAAACGTGACTGACTTTAATGGTTTCATGAAAGGGACCCAGTGTTATGCCCATATTTACGGCCATCTGGCCTTTTTTTTTTTTTTTCAAGTTTAATAATGTTTCAGATACACTATCCATTTAGTGAGGGCTTTCATTACCTCCAGGCAAAGAAAGACTGAAATTACCAACAGATGTTAATACAAACTTTTCACCTACACTGGTGCAAACACTTGAGGTTTATTTGCAAAACTAATACCAGCACCTCTGAGACGTCAAAGTTCTTTGTAGCTGAGACTTGGCCGGACATCTGAGCGATTTAACGACACTGTTGCAGAAGCACATAAGCACACACTGTAGATGGAAAGTTGCAAACTCGTGTGACGTCGTCTTTCTAATCAGTGCCAGCTCCTTTTGCCATAATCCTGATTGTCATGAAATCAGATCCCATCTTTAATAGCACGGATGGTCTTAATAGTTTTTAGAATTTTCATTAGCCATATTTGTGTAGTAGTTTTTACAGGTTGTCAAAACATGTGACAAAAGAGAAAGGAGAAGAACGATGATCTTCTTTTCCTGAGCACGGTAACCAACTTCACCGTGTTATTGTGGGAAACTACTCATGTCATGTTCAGCATGAAATTAGATTGCAAATTTAATGAGTACTGACTGAATTCTTGGTTACAGCAACATTTTGTAGTTTGGTTGGTTGCTTTGTAAACAGATACTTGCATTGCTCTTGTGTTGTTTCTGTAGCATTTGTTGGTCTCACATTAAAACAACACTGTGCTGGATTCACCATGGAGGTCATTGGATCAAGTTGGACTACAAGATTATTATAAGACAAATTCTCAAATATCTTTTTATGCTGAATACAAAGTGGAGAATTTATTCACTGTCTACTCTGGATTTGATTGTGCACTCACTCGTGATGTGAAGGGCTAACTGTGCTGAGAAAACAGCGATTAGGAAGTTGTTCAGACTGTAAGATTTGTTATGATGATGTAGAACCGGAGCTGCAATTATCAGCAGCTTTCTATGTCGCCTGTAAAATGTGACGTGGGTGGATCAGATTCGTGTTTGTGGCTCATGTGGCTCCCGGTGGCACACGCCAGAGTCACTAAACCAAAAACAACAAACATTTCAAGAATCTTAGTGAATTAATTGAACCGTGTCAGCAGAAAACCATTTATTGTGTCCAACCAGGAGTGGACCAAGTTTCTTCTGTCTGTTGACCCCGCCCCCTCCATGTTTCCTTGGGAGGGAAGGGGTTAACACTCAACTGAACCAGGGGGCCTTGTGCATCTCTCCAGTGTACACAGCTGGTGCCATTTCATCACACACATTCTAAACATACCCAAACACGACTTAAAGTGTGTGTCTGTGTCTGCTTTGTCGAACTCAACCATTGGATGGGTGCGTGTTGTACGTTTTAAGTGACCAAAAAGTGAATAGCTGATATGTTGTGCTGAGTCTTTGAGCTGCAGCCCGTCAGTAGACGTCGTTCAACAGATTTATTAAACACCTAATTTTCCCACTGAGATTACAGAGCGTTATTTTTAGCCCGTCCACTCCCAGGCACATACTGTACTGTACTAAGAACGACTCCTCTGTCTTACAGACCACGCCACACTCAATGTGCAAGTCTCCGCTCCCAGCACGCCGTCCTAAAACGGACTTTTCTCCTCAGCAAAGGTGAAAATGGTTCCTCCAAAGGGCACCTCATAGAGAGAATGGATACAGATCTGTGGGAACTGTAATTGTGTTTGAGAACTGACTTTTTAAGGGGTTCACAGTGAGGATGTGGTTGTATCAAACCATGAGCCTGATAGTTTCGGATTCCTGAGGCATCACAGTATCACAGCTGTCACTCGCTTTGCTTTCTTCATCAGGTTAAGATGTCGACATTGCGGACATGTGACACGTGCGCAGCCACCAGCTAAGTCTCTAAGGACCTGTTTGAGTTAGTTTTTTTTTTTTTTTTTTTTTTGCTTTGTTTATGAGGTGGATGTGACAACACGGGCTCTGAAATCTTGTACAGACATAGACCATTACCCCGATCTGCACTCATAGAGACCTTCTGTAATCCCGCCATCTCTGCTCATAAATCCTCTTCATTACATCTCCCCACGCTTGACTCACTGTGGTTCATTTAGACAAACCTCACACAGCTAAAATGCTTTCCCCACAGTTGTGTTTGGCGACTCTTTCTCCATCTGACATGGCTGTACACAAAAAAAAAACCAAACCTCTCAGTCCTGTGCTTTAGGTTGCGATTTCACAACCAGGGACAAATTAGGACCCAAGTGTAGAGCACAGTAAAAGCAGCAATAGGATCGATTCCTACACGTCGGATGTCTTTGTGCAGCTGTATGATTTTTCATGTTTTTCTTTGAGGATTAACCTCGGCAGTGTTGCTCCCCACTGAACTAAAACAACTGCCTCCTTCTAGAGGATTTGTAGCTACATGGTTGTTTCAAAAACATCTCTTTCAGTGATAAAGAGGATGAATGCGCAGCACAGACACATTTGTTATTGGATTTTGATCATGTGCACAGCTTCGCAAGACCATCCATCAAACCATATAAGTGCCTGAGGAAAAATAGTTTCTTTTGACACCCAATGTCATACATTAAAGGAGGAGATAGGTGTTCAGTTGTGTTCTTCAAAGTGTTGAGTAAATGTTGCGTTATTGATCGTTGGTCGGACTTCCTGATAGCTTTACAAGCTATTTTTTTTTTCGCTGCTAATTTCTTATCATGAGATTCAGAGCAGAGTTTAGATGTGTGGTACAACACGCTCTGTTGCTTGAATGAGAATTGCTCCGTGTATCATTATTACATCGCTCCAATGTATGTTATTATTTGATGCTTTATTACCATTCAAATGAAACATCACACGCCAACAACTCCAATGTACAACTTATTTAATTTTGGTAACAATATACAGTGGAGCCATCCACGCTGCCATCAGTTGCAATGTTGTATTCAAACATGTTTAAACCAGTGTGTGTTTCTTTATTTCTTTATATTTTTTATTTGAGGAAATGCACAAACCCTAAGCCCTCTGCAGACACATACATAAGTTATAGTTCTGGGCAGAAACTGAACTCGTCTTTGGGAAAGTTGAAGGATTCTTCCTATTTTCTGTGAATACTCTGCTCCTCTGAATCAAACGAGAGATATTTTTCCACTGTGATAAACTGTTTTAATCTGGTTTTGGCTCACTACATCTTTGACAGCCCCAACCTTGCTGATTTATTAAAAGGAAGGGGGGTTGGGGGGGGGGACTCCATGTGCCCCCCCACCTCCAAAAAAAAGTGCTTTTACCGTGAATTAAGCAGCTTTCAAAAGGACCGGTCAATCACTTTTGGTTGGCTGATTCAATAAGTGTTGTGTCCCTTTAGTGGTTAGCCTCGCTGTTAAGGCACATTCATTTTTTAAAGCTTTCCAGAGACGCAGCCATTCCATGTTTCATAGATCTGATGTCCAATTCTCTTAATGGGCTCACAGACTGTATCAAAACATTCTGCTGTTTTCCTTTTCAACTTGACTTGCTTGACATAAGCCTTTGGCTCTTTTCAAGGAGCACGGGCCACTGATGAATGTCCTGCTCACACAGTTATGCGTAATATTTCGAGACTGGACAATGTGAATTCATTGCCATGCTGTTAATCAGACTTCTTTCCTCGAGCTGTTAGTGTTATTTTCTCTTAAGTCAGCTTCCAGTCGGGTAAACGCAGAATCACATATATATTATTTCCTGTAAGGTATAAATTCGTCCTGTCAGCCAAATGAGTGTTATTGGCCGGGTGTAGGTTTCATTTTATGCTTTCATTATTGCTGCGACCATTCCAGCTAAAGCAGCCCACTCAGAAATATTAGTCACCGTTCCAACTATTGTTCCTGTATCAGTTTGAATGTGAATTTCGTTCTCATTATGAGCTGCTCAGGCAGCAGGTGTGTGTAGTATTACATTTTACGCAGTGTGATTAATTCAGCCTCTCCAGCAGCCCCCTCCTACATCACACATTCCCATAATGCAGTGTGTTACCAGGTTGTGCTAAAAGGACTGACAATAGTAGCAGGTGTGCAAATACCCCTCAGACCTCTTGGACAAAGAGCTGAAATAATGAGGGTAAATAAAACTTGTACTTGAATGGCCAAATAGATGCTGTGCTGTAGAAAACCTGCCACATGGTTCTAGGAAAGACCGGCTTTGGATATAAGATGATTGTCACACAGCAGACTGCCAAAACGTCACTTTAAAGCACATCCCTAAATATGTAGACTGAATCATTTTTTGCGTTTGCTTAAACTAACAAGCTCGGTCACTGTTTTTTGCCTCTTTTCCATACAGACTGTGTTCATATCGCCTGTTTGTGGTCGTTGGCTGATGTCGATCTGATGTCTGAGCAGTTACCGCCATAGCAATAATACTGCTGCCTATAAAACCACTTCACCCCCCCAACCCCACCCACCCCACCAAAATGAGCTGTAATAGTCTCCCAAAAACTGGAAAACTGCCATCTCACCCCGTCACAGTTCAAATGCCTCTTTAATATGCATGCATGTGACTGATAAGAACATTCACTGGCATGAATAGTTAGAGGTTTTTTTGTCATAATTCATGTTCATCTCGATTTGTTGCACTGGTGGAGGATTGTCTGTTCTGTTAAGCCCCGGAGGAGAATAAAACAGCCGTTACAAGAAAAATGTGTTTGCCCTCAGTGTGCTCCATATTGTGTGTTTGTCAAATGTGTAACCTTCACTTCAAAAGGATCTTCTGCACTGAAACTAAACAACCACTGCTCTTTATTACTGGGTACTATGGCTTTCTTTCCTATGTCTGCCCTCTATTTCTTCAATTTACACAATTTCTCACAATAAGTAAGTTGTGCGTTGGTGCAGCCTGCACAAAGCTGATTTGAGACAGAAGACACTGACCTTCTTCAACACTGATCCGTCATCATTATAGGTCCACATATCTTAATTAAAACAAATCTAGGTTGTCTACTTCAACTGTCAGGACGGGGCCTCTGGTATTACCAACAGTTGCCTTCATTAAAAATGCAAAAAACTCTGAATTTTTCTGAGGGATCGCTGCTCTCAGATTTTCTGTTGGATAAAGAACATACTAAATCAAAAGGAACAGTGGACATGGCCACACAATAAAGGTCCAGTCCCTGAAACCTCAGCTGGGATTATGAACCATGCTCCATGAAATTCTTGAGCCAACTTCTGATATTTTCAGGAGTTGAAGTCAGGGTTCTTTCTCAGCATGGACTCATTTATTGTGACGTGCGTGTTTCTGCTGGCTCGTCGACTCTCGCATGTGGTGATGGTGCGGGATGGCAGGGATAGGCTCCAGATCAAGGTCCGTGAGGCCTCAGCGCTGGCAGGGTTTTCCCTCGCCGGATAGCCACCGACGATTCTTCCAAATGACATTCCATCTGAGGAGACTGATCTACTTCCTGATGTTTGGATGTTCTGACTGGTGATGTAAACTTTTCAAACACCTGAACAGCCTTGGGGAAAATGTTCAGTCTTTTTTTTTTTTTTAAATAGGCTCTGCCACATTTTTGTGTCTCCCCCACTGATAAACAAGAGGAGAAGCTGAATGATTACACCGTTTCAAAGGCATTACAGGCAGCTGATTAAAGTGTTAGGTCAGAGTTAGCCAAGGTTAACCGTCCATAATGAAACACTTTGAAAATAATGATACGCTGCATGGTTTTATGAAGGCTTGTGGCTGCTCAGCTCAGCAGAGCTGACCTTCAGCAGCTCTGCGAGCTAATCGCAGAGACCCTGCAGAACCCCTGTAGTTTCCAGACTCCATTAGCCTCTGATATGCATCTAGAATAGAAGACCTCATACAAGGTCTGTCTCTGAAACCGTTCCCTGACCATCAGCTTTCAAAACTCATTCCGGGATATGTCTTAAGCTGCTGCTTTGATTTTGACAAGTAAAAGTAAAAAGGTATGAAACTTCTGTTGTCAGAGTGACACAATTAACAGCTGGGGTTTCTTCTGCGTCGCACTCTTGCCAGTGGTTTCTATTTTGTATTGAAATCTGCCTGCTATGCGTGCGATCTGATCGCTGAGCGTGTAATACCTGAAGAGAGAAACATCAATGCTAGCTTTGTCTAACAAATAAACACTTGATAAGATAGTTTGAAAAGATTTAGGGCTAGTATTACAGAGCTGATAATCCCCTTGCACAGTAATAATAATAATCCCCTGTCCAGACTTTTTGGATGTTTTTATATATAAATATATTCCCGTTTGTTTTGCCTTGTGTATTACTATAAAATCCTTTCCTCAGATACAGAAAAAAAATATTAATTTTATCAGTCTGAGAAACACATTGGTAATTTACAAACATCACGCTGATTGGTGCTGTATGGACGGCAGCAAAGGCAAATTAATGTGTTATGCTTCCGGCAACACAAAAAGACACACGTTGCTGTCAGCTTTAGTTGATGTCCTGAAGAATCGTCACAAAATATAGCTGAAACTGAACCAGCCCGAGCCAGTGAGAGTCCCAGTTTCCCCAGTCCTGCCACGGTTATTGGTTCCTCTGTGTGGTTAAGGAAGCTCAGCTTCACTGTTACTGGCTGGAGATATTTTTAGAAGAACATATACCAAACAGGAACTAATTAACAAATAAGAATAATTGCCCTGTTCTTTCATTCATCACAACAGTACTCTCATAACAGGCAAGCTTCAAGCAGGAACAACAAAGTAGTACATAAATCAAAGTAGTTTCCTTTGCCAAGTCAGAACCCCCTGGGAGGTACCTTTGTGCTTAATTAAAATCCAGAAGGATCATGTTGTAAGTGTAGGTGAGCGAGCTCTGAATAACAATGACAAATCATGCCCCGGAGCATTAGTGTTGTGTTTTGGAAAAGAATAACAGCATCTTGCTTTGTTTTCCGCGCCAAAATAAACAAGATTTAAGGTGAGAGAAGAAAACCATTCTCATTGCGTTGTGGCACAATGGCTGCGGTGAACAGAGCTTCTCCGGGACGCAGAACCTGCCAACGCCAGAATTGACATATTCATCTTATAATTATCCACACAGGATTATAATGAAACAGCTCATTATTAGACATTATTTGATGGCTTACCTCTTTCTTGTCCCTTTTTAAGCCCCCCTGCAATCCCTCACATGTATGTGCCAACTGCAAAATACAAGCGCAGGTCATCAAAGGAAAACACTGATGGATTTTGCAGAAATGTTGAAGCGATCTTACGGTGGCAACGAGTGGAAGTTACAGAACAACAGGAAACGCAAGTGTTGCAGGCTATAAAATGGGTAGAAGGCAACCTCTTGGTGCTGTTGCACAGCGATAAGTGTCCAAACTTCGCTATTACAAGTAAACATGAACCACCTGAAGCTACTGGACATAGAAGTCTGAGCCCGAGTTATCAGTGAAAGCTTTGCTCTGATTGATGGAAAAGTTGCCAGATAATGAAATCTGAAAAAAAAAAAAACTGACTCTGTAATGTGTAATACAGAATTACTAATGGCACCCAGACATTCGTATCAACCCTCTCGAGGTTGTTTGCATTGTGGGATGTCGGAGGCCACAGCGGCAGTCCTCAGGGCCCTTGTCCTGATCTCTGAGTTTCTGGATGTGACGGTCCTGCAGTGACCAAGTCAACCAACTTTGCCCGTTCTCTGGGCTGCAGCAAGAGATATCACGGTAAATCAGCAGATGAAAGATGACGTTGAATCCCGTCTCCCAGGGGAGAGCGACTGAGATGTAAACTGGCCTACATACTGCATACCGCTGTTTCTGCAAGCATCATACTTCTGATGTGCACCGGCTCTTTGGAGAGGCTAAAAAAAGAAAAGTACATTAAAAAGGGAATGTGTGTCGTTATCAGCAGAAAGGGGAGGAAAAAAAACCCTCTCCCAAGTCAAATCCGTTAAATTACAGAGCTCTGGAGAGCTATCCCCAAGCAACCCTTCCACTGGCTAATCAGTCACAGCAAATTGCAGTGGTGAATATTTCAGACTCAACAGATTTGAATAAAGACATCATGATTATTTCACTATTGTACAGTACTCTCAAATAATTTTACAGGCCCTTTAGCTGGAGCCAGCATAAACTGCATAACTACCGGTTTAAGAAGGTGTTGGTGGGGGGTGGGTGGGTTGTGGGAGGCGGGGGGAGTCGAGGGAGGAAACCAAACACAAGGGCTGTCAGTCAATGCGGTGAGCTAATTGGGTCGATCTTTTTAGCGAAGATGAATGAAGAGATTAACTCTCCCTATGTGTCCAGTGAATCTCCCCCTCTGGCTCCAGGTAAATTAGCTGATGACAAGTTGACAGTGGGAATTCTGTTTCTCACTGCAAATTAAAGCGGCGGCCTTCCGGGTTTTACAGCAGGGCGCCCCCGGTTGAAATCACCGCTTTTGTTTACATATCGATTAAATGGATCAGTGACGTTTATCTTTTGGGGATTGTTGGCTGAATTCAGCTGACGGACGTGGAAGATTGTTTTTTATATCTATTTTAAGCCACGAAACATGAGCCAAAAACATATAAAATGAATTTGAACAGCTAGTTGGTCATCACTTTTGTAAACAGAAAGTTGTGCAGCGGTTTGACCTTTAATGTCACACAGGCTGACGCGCCGTTTGGACCACAACGTACGAACCAGCAGAGAATTCAGAGAAACGGGTCAAGAATGAGCCTAATGAAGACAAATGAAGACTGATGTGAGAACATGTGCACAGGAAGGTGTGAGGGCAGGGCAGACGGTGCCCTGCTCTCATTTATTTTAGTGGTAAAACTCGCAGCGTGATCCTAAAATAGAGGTTAAGGCTCAAATACAGAAAATGTCAATGCCCCCCCCCCCTCCCCTTTTTTTTAGCTGCTTGCAAGTAGACAAATGGAATAGAAGTGTTCAGGGGGAGCTGTGGGCAAAGGAGGAAATCAATACAGCTGCAAAGGAGAGTTGTACAAATACAGCATATGCAATTATTTTAAACTGTAATAAAAAGAGAGACAGGTTCAGGGTTATCTGCTTTTAAGCTCTTTGGAAACTCAATCTACAGAGCAAGTCAAGGCAAACTGTGATCCATGTGTGCATCTTTACAGTTTTAACACAGTATCTGTAAAGCAAAATGGATTTTTACCAGTTTGACGGATCAATAGGGAAATTGGCCACATGTGTAAGTTTCATTAAATAGAGCTTTTTACACTTTCTCACATCAACACTTTTTCTAACTCACGTTGTTCTTTTGAAAGAGCCTCTTCAGTGCGCCGCAGACCTCCAGGTGTCTATGTGCCTTTGATCTCCTACCTGTCGTTTTTACACGGCGGAAAGGAATCATTTTTGCATTATGACTAAAAGATGTGTAGTGCGTCTTTGTTCCGAATCTCTTTAAATGTCAGCGCAATGATATGGAATCAAAGTTGAAGCTTAGTGTTTATAATTATTCAAAGCCGGTATCTTAATCTCACGGCGCTTTTGAAGTGGGAAATGTTAAAGTGACATTTTGAGTTTAACTACTGTTAAAAACATTAGTGAAGCACTTAGCCTGATAGTTGCTGTCACGAGAAAAACAATGTCTGCAACTCAACAGCTGTCAGGTTTGGCTAATGATGTCCTGGTGTGCTGTCAATCCTGCAGATGAATGGACAATAGTATGCCAAAGAGAGAATGCATGAAATAGCTAATTGCTTCTAAGAGCCTGCTCAACCATCCTGTAACTACTATGTTTTCACAGATGTCTTTTACAGCTGCTATTTCATCATGAAACTCAAAGATGGTACAGAGACGATGCGCCGTTTGTTGCACGGCAAATTGTTATGATTATAGATATACTACTGCCGCCGCAGTTGGAGATTTATAAAGAAGAAAAAGAAAAAAAAGGGACACATCCCGAAATTGGACGAAGCACAAACAATCCATGTCTGCGCATTTTCATTATTTCACCTAATTTGCCCCAGTCATTCCGTTAATCTCTGCCAACTTGTTGATTGTTCAGTTTGGAGACACATTTCTGGAGAGGAGCCCGTGAGTATTTGCAGCCGGACCTCTGTCAGTAGCGCCAAGCAACACAGCCACAAATTGGAATGTGGTACAGCTCTGGGAAAGCAGCCAAGATTTAAATTAGACAATAACCTCTGCTCTCTCTATATTGCCTCTCTTTTCCAGCTGCAGGCCCAGCCATTTGTTTAATACAGTCAGCCCTGTAGTATATAATAGACTGATATATGAGTCACCGCTTAGCAGTTTGTGTTTTTCAGATTTATAGAGATTGAACAACTGGTCGGTTTGTGCTTACTGTGGACTTATGGTAAAAAAATAACTGACAACAACCTTCCAAGTTGGTGTGCAACCTGTGTCTTTTCTAAGTGTGCACATGAAGGTCTTAAAATCTATTACTGGAACAAAACGGCCAAAAGACTAAACGTATAACTGGCTGCACACGACGCTGCAAATGACTTGAACCTATTTAAGGGGTTTAATGTGGAGATTTTGCAAGAGTTTAAATAATTCCTCATGTTTTTTAATGGCACGGCCCTGGAAACGGTATACAACTGCAGACTGTATGTTTCTAACGTTCCTTTCCACATTGTAGAAAGGAATGCACCGCAATAGAAGAAGACATCACTGGATTAAATATCTTGATGTGGTTGCTCTCAATATTTAAGGCTTTCATACCTGAACTGTCTGTGCAGCACATAATGTATTGTTTTATCCACCAATGTTCCTGCTGCTATTACTTGATAAGAAATAGGATTGAGTTGAGCCCATCACTAAAAGCTCTTGACTGTGCACATTCCCAAAGCTGGTTATAATTACTGTATTAGCCAGTAATGGCACACGGGGAATAGAAAAATGCATCTGTGCTGCTAAAGCAATAAGACAGGACTCCACTTCCAGCAGCTTTCAATTGAGCTTTATGTGAATCCAAGTCCCAGAGCTCATAGTCACCTGACAAACCAAGAGAAGTAGCCCAACCATAACTATTAGTGACACCAAAAACAAACCAATTTCCAGTAACAGAAAGCGTGTTTTTCTTCTTCCCAATGACATTTAACCAGGTAATTTATTTATTTATTTATTTTTTGTTTTAGTTATTAGCTTCCATAACGCCTTAGCGGTCTCCTGAGTGACAAACGGAGAAGAGTAAGTTCGCTCCAAATCCACACCTCTGATACCATCTTGGATCTAAGTTGCTTCAAAGCTGCCAAGAGCAAACAGCCCTGAGACACGGCTTAGCAGAAAGAGTGAGACAACACCGCCATGCCAAGCCTTTCTCATGTTGCTTCCTCAAGAGCCGTGTGTCCATGCAACAGCAGCCATTGTGAGAAAGCTACACCATGTTTCTGAGGCTCTCTCCATCATCTAAGCCCCTTTGTGGCTGTGGGCCAATGGCTTTGCACCCCGCCAGATCAAAGATGGCACCCCATTTAGCTTGCGCTTTCTTTTAGGATTTGCTCTTGAGAGTACAGAGCAAACTCAACAGCTAGGGAAAAAAAAGAAGAAGGGAAAAAAAAAATGGGATGTTGGATGTTGACCTGCATAGTATTGAGACTGCCGGGCTCAGGCCACAGGTCCATTATGACAAATGCTGAGACCGTCTTTGTTTTGGCAGCATTTGCAAGTCTTAGCCTCAGAGAAAACAGTAGCTATGGTGAACCTCAGTGTGTTTTAGTTCCATTGTGTAACATGCTGGCATCAGATGGAGCGGTGGTGCAAAATTATGGCGTTAATGTGTTAGTGTATTGTCGCTCTGTTGGCTCTCAATACTGACATTTAAACATAAGACTTGATGATAAAGAATTTTACTATCCCAACATTTTTTTATGTTGTTATTTTAGCAAAATAAGATCAGTCTTTTTTTTTTTTTCGTGCTGTGGCATCGTCGGTCCGTCCACAACTTTGGTCCAGACTGAAATATTTTAATAACTAACAAATGGATTTTCCAAGTGATAGTTCACGATCACTTCAATGGCCACGGTCCCATCTAAAATGAGCATTTTTTTTTTTTTTTTTTTTTAAATGTGCGTTGTGTGACAGTGTGGCAGTTTTCTGTTTAAACTTAACGTATGAATTAATACAGAAAAAAAAAAAATCTTATTTGCAAGCCTTTTAAAAGAAATGCAACAATCTCAGACATGCTGTTTCACCCTGGTCTCTTTGTATCTCTGTGTTATCACACTTATACACCATGTCTGCGCTGAATGTAACTTAAAGCCTCGAGGAGTTTTGCTGAATGCACTAACTATAACTTGCATTTTACTGTCTGTCAACACTGCCATAATGACTGGGAAGCTTTGAAAAAAAAACATAATACATATCTGCTGAGCTGTGAAATCGCCCAAAGTTTTTCCTTTATTTTGAAAGGTAAGCTTGTCATTTTGGTTTTATATGCAAACTTACTTTCATGCTCCATGACAGAATTGTAATGTTCCCGCACCGTGAAGCATAATTTGAAGAACAGGGACTGATGACAACCTCCATCTATAAAGTCTAGCATCTTACAATTTAGAGATCTTGGTGATGACACATCCGAAAGTTAAAGGCCTAAATTTCGACCTGAACCTCATGCATGTAAGAAAAAAAATAGGAGCTATAGCTCTCGAGGGTTTTACATGTTCCTGAGGTTTGCATTTACTAAAACAGTGCAAGCGGTGATGACAACAGTGGAGACCACAACGGTCAGTGTGGTGTGAGAGAGGAGATAAATCCACACACAGCCTGAACAAAACTGTCATCAGCTTTATTCAGATCCCAGATAAGACTTGGACTTATACTGACGCTGGACTCTCAGCACGAATGTAAACGTACTCTGCGCTGCGCTGAGAGGCAAAGGAAGAGCGAGATGCTTGCTATGAACTTCCCCTTCTGTGCTACATTATGTAGTTGAGGACTAGCAGTGCTAATAGTGGAAGACAGTGCTGGGCTGGGGGAGTAATGATTTTAGCTTTAAACTCAATTACCAATCGATTCGGCCTGCAGATCAGAACACAGCTTGTGAGTCGGCTGTGTGGACATGCTGTGTTGTGGAGTCGCTTTACAAATTGACTGCTGCACACATAGGAGGGAATATATCTATATATGTCAGCTCTGCGCTGCATGTGCAGCAGCCTGCTGGGCGTGAATAGGCCTTGTGATCACCAGAGAGGCAGCTGCAGAGTGTTTATGGCGAATTGGGCTCTAAATGAGCGTGTATTTGTTGAGGAAGACCTTGGGAATCAGAAGATAACTTTTCCAGAGGCTTCAACAGGGCCCGACCAGGATCTCGGGGAAAAGAAACAGAGCTGCTCTTTTCGGTCGCCAATCGCCTCCACTAAGTGGGAGACTCTAACCTGGCGGTGGGCCGAGCCTTAAAGGAAATTGCATAAAATAATACATAGCAAATTACTGTGGCTTTCTCAGGATTGGAGGTTGAGTTTTAACTGTGGTGTTTTTGCCTTCTTTTATAGAGACCACTGGAGACCATATTAGCACAAGTGTCATGTTCCAGAGAACACATGGCAGGCTGTGATTACTGAGCTCAAGCTGAACTGTAAAATCGCTTGTCAGCAGTTGATATGTTTCTGGAAACGCCTGGGCGCTTGATTGAATTAGTTTGGTGGCTTTCAGCGGGGAAAAAGAATGTGTCCAATTTGGTTACCTGCTGACAGACAGCGCTGGTATTGTGGCTTTTTGATTGTACTGTAACACCAAAGAACAGCCTGCTGAAACTGGTTTCAAAAAAGAATTAACAAATCTCTTCGAAGCTCGATTTCCTTGACTTGCACGTTATCTCGGCGTGCATCTTTCCCGGTTATTATTTCAAATTTAATGACTCGGTGATGGCTGTTGACGAAACAGTTTTGGATGGTTGGAAGGACAAAATGGTGCCACGTTTTTTTGTTTGCTTGTTTGTTTTTCCATTTGTATGCATCCAAAGATGCCAGCTGTGCTATTAGACGCTCTTCAGACGTGTTCTGTGGATCTCGGCCGTCCAGTTCATGTTTACTGATAGGATCTGTGTGCTCCATCATAATGGGTGTGAGATGGGGTCATGTTGGTGCAATATTGTGTTCGCCCTGAGGTTGAAATAATTTTGTTTGCTGTTTTAGCTGTAAAACACCTTATTTCCCACTGGACATTCTTTCATACAAATATTCCTACTTTGGGATTTTTTTAAAAAATGGGGGTATCAGGCATCAGAAGAGTTTCAGTCAGAAAAAAAAAAAATCTAGATTGGCCCCTGTGCATATTGATGTTTCTTGTTGAATTTTTGATTTAAAGACATCCCTTACGTATTATCTCAGCACAGAATGAAAGAAAGTATTACGCATTCGTGGAAAGATGTAGAAATTCTTTCAGGTTGCCCGGTTTTCAGTCTGCCTGCGATCACGCGGACAGTGGAGTCTTTTCACATCAGGATCGGGGTCCATGTAAGCTCTTAATTCTCTCCTGTTAAACAGTTATTGAAGAAATGTGCTGGTGGTGCAGAAGGAGAAATAAAAACACTGAGTGCCCAGTGTTTGCTCTGCCATGTAGCCATGCCTGGCTCTTAGTGTGACTCATATTACAGAACACCTTTAACTGGGAATTCACTCTGTTAATAAAAGCCCCCAAAGCTATTTAAAGTGCCCTTTTCAACAGCTTCCTTATGGCGCCCTTTTAGGAATACATGACTGATTTTTTTTTTTTTTGGGGGGGGGTGAGGAAGTGAGATGCTGCTTGTAACGTCACTGTCTGAGCTGCTGCTTAACAAGACAGTTAAGGAGTTTCCAAACACACATACACACGGTTGTTTGGCCCCTCACATAGCTGCTACAGTTCTTTGCTAGCTCGTCACATCATTTTAATTACAGAGCCTTCATTGTTTGCGCTGACCCATTTTAGCGCAGTCCCTCACCGTCAGCTGCACGGTCCCTCCAACCACACTTAATTTCATCTGGCATTTGACTCAATCGGCACTGTCGCGAACACAAGCGCCAACTGCCTTCACCCCTTTAAAAAAAAAAAAAAAAAAATGACTTGGGAATAACAATAACAATCTTCACTCCCTGCTCTGCTCTGGTCGTCCGCCGAGGCCTCCAGCCCGGGCTGCACCGCAACATGGTGCAGCTTTTAATGGAGAAGATTGATACCAGCGGCTGGGGACATTTCTTGGGATGTTAGTCACAGATCTCAGAGGAGATTTGGAACTGCTCTTAAAGGCCCCTGGAAACACAATAAAGCATGACTCACACAGATGGAACCCAGGGAGTTTCACACTACTAATTAGCACTTGGACTTAACTTGATTGTGCTTTCTCTAATGAAGCTAATGAGACTCAGATCAGCGTCCGTACGTTCAGGACATAATTCGAGCGAACTTGTGTATTTCGTGTTTGTTTCAATACATATTGCTTGCTGTTTTTTTGTTTTGTTTTTTTCACATGCTCATGAAGGTCTCATCCACATTGGCCAATGATGTGTAACATGGTGAGTAAATGAGCTGAAAATGTGTGACCGTCAATGCCAGCAAGAAGTTCGCACAGAACCTGTCACAGAGCTCCAGAAACAAACTCTCGCCGGTTTCGGTGCAGCAGGTGGGAAAAGAGGTAAACAAGCAACTAGTATCAGATGATTAAAAGCTGTCTGTGTTCCTCAAGGAGTTTCCCACCAAATTATCAAGGAACTATTTAGGATGAAGAGCAATTGTCTGCTCTCTTGAAATCTTATTCACAACACGGGGACAGAAGAAAGGGAGACAGCCCTGCATGGAGCCCTATCTCCCCCCACAATCAGAACAATGTTCCTAGTGCTCAAATAGAGAGGGATATCTCTGAGACTTCAATATGTTATCTAAAAGAAGATGTGTGTGTGTGTGGGGGGGGGGGGGGACACTTCTGAGATAAGCCCAGCATAAGGTTAATTACCAGCCGAGTGGATGACGTAACCCAGCCATGTCATGTCTCGAAGTTACACACAGCTGGAGAAGCAAAAGAGGACTCGCTATTGACAGATGTTTTTCACTCGAGACCCGTGAGTCTCATACATGTGTGTGTGTCTTTGTACGCGTTGTGTGTTGAGCAGTTGTGCAAACATGTAAACCCCAGCGCTCAAGTCAGATGTAGTTTAGTGGGGCAGCTCCAGGTAAAATGGCACCGGAGGCCCAGACAGCTCAAACCACCTGCTTCGGCAAACTGCTAGCAGAGCTTGTGGCTCCTTCTCGCTGGTGCGTAACACTGTTAACGTTGCTGCTGATTCTCCTCTCTCTCTCTCCAGGGCATAGACTAATTAATGGATACCATTCGCAGTTGATTAGCAGCAGCTCTTTCGGTAATTACAGTCGCATACTAACCACTCAGAAGAAAAGGAGAAAAGAAAAAAAAAACACACAGAGGGCTAGAAAATATATTAATGCACTTCTCAGTTCACTCTGATCTTAATTTGCTTCCACTATTGTTTGGCTTCTGCTCAGATAAGAAGTTTGGGGGGGGGGGGGGGGGGGTTGTTTGTTTTGTTTGTTTTTCTTTTTTCTTTTTTGGTCTATTGGAGTTCTTCGTCACTCATAATGTTTTAAGAGAGTGACTTTGTAATAAACACACAAAGGAGATTACTGCGAAGCTTTGTTGAGAATATGAGGAGCGTTCTCAGTGGAACCTCATGAAGACGCAAACGCGCTGTGATTCTTTCTCCTCTGAGCCGTGTAGGCTGGGTTTTGCACTCCTCACTCACAGAGAGGTGCATTGTGCTCCTGGGCCCAGCTGCTAGCCCATAATTCTTCATTCTATGTCCCATTGTTCCTACCTGTCAGCATGGTTGTGCCTCCAAAGAAAGGAAGTGACTGCCATTTTGCCAGCAGGCTATGTGTGGGTTGGGTTGGGGTGGGAGGGTGGTGGTGGGGGAGGGGGGGGCGGGGAGGGGCTGATATTGTGAAAACATGTTATTTCCTACCAAAGTACAGGGTTTTAATAGCTTATCAGCTGTCTGAAACATTAATGTGTCTCACCATCTTTATTTCACACATTTACTCTGGATGCTGACAGGCAGACGCTTATTTTTTGTAAATGCTCTAAATGAAAAATAGTTAATTCTCATGAAGAAGGGTACATAGAAGTAAAAAAATAAATAAATAACATCATTAGTTAAATAGCTCCACCCATACAAAAAAAAACCCAAACACTCCACCTCCTTATTTCCCCTCACCTCTCCCATAGGTTATTTGAAGTTAATAACCTGCCACTGCATCTTGATACTTGGCTTTGTGATGCAAACATATACTTAATTGCCATCCCATAAGAGGCTGAATAGCCGGACCAGATTCTCATTACCCTGGTTCGAATCAGCTCGGGCCTCTCAAACGCCTCTTGTCATGTCACGATAATGGCAGAGTGGCAGAATGCGCCCGTGCACGTAGAGAAAAGGTTAACTCGGTGTGTAAACATCCAGAGCCGAGTGAGATAGCTTGTTTGAGTGACAGGTGTCCATTATGAGAGGGGAGCAGCAGTTACATTGGTTGTTATCTGGATACTAGTGGGCTGATTTTGTATGTTCTTTTTTTCTTTCTTGTCACCATTTGCAGTTCCAGAATAACAACAACTACATGAACATGGCGGAGGCGAATGGTGCGCTGCTGGCTGCTGGCGATGTGAGTATACTTTACTTTTTCCCCTTTATGGCATGAGACAAGAAATTCAGCTCATACAAACACTATGAATTGATATTTTCTTCCCCGGTAAGACCTAAATATAGTTTTAATTCAGTTAGAGGTGATAAAATGAAATTGCTCTTTTTAATAGTTCTTGGTGATTCACTTTTTGAGAAATGCAGATGGGTAAAGTAAAATCCAATATCCTGAGGCAGAGTACCTGTTTCAATTTAAACGTCTCCATTTTCTTCATCGGCAGCATTATTTTTTATTACCTGAAACGCTTCCTGCTTAAACGCCACCTGTCCTGAGACGCGAGCAAAAAGTCGAGGCAGAGCTATAGAATCACAATATATTGTCTCATGCTAACTTGTGAGCGCTGATGCTGATGTGGTCTGACTGCCTTGACTGCACTCTCCGAGATGAAGCGATATCTCAGGACGCTGAGGATATAAACACCGCTTTTCTTCCTTCCTTTCAAAGACGTAATGAAGGGGCCCAAAGAGATTGTGTAATTCTGTCACTCTGAGCCGCTCTATCTGCCGGCACTTAGAGAAAGTGAAATGTCACCAACAACCTTTGGCTGTGGAGTCCCTGTAATAACTCACTGTACTGCTGCATTAAAAGTACAGAGGGAATAGTTGTTTCTCTGGGGGTAAATAAGCATCTCTCTGAACCATACTAGTCCTAACAGTGTGCTAAATTTACCCATTTTATTCCCCCTCCACCCACTCCGCTGCCCTGTCATTAGAGACAAGTGTACCAAAAATACCCATCATCCTCTGTGGTTCAAACAGGCCAATCTCATCCAGTTTAGCCGAGGAGATTAATCTGGTTTCAGAACCCACAGCAAAGCATCTCTGCACAGCTCCCGAACGCTGCCATAGATGTTATTGTTAACCTCGTTGTTTTCCTTCAAGCGGTTGGGATGCAACAGTGTCGTTTGGGCCCAAACGTCCTTTTGGAAAGCGTGACCTCATGTTGGCAAAGTGGTGGCCTCACAAAAGCCACGGCGTGTCGTGGAAGAAGTTTAATTTTCCCCCAGATTTACGCTGAGTGGACGCATCCTCTGTGTCCACGGACGGCTGGGGCCCGCTGCAGCGGGGGCCACGCCGACACAAGCTGCTTGGAGAGCATTCAGTCCCCAGCTGTGAGGGAAAGGGGGGATGGGCTACGGAGTTGGAGGAGGGGGGTGGCTTCTTAATAAAAACAGCCTAGCTCATTTACATTTTATCAAAAGGAACAACTGTTTCCAGTGTTAAGGCACAGATGGTATTGTGCTTAGAAGGAGGGAGAGAGCAACAGAGAGAGAGAGGGATGTCTTCAGCGTAGATTTTTCTCTTCACGCAGAGGAGAGTCCGAAGTGCTGTTTGTTGCAACCTGAGCTAAACTAATATTGAAGTGGCTTCCTGTCAGAGTTGTGATATATTAACCCACTCAACGTGTCGACCCTGAGCCGGGCAGAAAGTCTTCTTTATGATGAAAAGCTAACTATGACAGCAAGGCTAAATTCCTGTTAGCTGTTGTTTTGAGATGGAAGTAAACCCTAGAAACACATCGGGGGGGTCATGAAGCCAGTGAATTTAACAAAGTAATGCTTGCCATGCTGCAATAACAGCAACACCTGGTGAAAGTATGCTAAGTATGCTAAGGAATAATGTTCCTCTTTCTTTCTTTAAAAGTTAGTGTAACTTAATTTATGTTACTAATACTCACTTCCTGACATATGCTGCATTTTGAAACGCCGTTTGTGCTCAAGATAAAATGCTTCTACATCACAACGGCCAGTGTGTATCTGCTGTTTTGATGGCCAGTGTATCATTTACCTTATGCACTTAGAGGATGAGATAAGATGACCTTGGTGTGCCCGGTAAAGCGTACATCCTAGCAGGGAAAGCTTGACTGCTTCCCTCAGGAAAAAGGATACTGTACACTGAGATTGTGTTCCACTCAGACGTCTCGCTTTACTTCCCCAATCAAATTAGAGACATGTAATGAACTATAAATATGTAGAAATGGACTACAAATGATCCAAATTTGAAATAATGTTGATTAGGGGTGCCACGGTTGATGTTGTCATTTGAGTAGCTGCACTCTGCCTGTCTACATATTTGAAACTGGATCCTCAATCCTGTCTCTATTGATTCTGAGGCCTATTCTGTTCAGTAATTGCATACTGCTGCCTTTAACAAGTCTTGGTTATTGTATCTGTGAATTGCATTACTGTGTTTTATTGAAGGACTGGTAATATTGTCTGAAAAGCTTTTTCTTGCTCTTTATCCTGATGCTGAAAGTGTACCATGGCAGCGAAGGGATAAATCTTCAGAAGGGAAAATGCACTGATAACACTGGACATGGAACACTGTTGCAAGGTTTTGTTTATTAGCCTGTACGTAGCGTTAAAACTATCTACCTTTACTCCATAAATCGACTTATACTGTTTACAACAGGACCTTGCAAAGACCTCCAAAGTTCTGCTATGCACCATTTTTTTTGTCCATCCTACCACACTTTAGGGATCGGTCTGTGTGTCAAGACAAGAACTAACATAAATGTCCAAATTCAAGGTTTGGTTTGGATTATTAGAGGTGTGCTCGGAGGCCGCTCCATTCTCGGAGTTACGATCCATCTTGAGCTAACTTTACTGATCGCAGGCATGATGGCTCAGAATTATCAGAGGCAGTCAGAAAACATTAAAATATATCTAATGTATAACATTTACGAAACATATATCCCTGAATGGCTTGGCCTAAGTTTGAATGGAATAATTAATTTCACGAATTACGTGTTTTGCAATGAAAAAGCAGTTTTGGTTCAAGATTGTGCGTGTTAGGATCACGATTTTGGTCTCAGAATCGATAAACCTCCAATCCAGATGGAAATACTTCAACAACCATCGAATGATATTCATTGTGCCAGGAGGATGAATACAAATGAACAAAACAGAAGACTGGAGATTTCACCTGCTCATGATGCTCATGCTGGGTACATCAGGCATCTCTGTTACAAGCAGAACACTTTGTCTCTTTTTCTCTATGTTGTTTTCTCCCTTGCCCGCCCCTTTAACATGTACATGCCTGCACATCCCAAGCCAGCATCTGGCCTGGCACTTGGCTCTGCTGAGCCTTTCAGAACAATTTAAATGGATAATCAGGCTGGTGATGCGAAGAAAGTGGATTGTGCATCTCTTAATCTCCGATCAGAGCCCCCTAAGCTGCTCCTGGTGCAGAATTAGACTGGCTTTATGTGAGATGACACCAGACAGTGTGCAACACTGTAACACTCTGTGGGTTCCAGTAAAATCTGGCACCTCTTTCCCCGGGAGAAGGCCTTTTTCTTCATGGACAGCTGACATCTTCCACACACACACACACACACACACTCTCAAATGTGGCACAAACGCCATGTCTCCATTACCAGTGCCCCTGGTGCAGATGCTAATTTGTATCATCATTAACAAAGACAGCGATGCACACAAGAACAGTCTGTGATACCGATCTTGGCTCCCCCAACTGGATTTTTTTTTATTCCTCCCCGTCTCCTCACTTGCATGCTGCTTAGCAGATACAAAACAGCAGCATTCCTCTCATCCCGGTACATGTCTGTGTTTCTCTTAAAGGTCACCGTCACGCCTTAGCTGCTCTCCTACAAAAGCGGAGGTCACCCCAACCAACCTTCCTCTGTGAGGTTTTTTCTCCAAACTTTAGCTCGTCTCTGTGATTCAGGCCAGTGTGGACCGGCCTATAGGAACCAGTGACCTATATAGTTTTGCCCCGGTTTGCCTCACGCGACGTAACACAGCAGGAAACCTATTTACATCAGCAAATAGCATCCACTGTGATATTTTACTCCTCAAAAGCATCGCCCCCTGGGCTTACACGTATGTGGATAAATGCGGCCACGGCCCTCGCTATGTGTCAGACTGTGGTGGACAAAGGCTGACCAAAACGAGATGACACTTTGTCAGAGAGGTTATAATAGCGTGCCAGTGTTTTCAGAGCGCTACATGACACGATACAGATGAGACTGGGACCGCAGATCTCAGGGCCGGTGTGGACATTGACCCTGCTCCACGAGGGAAGTTGAAAAAAGATGAATGAAGACGGAGATGATGGGCGACTTTTCATCCGTTGCAGGAGTTACTGGAACTTTCTGCCCGTGACACGTGACTCGTGACTTTTTTTGTATTAAATTTGCGCACACTTCGTTTTTTTATTCACACGCTGCTGAGCATCCACGATTGCGGACTAAGTTCTAGAAATTGTTGAGTATTCGAAGCATAATATGATAGCAGAGTGCTCAGAGAAATCAGTTCCCATTGAAGGTGCTTGTGATTTATCCTGAGCCCTGCGAGCCAGAGGCCAGGGGTGATGAATATGACCTGAGCTCCTCCTAAAAGGAGAACTGATTCTCGAGCTGGGAAACAAGCACTGAAAAGTGAAACAGAGGTAAAGAGCAAGAAGAAGAGAGAAAGAAAAAGGAAGCGATGAAAACTCTATTGGCTGCCTCTGCCACAGGAATTCATCAGTGCTTGTCAAGACAGCTGTCCTGACCGGGCAATGAATTAGTTTCAAGTGTCTGTGTGCCAAAGCAAGCAAGGGGAACATTAATACTCCCTAATCAAGGGCTGTGTTGGCATATTCCTTCCATTGTCTCCCTTCTGTTATTCCATCCCCTACCAGAGACAGAGAAAGTGGACATAGACCAAGAGGATGGGCCTACTTAGAGTCGTTTCATTTGAGGTTAGTAGAACCTCGCTGCTGTTATGGAAGGTGTTCAAATCCTACCAGGCTTATGACGCTTTACACGTGCCATAATATTGTCAATTGCCGCCAGCAGCAACACATAAACACTGCTCCAAAAGAGACGTGAGGGCAAGAAAGTTGTAGCCATCAACCCGGCACGCTCCCGAAAACAGAGCTGGCTGCTTTTTCTTTCATTTTCAGCAGGATTTCCAACAGAGCCGGGACTTTAATATGATTCTCGCCGCCGTACTGCTATGTTTTCAAACACTGCGCTGAGCCATTCTAGCAGTTAAAACCATATCACGTCTGTAAAGAGACCCGTGCTTTGGAAAGTAACTTCACAGCAGCAGCCGAGCTCAGCACCCTAGACAACAGCACATTGTTTGCCCCCCCCCATCGTGTACAGCTGCCTTCATGTGCACGCGCAGTGTGGCCATTGTGAGGATATGAATATATTGGCTTTGCAGAGTCTAGCTTAATGTAACGTACAGATGACAACAAGACCCAAGTAGGTGAACAGTCCCATCTCCAAGAAGGAACATAAGCAAATTAAGTGTGACCAAAAGCTTTAATTCGAAAGGCAGAAGGATTAAGCTGTTTGATGAGCAGATTTAAGGGTGCAGGCGAGGGGAACAAAAAGAAACACTTCTGGCCAAGCGTAATAATCTTTGAAAATGTTCTTTAAGCCCATCTCCCTGTGACGTGTATTTTCACTGCACTTCAACCCAACATCTTCCATCCCCAAGATTAAGGGCTTTTATCATGTAGCCTCTCTCTCCTGTGATTGCTGTCTGATATTTTTGCTTTTGACATCTTCCGTTTTTGCCTTCTTTTTCAGTCAAAGTGGACTTTAATAGGTTTAAGGAAATGTTACATCTTAGTGCACTTCCAGACTAGTGTATTGCTCCGCTACACTCCGCTAAAACACTCCCTCTCTGAAACAAAGTTGTCAGATTTAATCCTAGAAGGTTTGAATCAGGCATTTTAGATAAAGCCCACCTCGATGAGTGTGTTGTGTTTATGGATTTCATGACTTTTCCCTTTTCGTCCCTCCTTCTCAGACCTTTCATACGCCCAGCTTGGGTGACGAGGAGTTCGAGATCCCTCCCATTACGCCTCCACCTGAGACGGAGTCTGGTCTTGGTCTGTCAGAGGTGGACTCGCATTTCCAAGCCATGCCAGAGCCTCCGGGTCCACACAGGGGTCAGTTGATCCCTCAGTTCCCCCCACAGAGCCTGGACCTGCCCTCTATTACCATCTCACGCAACATGATGGACCAGGAAGGGATGTCTGTCAACAGCAGCCAACCTGTGGTGAGCACTGCTCTGCATTTACACCAACACTAAATCAAGAGGTCTGTTTATTTATCTGCCACTACAGAAATGCTATTCTCATTCATCAAGCTGCAAAAATACCCATCTTGCACCGCTCCAGTGCTAGTTTTACTTATAACCGCAGCTCCAGATGTGCAAAAACCAAACAAAAATGTAGGATTTATGTATTTATATAGCATATACACTCCCAATATCATCGGGGTAAAATGAGCCCTTTAACTGAACCACGATGTCACCTTCACAGTTTTTGTACGCCTCCTGTTGTCAGTACATCTGGCACAGCATCTGGCCTTGTTTACAACACAGGAGGTATATGATCACATTGAGTAAATGTCATGATATTATGTTACTTACTGTGAGGATTTGAAAAGAAAAAAAAGAAGTGCGTACTGCTGTGGATGACCCCCCCTCCCCCCTAAAAAGGTGAGCAGATGTGAATAGATCACAGGTGTTACAATACAAAGCGCCTTGACGCCCCACAAGGACGCTGAAAACGGGACCCAAAAGTGCCAGTTTCACATGCTCATATTTAATTCATGCAGCCTCCTGAAGCCTTCTTTTTGTCGGCTGTAAATGCTGATGCATTTTTCTGTCCATTGTCTCACGACGTCTTCAAAATAGACGCGTGCTTTGTGCGGGGTTTGGAATCAGGGAATTACCTTCCAAGTGAGGTGTTCACCAACATGTTTCTAGCTAGATCCTTCTTCCCTCCGAGACAGGTGGTCAAACACGGAACAGCAGACCAAGTAATCACTATCTTTATGTTGATACTCTTATGTGTTATAGATTGTACTGTTGCTGTCTCGGGTTGGAAAGGCATTTTCAAATGCCACAATCATAGAAGCATTGAGGAGGAAAAATGGAAATGTCACTGGCGGACTAGTTGTCTTACAGACCTGTTACCAACAAAAAAAAAAAAAGGAAGATTCATTTAAGGAAAAAAGAAACAAAAAAGGAAAAAAGGCACAAGCGGAGAGATGATGACATTGATGGTGAATTTGCTTTGTGAGGCACAAAGAGGTGCCATGATCATTATAACTGTGTGAATAAATGAAATGTGTTTTAGACCCCCCGCGTCTCCACCTTCTCTGCAACACATTTGTTGAATCACGCTGATATTAGAGATATTTATTTACATTCCATATGGGAAGGTGCTATAAAATTTAACAGCTCCTTTTCCTGCTTCCATGCTTCTGGCATGTAAAATAATTGCAGCTTTTAAAATATCTCTGCCGCATACAGTAAGTGAGCCCCAGAAGGTTTTTGCCTAAAGAATTTTCATTTCATGGTCAGTTAAGCTTTCTACATCTGGAAGAAACAGAACCTTGACACAATTACATTCCTGACTGTTCTCACGACTTGCTGGAGGATTAGATTTGATTTTCAAACATTATTCCTCTTTAACACCATTTGCATGGCTCATGTCTCTGATTGTGCAGAGGCTCTATTAAAAACTGAAGGGAGAATATGGGCTCTTTGCTCCTATGCCTCGTGGCATTGTCATCTGCACACTACTCACTCGTTATCAGTCATCACACATTGTACCGCAGGAAGGTTTGCGGTGGCCCTTCATTTTTCCTGTAAATGGGATTGATCCCCAAAAGTCTTGTGACAATGCCTATAGAAATTCTATTCATCTGTAGTTTTATCTGCGTCTCAAAGAGAAAAGCGCAACTTTTGAATGAGATAAGTAACAGCGCTGTTTGCAGTGCGTTCTATATACAGAGACAATGATTTACGAAGGCCCTGAAAGGGGTGTTTTGTCATTTTGTCAGCACACTGATAAAGGGATGACAACCTTATATACATGATTACATTCTGTGTTATTTGTTATGGCTGCGGGGGCAAACAAATAAACCGTGCACTATTGCAATTACATTTTTCATCAAGCCACCATGCTCATATTTCCCAAACACTTGTCTTGGTTTTCTCTCGCTGTACTAGCTTACTGGTGGAGAATATTTAGTGTGTGTGAAAGCCTGTCTCTTATCAGAACTTAATGAGAAACCCAACCAGTGAATATACCTGGGCTCTTTTCAAAAGCCTCTTCCATGTCATTGCATTGCCAAGTGTTCTGCTAATTCCTGTCCCCATAACGTTCAGCGTATGTCTTGCAAATTGGCCACAGATGCTGAGCTTCCACAAAGAGAAATACATTTTCTCAGCTGCCTGGCAACCCCTGAATTCGAAGTCATTATTTATTTAATCTGCTCTCCTAACAAGCTTCTGACTCTCATTTTTGTCTCCCAGCATGTGTCCTCCTGATCTGTGATTGAGTCTCAATAGTGCCAAATAGTACTGGAGTTAGAGCTGCCAGTATTGCTTTATTCACAATTTCTCCTCGATTTTCTCCCTCCTGCACAGCGAGGGTCTCTGGGTTCTATTTCAAAAAACACCTGGTGCCTTCACCACATTTTAGGTTTTTCTTGACACAAGTAAGCACGTCCTGAAATGGGCTCTGTGTCCTCCTGTGATTGGATTCGAAACCTACAGTAGTCGACTAGTTGTATAACATGTTAAAATCAATATTTAGGAGATTCGGGCCCGACTGTCTTAATACGTTTATCCCCATGTGGTGATGCATTCATATATTTTTCATTACAAACTGGCTGCTTCATATGTCATTAGCTTTACAGCAGCAGAGATATGCTAATATCTAATACAAAATGGTGTTTGGACCACATGCATCATGCAAGATGAAAGTGTGGCTGAAAAAAGCCATTTGCAGTTTGTTGTTCACATGATTTGATATGCCTTGATATTGTGGAGATTGCCAGTGAGTATAATACCCTCGGTTTTGACTGGTCAAAAACCACTATATCCTGAATCAAATGGAAAATGTGAGCACTGTTGCAGAAAGCATGTTTTTCCACACTTCCCCTCTTATCTCCATTCCAAGCCAAGAAAGCACTGACATGAGTTGTACATCAATTTAAGAAAGTGGATTTTTTTTTTTTTTCGCTTCGTTTCTTTTTTCTCTTCTACCTCGACAGACAGTTATTGTGACATCTTGGGTCAGTCAGAAATGAAAGATATTCATGCAGGCATGCAATACTTGTAATGAAGTCTCAGCTTGACCTTCTGCATGATTGATTCTGTAATTTACTTTTCTCAGGCAGCTCTCAAAATGAAATGATGTCATGTTGGACAAGTTTTAAATACCCATAATGCATTAGGAGAAATGGCAGAAAAAGGAGGGTGTGGGTCGGGGGTCTGTACAGGACGGAGGGGACGGACCCTCCCGGCCTCGCAGTCTGAGGGTGTGGGGAGGTGGGGGTTGTTTTTAAGAAGGGGTTATAGGTTGGGGAGATGGAAGGACTGGGTTTGCACACTACAGGAAGAGAAAGAGAGAGAAGTGTGTTTGACTGAGACAGGGCGGGGGAAAGAAAAACAATTTATCTTCATGCTATTATAGCCTCTACCGGCATTCAGAATTCCATTTTTCTCATTTGGCTTAAGCACAGACTTCAGCAGGTTGCTGAAAATGGAGGAAAAAAAAAAATAAAATGATGTACCCGTTTAGAAGCCGAGTAAAGGAATATGTGCAGTGCGCTGATAAACTATCTTTAATAGGACTGACCTTTCATGCTGGCTAAAGTTACTGGGGGATTCATCCTTATAATTACCATATAGATGATTTTACCCCTCTCCTGCTATGGAACATTTCCAAGAGCTCTGGCATTGATTGAATGGAAATTGAACTTGTTAACATTCTTTTCAGCCTGTTACAGCTTAGTACATCGTGCCACTGTTCATAAATTCTCCCCAAATTCTGGTTTGCAGTATCTTAAAGAACAGCCTGGAACTTGCTTTCATTGACATCCGTGTTGGGAATTTTATCACACGGTGGATGCATTATGTCGAACTCTGAGTTCAGCTGCTGTGCTTATTGGCCTTCATTTAAGGAGGAATGTTTTCAGTTGCATTTTATTTATTTTTTTATCTCTTCTGAATGCTTTATGTGGCTGTGTGAGGATTGTTCGCTGTGTTAAGAGTGGATGAAGACAAGAGCAACATACAAAACAAGCTTCTTTTTTTTCCCCCTTCGTCCTTCACATTTTTATTGTCAGCAGCATTGTGCGGATGTCGCTTTAAATGCAGCACAACGAAAAATATTGCAAAACTTAATTTACAGGAAAAAAAAAATCCTTATTGATTACAAAGTAGATTTCAGCCTGCTAGTGTTTGACAGACAAACACACAGAATGGACTACACGCCTAAACGCGCGCACAATCCGGACTGAGGAGGGCACATCTGGCCACTGTGTACTCAAGATAAGGACTTATTTGCAGATTTACGATGGCTATCAAAATATCTGGTTAGATGTCTGCTGTGGCTGCTGACAATACTGCAATCAAAATGCAAATGAGAAGGCAGAGGGACATAAATAAACGACCTAGTATCAGATTCATATCCACAATCAAGGCAGCTGTTACTTCAGATGATTTCTTTCACTTGCGCGTTATTAGCTGGTTTTTCTCTTCATTCAAATCAGACGTGTTAATGTTGGCATTTCACTGACGTGACCGTCTTTGCTTCGTCTGTAACATGAAAAACCAGAAAGTTGCTGGTGAGCTAAGACATATAACAGGCCGTTGAACGCGATTGGATGAAGTGATGGTTAATAACTGTGGTCATCAGTGCTTTTCTTTTTTTTTTTTTTTTCTTCAAAATGCATAACATCCAATAAACCTTTAGAAGAAATCACCATATTTTGAATAAGTGGCAGAACAGGCCGTCGCTGTAAGTCAAAACTGCAGCATTGGGATTGGGCAAAAGTGTTATTATACAGATGGCCACGACTAATGAGCTCAGTGTGCATCTTTGATGTTCACAGCGAGCAGAGAGCAAACTGCAAGCCATCGTGTTCTCAGTAATGAAGATGACAATAACAATTGGAAGACGGCGGGTTGCTGTTATGTGTCATTTGGTCACAAGCTTGTTTATTGCAGCTTTTTATGTCTGAGAAAAAAGTGAAAAGCCTCCACGTTTGAAGAATCACAACAATATGTCTTCAATTTCTTCCCCACCTTTCTCTCACCTTTCGCAGTCTTCCTCGCACATGTAAATAAAAATATGCCCTCACTTCGTCGATTCTATTTATGATAAGCAGTAGACATGGCATATGAGAAAGAAATGGATTGTAGATCCAATATGTTTCTGTCTGAAATGGCGTTACAATATTGTTTTTGAAGACGGGTATTCATAAGGTTCTTTCAATAAAGCCAGGTGCGTGGGTTTATGATGTGTTGATGTTGGGAGAGATTGAGTTTGTGCTGCTGAATACCAGATGGATGTACCCAGGGAGAACAAATCACCTTTTCTGTTGTGTTCACGTCCCCTCCTCCGTTCCATGTCAGCTCTGCTGGCTCCCTGATCAGTCTTCCCTCTGGGGAGCTGGCAGGCCTCGTAATTTCATCCCCACCACAATCAATGCAAACACGTTGCCCACACTTTCTCCAAGACTCCTGCAAGAACTGAGTGTTTTAGCAAGAGAAAAGTGGACGGGATTTTTGAAAATGTTATTACATTATACCCTTGATAGTAACCTCGATGGTGGAGGGGAGGGGCCCCGTCCAAAGCTCTTAAGCTTCATACCTTCAGTTGCTTGATTTACGGCTTTGATTATATCGAGGTAGGTTTTTCCGCTCTTTGGCGGTCACACATGCTCTACTAAAGGTGCCTCTTCCACACTGGTAGAACTTCAGGGTTACATTACATTTATATAGACTGCAACTCTAACTGTCTTTTATTGTGGCATTTGAAGTTATGTACTGAGTCCAGCCCCCCCCCCCCCCCTCCTCCAGGGACCAGCCAGTCCAAAGCTGTGTCACACATTTCCATACAATAGAGTCCTGAAATGAATCAACTGAGCTGTGTAGCCATCTATTACTGGTTCATAATGTTGGCTCCTCAGAAGTCAAGATAATTTATCATGGCCTGTGATAAAGACATTTAAGACCCTGGACATTGTGACACGTCACAATCCAAATATTCCAGTGACCTGATTTCCTCAAAGGGGATACAGCTTCGTGATCTTCCTTGTGAAAGCAGAAGAACATGGGCCATTAAAATGTTCTGATTGATTTCTAATCAGCTCTTTTTGTGTTTTGTTTTGTTTTGTTTTGTTTTTTTTCACAGAATGTGGGGCCGGCCCACCTTCGCCAGTACCCGCCCAACCCAGCCATGGTGATGAAGTCCATCATCAACATGAACAGCTCCAACGGGATGATATCAAGAAATCAGCTGACCACCATCAACCAATCCCAGCTCAACGCACAGTTGAGCCTAAACATGGCGGGACCCAACATCACCCACACTTCCCCGTCTCCCCCCGCCAGCAAGTCTGCCACACCATCTCCCTCCAGCTCCATAAACGAAGACGACCAGGACGAAGGCAACAGGGTGAGGAAGAGAAGAAGAGTTTAGAATGAACCTGCTGATGTGTAAGAGAATTATTTTTGCTTTTCTGTACATTTTCTTATGTCACCAATTGCTGTCATCGCAGGTCATCGGAGAGAAGCGACCAGCTCCCATCGATCCCACAAAGAAGCCCAAGACTCCAAAGAAGAAGAAGAAGAAGGATCCCAATGAGCCTCAGAAGCCGGTGTCAGCTTATGCCCTGTTCTTCAGAGACACCCAGGCCGCCATCAAGGGTCAAAATCCCAACGCCACCTTTGGAGAAGTGTCCAAGATCGTGGCCTCCATGTGGGACGGTCTGGGAGAGGAGCAGAAGCAGGTCCGACATTATTACATTCGTCAAATATATCATGTGATGAGAGTGTTACAGTTCATGTGGTGACTGTGTGTAATATACGTTGCCTCAGGTAATGGGAGTCATCTCTAATTAAAAAGAATCACTGCTTGTCCAGTCACACTTACCTTTGTGTCATCACAGGTTTACAAAAGCAAAACAGAAGCTGCCAAGAAAGAATATTTAAAAGCTCTTGCCGCTTACCGTGCTAGCCTGGTTTCCAAGGTGAGAAACTGTCCCTTCTTTCACTTGAAAAATGTGTGAATTTGTCAGTATGGTGAATTAAATTTCTCCACATTTTCTGTAAAATACTTTTGCATTGTGAATTTTGTAGAAGGCTCTTTTGTAGTGACCGAAAGATTTGAAGCAATTTCAGGCCTGGAAGATAATTATATATTCACAGACACAGCGGGTGAGACTTTTTTCGATCATTTTTTCTTTTTTTAACTCCATCCAGGCTGCAGCAGAGTCAGCCGAGGCCCAGACTATCCGCTCGGTGCAGCAGACCCTGGCCTCAACCAGCCTCTCCCCAGGCCTGGTGCTGCCCTCACCCCTTAATCAGCACCCTTCCATGTCAGCAGCATCCCAGGCCCTCCAACAAGCCCTGCCACGAGCCATCGCCCCCAAACCGCTTCAGATGAGACTAGGGGGCAGTCAGATTGTGACCTCGGTCACAGTGTCCCACCAGAATATGTCCTCTGGAATGCCTCCACAGCTTCTCGGTCAGATGGGCGCTGGAGGGGCCATGGTGGCAGGCGCCCAATCCACGGCGGTGTCTCAGATGAGCCCGCCCATGCAGCCGGTGCAGCAGCATGCGATGCAGCAGCTCCAGCAGCAGCAACAGCAGCAGCAGATGCAGCAGCATCTCCAGCACCATCAGATGCAGCAGCAGCAGATGCATCACCAGCAGATCCAGCAACAGATGCAGCATCAGCATTTCCAACACCACCTCCAGCAACAGCTGCAGCAGCACCACATGCAGCAGCAACAGCAGCAGCAGCAGCAGCAGCAACAACAGCAACAGCAGCAACAGCAGATGCAGATGCAGCACATGCAGTTGCAGCATCAGCTGCATCAGCAGCAGATTCAACATCTCCAGCAGCAGCAGCAACAACAGCAACAACAGCAGCAGCAGCAGCAGCAGCAGCAGCACCAGTCGCAGTGTTCCCCACCACAGCACTCTCCTGGTACGCCCCATTCAGTGGGAGGCTCCGCATCGCTCGGCAGCCCCCAGCCAGCCCCCCAGCAGCAGCCCCACCCATCCCAAATCCAGGCCCACGCCCAAGTCTTGTCCCAGGTCAGCATTTACTGAGCCAAAGGGAAACCCTATCTCAAAGAACGGGGATAAAATAAAAGCATCATTCCACGTTGCTTTTCTAAGTTGCACTTAAGAAGTGTGTAAGATTTAGAATGTTATACAAAGAACTTGTCCATTGTTATAGACGGATATGCACATGCGTGTACAGGAGCTAAATATGTCAGCTGAGGTTTTGTCGATTTAAAATAGGCGGAGCTGTGACAGCAGCCTGTTGGGACGAGCGCCCAGTGATTGTTTTTTTTTTTTTGTTTGTTTGTTTGTTTGTTTGTGAGGTCTTTCAGTTGTCGATTCGAACTGACTGGGCACACAGTTATATGTGGAAAGATGTTTGTCTTTCACTGTTTTATTTAACAATAAAGCTTTATTTATGAGGCCAGAGTTGTCAGTTCACCGCCGCAGAAGGACATTTTGAATGCGTTTTTAACAAAAGGATTTTTAGCAGCTCTTGCCTGGACTGAATGACTCACAGGGTCCTTGCTGGAAACCAGTAAGCCACGCATCATCAGTCTTTGTTCCCACACTGGACAGTATATAACAAAACTTTCTTTAGTCTAACCTTTTTCTCTTTCACCGAACGTTCTCGCAGATGTGACTGTTCAACAGCGACATGGAGAATATTATTGATGAAATCGTCACACGCCGGAGGCCCAATGATATTTGAATACATTCAGACCATGTCACAAATGCAGAATAAGGGGAACTGAAATCTAAAAAGGTCTTGGGATGCAGATCTCTGGATGAACAGACTGAGACAGAGACTGCCATAAATCATTTATGTCATCACATCATCAAACTGTAGCTGTAATCTGCTGTACAGGTTTTGTAGAGTGGGGAGAGACGACACCTCCTTTATCCAGTAATGTACCCTCCAGGTGATTTGCCCAAAACTGTGTAACTGGCACCCCCCGCAACCCCTCCAAAAAAGAAAAAAAAAAAAAAAAAACCTCTTTAATCTATTTGTTTTTACTTCAGATGTTTAACAATTAAATTATGTTTTTATCTTGTGTAACAAAGGGGGATATTTTATGGTAAATACAAATTTCCGGATCAAGGAAGGTGGTTTGGGGATCGATGTATTTTTACTCTGCTCCTTGATACCGTCATTGTTTTAAAATAAAAAAAGGAGAAAAAGAAAACTAGCAGAGCCAGTTTGTTGCACTGCCAACGCCGAGTGAAAAGGCATTGGAGGTATTTTTGCCAGCTGTATAAAAGTCCCTGAAAAAAAAAGCGAAACAAAAAAGAAAATGTTGTACATTTTTCATATCACCTGTTGTAAAGTTTTAATATGTGAGGCTTTAATTAAAACATTGTTAAACGACCTGTGGATTGCTATATCACATAGTGCATTTCTGCTCTTTTATACTTTTTTATGAGTTACAATAGCGGCGATTAATTTTGTTCGTATTTTGCTTACAAACCAACTGCTTCTGAAAACTGTCTATAGAATAAAATGCATATCTGGTATGATGAGTTCTAGAAAAGTTGTTTTCAGCTCACAACAGGAGAAGTAATTTAATGTCTGAGTTTTTTGCTGGGCCATGAAGTCGAATCCAGAGACATTCCATCACTAATATGATAGTAGCCATAATTTTGTATGAAGTATTATATATTTCTGTGTCTCTGTTCAAAATTAAACTATCAATCACAAATATTTATTTGAAGCAATCGGTTTATTTCAAAAGTTATCTTAGCCATAATTTTTATGAGGTGTTTTCTTCCCATCTCCTTGTTACCTATTCAAAGTAGACACACTGACAAATATTCAAAGCACTCAAAACAAAATAAATTTGTATGTTTTCTATGGAGCAATTCTATAAGAGGAAAAAATACTTTGCAGGGATACGAGAGCGTTCATGTCGGCATTATTATAGTGTGTGCTGTTTCTCGGTGATTTGAATGGAAGTCCATTGTAACTGTGTGTAAAAACTGTGTTGATACTGGACAAGGTCAGCATGTAACTGGTACTTGTCTCAATAACAGTCCCCTTTTCACACACCAGTGCATTGGATTCTGCCTCTTTCTTACTCCCTTCAAAATCACTTCATTTCCAAGACGTCCCCAGGGGTTTGCTGAGCTCCCTTGAATAATATGGTGAGCGGGGGAGGGATGGCAGGCAAACAATAATTATCATATCTTCACAATAGCCTGTGAATCCACTGGCCCAGAGAAGGGCCTTCCCTTTTTCTTTTTCTTTTTCTTTTTTTCTTTTTCCTTTGCACAGGCAGCTGAGACATTTTAAACATGGGTTAATGTTAATTACAAATTAGGAGCAAGAATCTGCTCCTGCACTTCTGTGATAGCAGCTTGATCGAATTAAAAAAATTTGGTTTGTTTTCAGTAAGTTAGTTTTAGAAAAGCATTTGTAATTTGGGCCGAGGCCTGTCACTGCTGCTGCTGCTGCTGCTGCTGCTCCCGCTGCAGTGGTGATTGGCTCTTCTCAGTGTGGAAACGATGCCCATTTCTCTGCCTTGATTAATTGTAGCATCTGTCCTGTCAGAAGCCCGAGTGAAGAGGTCTGCAGGAAAACTGCAAATAAGTGCTGGCAACAGTCTTAAAGTGCTTATGATGAAATGAAAATTAAAAACAGCAAGTGCCGTGCATGACCTGAATCTCAATACGAGGGGAGAAGAGGAGAATGTGAGAGCGGGTGTCCATGGATACCAAACACATGCTTTAAAAACACACAGTAATGAGGCTCTGGGAAATCGCTGTTATTATTCTGAACAGATTCACAGCAGAGCCCATTAATAATGCATGGAGCTCCTTGTTATTCCATAACCCCTCAGTACTGCGGTCACTGTGTGTACAAATATCTCACAGCCAGGGTTGGAGTTATGGGACTCTGCAATAAAAAGGTTACAGATATTTTCAAAACATTGCAGCACACATATACGCACACATAATTTACTAGGATAATACACGGCTCCTTTTTATGGTGGGGATTGGTTTAATTTGAATAGGTGAATAAATAAATTTCACCTGCTTTATGCAGTGGACTTTGTTTTATCTGTAGAATCTGTCTTTTTTTTTTTTTTACACACACACAAACAGCAGCGCGATATGATCATAGACGCATGAAGCAATCAATATCATCCATGCTCTTCTTTCTTTCTCTCCTCATCAATAACCAACGCTGATGAAATGCATGAAGGGCACTATGGCATTAATATGTCATTTGAGTAATGCAATCATGAGGTGACCTAATTGTCCTCCGCCGAGGTCAGTTGCTCGGCAGTGTGCCAAGGATGACTAAGGAGTCAGATGTGGAAGCTCAGGGATTCTGTATTTTAATGATTTATTTGGCTCTTTTGTTGTTTTCCCGTTGAATGAACAGATACAATACGAGCACAACAAAAGCCCTGCTGACACTGACCATCTGACCATCAGACCCACGCTGCAGCCAATCTCGCAGTCTGGACGAAGGTCACAGATGCAGGTCCTGCCACTCCATCCGGCTCAGACATGAAACTTTGTCTCCTTGGGAGAAAGAAAAAAGAAGACAGGCTTGTTTGGCTGATAAGAACTGGTTTAGGGAAGCAGAGAGACAGTTGACCCGACGATTCCACTGCCAAGCCTTGTTTACAGGGAGGAAGCAGGCCTCCAGTCAAATGGCTGACTACATTTGAGGAATTCTTGACCCTGCGATGATGAGCTTCATGGAGAGAACTATTGACCTCTGAGATGAATAGTGAACTTTGTTTTGGGGGGCCGTTGGCTGGTTGGACTGTTGACATCCCTGACCAATGGCAACGTTTGTTTGGAGAACTTTTGACCCTCCAAAGTAAAGGCGCGCCACAGACGATGCCTCCAAGCAAAGTTAATAGTACATTCAGGGAGACTAGTATAAATATTATGTTAGCCTTGTACAAGCGTTGTCATAATCTTATCTAAATCTCTGAATTAGGTGTTAAACTCCCTAATCACCATCTTTCAGGCAGTTCTCTTTTTCATGAATTGTCAGGAAACTGTGCCAACATCATGAGTAGAAATTTGCTATTTTGCAGAAAAGAAAAAAAAAAAATAATCAGCTCAGTCATAAATGATCACATATCTGCTTCTGTTTTTCCTTCCACAGCCAAATGCCAAATGCAAACTCACAGATGCACACGTTTTATTAGTCACACACCTACCATCCTTAGGCTTCGGTGCAGTGATGTTGCCTTGGTGACACTGATTCAGCCATTAGGCTTATCCCCCTCTATTGTTGGAGGCTGTTAAGGAAAGTCTGATCTGCCGGTCTCCTGACTTCTATCAGCCTGTGCACCCCTTTACTATAACTAATTCAGCCTTCTGCATATAGTTGACCAGACACAGTGAGGATACTCTGGTTATATGTTTAATACAGTCAGAGGAATTGCTGCAGCCTGTCAATAAAAACGTCATCTTTCCTCTAACCACGGAATAGATAGATATACATATATATATAGAGAGAGAGAGAACTGAAATAGATAAAGATCTTATGTTAAACTGTTACATAACAGCAAGAGACTGCTGTAGAAGTAATGATAATATAAACATCTTATAATAATATAATAATATCTAAGTGTTTCATGGCTTATTAAACTATTTTAAATTCTAACATTGGAGCTTTATATATATATATATATATATATATAATATTGTTCAGTTGAGCACAGGCTAAACTGAGGGCTGCTAAGCAAATCACCATTATCCAGCTGGCAACATCATAAAGGTCCTGGGAATAAACGTGTAAATCCCAAAGAAAAACTGTTTATTAGAAGCAGTTGTCACCATAACAATAACATCAGTGAGCGAATGAGGGGCTGGTTAGTTTCAGATTATTATGGTTAACTCAATATGTTGCAGAGCATTGTCAGTATTAAGCGGAGCAAAATGGTGGAGTATTTATTCTGCAATGAGTTATGCAGTCACTCTGAAAGAGGAGAAAAAATTGCACAGCAAGCTGTCAGTGATTTGAGAAAGCTTTCTTTATTGTGACAGATCATCATGCCCCAGAGGTTGACAGATGTCCCTGCATTGCGTGGCAACGATAGCAGTTTCTTTTTATTTGGACTTTGTTTGGTTTAAGAATGTAAAACGTGACTCCCCCCCCCCCCCCCCCCCCACACACACACACCACACTGCCACTTTCCGATTTATTTCATCAGTATTTTATAGGTTTTGTGTTCAGCAGAGGATCCCAACTCTGAAATTGCCTTTTATTGCAACTTACTTAGCCTGTTAATATAGGCTATTACAGAGCCAACATGTTTCTATGGAAACAAAACTGATAAAGTGTACCAGGAGACTGGAGTGATAGATTATACGTGCACGCTGTGTCACATCCAATTAACTCAAACTGACTGTACACCACATTATGCCACGACTTGCAAGAAAATCAATAAATATGGACGGTACCCAACAAGGTTCCCCCTCTGTTTCTTTCTTTCATCCCTTACGATGCCAGCCAAGCCAAGATAGATCATGCCACTAGGATGTCCCTGCTGCTACAAGAGGCAGGTGCTGTGTAGACACCATTCAAAACTTGGCCTATTCAATGCAACTCCTCTAACGCTCCATTCATGCATAGCAAAACACCATCTGCTCCTGTTTTGCCTGGAGCAATCACAGCTGACCAAAAAAAAAAAAAAAAAAAAAAAAGAAATCCATGATAACAGCTGTTGCCAAACAAAAGCCAAACAAAAGGGAGGAGGGAAAGGTTAGAGACAAGTTCGACACCAAAAAATTACTCATTGGAGAGGGCGCAGGAAAACATTTCTTCTTGGTAATAGTGAAGGAAGCGGGATGCCATCGAACGGAAAGGGTTAAACGTGAGACGGAGCAGACTTAAAAGAGTGCAGGATCAGGTGATAACAGATTCAAGCTGAGGATGATTCTTTTACACAGGCGGTTCTCAGGGAGCAGGAGCACAGGCAAATGAGCCGTAGAGTCTCTTCAGCATGTACGGCTGCTGTCTGAAATATTACACATATTAAAAGCACAGGTCATCCAGGAACATCATTCTTAACACTGAGCGTAACTCCTGGAAGGGTACAATGTCGTCATGGTTTGTTCCCTACGGGAGTAAAGGAGCAACATTTACTCATAACACAATATAGGAACTCCAGCATTAAAACAGAAGTATAAGTAGACGGAGACGTCCACTTTCATTAGGATTGTTGTTTTCTGATCATTAATGCGTTAATATATCAACTGCAATTCAACACAAGCAGAATGTTTTGGAAACTGATCATATGTTCTGTAGGTAAGAAGGTTCCATGTTATACAGTATTTAAGTAAATGTACTTTCCATTGCTGGCCTTATATCATAGGGAGGCAGTGTGAGTCACACTCAGGGAGTCAGTTATTCTGAGAAGCATCGTTGCTTCAAAAATAAATGTGCTTTTGCTCATTTTGTCTAATCAGTTTTGACTCATTACGACAGTTACACAATTTCTGACGCTCCACCCCGTTGACAGCTGAGAGTTAATTAAGAACACAATCAGGACAACAATTGTAAATTAGCCCAGATTACACTGAAACTGTGCCGTAATAATCAGAACGATTAAACAATTACCAGCAAGCCAGCAACACAAACAAACTGGAGTGAGGAATTAAAAAAATAAAATACACGTTCTTGCCTGAGTGAGACTTTTGCTGCTTTATGCTGCACTGTGGAGTGATTGGCATCAGTCCTCGACCCCGCGAGGCCTTGCTTGATCTAATGTATGGCCGCTGACCTGTGGGAGGGGCCGCGAGCGAAGGTGAAAGACCGAACAGCTTGCATGCCTCCAGACCTCAGCTGCCCATGCAGACGGCGAGCTGTAAAACCACCGTTTGAGCCGCGCAGAAGTGTCACGGCGGCCATATACAACGGCGACAGGAGCCCTCATGTATCCACACACAGAGTTAAACGGCGGCCTGAGTGGGAGCAAAAGTTTAAAGTGGAGGAAGAAGAGAAAGAGGGAAGGATCAGTAAATGATGATGATCTTGGCCATTGTTCCCATGGGGATAATTAAGTTTTATCTTATCGCTCCTTACGCTGACTTTGAACAGACCTGGATCTAATTGCATTTTCACATCATTCATAACATTTAAATAATTCCTGAATCTTGCAGCAGCTCACGGTTGGGTGTGTTTTCGCAGCCGGAAAAACTGAAGAATGTGCGGGAGAAGCTCAGGACGACTGCAGGAAAACTCTTGAAAATAATTTAATGCTTAAATAAGTCTTTCTGTGATTTGATTTATAAGCTAAGCGACATTATCCGATGTTCCAGATGCTCAGAAAATGCAGGAAGAAGGATGACAATAAACGCTGGAGATGATTTGTAAATGTATTTGTAACCGATTTGACTACGAAATATGTAAAACTCTGGGTTGGACCTCGATGATGTGAGAGATGTCAGACGAGTTGTATTTATAAACAGAAGCCCCAGTGGCGGTTGATCAGTCGATTTGCCTAACAAATATCCCTCCGACACATTTTCAGTTGGCTGAGCACGGCCTCTTCTCTTTGTGACACCACGTCGACCAAAACAAAAAAACAGACTATTGTAGAAAAATAAGCCATGCTCAGCTTTTAGACTCTGCCGAAGAGCTAAACATGGCTGTGTGGATGCCTGGACAGTGTACAGTGGACTTGTAATGAAGCGGGGGGGGGGCTGGGGGGGACAGGACAGAAGACAGGCTCCAGCCTCGCGCTATTAGAGGTGATTTGTCTGCCAAACTGATTCCAGTCCCAGTAGTTTTATCAGTTTAATGCCCAGGCAGCGGTCATTATTTCTTAGCCGGGAGGGTCAGCCTCTCTTCAGCAAGAACAAGTGTGGGTTGTGTTTCTGTCAAAGAGGGAAGGAGGGAGGATGGGGGGGTAGAGCTTGACCCGCAAAGCCATTCAGTTCTCAGAGTGATCTATTGTTTGGGTCCTCTCTTTGTTCAGTTGCCTGCAGAGAGAGAAGGGGCCGGCTAAAGGGGAGGGAAGGAGCAGAGCCGGGGTCTCGCCGGGTGCCAGGGGTCCGCACTTACACCCTCAGCATATTCTCACCTACAGTCCAGTTAAAGCGAAAAGGCCTCCGAAAGGCCTCCAATGTGTGCTGGTGTTTAGTCACACAGCTACCGAAGACACTTCACCTCAGACTGACGCTGGTTTTCTATGAGGAGCTGAAATATTTGAGTATGGACACATTCTGTGCATCTGTGAAGCTGCTTTAAGATCGTCTCCCTGTTATGAGGAGCAAGAACGTTAATCTGCTACGATGTTAAGATGGAAGAGAGGCAGGAGGGTGATGAGGGGGGTTGTCAGCCTGAAAACAGTCTGGTCTGCAGATCGCATGGATCCCAATCTGCTTTTGGGGTTTCGGACTTAAAGCGATCAAAACAGTTTGATTCGATAAACCAAAAGATTAGATTTAACAAGACTCTGCCGCCACCAGAGCAGCTCTGTGAGGCTTCAACATAACCGCTGATGTCAGCACGCAGCAACAATGCTAACATGACGGCACAATGTTGACTGTGTTCGGTTTAACGTCTTAATAGTTTTCAGTTTGTTAGCTCCGAACACAAAGTGCAGCCGAGACAAATGGAAGTGTCATGAATTGGACGAAAAGGGATTTTGAACTGGTTATGGTGCTGTAAGTGTGGGATACGTCCTCTGGGGACAATGATTGTCTGTGTAAACAAATAAGTTGTTGACATGGCACCAGAGGAACATTTAGGGTGTGTAACATTTGGACAAACGTGTTAACCGACTTTCATTCCTGTCCGTGCAGAATCAACCAACCAGCATGGTTACAAAGGTAAATCTGAAAGGATGACACAATCATGCTTTTTTGTTTGTTTTACATAAGAAAAAAATACCAGGATGTTTCTCATTTCGGGTATTGTAATATGTAAATGGTTCAAATGGTCTCAGACGCTCACTTTTGTGTTGGAGCTGCAGGTTCTCCTGACGTTTGTGTTGGTTTGTCTCCACATTTAGCTTCATTAACCGCATCTGTATTACCCTTCACTGTAAACAGGTAATCTCTGCATTATTCCACCTCCTGTGTGCTGCGATAGAATCCAGGTCTTTTGTGAAGCTGAAATGGAAAGTAAATGATTTCGCTGGAAAGTGATGTCACTTTAATGTCTCCGGTGCCCGTCAGAAAACAAACCTGCCAAGGCGTCTGTGTAGACAGTCGGTGTGTGTGCAGAGGGACACACTAATGGACAGTTGGCAAATAGAAATTAAAGTGTTTTTGGTATCACTGAAGAATTTCAATTAAACTTGCAGCTAACTTTCTGCAACTTAGGGCGACTCTTCTTGTGTTCAGAGAAGTAACTGGTGATTTCATTTCATCTCGACGAACACAACGTTCAATTTAGGCTACCGTGTTTTCCCCTCCCCCGTAATTCAGCGTTTAAATTATTAATACAGGAGCCCTTCACTCCCACACAGGTATTTGTGGTTATTAGGGATGGCGCAGTGCAGAGCAGGTATGGAAATATCCTTAGGTTGCACAAAGGTCACAAGTTTTTCCAGCCGAACAGGCGCAGCAATATAAACAAATGATCTGTCATTGAATCATGACTGTTCAAAAGCCCAGACAGTCCTGAGAAGAGGCGTTATCTGGAAGAAAGGTGAAGACACCCGTGCAGGGGACGTGGAGCTAAATTCAAGGACAAACTAGCAGGACGATGAGTTTGCTCAGTTTTGCACCATCGCCTCTTGTCAGGTGGCTGTTTTCGCAGACGGAGAAGGGGCAAAACAAAAGTGAGTGGTGCAAATAAACTGTGACGTTTCACACCATTCTTAAACGAATCCCTTAAATGTTAGCGCTGGTTTGCATGCCATGCAGCTCGCAATCGGTCAGCACAAATTTGCAAGTCAAAGTTCACTAAAGTTGAGTCAGACATGACGTGTGTGCGTGTGAATTGAGTTTTTCTTTCCTAATAGGTTAGTAAATGCTGATGTGAGCGGCTCTTTTCAGTAACATTATACGTCAGGTTCAGACTGCTTCCTGACCCGACGCTGTGGACGAGGTGGACTACAGGTTGGACTCAGCTGAAGCTGCGGGTTCGCTCCATTTGTCTCGCCGCTCTTTGTGGCGATTCGGGGACTCGCTGCTGGTTGGTCTATTTATCATACCAATCCTACTGTGTTAATTCTGTGTTCATAATCTGAGGCAGCATCATCGATCAACATGGCTGTGACAGGCTCCAACCCCCCCATGAGTCATTTCTTCACAATGTCCCAAATTCAGAGCTTCACTCTGTAACAATACAAATGAGCTTTGCAGTGTCATTGTTGATTAATGGATAATCGCTGCCCCCTCGCTCTTTTTTGGGGGTTATTAAAGGTCACCGTTTGGAATGAATGGACTTTACAGAAGAGATGCACCCCTCGTCCATTTCATTCCCTGACACATGTTGGCTGTAAATGCATTCATATTTTGTAAGCCGTTATTCATTTATCTGTTTGAAATCCTCGAGAACAAAATAACTGTCATGCAGGAGAAGTCTCTTTTATATTAAACAGTTGGATTCGCTCGAATGGGAGACAAAAAAAAAAACACAAAATACCAGATAAAAGGGTTTGTTTTGTTTTTTTGGTTTGTTATTGCTTTCAAACTCTCATATTCATATATACAGCACAATCACTATGACTAATACAGTATGAATACAGAACACAGAGTACAATCAGATGAGACTCGGCAGATTGATGAGGTCTGATTCTGGAGAAATTAAAGGTGACAGCTAATTCAGCAGGCAGACATCAGACATGAGTGCTTGCTTTGACCTTTTCTATGACTATGAGAACAGAGTAACTCACAAGGGGAAGTGTATTAGAAAATAAATGAAAGGTCTTGGTGGAAAGGTCAGGACACATGTTTCTGTGATGTGGAATAAAGTCTGTTTATAGGAAGGTTTGGCCAACTGCGCCTTCCATACCAAGCGTCCTCACCAAAATCGAGGCTCGAAGAGTCTCAGTGAAATATTCCTCGTTGCATGATCGTCTTGTGAAACATCCTGTGGTTGATGAGTTAAAGCTGAAGCTGCTGACTTAAATAAATAAAAGTTTTCAGTCTGTGTTGCATTTTATCAGATATGACCGACATGAGTGGACTTAAAATAATCAACAGTGGCACAGAGGCCGTGACGCTGCACTTGTGAATACCCTTCTGGTTTAGATTTCACTCAGCAGTGGTTTCTTGGTCAATGAGATGACAAAAAAAAAAACCCACAGACTACAGCAGAGGAACTAAAACCAGAAGAGGAAACACAATGAGGCTGTGCAGATGCCTTTACAAACACATGCCAAGTCACCAGGCAGTCAAATAGAGATGTCATGCTCAGATGGAAAGATTTCCTGTTCAACATCAGACATACACAGAATGTGCAAAAAGAAGTCTAACATTTTATAAATGAATGTTATATTTTAATTCATATTTCAATTTTTACACTGGCTCGTCTAAGTTTTAATAAAGAAACCAAAGCAGCAGAACTGATCAGACATCAGCAAAAAGACGCATCTCTGATATTATGTCTAGTTTGTTGCGCTCATTTTGTTCACTTCCTGTTTTATTTTGTAGGCTCGGTTCTGCAGAGTTACTTCCTGTTGTTTTCCTGCCAGTTTTCTTACTCACCTGTGTCTTGTTTATGATTAAGCCTTGCCCTGTGTCTTCACAGGGTTGTCATTGTCGCCCTTGTGTGTTCATGCTCTCCCGCCTTTGTCACTTAATGTTTGCTTCCTCGGTTTTTGACTGTTTGGATTTTCGGACGTTTTTTTTTTTTGTGGATTTCCCCTGAATGGACCTCGCTGCCTTCACTGACCGACTCCTTGTGTAAGACTCCTATTTGTCATGTAAAGAGTTATTTTTCACTTTAAACGTTCCAGGAGATTTGGATAGAAAGTAAAACCACGTGCTGTTCACATGACGGTCTTTGTCGTAAATCTGAAGCTACAGGCCCGCAAAGATCTAACATGAACGCTAAAAACTAGCCCAAGTTTTCTGATGTTGCTGAAAACTCGTGACTCTTTCACACAGCGCTGAATTCCACATGAAAACATTTTTGTTCAAAGAATAGTAACTCACATTGGACTGAGTTGGCTTTTACGTTACAATAAGTTTCCAAAACACAACGCCGACACAAACGTTGGCTGACAAACCAGACGTCAACCGACAAAGAGTATTTATTTGGGGTTCGATTTCAGGCATTGTAAGCCTTTTAGCTCTGTTTGGTCTCCACCACCTCCTTCGTGTCCCTCAGGAGATACCTGGATCTGTCTCTGTGGGCTGCAAAACCAAATCAGTGAGCTGAAAAAAAAAAGAGCTGAGAGGAAGTGAGCGTCCCGATTAGAGACTCCTTCTTTACATGTAACTATTTGATCTACTGTCAGTATCATAATATTGATTAGTGATTGATTAAAGTGATTCCCCCACACACTAAATATCCACTGATGTGACTTCATTCTTATCTGATTAAAATTCTTTTTAAACATGTTTAAATATTTCTTCTCCCTTCCAGCTGTAGTTTGATCGTTCTTGGTCTTGCTGTGTGATTTTTATGATAGGTATTTAAATTCTACATCTTTACATGAGACTAAATGGAAATGATTTTGCTTGTCATGAAAACGGTGTAATTCTGATCCCTCATTTATTAATTTACATCAACTTGCCAATCTGATGGAAACCTTTGAATAACCTGCTGTACCTTCTGTCAAATCAGAGACATGATAGAAGACGGCATGGCAGCAAATCTCTGAGGAAAGGAAAGGTCACGTGGAGTATAAATCCACCGCCACAGTAAAATTAGATATATTTCAATTTACGTCTGGTCTTGAATATTTCTCCTTTCTCTGTCTCTCTCTCTCTCTCAGTCATAAATAGGGATTCACAGCTCTGATTCTGACCAAGCTCACGATTTTAATTTTCTGTTTTCAGAGTAATAAACACTGACATGAGAATGAGCCTCAGGCAGAGACTTCTAATGAGAAAATGAAATTAGTTTTTCAGCTGACTGATCAGAAACATTTCATACATTATAATCAAGCATTTATTTGACGCGATTTGTTTTGTGTTTGTATGTGTGTGTGTGCGTGTGCGTGTGTGCGTGTGCGTGTGTGTGTGTGTGTGTGTGTGTGTACAGGGCTGATGGGTGGAGGAGGTGGGGAGGGGGGCGGGGGGGTCTCTTCTGAGTGTGCACATGTAAATACATTATTCATGCTTTTGTTTTTGCTATGCTACTGCCTGTTATTGCTACACCAAGACACAGCTCATGACATTTTACAACCTTTTGTACCAAATCTAGCTGCCTGCGTCCCCGTGTATGTAATTTTATGCCTCATCTTTCACTGTTGCATCCATCACAGTCCAACACAGATAAACTGCACCAGTCAAGGAACCAATTACAGCCGGCTCTCCTATTACGGATAGCTGGGTGGGTGGCAGGGACGGTCAGTTCGCTATAATAACAGACTAAACTCTGACACTTGACATCATTTGCAGGGAAACAAGGTGGCCGAATGAGGAACGGTCTTTGTTTGTGCCGTGCGCTGATTAAAGGAGATTCTTTTTCACATGCATAATTAATAAGACAATGTTTCAAATTAGAATTTTCTATTTATTTCTCAAGCGTACGGATAAAAGAGCATGTAGCGATCATTTGAAACCAATTATATTATGTCCTTGATGAAAATTCACTGGAAAAAAAAACAAAAAAAAACAAGAAAAGGTCTTTGACTGAATGCCTGGAAAGTTTAAGAGACCTTTATATCTAAAATCTAATTTTCATTTATTCTGTATTCATTGATTGAGCTGAAAACAATAAATACTTACCAGAACACTTTTTTTATAAACTGGATTCCGAATTATGGAAAAAATAGTCATCTAATAAAAACATTTGAATTGGATCATTGAAACATTAAAATGGCTCCTCTGCTCATGAAAACAGTTATTAAGGAAAATCATTTTGTTGGTTAATTCTACCCAGACCAAGTAAGAATAATCACTACATTATTTTCAGTGTTCATCCTTGCTCGTGTGGATATCTTCTTTCCCCTCTCTTCCCTTTAAATTGTTTTAATCCTGTTGCCAGAGGCCTGTACCAGAACATCATGTTCATTAGCATCTGTTTGCTGTTTCCGCAGAGTTCAAAGTGTTTTTCTTTCCCCTCTTCGTACGTGGATAAGAGCTTGAATTACTGCAGTGCTACCTCCAGTCTCCCTCCGTACCATCAGAAAAAAGTAGGGCAATGGGAAAAACAAAGGGTGGGCAACGTCTCCGTTGTCATATTACATCACTCATTTGATCCTCAGCAAGAATTTTCTTCTGTTGGTTTGATGAAGCCCGAGCTCGGCTCTGCAGACCTGTAGCGTGATAGTCAATTAACAACGACAATTTTCACACAGACGGTGCGTTAGGACGTCCCAGCACGGCGATAAAATGCTTAATGTGGACACAGCTTGAGATAAACTGTAGATTAGATTTAATTTGAAAATTTGAAGGAAAGATGTGAATATGTGCAGCTGGTGAGAAACAACACTGTTTGGGTTTCAAGAAGCAGCACTCTTGTGACTTTGTGTTGGACTCATGTAAGACAAAGCTGATTTAGTTTACTTCTATAAAAACATAAAAGTCATCAACAACGCAAAGTTGCAACACAACACACAGCTGAAAATAGAAAGGATAAAAAGACGATACAACATTGTCGGACTCACAATGAACAGCTGAAAAAGGATCCTTTTTTTTCCACGCGTTCTTTTTTTTTTTCTGCTCAACTGCAGATTCATCTATTTCTTGTTTTTGTTTTTGTTTTTTTTTTATTTTAAAATCAAATTTTTGCGCAGCTTTCTCTGAAGTCCTCCAACCCATAATAAATGACCGGTGTGAGTTTTAGGCACATGAAGTAGTTGGTTGGTTGAGGGTTAAAATAATTACTTCTTTAGTGTTAAAGTTTTGTCGGCATTGTTAATGATAACACGGTTATATTTGTGGAAGAGTCAGATAAAATGAGAAATCAAACCACATATGCAGCTTCTTTCACACGGGAATCATGATATTCTGTTCTTAGTAGACCAACAGCGACGCAGAAGGAGGGAATGGCTACACGCGCTTATTTAAATCAGTGTAGCCTCTTTTTATTTGACGTCCGTTTATCTCATTGCATTTTGTTTCATTCATTCAATCTAATCTCGTCGGCCCTCACATACTTTCTTTTCACCTAATCTTATCGCTCTACGAGAATTTGCATGTGTGGGCCAAGACGTGTCACAACAAGCAAACATTCAAGCTAAAGGTCACCCAGGTAGTCTTTCACAGCGAGACAACACACACGGGAGAACTGTGTGAGATGCATTTGTATTGTAGCAGGAGAAGGGACGGAAGAAAAGAAATGTCAGTCGTCATAAATACAGTAACAGATGCATGAATAGATGTCTGGTGGGTTGGGATTCTATTATGAGTTCAACTGTGGTGCTCAGCAGCCATTTTTTTGTTTGTTTATGTTGAGAAGAAATGTTTTTTCTATCAGATAGGCTTCAGATAAAATGCTGAAGGAGCAAGATTTCACATCTGGAGCAGAGAGTAGCAGATTATGAGCCGAAGCTGAGCACTCTCCGGTCCTCTGTCTGTCCTGCGTGCTCGGCTGGCTCTCTGCAGGCTCTCTGCAGGCTCTCTGTCCATCTGCTGCAGGGAGACGGCAGAACTCGGGAGAAAGGACAGGTTACTGTAGCTCTCGGGGAAAATACAGGATGATAGCTGACCGGCTGATGATCTTACAAACAAAAGTCGATCTGTTGTGGGTTAACAGCGCTGCTGCAGCGACTGCAGGATGTTTGATAAAGTGTCCATCTGGGACTAATGTGTGATGAAAGCCCATGAGCATGTCATGACATAATTGTATCTTTGAGTTCTCATATAAAATAGCAATTATGAGCAGTTTCCACGCAGCAGCATGTCTCCTCTGTTCCTGGATAGGTTGTATTTGAAGAAGGTAAAATTCACGGCGCTGTTGTTTGCTAAACCGACCCACGTTCAGGACTCAGGATGTTCTCTCCATCATCCACCGCAAGCACGTCTTTATGAGATATAAAACTGGAATGCATGCTGTAATGGAAAAAAAAAACAAAACGCTGCATGTGAACACAACCCAGGAAGCATTTGCATTCCCTTAAATATAGTTAACATAATGAATTAGTGAAATAAATGGAATTTGCTGCAGCCCTTAGAGCCCGCCACTTAAGAAAACACAAGCAGATAGACAAAACGCACGCAAATGCAGAAAACGTTCTCATCAGTCTGACAGTAAACGCTCTGCAGTGTAAATATTCCCAGCTCAACAGAGCCGTTTTCCTTCAGACACACACACAAAAAAAACGATGCTCTCCGACCTGTAGCTCTTTGATAAACATGACCAGCATGCACTTGCCCGGATGCTTTATGAGATATTCAGCCTTTCCACGTACAACGTGTTCCATGCTCTTAACTTCGAAAGTCACAAATCATTGAGCACCAACTGCTTCCTGTTCAGGTTTATCGCCTTTTAGTGTCACCTAGAAACGCCGCTGTTTGCTGTGCGGTTGTGAATCTGATTGGATTATGAGTGTGCACTGATTCATTTTCAGGCTGATGAAGATGTTTTCTGAATTGTGTTTTTCTTACATTACCGTACGTTGAGCCCTCTGGGGCACCGTAGTTATTTCTTGGGGACAAGTCGGGAATTCACACTCACGTCATCGATCAGAAAAGCGTCACACCTTCTCATCATCACGTAGTCAAACATGTAAAAATGGATTTAATATCTGGCAGTGATATTATTCACTTTACAGTCAGAAGCTACAGCAGATTATAACTTGTGGTTTTATCTGGATGTGAGTGAATGACACAGTGAAGCTTGACTTGACTTATTCCGGCTCCAATTTGAATGCAATTATTTAAAATCCTGGTCATCTTTAAATTCTGATCCAAAATGCACTAAAATTATGGCAATATATCAGTTACTGTAAATAAAACTTTGGTCTCGATATTTATCTTAAGTGACAGAAAAGTAAGTCATGAGCCTTTAAGCAAGTTTTTGATCCAAAAAGTCATTTGTTCAGCCTCTCTGCCATCACTGGCTTTAAGTATTATTATCAAATATATCAGGTGCTTAATGTCACAGTATTGTGTTTTGAGCCTTTTGTCCCGACTTTTTGAAATGTTACTGAAAGCTCATGCTGCATGAGAAGCAGGTCAAAGCTGAACTTTTTGCGCGCAGCGTATCGGTAAGTTATTTAGATGGTAAATTATACCTGCAGCGGGAAATGCCAGTACGAATCATTTTCATTAGGTCCTTACCCGGTCGCTGTAACAATCACAGCTGGTCAAATGAGGTTTGCTGGGACAGGCAAAGAAAGGAATAAAAGCACAGCACATCATTTCAGAGGACAAAAGCCCCGCAGGTGTCACAGACCTGCAGCTGCTCCTGACACATTAAATTAACCTGTAAAATTAGTTCTCTATTAAATTAGTTATTCAATTTAAGGACACGTTGCGTTTGTGTTTGTGTTGGATTCGACATCTATTTAAGTTTACTGGATTGCCAGGGAACATTTTCACTGTAGTCGCACACTAAAAGCAAATGTTGTGTTGCCCGAGGTGTAAACAGAGAGATGAGTGCGCTACATAACACCCTATTTGCAATACATTTTGTACTCTGCTTTAGGAAAGAACTTAAGTATACAGGACTGGGATCTGTCAAGACTGAGTTAATGTCATGCCAAACGAGTTCCTCTATTTACAATAGTTTGCTGAGGTATACTTAAATCCACAGATACGTTTGTCTGTTGCCTGGTGACAGGCCATATTTCTTTGGACTTTCCTGCAGTCTTTAACAGTTAGAAACAGCTTAAAGCCGCAGCAGCCTCGCCGTTTAAAAACAGTGATAACGCAGAAAGTACAACATAATTACTGGAAAGTTCACATCCTTAGTGTTATACCGATAAACTACCCCGCAGCATCTTCTGCAAACATTAAAACTGGAAGGCGGCGACTTTAGAATATCATTATAATGAAAAAAACAACAACAAAGAAATAAAAGGAAGCCGTTAAGTTTCGTCATTTCTTTTATGAGCCTAAACGAAAAGTCTCATTGAAATCATTAAAGGTCCACTAAGACATTTTACATTTTACTGGTTTTGATGACGTATGGAGATATATTTGGGGCAGTTTTTTCAACATCAGGTTGACCATCAGCCAATCATTTTGAGCCTCTTTTTGTTTTTTGTGTTTTGTTTTTTTTTTTTCAATTGCAGGAGAAACCAAATCCTGAAAGTCTGGATGGCGGGCTGGCTGTCGTTGTGACATCACACAGTTCTCTGCGGGCTGATCTAAGACTTCACAGGCTTAACATTTCACCTCTACCCGCTTTAATTTCATTTTCAGGTTTTGCAAGACGGGACCTTTAAAATGTTGTCCCAAATATTCAAAAACAAAGCGTCACAAAGGAAAACTTAGCTAATGAATCCAAAGGTCAGGTACTTGGGTCACACTCATGAACATGAATATCTGCATTGATCCGATTGATCTTCTGGACATCCGTCTCAAGATATTTTGCTTTAAACATCAGTCCATCCAATTATTTGTCAACCTCACCAAACTATGCATCATTCATAAGATGTTTTGGTGGGAAAAAAATAAATAAATAAGTAGGTGCTTTAACAGCTTCACCTCAGCTCCCTCAGTTTCTTTCTTCTCTGTATTTTCCAAGGTTTTTTTTTTCTACCTGCATTTGTTATGCTTCGAATTTTTCCTTCAAGTTGTGACTTCACAAGCCTTTAGAAAGTTCCACGCAGCATTTTGCTGATACGGAGCAAACCCATCTTTGACTGACGCACAACAATAGTGTGCTTCAGTATGAATAAATAAGTGTTTTTGACTGTCGTTGCAGTGATGATGTCCTGAACATGTGAACAAGTTCAAACACTGCGAAAGATAAAGGGGGGCGATTAATAAGGCTCCAAGGTAACAGCTTGTTAATCTGCCCTTTATTTTCTGTTTTTTAACCAAAGTAATAATTGTGCAGTGCAGAATCTTACTTTATCTGTTGCGAAACACAATCACCAAAGTAATTTCCTGATGTTGTGTTGTTTCAAACGCAGAGACTATACAGCATATCTCAACGGGGATCGTGACTCTAACACACCAGCGTTAGAGCAGATAAACAGAAGGCCACTGAACTCTCTGCTCTGTCCTACACAGCATGTACAGAGATGTTGTATTTGTTCTGTGTGTGTGTGTGTGTGTGTGAGTGAGTGTGTGTTACTGTTTCAGCCAACTGGCTCATTCATTGCACCTGTTCAAGACAGAGCCATGAAACAAAATCCCCCCCCATGGTGTTTTGGGAGTGGGACAAAAGTGAACCTGTGACCCGGGCCAAGACAAAAGCAGGCTTCAAAAAATTCACACTGAGTGTTGTGTTTGAGCCGCCTTACAAAAAGAAAGAGAACTCATTTCTCCCATGAAGCGATCCGATCTCCAACAAAATGCATTCATGTTGGAATATTTAGCATTAGTAATTTCGTTACCCTGAGACTTTTCCAAAACATGATTGCTAATGAAAAGTAGCTGCTAATGAATGTACAGTCATTTGTAGGAGATGTGCTTGTGTGGAGATACAAGTGGGACAATTAGCAGTTGTTCATATTTACAGAGGCAGATCTATCTCGCAGGAGAAACCAGTTATTTATTGTGGAGACGGAGCTGCAGGGCACGATACAAGGAAACTGTTTGCTGTGAGAGACTGATGTCTCTACAATTCATTACCAAAAGCATGCAATAAACATTTATGTTTGACTTATTTCCAAATAGAACCAAAATGAATGAGCGCAGGTTCCCTTTACAAATACCAAATTTGAGAACAACTACCCAGACTATTTTGTATTGCTTCGATCTTTTGGGGGATTTTTTTGGGGGGAACAACATAAAATCCCCCCCCCCCTTAGCTTCTCTGCTGCTTTCAAAACACAGTCATGTTGTTTCCGGGCTGTCTTCTTTACAGAGGCAGCTTGGACTGAATAAAGATCTGCTGTGCTTGAGGTTATAGCTGCGGTGAATGACGCCCCGTAATGGCACTTAATAGAGAAACTTGCATCATTAATCATCCCTTCCTTTCATACCCTTGACGCGTGAGACAAGGAAATCCATGTCTATCTGAGCACAGACAATAAATATGAATGCTTCCCAGATTAGTCCCCAAAGAACAAAATGGATACTCTTTAAGGGCACATTTTCCAGTCATCACTCAACTGACTGAAATGAGCCAATTATTTCTTCTACAACAGCATGCCAATTAGAGAAATGTCTGCTCTGCTCCATTCATGATATTGCCATGTGGCTTGTTTAAGATGCTGCCAGACAACATCTTTTTCAGTTCAAAGCCATTTATACAAGATTTGGAGAGTGGGAACATTGTCGGTCATTGTTTGACACCAGCGGCCTGAAAGGGAGCGTTCAAGACCATTTAAACTGATCTTTTGCGTTTGAACAGAGCTGCAGCACACACAGTAAAGGTGTACAGTTGGATTATTTTAAATAAAGTGTTATTTTAAGATAACATATTACTCCACAAAACAGATTGTGTCAATTTGAATTATTTTACATTGTAAGATAAAATGGAATACTTTGTATTTGTAAATATTTGACAAAGGCAGCATGTGCTCACAATATTGAAACCACCGACAGGTCACATGGATAGCATTGACTGTCACGTTACGAAGACAGCTATGAAGCGTATCAGGCAGCAGCGCAAATTCAGTTCTTCCAGTTGACGTGTTTGAAAGCAGGAAGTAAAGACACATGTGAGGATCTTTGGCCGTGGTTTGACCTGAACATTTCCAAAACAGCAGCTTTCCCAGACCCGAAGAAAACTAGCAACAAGGTCAAGGACGCACAAGGCAAGAACGACAAATACGGCGGTCCAGTCCTACAGAAGAACACTTTTAAGACGGCCGTGACAGAAGCTGCAGGCTCAGAGTGCTCATGCTGATCCCCGTCCACCAAAGGGGTGGGGGGGGCTAGAATTATGAATTGTGCTTTTGTACATCATGTGGATGGCCGATTAGCAGGTGATGAGACAGCACTATAAGGAGAAGGAGGAGCTGACAGTTCAGACGTCTCTGTTGGATTCTGTTCACCAGGACTCACAGCCACACCCACCTCATCAGGATTATTCCCCTCAGCTGGTCCTGATCACCAGTCAGTCGGTATAAAAGCCTTTCCTGCTGACTGACTCACTCTTTGCCAGTTTGTTCTCAGCCCTCATGTAAAACCTTCCAGCGTTCTTCACTGAACTTGTTCCCCGTTACCGACCGTGCCTGTCTCTGACCAGGCTTCTGATCCTGACCTTGCCTATTCTCTGCTCCCCACCACCCGGAGGTCCCAGCCCGCTCAGAGCCTCACAGTCAGTACTTGCACCAGGTTAGTGGCATCTAGCTTTTGGGTCCAAACCCAGAACTCTCACACAAAGACCTGCAGACCGGACAAACCTGTTGTTGACAGTCATACTTTCTGATGACACCGGCACCATTCAGCCAGATGTAGTGCAAAAGTCCAAGGTGTCAACACGTCCTCTAAATTCAGCACAGAAAAGATAATAGTTTCACATTTGGTTTCTAAAACACAGAATAGTACAAAACCTTGGTTTCATTTTGGATTCTGATTTCAGGCATAACAAGGTTTGAACTTCAGCAGCAATGAGTCTCTCAGTCCTGTCTCTATTCATCTCTGAATAAAAGACTATAGATTTCTAAAATCATCACAAATATCTTCAGGTTTACTGATGTAATAGAACTGAGATCACCAGAAACAAGTGAAATGTATAAATGCGTGTCATCAGCACGGAAACTGAAGGATATATTATATTTCTCTGATAATATCAAAAGACGGATCCTTCAGGAAGTCCATCAGATTTTTTTTTTTTTTTTTTTTTTTTACTCCACCTATTGAAACATTGGAGCTCTCGTCCTTTTCAGGTTTCTGTTCTGCTGAGTTGACTGAGACAACACTCTTTAAATTAAAATGTCATGACCGAAAGCGTCAAAGTCTGCGGTGTGAACAAGCAGTTTTAAAGTGTCAATCTTTAGGAGGCTTAAAGTCACTTTAATGGAGAAATCCTCTCCACGGCAGACGTTACATTAACCGCTGACGACCTCGTCCCAAACTACTGTACTGGCTTATCTGATTGTTGGTCTGAATTAGAAATTGCCCAAAAACAGCTGACTAAACAATCCTGCACATCTCCGTGATCTCATTGATCAATCCCTCAGTGAGTCGACAGAAACGACGGTCAGTTTGGAGGGAATATTTACCGTCTGTAGAGTTTCTAGAAATGTTTCGTGCATCTCCAGCGAGCAGATTTTAGGCCGGTTTATTCGTCAGGCAGCAGCTGCTTGATTTTCTCTCTTGACACTAACTCAGCATGCACATAATTACCCAGGACAATTTTCTTATCTCTACCTCTTGTGTAACAAAGACACTTCTATCCATCTTTTACTTGGTGCTATTTCTGTTTTCATCAAAGCTGGCTGCTGAAAAGCAGCTCAGCTGAATCGGGAGCACTTTGTTAGAGAGGTTCAATTTTTATTTCTAATGAGTCCCCAGATCAACACAGGATGGTGAATATTATCTAAATATTTAGTCCATGTTCTGATTTCATGTTTCGTACTGTTTCTTAGAGATTCAATCAGATGGTGACAAACATGCTTGAGGACTACTGTACTGTGCGTGGCCCCGAGCCCGACACATTTCTGTTCTTATTTCACCACATTGTGTTCGAACTTCGATCTTTGTTTCTGCCAGACAATATGTTTCACATTTCCATGCAGTTTTTGGAGAGGGGGAGGGCAGAGGGAGTGCTCTGTCACCATATCACACCCATGGCTGGACAGAAACTATTTATTTTAGCTGAATCTGTTTTCTGCACTCTGGCACAGAACTGCCCCTTTCTTCAGCAAAATGGGGAAATGGAATATTATATTAGTTATCTGGTTGTAACTCGTATAAATTTTAAGCACTTTCAGACCCAATCGACCCTGAAGAGTACGTCAGAGAAACAAATTTAACACACGAGATAATATTCCACCTTGAAAGTGGCCGTAATTTTTTTTTTCTCCTATCTATAAAATGCAGAAAATCATCTAATCACCGATCATTCTGGCTTTTTTGTCGTGATGCTGTACTTGTTCAGCTTGCGCCCTTTAGAAATTAAAGCATAACTCTGTTTTCACAACCCGGCTTCACTTGACCTCTGCCTGCGCTGCATATTGAATGAGTCATCATTTTCTCTGCGCAAGTAGGTAAATGAAATCATTCAAACAACAAACTGCCTCATCCACTCATACTGATTAATGCAAAGCTAATGACTATATTAAAGTAACCTCCTACATCCATCATATCATCTCATTCTACCCAGCTGGATGTTTGCCCGACCGGCACAGTCAACATGATAGAAATGATTCATAAAGTCGGCCAAATGTTTGAATGTGCGGTCAGATGGGAGCAGCGGTCAAAACAGGCTACGATTTAATGTAACTGTGAGCAGGCATGAGGTGGTGCACTCTTTTTCCGTAAGCAAACAGCACTACACCTCTCATTTAATCCTCTTATACGATGCCCAAGCTGGTAAGGTTTAAAAAAAAAAAAAATTTGGAAGTGAGGCAGTAAAAAAGTGTTTCATACAGGCTGTTTGTAACGACTCCCTGATATCGCCCATAAGAATATCTAGGCGGGGAATCACACCTTGGTTGTCATGGTTACGGTTTCATTGACCTGACTTCCTCGCCCCTACGTCACCTTTGGGTTTTGTTTTTTTTCCTTTTGCTCCTGTCACAACATCTCCGGCCGGCAGACGTCACCTAACAGCAGAATGTAATATTTAATACGTGTTGTAATAATAATCTGCTGCAGGCTCATTCTCATTCAGTCACATATTTCCCTTTTGAGTCACAATGTAAATTCACACGTTTCTCAGCGTGTTTAGAGTAAACAGAAGCAGCCAGGTTGTTGTTGTTTTTTTTGTTTTTTTTTGTCTTACCCTGATGAGGAACAGTGGAGGCTCGAGGCTGCAGCTGCAGTGTTTAGGCAGCCTCTTGTGAAACAGCAGCTCAGTTTAGTGTGATAAACAGGTTTTCTCTCTGTTTTGTCTCTCTGCCTCTGAAAATAAACCGTTTTCCTTTTCATTGGCCTGAACATTACAGACTCAGTCCTCCTTTGAAACAACAATCCGAAGGGGTCTGGGGAAAATGATTGACAGCCCAGCGAAGTCCTTATTTAACAAAATAAATACGAATGGACTTTACAGATCGCTCATATGAGATTTGTTTTACAAAACATGAGTTAGAACTGAGCGCTAGTGTCAACCACTTGACCTTTATGTAGCTATGAGGTCCAACAAAGTAAACCAGGAGAAAATAAACCCGAAACCAGCTCGACACCGTAGTTGACTAATGGCATCTGGGAAGATTAGGATTCTAATGATGGGATATCTGTAACCATGGAGCAGAGGCCAAACAAACGGATGAAAGGTTTACCCTGTAAGACCTGTTACTGATGCCACGTTAGGAGCCATCTGCCTCATACTTGTCCAGGCTGCCGTTTCTGATTCTAATCCGGCGTAGCACAACACAACTGGATTCACTGCTGCAGGCTGTCCACTGCTGACTGGTTGGAGCTGCAAAGTAAAAGAGAAGGGACGAAAGAGGCACATCTGCAGGATCAAAAGGACTCACTTGGTGATGTTAAAGTGTTGGTCTCTGGGTTTGCCTTAAAGTAGCAGGAACTGCGTGTGCAATATTTCTGATCAAGAGTGAGATGTGAGAAATCTGTAATTGACTGAAAGCATTATTTATATCAACAGTGGCTCAAATGACTGTTTATTTGTATTATAATCTTCTGAACTTTCCCTGAGCTCTGCGTAACTTTTTGTGTGTGTGTGTGTGTGTGTGTGTGTGTGTGCATTATTAAAGTGATTATTTGGCTTTTTGCTGCCCAGCTCACTCTCACCATCCTCATCAGTCTCTTTTCCAGAGATGTTGGCAGCTATTTCCAGTGAAAGAGCTCAGATAAACCCACTGCACACCACTCAGCCAGCAACAAATGGCAAACAGAGACGGCTAACGACTAGCTGCTGACCACAGCGGCGAATTAGAGGAGGTAAAGAGCTGGATATTTTCCACAGACGTTTGTGGGAAAAAAAACAAAAAAAAAACAGAACTACTTGGAGACTGAATGCTGGATGTCCAAATGAATTCTCGTGCTCTTTCATATCTGGTGGACATGTGAGTGAGCAGTTGCTAACAAATCGGCTTCAAATCTCAGCTTGTTTCTGCAGCCGTTATGTTCAGGTCATTTAATGCAGGTTTGAGGTGTGGGAGAGTTTGTTAGACTCACTGAGGCTCCAACAACAGCAGAGCCCATTTCAGAGATGCTGTACAGAGTGGGGGGAAAAAAAACCCAAAAACTTATGAGCTGGTTACAGCTGCAAAAAAGAAAAGTCCTTAAATATAACTTTAAAACAAAAGAGCTGAGGGCTATTTTTTTTTTTTTTTTAAACGCTTGCATTGACGAAAACCCACTACGCATGATCTGTTCACCCACTGAGCTCTGTTTCAGGTAAGCTGGGTAATTAGGTTATAATTGGCTTGCTCACAATCAAATTAATTCTTTGGCACAAGCCTGTTCCTCCCAGCCTCTATTAGATAGTAATTAGTCCCAAATTTGCACATGGAACGGCAAAATAAGTTTTGTTTCGCCCGACTGTCACTCATACCTGCACCCGTGTCGTCATGCGCTGTATTTGCATACAATGATAAGGAACGGCAATTCAGTAGATGATTTTCTGCCACAATCTGTTTTCTTTGCTGTCACGTTGCTCAGTTGTTAGTGCAACCAAAAAAAAAAACAAAAAAATGGATGGCGGCTTAGATGGCTGAGCTCCATACCCCGAAGGGTCCATGCATGTAAGTGCATGAGACAACAACGACCACCACTGTTACGGTAAACTAAAAAGAAAATGAATTTGAACGTCTGCAGAAAATGGAGTTCATGATGTGACAATCCTGGAAACGAGGGCACCGTGGAACATTTCGTCAGAGATAAAACACAAGTCTCTGCTACACTATGAATGTGAGACTCACATCACAGGGCTTCTTCATAATAAGGATTAAAAAAAAAAAGAAAAAAAACCTGCTCTGCCCTGTGATATCTACTGTGGGGACAGATTAAAAAAGTTGTAGTGCAACTAGATTTTAATCATCAGCTCCTGATGAGTGCCAAGAGGGAGTTTCACACGTTTTAAAATGCATTTTTCTTTCTGCATCAACACACGTTTGCAAGGAAATAAGTCCCGTTCTTCACCCTGCACCATCTGCACCCTCAGAAAAATGTCACATCTGATGACAAACAACTATATCTGCTGTTTTTTAACTGTCTAATTGACAACCTGTATTTGGGGTTCAAGGGGACAAAACTCTCATTAACACTCCCAAAGTGTCATTTTTGTGCCACAGTTCTGGTTGACCTCGTTCACCGCAGCAGCACGGCCAGAGTGCACGACGCCGGATCTCAGCAGACTAACAGTAACGATACAACTTTTTCTTCACGTCAAATAGCTCATTAGAAGTTAAACAAAAAAAATTGTTAGATTTTATTTTTCTTTGTGCATTTCTAGTCTCCACAAAAGTAGTCTACATCAGTCTTTGTTTTGTTTTTGAAGCTTGGATGTGATGCCCTGAAGCTGCAATGAGGCAGTTTAGTATGAGCCCTTAAGTGTGTGATTTGCTTGAAAAGAATGCCGCTATTTTAAACAAGAAATGTTACCAAGTCACAACAGCTGAGCTTTGTCTGTTTGATTCGGTTGGATGGCCTCTGGTCTGATAACATTTGCTTTGAAAACAGGTGTGACTGTGTGCTGGGGGGGGGGCAGGGCAGCTAAAGAAAGAGATTCTGGGAAAATAAAAAGTAAAAGCCTTTTGTAACTTCGCCACATTTTGCCTACGTGATCTACCTTGAATGTCGCCTTCCTTGTCTTTTCTGCTCTCGATGACAAGCGCACACCTGGAGCTCCCAAAAAATTAGGATGTAAGCAGCGTCCATACAGTTTCAAAACCATCCCACTCAAATGTGACAGATTGGTGCATACTGAAATGTTGTGTATTTTCCAGTGAACACACCACGGCCATGGTCGCTGTGGACGTCTGTGAAGCATCTAAGCAGTTTGCCATTCATGGCTAATGCTTTCAATCATTGAGTGCAGCTGAAAACAATCCCCTCTGTGAAGAGTCTTGGATAAGTGGATGTATTGTTGATTACCTGTAAGCGCTCATAATACAAAGGCACAGCTGTTTACGCTCGGTTCTGCCCATGGAGACATTATTCTTTCCCCAGGAAAAAGATGGGTGATCAAAATGAATAGAAAATGTGCAGGCCCAGAAAATGTTAAAACGCTCCATGCAGCACAGCAACGTCGCATCTTAGATGTTTGCAGAGAAATTTCTTATACGAGTTTAAGTGATTTATGTTAACAAAAGCAAATGAAAGAGAGTCTGTTGTGATACAGCTTACACAGGGCATCATTCATCAGGGCCTGGTAGCTCATTGGTTACTGTCAAAAAGTGACTAACTATTATTATTAAAAGTATTAATGTTAAATCACCAATTCAGTCTCACAAAATACTTTTAATTTGGATCTCTGACTATAATCAACTTAATAACTACAGTCAAATGACCTTAATAAAACAGAAGGATTCAGATTTCTGCAGAGAAGAGGCCGACAGTTTTCTGTCACAGACCAGCGTTTGTGTTTAAGAACGTTTATCATGAAGAATTAAACAAACAGATACTATTCTAATATGGGCTATATACGTGTGTGTGTGTGTGTGTGTGTGTGTGTGTGTGTGTGTGTGTGAGACAGTGACCAAAGTGTGGCAGACTATTAAACTACAAACAAGATGGCTGCTGGGTCCACATGAAAGAGTTCCAAGGCTGACCAACAACCTAAACACATAGAAGGAAGCCCAACAGAGAAAGTAACCAAGTCTACATTTGAGTGTAGAAAGCTTAAAAGTTCTTAGCTGTGCCTGTTTTATGCTAAGTTGGCCCAGTGAACTTTATCCAGTTCCTGGACAAGCAACTGTCCTTCCTTGTGCTTTGTCCAAGTCCAGAGTCTGGAGCTGCAGGTCTGAGGGGGTGAATTCTTCCGTAGTTCCTTTGGTTTGTTGCGTTGCTGGTGTTGCAGTTGATGCTAACTTGAGGCTTGTTGCTTGCAGGAAACAGCGAGGAGACGTTCCGTCGAGTCTGCTGTCGTTCAGCTTGGGCCAACCTCCGAGTGAGGAGAGGTAATCCAAGGGAGGCCTCAGAAGATCCAAGCCAAGAGAGCGTGAGGGAAGCGAGAGAAGAAAGGTAGACTAGATTTTTGTGGACCCGGGTCACATGCCTTACAGTGACCAACAGCAGCTGGACTTACAGTTTGTGGTGTGAACAGATGAGTATTGTGGGGGCCTCTATCTCTGTAACAAAGGAGTATGTGGTCTTGTCCCTTCCTTCAGTGGGATGTGGCCCAACAGTTGTTTGGTTCAAAAACTGAACACCTCATCTTTTTTTGTATTGTCATTTCTCTCCATTTTCTCCACAATGTTTTTTTGTTCTTCTGTTTTTTTTTGGGGGGGGGGGGGGGGTTGTGTGCGTTAAACATCTGGCTGAGGATGAGCCCAAAGAAAGTTACTGCACAGCCTAAAGCCGCAGGTTAAGAATTAACTTTCCCAAAAGAACCTATGAAAGTGTGCTTCATGGTTGTTTTTGCTTGTGGAGAGATTCATTTTCCCTGTGCACTATTCAAACATGAGTAACCGTCCTCTCTGGGGAGCCGATGTTTATCCTTGGATCTCAAATTCCAACCTTCCCAAACAGGGCATGACTGACCTGGAAGAGTACAGATGCCTTCTTTATTCTCTCAGGATGGGGCTGAAGCAGCTTGAAGAGATGGGAAAGAGTGTTTTGGGATTTGTTTTGTTTTATTCCCCTCTCTCTCTTTCAGGGGAGGTGTCAGAGATGCTGTTTGCATTTCAACAACATGTCTGCTGCCTCTGTTATACTGTATCCAATTCACTTTAATTGATTTCGCCATTTTACCCCTTTAAATCAGTAGATGGCTTTGTTTAAAAAAAAAAAAAAATGGTAATAGGCTTGGCAGAATACCTAATTCATCTCTTTTGTGTGTGTGCGTGAGTGAGTGACTGCATGTTTGTATTTAAAAAAAAAGAAAAGCAGAAGTGGAGACTGTTTGGTGAAACCACTTCTCGCCAGCTCAGCCTGCCGCTGCTTAATTCCACTCATTTAACATATATGTAACTGTAACCGGCGGTGGAATAAACTCCTCCGTCATTGTCACTGTGTGGTTTGTCACTGTACTCAGCAGAGCTTTGGGACAAACACAAAGATCCCCCTCAGGGAGGAGAACAAAAGGGCAGGTGCAACTTCCTTCTCTCATTCGCTTGTATGTAAAACTGACACGGCGCCAAGGCACAAATATACGAGCTGTGCTGCACGCAACGCCGCTCCAGCTCCTGTTTCATCAGTTTGCGCAGCAAGATGGAGGTTCAACTTTGAAAACAAAGCTGTGCAGGCTGGAAGCTGACAAGTTGGCGCATTGGTGCAACAAATGGCAGCAAAAAAATTTAAATGACTTTTTCACTGGCTGACTCTTAAATGTGACATAATTGAAGGTGTTGACCGAGCTGCCCAGTCTGAGAGGCCTGAGAATTACAAGATGCATGAAGAGATGAAAAGATTTCATCTTGACAGAGCTTCATTAGGACTGAAGCTTTGAGTAGTTGTTAAGGTTTTAAAGTCCTAACTGATGCCCACATGTCTGATCATTATCTCAATAAGTTTGACAGCTGAAAAGAATTTGATGAAAGCGTCGATGAAAAGAAAAGTCCATTTACAGAAACCTTAAACCAATTCACTTCCTTGCCGTGTTTCTAGGATCCACTCACTCATTTTATACAGTTCGCTAAAAATGTAATCAGCCGTTTTGTGTTTCTGCTGACACTCACAGTGCATCAGTCCAGCTCGACCATTGTGCACTGAAGCTTGCCTTATCGTATACAAATTGAATAGATGGGATATTTTCTGTATTTTGCATCATGTGATGAAGACACTCTGGTGATAAAAATGATGAATATCACACGTATAATTATGTTGCAGCTTAACGTAGTGTGTGAAATGTGTCAACTGCTGTCTGCAAGTGAGTGGACAATGTGAATGACAGGAAATGCAAATGCTAACTGCTTTTGACAGAACCAGTTGATAGGATCATGATATAAACAGAAGCAGAGATAAAAAGATGAGTAAGTGTGAAATAAAATGTTGATATAGTCTGTCAGGTTAGGTTATAGTAGAACTGCTGAGGTTTTGTGTTGAGAGTTGGTTTAGTGATCGGAGTTGTTGTTAATGGAGTCAGGAGATATTTATTCTCTCCCTCTCATGCCAGTTTTTTTTTTTTTTTTGTGATAGATGATTTTTTACTTTGTTAAGCTGATCCTGAGTCTGTGCAGCTTCATGGAGATGGTTCTGAACAGTGAATGGAGCATTGATCATGTCTCACACCTCTGCAGACTGAAATGGCGTATGTTATGTAAAGCTCTGTTATGACAGCAGCAGACAGCACGTCCACTGTCCAACGACGCGACGCGACGCTTTGCTGCAGCCAGTTTCAAATTATCTTAATGGTGCCCGGCTGTTCGACTGGAGTTTCATTTTATACATGCCCCAAATATTTTACTTATTTTTTTTCCAGTATTTTAATAACTCGGTGGTTGTTGTCTTATTGTTATCTCTTGGAAAGTCTTTGTCACAATTATTTCAATGAAATCAAGTCCAGTGAAAAATGGATCAAACCAACGTGTGGTTTGTCCCAACTTTCTGACGAGGCCAATGAGCGGCTAACCATTTAATAAAAACCTCATGATTGTTATGACTCATCATGAATTATTGACGGCGTGCGGGGGGCTGGCTTTGTCTAGATCAATGCTACTCTTGCGTTGTGCTTGTGAGGAGCAGTCGTGTGACATGCAGTGTTTGGCTGTTGTTTTGTTGGAGCAGCAGCAGGTGGTGTGCGTCCTTGGGTTTTTTGTTGCTTGTGAACTTGAGCCTTTTTGGCACGTCAGCAGATTCCCAGGACACTTGAATGGTCAGGTTCAGCTTTCTGTGTTTAGATCTAGTTCCATCATGAAGCAGCGGTGTGTGTGTGTGTGTGTGTGTGCATTCAAACTGTCTTAAAATACACACCTTTAAATACTCATGCCTTTTTGTGTTGTCTAGTAAAATAATGATTCATTTGTGGATCAATAAATGGATCATTTTAGAAGAAATAACTAACAACTAGGATAAAAATCAACTTTCTCATATCAGCAATCCCTGTTTATGATCCTATAGCTTCAGAATTCTTCAGAATTCTTGAATTTTTATCCGTAAAATCACCAATGAATGAACTCATCAGTAACAACAAATAAAATAACTTCTCGGAGTATTTCTTTCCACCACCTTTCTCTCCCCTCTGTCCGACCACAGAGTGAGCCTGAGCAGCCATGACAGAAGAGTTCAGATACAGTGTGATGAAGGACGGTTAGCCCGCCCGATAGCACAGTGCAGCTCAGGGCTCCGTGACAAAGTTCAAATTATTTCCAGGCTGCCGGGACGTTCTACAAACCTTATCAATAAATTCTGCCAGTTGCAGCAGCAGTTTGTTATGACAGATGTATTTTTTCACTTGACAAGCAGAACTACCTCTCAATTACAACAAGTATGCATGTTAGGAGGCTGCCGGCAGCCGGGCATGGAAGCCACTCTTAAAATGCAAACATCTGCTCGTTCAGGAGTTATTTTTGAACCTTTAAAACTGGGGCAGGTAGTTTAATTATAGCTTTTGAGTTGGAAATTTTAAGTAAATATGAGGTACAAAAGCCAAGCACCTCCCACTCGCCCATACAATTGAGAATCTGTACGGCGGACAGACTTCGCTGCTCCTAAATCTGTCATTGTATACTCATTATAGAGACAGTGCTACTGCACTTTTATTTACAGTTGCAGCGTCTGCTTGGAGAACGTGGGTGGTTTACTGTAGCTCAGAGGAATATTCCAACGTTGCACCACTGATTTCTATAATTCAAGATTGCATCAACCGCATAGCAAGTGAAACCAAAATGTTCTTTAATGCCGTGCGTATCAGAATATCCCTGCGACTGAATCATTTCAGGTGTGTAAAAAGATTTGTTTCATGAATGTTGAATGTTCAACACTTTCAACACATTCAGGCATTTCAGAGTCAGAATCAGAAAAAAGCTTGCATAAGAGATGTATAAAGAAGAACATTTGAGTCTGTACGAGTTAAAACAAAAACTATCAACGATATTGTAGGTTTGTATATTTTATATATTATTGTGTTTTCAGGTCTGCTCCTAAATAAAATATCAGACTCTGGTACAAGGATTCATGTCTCCAACATGATGTAACAATTCCATCCAAAGTACCGGACACATGACGGGTAAAGTCGTCATGTGTCCGATACTTTGGTTTCATTTGTAACTGTTTTTTGTGGTGAGAGCCTAAAATAATATGACCTGCTGCTAACAATTCCAAAATACATGCTGTATCACAGCTGCATGCTCAAATGAGGATTCAGTTCCTTCATACACCTGCATTTTTTGTTCACGAGAAGGAAATCTATTTATTTCAGCGGTCAAATCTTTAAACTGTCCACTTAAACTGCTATAATGTGTTTTTTTTTTTCTCCAGCAGAGGAAAATCTGCGGCTGCTCCCAGAACTCAAAGAGATTTTTCATCCCCAGTTGGTGGGGCGTTGGATAGAGGTTTAGGATGTAAGGGAAGGGGCTGTGGGGGTTGGAAGTAGGTCACAACAAAGACTGTCCTTGTTAACAGAACACGTAAATAAATAGACATATACCCACACTGAACTAATCAGGAAAACAATTACACCCCCATCTAAAATGTTCCAGTGCACTGCTGTGAGGATGACAAGTAATTTCCCACTCTTTCATTTTATGTCTCATAGGCATCCAGATGAGAAGATTAATGATGCCTTTCAATGGGATTTACAAACGCTACCTATCAAGTACATCGCCTCAACCTGCCATCTTTGACAACAACGCTTTATTAAAGCAGCCACTTATTAATTCAATTCCTTTTCCAAACCATTGCAGTGCATAATCTCCTGGTTCCTCACAGATGAATGTAAATTTTATGGACTGCAGACTTTACAGAGAACAGGGGCCTTGTACTGCCTGTATAACTTAGAGAAGACATGACATACATTTACAATAATATTTTAAAGATGAAACTGAGATCTGCAGTCTGTAGCTGTATAATATTTTTGTGTTGTGTTTCTGTCAGATATTGGAGCGACTGCTCGTGTTTCTTTGAGCGCCATCAAATCTGACTTTGCAACATCAAATCTAATTGCACAGTGCAAAAACTCCAGCACACCATATTCTCACTGCCATCAAAAACAAAAATCAGACCGGGCTTCTGAAGCGAAAGGAAATCGCAGCATGCTAAATCAATTTTCTACATTGTGATGAGGTCATGAATTTCAGCACGTATGAGATTGTCAGGCAGTGAGGACGCGGTACATTGTGGCGATAAAGAGAGAAGGAATGATGATCATGCGTTTTGACTAGAGGCTGCTGAGACAAGAGAGATCCCGGCAATGGAGGCAATGTTACCTCTTTGCCCTCCTCCACGTAGGGCAATGAAAAATCTATCTGCATTGCAGCACATCAGTTCGGTCGCTTTGGACCTTTGCAGTTTTCACTGGAGGAGACGAGCAGGGAAACTATAACCAACCGGACTGAAACCAATAAAAATGCTCCAAAAGCACAAATGTTCCTACTGCTGTAAACATTTTAAGTTTAAAGACATGTGCAGTGTTTACTTATGTGCATTAGTAAAATGGTCAAACTCAACCCGACAAATTGCATGCTACAGTATGAAGATGTCCAAAGAAGTTAAACTACAGTGAAGACAGATCCGGACTAAACTTTCAGTAAAGTATCATTTGGAGTCTCAGGTGTGCGTCGGCCCAGATGCCCTTCTTCTTATCAGACAAAGTCTTGATTACATGCCTCATCTTTGTCAGGTTTAATTTTCCAGCATGACTTCAGAATAGAGTTCACTGGCATCTGGCCGAACAGCTGCACGTGTATAATTGCTCTTCCAATTAATTAGCAGCAAAGACGAGGCTGAGATGATGTGTGTGGACTTCCAGGCAGCCGAGTTCCTGCTCGTACGCTCACGTTAACCTGCGCTCGTGCATCACGTCTACTGTAACATACTTTGGTCTTCACCTGCATACAAAATCAGACAGAAACTGAGGAATTAACCTGCAGGAAGCAGCTTTTCCAAAGATTTGCTCTGTGTTTAAACACACCTCTCTGCTCCCAGTGGAGCAGTTTGAGTTAAACACACCTTTAACTCGACGGTGCCTCAGTTCTAACTGTTTTGTTTTTTGTTTTGTTTTTTTCTGCCCACATTTTTAACCAAGCACAGAGACTGCACCGCTTGTCAACAAGGTTATGTCTGTAACCTGAGCAGTCTAAATAATGATATGAAGCACGTTCCTGAACTAAAATTCCCCAATAGCTGGAGATTTTAAAGTACCCAGCTCGTTAAAGTAAGCAACCATTAAATGGTCGTGGTTGTAAACTACATCTTCTGTGACAGTTACAACAAAAACACAGCCAATTATATTTTGAACACAATCAACAGTCTGTCAAAACAACCGTCGGGTTTAAATATATATATATATATATATATATAATAATTATTATTATTATTATTATTATTATTATTATTATTATTAATAATAATAATAATAATAATAATAATAATAATAATACTTATCCACCACAGCGTATGAGAACGTTGTCGACATTATCAGTTGCGTGTACAGTATAAATAGTTTTTAATTAGCATTCTGATCAACACAGAAAAGGGAAGTCAGACACCATTTTTAATTAACCTATGCAAATTAAATGATGTTTCATGTTCATAGTTTGTATTGTTTAAGAGAGCAAAACAGACACAGACTGAAAACTTACCTAGTGTGCTGTAAAATGAGGCTGCACACCACCGACTGTTCACATTCAGGCCAGTTTCGATTTTATCACCACTCATTATGCACAGTTTGTGTTTTAATGGTTGAAATTTTAATCATCTCTTCTTCGATCAATAAATATCAAATGACCAGAGTACGCAGCTCCATTGTTTTCCTGATTATCCCCATTAGTCCGTCTCCAATCCGAAATAATGATGGCTGCCAGTTTACAAATCCAAGGTCTACTGATTTGTCCGGCGTGGACTTCAGTTTGTCACCTTGAAATATTCAGAGGTTGTTGTGCAGGAAGCCGGTCTCTGTAACCTTAAATTGCCTGCTGATAGCGCGACAAATGCGGTGAGATTATAGACAGAAAACGATCCCCTCTATTCTTTTGATTATGAAACGTGCAATCAAACGCAATATTCTCACTGGAGAGAAAAGCGTTACATGACTGTTGATTAGCCCTTTTTCTACCCCCCCTTCATGCTTTCACACAAATGATCGTGTTGGTCCTGAACAGCCACAGGAAACCACAGGTTTTGTGGTGTAAATCTCTCTTGTTTTGTGGCCTCCTGCGTAGACCCCAATAATAGGCTTGCATTGTGTGTGCAGCGCGGGTGTTTTATTCACTTTTACGCTACTAAAACACTACTCAGGTTGATGCGACGCTTTGTTGAACAAAGGTACTCCTTGTGCGCCGTGGCAGAACTAGATGTGTGTGTGTGTGTGTGTGTCTTTTAAGATCTGCCACAGTAAAACGGAGGTCACCTTACTGAGACACAATCTGCAGTGGCTGTAGATTGGATTGCTGTGTCAGAAAGAAGCGGTATAATTATGAGTCTTTTCTGCCGCTTTGGAGGGAGTTCAGATCACACTCAGGCAACAGTGTGCACCATTGTTCTCCGCTGATGCTAATGGTAGTGACAGTCTGCTCATTTGAAGGGAATTAGTAAATACATTTTAATGCTGCAGCTCCAAGCTGTGTATGAAGAGGAGGACAATTATTTCTCTGCAGAATAATCAAGTGGAAAACGACATTCATACTGATATTTCTTCTTTTTTCTCCAGGAATTTGATATTGTTTATTTTGTGTCTCCTCTTAAGCAGAACTTTTTTTTTTCCTCACCTCGACTTAACTCTCTTCACCATCTTTCAGACACGAAAACACTCCCCCTCTGTAAAATGCAGCTGCTTTATATGTTAATGTGATGTTTGGAAAAAAAGCCATTGTCAACTCAGGAACTGACTCCATTCATCAGTTCGTCAGCCGAGTTGTCCCAATGCTCAAACAGTTATTTATTCAGAAGAAATGAAACACTCTATTTGAAACATCAGCAGCATACAAGCAAAATACGCATTTGTGTTCAAGTGTTTAATAGAATTAATATCTAATAAATAATTAATTAGATGTTTTTATGTGGTTAGAAAAGTATGAAATAATTGAATTAACCTGACGACGGCAGCTGGCTGATGTTCATCAACCTTTTTCTTCCTTGGTGTCAGCTCTCCCAACAACCGAGTGCCCAAACGCCAAATGAAACTCCATCTCCCATTCAGCCTTTTGGTAACAAGAGAAAAATAATATTACTTTAACAGACAGATTAAAACAGCGATGTTACAAATGTCTGTCACGTCAGACGTAGTGAAGGTAACAGCAAGAAAATGGCCTTGAAGTCGACGTAGATCAATATAAATGCTGGCATTTAATTTGCCAGGCTCTTCAAAGCTGGCGGGATGCGTAGGAACTCGGGGGCCTCCTGGTGATGAGTGTGTGATGTGTAGACCTAATGTGTCCATCATAATTCACACATCCTTTAACACAGGCTGATGCATTTTCATCAAAACAACCCCCCCTCCCCCTTCCACATGAGAAGTGTGTTCACTTCTACACACTGTAAACACTAATAAATGCATCATGTGTTACACATGATGAGCGAAGCCAGAGATGACACAACGCACAACACAATAAGCTATATCTAAGGTTTTCAGTGGTGAGGTCACATGACTGAGTCATTCATATTCTCGCATCAGCGGGGAGGAATAATTATTATCAATCACATTTAGTTACCGGCCGTTGACAGCTGAAACTTTCTGAGAGGAAAAGAAAAGAAAATCCTGTTCAGCTGAGACTGAAAATGGAGTCTCGCTTTGCTTTCGACTGCACTGCAGAATGAGGCAGACACACAAAATCAGCGGTTGCATGCGCTTGCGGTGAGAAATGATTAATGAGCGCTTCGTTCCCTGTTGCTGGTTTGTTTTCAAGTCAGCCGGTACGCCAGTGAAAAGGCTTCAAGTAGCAAACAGGCAGCATGTACTGCAAAATGCCTCCGATGACGTTGATTCTATTCTTTCTCTGTCTCTTTTTACACGACAATATTATTTGTTGGAACACATCAGCCGTTTTTGTTCTGTTATAAAAGTCGCATTTCTGTACATTCTAAATAGTTTATAAAACACATAAAGGAATAATACGAGCAGGCCTCTAAACAGACGTAGAGAGCGTGTTGTGGGGTGGGGGGGGGCTGAATACATCACAGTAAACATAATGTTGATTTTGGCTGGTGGCTCTTGTTGTCTGTGTGACAGACAGACTGCTGGCTCAATAACATCTCAGAGGAGAGTAGTTAATATTCCACGGCAGTGCCAGTTTCAATAGCTCAGGCATTTGTTAAACAATACCATCAGACGGGGAAGTGCCGTTTTCATCATACTGTATCTTTGTAACACTGTTAATTGGTCTCTGAGCAATTGGGATGCTATTTAAGACAATTTAATGACTCTCTGCAACAGAGTTTCTCAGTCTTTTCTTTGTCAGTGACTTGTGAGAGTATTTTTGTTTGTTTGTTTGTTTGTTTCTGAAAAAAGTCTCCAAACCCTGGTTGTCAAGTTTGGCAGGTGGATGTGAGTGCTTCATACTTTTGTAATCTTTCAAGAGCGTACAGCCCACTGTATTTATTTTGGATTAGATGGATAAACAAACAAACAGAGGCGTGTCAGCCTGAGAAATCTCCGGTTCCCGTATTAGATACTGTACTCACCGGAGACGGGCCAACAGCAGCAGTTTGGTGACAGAGTATCAATAATATCAGGTTGTCTTTTTCAAAATAGCCACATCACACAGTTACAGTAACATCACTTCCATGTTATTCCAGGTAATGATCAGTCGGTCCATCCATGTGTGCCGTCACCATCCAGAGACTGTGGTCCCTTTATGGTTCAATAACGTAACATCGAGATTCTGGCCACTTTTCTGCGAGCCAAAAGGCAAAGCAGTGTGCTGAGCAAACTTTTTTTTTTTTTTTTTTTTAAATCTAAGCTAGCTGTTAATGCTTTGAAGTGCAGTTTCTATCAGTTTCTATCACATTTCAGCCTCAAATATTTGCACATTCGGCCTGAGTGTACACATCTGAAAGGCCAAGGCTGAATACAGGATGAACTGCTCAGATTGCTACTTACTGCAGTTAGAGTTGACGGCAACACAAAACAATGCCGCCATGTGATGCTCCAACCCCCCCCCCCCCCCCCCCCCCGGATTTATCACAGCACCTGCTCGGGTTCGAGATGGAAACAGTGATTGTGTAGGTCTGATTCCACCAGGACGTATTTCAGATCAGTATCTACTAATGAGAAGTACGTCTGTTTCTTTAAACATTTTAAAACAACAACAACTCTGAGTTGTGTTCGCTTCACATGCTAGTTGTTGTTTTTTAATTGTTTTAGAAACAAGATGATGGATTTGACTTCCCACTGCCATTCCCAACTGCTTTACATTGGACTTTCCCATAAATATGATAAACCATTTAACAGACAGATTTATTTTTTTTTAAGATGCAAAATAGATGCCGTGCCAGCGCCAGCATCAGCTTTCATTTGCTACTCAACATACTGCTGGGGCGTTTTGCTTAACAAATCAGGGAGGAATCTGGACTCATATTTCAGTATCGCCAAGTTGTTGTATTATTTTTTTTCCTACAATGACCCATTTTTACTTGCTTCAACTCCACAGCAGGAGCGAACCTCAGCAACAATTAATTAACAGGAATTAGTAACATTAATTAGAACAAAACGTCGAGGAACTCATTAGTGTGTTATGGATATATTTCCACAGAGAGTCAACCAATTGAACTCAAAATTATAAACAGCAGTTTACGTGGATAGAATGAAGAAAAAATTTTGATTTAATTGAACAAAATTGAGCAAACAGAGGACACTGAATCAACTCAGGAAGCGCTCTCCTTTTTCATTTTCACCTTCATAATTCACGTGAATGTCAGTTGACAGCTGATGGCGTCAGGTGTGTCACATCGGTTGATGCACACTAATTGCATTTTACCACCAGAAGTACTTCATCATTACAAGCCACACTTACATTAAGTCGTGTAATTATAAATGTAAATTTCATGACTACAAGCTCATTACTGCAGACTTTATTACATTATATAGAGAACTCTTTGGCTGCTGGTTTTTATAATCATTTTCTTATTTCCTTTTTCTAAAGGAAGCAGCGCTAAAAAGAGGAAATTAAAACGATTTGTTTCACTAGCTAGTTATTTTTCATAAGATTTGCCCTTCCTTCTGGAACAAGGCGGTGAAGGTGCTTTTGGAAACTGTTCTTCTCTTTTCCAGTTTGGGGAGGAAATCGCTGTGAAAGTTGAAGAAACAGAATGAAGCTGATTTAGTGCAAGTCATGTCATCATTTCGTTTTAACCACGACAGCCTTTGGTGGGTCAACTGTCCGATAACCATTATCTTTAGTTCAGACATTCACATCCTCCTCACAATGAACTGAAGCGGCTCTGGTTCTCTGATCATTCAAAGCGAATTGTCCAAATTTGGTTGATGATCCATTACCTAAAGAACTAACGACATTCCCGTCAGTCTCAGGTGTACTTTGTGTTTGGTACTGAGCAAGTTAGCATTTATCCTCCAGCTTGTCAGAGACCCAACCTTGGCTTTGGACTCTGGAGGTGTGTTCAGACAGAAGGTGAAGTAAATCTCCGCCTGGCATCATTTGAATGATTTGTATGATTTTTTTTTTTTTTTTTTTCCGAGCTGCAAGCTATCAAGCAGCAGCAGCAGCAGCAGCTCTGTCTCGTGGGAGTGTGTCTCTCTCTGTGTTCATCTCAGCCATCTCACCAGAAACCGGCTCTTTCTTTCGTTTCCCTCCGGTCTCTTTCCTTTATTCTTTTCCTCTGTACATCTGCAGAGCTGATTCTGAGATGTTGTGCATTTCTACTTCCTTTGTGCTCTGTCTGAATGCAACGTCTTGTCGAGCTGTAATGTAACGAAACTCAGCCAGTTCGACTCGTGAACACGTTGTGCAAACGACTTGTGACTCAACTTGTCCAATTTTGGTCCTGGAGAGGCTGTGAAAGGAATCGCTAACCTCTGTGGCCCGAGGAATTCATGAAGGATGAGACTTTTCTTACCACTTTATTTAATTATTTTATCTCTTTTATTTATTTATATATATATATATATTGAATGTTTGACAAAGCCTGTCTCCCCCGTTAGTATCCTTTGTCAAGGGTAGCCATCGTTCCAGTACAGTATCAGGTCAGGCTGTGACGTCGGGGAGGACAGGAGCTTCCTACAGCACGCGTGGTGTCAAGTCGCACCATCATGTCTTAATTTACGGAGGATCAGTGTGAGAAAAACGTGCTGCAGCTATTTGACATCACTGGATGAGCTGATATTGATGTGTGTGATGTAAATAGTAGGAGCGATGATCAACCTGTACCTTAACCTATGTATTTCCAATGTTATTCATATATACTGAAGGACTAAAGATTTCCCAGACTGCAATATGGATTTTTACTTCATCTCATTTATTTTCAGCAATCCCTTTATATTTTACAGTAAGTCAGATTATTTCAGTGTATTCTGTTACAAAAAAAATGGAGTTACTGCACATATTTAGAGCAGAGCAGAAGAAGCAATAATAGAGACATTCATTCCACCTACAACTGGTTGTGGTTGAACTGTGTTGTGATATCCGTCTTAGCCGCTGATCTCTTGTGGGATTTAGAGTGAGGAACAGCACAAGATAAATAGCATTCCAGCCAAGCACAGTCTTCTGTTATCCACTGCCGTGTTGGTGTTGATTTCATTGTACCGCCTTAAAATAAGACCCCGCGATAGATACGATGAATTCCAAAGACAAATCAGCATCGCGACAAGCATGAGCCCATTTAGTTTAAGTCTGAGATATTATTTCATGTTGGACTAAATTTGAAACAACCTCCAGATTAGAAGGAGAATGCTAATAATTGGATAAAAATGTATAAATTCAGTGTCGGTCTATTGAATTCCATTAAAATGTATGGTGACGAATAACCCAAGAGACAATTTTCTTCAGAAGAAATAGGTCACAGATTCAATTACAGTCACTGAAGCATGGACTCAATCTATCATGCCAAATTAAGTGCATTTTAGCAACCTACTTTTCTCTGAGAATTTTATAGACACATTCAGTCAAGTGAAGAGATTCTGCTGAAACAAAATTATATCGGCTTTTTCTTTCTCTTTCTAATTTATAGTGGTTTTAAATAAATAAACTTTGGAAAATCATTTTTTCTCCATAGAAAGCTGTTAACTGTGGGAGCCGAGTTTATCTGTCTGAGGAGGCGAGCGCTTCGCCTCTCTCCTTCTCATTCTTATTATAAGTTAGTTTTGCAGAGATTGCTGCTCACTTAAATCCGACCAAGTTTCAACTGCGGTGGAACCAAAAAGGGAATCAAATGGCGTCATTTATCAAATTGTGTTTGGGTCACTGCAAAATGTACACTATACAGAGTGACTTTGGTTATATTTATGCGAATGGTACACAATATATATCTATATGTATCTATATGTATGTTTACTCTAAATATAAAGTGTCTTGATGTAACTTTGTTATGATTTGGCGCTATACAAATAAATCTGATTTGATTTGATTTGAATATATATTTATGTATATCTTTGATATTTCAGATGAAGATATAAAACATTAACATTGAAAATATTTAACATTAATGCTGCTTTCTGTAACAAATGTCCTGGTTACTCAGGAGAATCTATAGTTCTATCTATAATTTGGAGTGTTATTCACTTGGGAAAACCTCGGAAAGGTTTTGCACTTAGACATTGTAGGTAAATTCTACAAAGGAGATCATTAAGTACACTTTACTTGTGGATATAAGTTTCTTTTACTAGCAAACTTCAGGTAATCTACTGATGATTATTAATATGGTCTTTGAATTTTAACACAGAACTACTAAAACCTACTTGGTATTTCTCCGTTCATGTGCAATGACTATGAAACCTTGAATATTATGTGAAACATATATAGTTTTACTTGAAAAATTCCAGTTCTCACTGATACTTATAATTAGAAAGTAAATATTGTGACAGTTAACTTAATAACTATTATTACACCACAAAATCATTTTTTTTCAGTGTAAAATCAAACACAAGAAAGGCCAAGAATATTTTTCTTTTCTCTTGGAATCCTTAACTGACATCTTTTGTGCCATCTGCTCCAACTCAGCCAGCCGTGAAGAGTTTTAAGTCGATTGGTAGATTTTTCTTTTTCCTTAGTTTCATCTTGTGTGCTTTTTTGTTTTGTCTGTATTTTTGGTTCAAAGCACAAACAGCAGAATCTTAAAGAGACGCCTGTTCTACACTTTACCAACAAAGGCATTTAGATTTGATTATTGTGGGTTGCAGCCATGAGATCAAGTAGACTGCATATACTGTAGTACACTTTCAATATATTGTATATATGTTATATTGTTTTTCCTTGACTTGGATTGGAAATTTAATTTTCTAAGGAAAAGGTCACACCTACAGTTTTGTCCACTTTAAAGCAAGAACTTGGCTAATATAATCTTTTTCCACTTAGTATTCATGAGTACCATAGCTAATAAATGCCTGTAAACAAGTGTTGACTGGATGGTACAGTTTTAATTATTCGTCATTAATTCCCCTGATAACTTTTAAATCAACCTAATGTTTATTAATGTTTTAGTAAACCATAGGACCTGGTCATATTGGAAATGATAGCCCATTGGATTTAGTTATTCTGCATTATTTAGTGATTATTGTACTTTAAGGAAATGCCTTGAGGAGTCATAATCACAGAAAACCCTACAATTGACTAATATCTTCTTTAACGTTCATTAATGGTCAACATTTTAGTGGAAGACAAAGCCCTGTGCAGAAGAGCTCGTGTTCAGATGAATACAATACGACACATTGTTTAACTCAGTGTGAGGACAAATTAAGGCAATTTGGTAAGAAAGAACAATTACAACAGGACACTTCTAATTAAGCCTGAGTTTTAAAAAAGTGTGTAATTACCACCTTTAAGTGAAACTGATGTTACAGCTGTAGGATAACTGCAGAGTGATCAGCGCTCCAGTTGTTTCCAGTTTGTTGTTGTTTTTGGGTATTTAATTTTGAAAAGGTGTCACTGAAATCAGGATTTCATACAACAACACAGTCGGTATTTTGTTGTTAGGTTTTCCTTTCGGCACTGAGTTCATCGAGATCAGTCAAAACACGGAAACCCCCCAGCTGGATGGGAAAGACCGTGTCGGTCATTTAACCACATGAATTTATGACAAAGACATGCTGAGTGTAAGAAAAATTTGATTTGCAGAATTATATTATGTTTGTCAAGTAATTGTATGTTAAGTTCTCTTAGTGTTGAAGAATACAGAAAAGGAATATTTCCAACTATACTGTGATGATTTCTGTTGAAGCTGCTCCAATCAGTGGCTCAGGCTGAAAAGAGCTCGATCAATAATTCACTAAATAACTCAAATAGCTATCACATCACCTTAAAATTCTATCTTTGGAGAGTTTGAGCATCTTGTCATTCATTCTTTGATTTTCCAGCCTGCAGTCTGCCTTGGTTTTGGTTTTTGTCAGTGAAAAGTTTTATAATAAGATTTTAACTTCAGGAGCTGGTGGAGAACAAATCAGAGTTCAAAGGGGAGTGAATACTGCTTTGACTAATTCAAGATTTTCTAGTTATGTTTAGTCAGCCTGGCAAAAATCATTTCATGGTTGCACTGGAATTTCAGTTTTAGTTTCTGACACTCTTAAAGTCAATAAGTTTAAATTACCCTTTGGACACTGTTAAGCAGTGCACATTGTTCTATAACTATCGTTTAGTTCCTAATAGTGAATTTGTTGTGCAGGTAGTGGTCGCTTTAAGAAACAGGTGGGTAAATACAGGAAGTAGTTCAGGCAAAAGAAGGAAGAGAACAGTCTGACTGTCTGTTTCCATCCGCAAACATTTGCTGACATCTTATTCCACACGCAGCATCGTGGGTATGTACGATGTAATGTTCTACTATCATTTATTATTTATAGTAGAAATGTTCTCTTGTATAATTTAAACACACAACAAACCAATTGTAAGTTGATTTTGTGATGCAAGATGGCTGCCAAGCTGATCTCAGTCGATTTAGTTTGTTATATTCACGATGACACTTGACACGTGATATATATGTAAATATGAGTGAGCTGTAAAGAAGTAATTTAATTCACGATGATAGCATGTTTTCAGTGTATTTACAGGAAGAATAATTTTTCATTTGTTTGCGGTTTCTTATCTACTCAATAAACCTGAGGACAAACTGATGAGCTTCTTCAGAGTTTTGATGAACAAAAAATGTTTAACTCGCTGCCAATATTTCTTCGGCACGTATATTGAGGGCGGCATACATATATTGTTCATATTCATTTCTTTTATTTTCTTTTATTTTCAAAGGTTCACCTGAAAAGACCAAACACATGCATATATCTTTATCTCCGTGCCATCAAGCTCAACCATCGTAGAAAAAACTTACAATCACATATTAGAAGTTTTAATGTTCATTGACTTTGATGACCAGCAAGAAGAAGGTACAGTAATAAGAGAGCGATACATGATTGTGTTTTCAATCAACAGAGCACATCAGCAGAGCTTCATGTTTACTCTGCTTTAATTACTTTACTAGAGAAATAAAGATGTTTATTATAAAGATGAAATGTGCCGCCCTGTGCAGCAGCAGTATGGCTCTCTTATCTGCCTGAATAGGTTTTTGATGATAAACCTGTTTAGACACATTAAATAATCCTGCTGTCTTCTGAAAAAAAAAAAAACAACAAACATTTAAGGCTCACATGAAGATAGAAACTGTATCAGACCCAAGGCATCAATTTACTGTTGGTTTTATTTAATTTGTTCTGTGGGCCTGACAATAGGAGCAAAATGATAAAATTATATTTCCAGACATTATTTGTGTGAGAGTGGAGTAGTCCTTGTTCACTGGGAAAGTTGTTTTAAGAACTATAATTCACACTGGACATATATATTTATATCAGCCTAACTTATCAGTGCAGGAGTACTGAGTGAAGTAGATTTGCTGAATATTAAATGTGGTGTTTTTGGCCGTTTGCCTCGTCCTAAATTTATGCTACTAGACTACTGATGTGAGAAAATGAAGATGCTTTTTGATGTAGTTTGAACAAGTGTGTGACCCACACACTCCAAGTCCAAATCAAATAGATGCAAAGCCCATAAAAGACTTTTGAATATAACTTCTGTGCAGGGACTCAGCTGAAATGCCATTTAGAAACACTTTTTTGGATAAGATAAAAATGTTTAGTAAACGCAGCTCAGACTCACAAAGCAATTTCACAAAGGCGTGCACAGTTGGGTGTCATTGAGTGGAGTGATTCATCCACAATTGACTCTCGCCTCCAAACCAAAGCCATTTATTGTCTAGTGATGATCAGAAGAGGTGAATGTGAGTTCTCGTCATCATGTTGTCATGTATTAAGATGCACCAACTTTTCTCATGTCCATTGTTTGAATGTTGAAATGATTGGTTGCCATGGTTTTGACCAACACTGACCATCTGAAATGAGCCCGGTTCTTCTTTGCCCCGCTTTGCACTCTGACTCAGGCATTTCTCATATTTCGTCAGAGTGAAGTTACTGAAGTGCAGAACACTTTTGGTGGAAACACTTTTGGTGTTACATTTGGCTCTTTTTCCGTTTTCTGTTTGAACTGGAGCTTGTACTGTACTGTGCTGGATATTCTGCTCCAAAGAAAGCTCCATAAAGAGACGGAGGGGGGGTCGGCGGGGTTAATAATTCATGATTCCAGATTTAGATTCATGCTTCACTGCTCAGAAACTGGAAATTCTCCACTAGGTTACTTTGCAAAAGAGCTGTGAATCAGCTTTTTTTTTAAGTTTGATGTACAGTTAGAACATTTTTTACCAAACGTGATATATTGTTGATCACTTATCACTTTATTTGAAATGTAACAGAGTGAGCACTGAAGTGTGCAGTGCCTCTTTCTGTTTTTAGGCTTAACAGCTGACACATTCTGAAAACAGCTTCCTGCAGGGAGCCTGATAACATGATAACATGACAGTATATACTGTCATGCATTGTATATGCCAATTTTTAAGGTATCACAAAGAGCAAGCTCTCTTTATGTCTCTTCAACAGTTGCACAAAACATGTAAAACGTTATCTTCAGCTTGCATGATACAGTATTCCCTGTTAAGGTGTCAGTGCCAAAAATCCTTGTTAGAAAGAGAAAGAACATCCATCATTCAGGAGACACCTAAATACTTAATGCTGCATTATTTGATTTGTCCTAGCTTCTCAGACAAACACAGCGCTTATTTGTTTGTCCACTCAACGTTACAACATTAATCAAGTTACAATGTTTGGTGTAATAAATCCTCTAACTAGTCATAAGGTGGGTCTGGTTTATGTATCTGGCCTAGTTTCATTTTAATGAAATGAACATGATTGAGGAATATGCACCAGTCAGTTTGCTCTTTCTTGTGCTAATGCAATGTAAATGGAGCAAAATAATCTGCAGTGAGTAATGTCTGTTTACGTATGCATCATGCATTCAGTGTTTGGTTTCCCTTGCATGCAAAGTATTACCTAGGTAATTGATTTTGCAAGGTTCATTAGGCACAATTTGTATATCAGATGGGCTGGAAAAGAGAGTTGTTGATTAGTTAGATCTTGCTTTCGGAAATTGCTTTTTTCACATTCTTATCTCCGTTGCAACCCTAATGGCCTCATACTTTGTTAGTTTTGCTGTGTTAATAAAGTAACACTGGTGAATCCCAACAGCTTGTTTTGTATTCACACATGGTTTCATTGAGGGTTTTGGGGGTTTTTTTTTGTTGTTGTTTTTGTTTGTTTGTTTGATTGCCTTGTTTCTGTTATGTCTGGTGGGTCTTAAATAGACACAATGCTCAGGTTCATCAAAGATAAAAATGTACCTGAAGTTATATTCACACACACACATTTCCATTCAGTTCCATTTGACATCTGAGACGTTGGCATTTATTGCTACACACTCGACTGTTACTCCTGTTTATGTTTCAACATTACGCCTCCGTGTTTCTATCATTTTCACGGTAAAGGAAAATCATCATGCCTCAGAAAATGCAATAGTAAATTCAACACAGACAGTTATTTGGTTCAAAGGTTGAGAGTGGACCACTTATGTCAATGACCTCTTGGTCTTTGGGTCAGTGCTGCAGCTCACTGATGGTTTCTCCAGGGACGAGGAGGCGGGCGGGGGCGGGGGGGTGAAATATAGAAGGAGAATCCGAAAACTGGACCACAAGAGGATTTTTGGAGATAAATGATGGCTCGCTCTTTGTTTTTCTTTTATCCATCTCAAAGCAAATAGCACTCATGTATTTGAAGAAAAAACATTAATCGTACTCATCCTCCTAAATGCTCTTATCAAAGTTTGCCCTTCATGAGCAGACAGATAGGTAATATAAGCCGTCTTGGACAACAGGATACTTTCCAGTAATCATATTTTAGTTCAGCCTTCAACGATTGCCTGAACAATGAAACTGTATCTATCATGGATCTAAAAAGGTACTAATGCTTTCACTGCGCTGGTCACATTTCATTCCCCCGAACGGTATAGTCCGGGTTGGTGTTTGGGCTCTCTTCCTTTAATAATTTTGTGCCCTGTTTCCAGCAGTAGATGACAAGCACCGGCTTTCACTTGCAACCAGCAGATATTTCACCATTTCAAGGGCCCCTTCAACCTCTCAAAGGTCCTTTGCTGATGTTTGCAAAACCATTAGTGCTTCCACACAGCACCTGGCAGTTTAATAATTCTGTACTCCGACAGACAAAAATAAATCTCACAGATTGGAAGTGAAGTGTAGGCATTTGCTTTTGGAGGGAGTTAGCAGCAGAAGACCTCAGTTTGAAGCTCGAAGATTGCCGAACGCCATAATGCTTCAGCACAGAGCCAGAGGAACTGTTTAAATGTGTCTGTATAGCACCGAGCTGGTTCTGTTGTTTTGCAAGAAAACTTATTTTCAGAATCACAGAGGATCCGTTTTATGAGAACAGTTTTTTAGTTCCATTCTGGCTATCTTAATGGCTTATCTCTGTGGTGCTTTAGTATTTGCAAGCTCAATTTGTTGGCTCATGAGCCATCTTGGCAGCATAATGTTCTTTCTCCTCCACTTATTAATAATAAGCCTGACTTCCTGTCCCTCTGAGCTACTCGCTTCTCATGTTGCTTTGTACAACATGACAGACTCTTACAAACATGGTCTGTTTTTAATGTATCGCTTGGTTTAAAGTTAATCCATCAACATACCGCAGCGTGTCACAGCTGAAGTCTTTAGGAATCACAAATGCTTCCTTAGATTTGAGTAGTGTGTTTTCAAATGTAAGTGTAATATTTTACAGAGGTCATGGATGGTATGTGTCCATGTGTCCATTTTTACAATGATATGTGCAACAAGACATTCTTATAGTGCAAAGGTTGTTACGACAAGTGAGGAACACAGCATATAATTGAGTTGGCATCCACTGGAGTCATAGTAAAAAGAAAATTATTAGCTGGTGAACTCTTAAAGTAAATCAACAGTACAACTACAGCTCCCATAAAAAACACAAAACAAAAAAACAACTGAAGTTGCAATGCTGCTGGTAGTCCAAAAATATGAGTCCACTTCGCTGAGGGGTCAGATTTTAATGCCATATCGAAAAAAAGAAAGACCCCAAATTTCTAGTTGTAATTTCTTCTTTTCTGAAAACCTTTCCGTGTTTAGTGTTCAGAGAATCAAGCTCACGGACTTCAGTTTAATCTGCCAATGTTTCATCTCAACAGCTAATCACTAGCTTTACCATTTTACTGCGGTGTATGTGAACTAACAATATTGTTGTTAAATCGTCGCCATGTCACATACAGTATGGAGAGATGTTATATTTATACTGTATTTTTCACATATCATCTTTGGTATAATTAGTGAATTCCTATTTATACTTCTTGTCATAACGCAGTACATAATGAAAAAATATGAATATATTCATTCTTTAATGTTTATATCCAAGGAACAAGTGACACCAGTCTGAATGTCGAACAGTCATAATAACACACAGCCAGTGTTTGTCTGACACCATTGTTTTGTCGTGTTTGCAAAATACTTGGCACCAAAATGATTTTCTTTATTCACTCACTGTGTAACACACACACACACACACCCAGGTGAGACAAAAGGTAGAAAATGACAGGTCAACTAGCAATATGGCAGCAAATGAAGCTGGTGTTTATCTCCAAAGACCGCTGCTGTCTGTCACTGACAGGGTGGTTATATGACTTTGTTTGGTTTGGAACAAATACACTGATTGACACCCAGCGGCGATAACAGACCAGGAAGTAACACAGCGGAGTTTGTACAGGTAGAAAAATTCAGCTAGCAGATGTAAACAAAGAAGATTTAAGAAAAGAGAAGAAGACATCAAAATACCCATAATGCCACAAGGTAAGAAATATTAAATGCCAAAAAAAAAAAAAAAAAATGAAGACAAGAAAAATACAACATCTGACTCAGATCCTGTGCACATTAAGCAGGCTGAGAATACCTTATGAAGTCTGTTTGGAGTCTGTTCCTCTGGAGTAGAGTGCCTCTTTTCCTTGAAGATCTTATGTATTCAGCACAGAAAGGACATTAAAGCGTGCGTCCTATTTCGGTGATTTTCATGCTTTCCGATAAGTTAAAGGATTACATGTTTCTCCGGGGGCTGAGACGATTTTTCAAAACCTTTGTCTCATACAAGAACACTCTGAATAATGGCTAAAATGTGACTTTACTTATTTCTTGACATATGTGTATGTCCTATAAGAGCTATGTTTATTATTTATTTGTGGAAGGAGATAAGAAGGGACACATACATGCAGTATGTTGTGCACTAAATTACATACATACGTGTGCGTGTGTGTGTGTGTGTGTGTATTAGGAGAAATCTGCTAACTCTCATGTCTAAGGTATGTTAGATTGTTTTGAAAGAGCATTATATGAATGGATTGGGACTGTATCATATTTCAACCCTTGATGCTGAGACTGGAAGAACACCACAGCCAACCTGATTAGAGCAGCACATGAAATATGTAACTTGACTTCTTATTCCTCTGAGCTATTTTTGTCAGATCTTCGTGTCCACTTAGCTGTGCAGGTTAATTGTCTCCTCATTTCAGTCTCTGCATGTGATGCAACTTAAAAGGGACATGATTACAAATTCAAATGCTAATTTCCTCTGAGGCTTAAGAGGTGAAAATGCATAAAACACGCATGCTAGTAGTAACTATTTATATGCAAGGTTATTGGAATAGGGAAACAAATTAACCAGATATCACTCTGGATTATGTGAACATGACAAACTGCTGTGGCGGCGCCTCTCGTTATGTGCAGATACTTCTGTGAGAGCAAGCACAGCAGAGTGGAAGGGTTTTAACACCGTAGGATAAGTACAGTGCAGCGAGGTCATACCCCAGAGCTACAAGAGCTGACCCTTGAATCGTAGGACGCTGTGGTAATCCATTAGAGGGATCACGGACACACACTACACAGCAGCCTGCACATAGTTAGATGCAGTGCAATGAAAATAATTGTCTTCATTCTGCTTGCCACATGTGTAAAGATTCACATTCCCCCGCTGGCACCCTCCACTCAATGTCTGATAGCTAATATAAGCTAACAATTGTGCTGTTGATCTCTGCAGTGCCAGTGGCATTAGATTAATTGGCGGGATATACTGTTGTGTTAGCGTGTGATATACTGTTAATGGGCACTGTATACCAAATTGTTAGCAACTTTTAATGCAATAAAGGTAGAACCACATTATCTGTCATATTTGCAGATATAATGGATAAATAAATATATAAATGGACCAGACTGACAGCAAACTGGGAACATTTCTTAGCCAGTTCAAAACATTTTCCCTGCAATCAACCATGTGGATGTATATGATTTTTCTGTTCTTCTGTCAGATGTCCTCACATTACTGTCACTCTCATTTTCTGTCTGTCTCCATGCAGATCAGAGAGCTGCATGTCTGCTTGTGTCACAGCTGAAATCCGTCATTCACACTGGAACACTGCACACAAAACAAATACAGTAGGTGTTAAATTTAATGAGCTCTTAATTGATCCTTGACTTCATGCTAAACATCCTTGAGATACATGTGGACATAATGATAACTTAGAAATTGTTTCATACCCAGTAAATAGATAACCATTATTTCTCTTAGTATGATACCTGTAGCTTTATATTTTATAGCGTATAACAACAACTTTTTATTGTAACTGATGTATGTGAACTGGAGTCAGGCCTCGTCTGCATGGAAACATAAACTTCATTATATGAATAAGCTTTTATTGTGTGTAAATGTACAGCCTATGTTTGACATTTTCTGTTTCATATACTGTAATAAATCAATCTGACTCCAACTACAGCTTTACACACACACAACACAATTTTTAATTATTTTCCAGCATTAGTGATTTCATTTCCGTCTCCATGAAGACAAGAAAAAAAAAAAAAAAAAACTTTGGCCACAGTATACAGTACTCTGGGCTGTATGTGAGGAGAGATCTGACTGGTGCCGAACACAAGAAGTACACAACACTATCAGTCAAACGTGTTTGATTTTCTTTGCCTTACAGTATGTATCACATACAACATAACCATTCTTGTTATACCAACATAACACGATGTAAGATTTTTTTTCCCCTTTCCCGTTTTGATTTCAGAATCCAAGCAACATGAGCCCACTTCATGGCTTTCTTAGCTTCCCTAGTAGCTAAGTAGCATATTTAAGTGAAATAAATAGGCTCCATCTTACTACATGTACTATGCAATAGCTTCATAATTGATACCTTTACAAGAATAAACCAATTTATTGGTTGATCAATGGCAACTGGTAATGATTTGAGAATTATGCTAATATTCTATTGATTTTGTATCTTTTTTTTTTAATATGGTCTGTTGAAGATAAATCGTCTTCAGTGTATCAGGTAAGGAGTCAGTGATGGGGTTCAACAAAGACTCATTAATGACGACAATCCAGACAAATTACTAAATTATCAAAAGCCCCCAAGTGGCTCAATAAGACACGGGAGAGTTTCCTGGATGCCCCCCCCCCCCCCCCCCGCACCACCACCAACGATCAACACGGGTCACTGATGCAATAAGAAGTTGTGTGGTGGCAAAAGTCACAACCAAATCAGGAGAGAAGCGAACAGAGTCAAGTGAAAAAGATTTCAGACCTGCCGCGGAGAAATTACCATAAAGTAAAGAATAACATAAACTGCAGCACACACATTTTGTCTAATGAAAGGAATATAAATGTTTCTAATGGTTTTTCTTTTTAAAAAATGGCTAAATAAACATGACAAGTCTTGGTAATTCCTTTATAATAATTCCTAATTATTTCTGTGGAATATTATGAGCATAGCGCCATAGATAAACAGAACCTATTGATTCAAATGGGGGTCAGATTTGATTAACTTAATGAAAGGGTGATGATGGTTCATCTAAAGGTTAATGTTACCTGTAAGTAAACCTCACACTGTTATATTTTATCACCATTAAGTAGGATCCAAAAAAGAAAAACTCAACGTGTCAATTCAAAAACCCCAACATTGACAAAAACAGAAAAATTATGTTGTAACCAAATAAGAAAATAAAGTGCCACCTTGTAATTGGTTTGTGTTACTGTATGAGCCCACTGCTCTTTCTCTCACTCTCTTTGTTTCATTTTCAGTTTGTACACCCCCTCTCCCTTTCTTACTCTGCCTCTCTCTCTCTCTTACTCATACACATGCGACGTTTGCACACAGACTCATGTACACACATTGACACAGACACACACATACATGCACATACACAAACGCAGAGCCCTGCTGCACCCTGTTTGCAGGGAATTTAATGGTTTCATGAACATCAGCCAGGGTCATGCTTGGGTCACAGCCAATTTATCTTAGCAATGCACAGTGAGGGGGCTGTGTATGAAAAGCATCTTTACATTAGCTCGGGGTTGTAATTGATTAGCTAGCTTGTGTATATAAAATAGATTGCAGTTGTACTGTGAATAGGGAAGAATGTGATCAGATTGAGTCTTATTCTCCTGACAGGATATAATCATTTGCTCTGTACTGTGCATTGTTCTTACACTGTAGTCTCCATTATTCACTTTCCTGTTAGCATTTTTTTTTTTTTTTCATTCTGGCTGCTGCAACCACTAGCAAAATACACAGTTTGGACATATTAGAAAATTAAGACAAGCAGACATGGAGGCAGGCAGACAGACAGGCAGACAGAACATTTGGTAGTTTGTCGGCAGACATATGGAGGGAGGGACATGTTTGACTTGAGCTATAAAAAGCAAACCAAACAGCCCTTGAATGAGGCAATCCTTCCCGCCCATGTGGGTCACTTTGCTGTGTACTGAATTAAAAAACATACAAGGGTCTGTTTACAATACGACCCTTGATGTGAGGCTTCAGTTTCTGAAGACGCTATATGAAATGAAATCATGGCACACTTGGATGCTGCTGTCTTGAGACCTACTGTATCACTCTGTAGTCCCTCTTATCAGCTTGATAGAGCAAAGCTCACACTGTATCTTTATTTGATTTGCTCTCCTCTGACATGCAGTGTGCTGTTTTAATCATATAATGCAAATTCTGTAGTCCTGCACAACAGCCTTACCCTGGCATTTTCAATCTGCATTTACCTCTTTTCTCAGCTGACAAGCAGCTTCATTGTTTATTCGTCTGGTATCTCTTTTGTTGGCATGCTCAGTCTCCCAGCCAATCTTATCTGGGCTTGGACAAAAGCCAATTGCAGATATTTATAAGGAATGGAATTGCATTAATTAAGTTCCGGTAACCTAATATGTTGAAACGCAATATGGTAAAATCAACCATTGGCATTTCCAGTATGTGGTTGAGGCTCAGGCCTCTGCATATTCCATAAAAGCACTCTGGTAATCTTCCCCACTGGAAAGAGCAGAGGCCTTTGTGTCTTTTGTGGTGACACAGACTCACCACAAGGCAAGCTTACGTCTATGTCCTGGTTTGGTAATGACTTCTTGTGTCTACTCACAGTTCTAAATGCATTCCCATCTGTGAAATGCCAAACAAATTAAATCTAACGCACGCCGACTAGATGCAGTCATACTGCTCATTATGGCCATTAGAAGCCAATGAGGTATTGCAAATATTTTATTGCCAAATTTAATGAAGCTGCAGTCCTCCATTTGGATTTCTGGGATATTTGCATATGCCAGCTCTGTAATAAAGCTATCCTGCAGACCCTTTTCCACTTTCTTGGCATGGGCCAGGTGTATGCGAGCAACTTTAGTCCTGTGGTGCATGCAGATCAAAAGTGTATATTAGATTACAGCCTCCATATACAGGTCAGATTGGATGATTATCAGTAATAGCAAAAGCTGTGCAGCTAAAGGCCTATGGAGGAGTGGTTAAGGCAAATCTACGCAGGTTCACAGGTTTCTACCCCAAAGGCCAGATTTCACCATGCCTAATTGAGTTGCAGATGTAATACATATTTATGTTCTGAGAAGCTTTGTGGGATGCATTTCCAAAATGGTCTTAAAGCTCCTGATTCATTTTGTTTTTGGCCACTGTATGGTTAGACTGTTTGCGTGCCTCTTTTTGCATACTGGATAATAAGGTGTTCTAATACTGAATTAGTGATTAATCACTGCTGTATTTATTTAATTTTTTTTAGCCAGTGCTTTAGTTAAGGAAATGCTGTTGACTTAAACAATGGCAGCAGCTCAGGGGCCAGTTCTCCCAGCCGCGGTGCTACACTAGTGCCATCCAGTGGAATGTGTAAGAGATGTCGCTGTTGCCAGGGAAGATAAACAGGTATCATGCCTCACAGCTAGCATTAACCATGAGATTTGTAAAGCTCCCCAGGCCAAAACCATGATGGAGAGAGAGCTCTAATAACACAGACACCCACCAGCCAACGCTGGGAGAGAGTTGTTTTTCTGAGCAGGTGTAAAAAAGAAACTGAGTGGCACTTATATCTGCACAGCAAGATCATAGTTCAGGCTAATAGATATAAAAACCAAAGGAAAACATGTTAAAGCTCATATGAATATAAACATATATGTTATTATGATATGCAGTCTTAAATATGACAATTTCACACAATGTCAGATAAACCCTTTTTTCTGTCTCTCTTTTGTGACGAGACAAGAGCACCATCATGTGGTCATCTCAGGCTAAAGCACAAGATCGGCACCAAGGGAAGGTGTGATTTAACAGTTAAACTCAGATTAGCAAAGTGAACATTTATTCTGCAGATACATGCAGATTCACAAACGCTGATCGTGGCACCATCTGAAAATTCAGACTGGCTGTATTTTTATGTACCGTCATCAATCAATTATGAGAAAAAACAAAGCCAGATGTTATGGAAGCAATATACTACATGATGTTGTATATTGTTTTTCATTTCGTCCCGTGGCACTGTGGAGGTAAGATAGATTTAGTGGAGGTATTCAGTTGGATAATTTACTTTGTGTTATATAAAAGGCACAGACCGTGTGGATTATTCCTCCAAAAATAAGTGAACTCATCATTTATTCATTATGTCCTCCTGCAGTAGTGCTTTTCTTCTCTTCTCACCACTGTATGATATTGACATACTTTTTCTCGGGTATATTATGGAAAGAGAAATGTCTGTTGTTCGGTGTGAAACCAATGTAGTAAATCAAATTTCTGGCAGCACAGCCCTTTCCTTTAAGCGCAGCAATGTAAAAAAAAAAAAAAAAAAAAGACCAAAAAAAAAGTGGAGCAATATTTGAGTTGCTCTGTTCTGCTACAGTTTTGGCATCTTCCAGCTGAGGAATGTTGCTATGAGGTGGCCTTCCTGTCCCCAGGTAAGCCGTACATCATCTTTTGTTTACTGGGGAAGCCACCATTATTCTGAATTTGCTCCAATGTTACTGCAAGAGTTAGCAGCAGTTGGTCCAATATATTGGTTTCTCTGCACACAAGACTGTGAAAGTGAACTGCTATTGCTCCTCTGTCTAAATACCCTCAAGCAAGGCACTAAGAAGAACTGCTCTATGTTTAATGGTACAATTCAGTGGCTGTATTGAGCTATGCTACTTATCGGGTCTAAATATAAACAACAAATAAAAAGTGTGTTGTTTAAAAAGAATGAAGAAAGTAGAAAACTTTCTTTGGATAAAACAAACAAACAAAAAAAAAGAAATCTTTCAGAAATGTGTTGCAGGCAGCACAGTACACACACAGCAGGAGGGCTGGAGCCTGCTGGCACGATGAATCAACACTTTGGCTTTCAGAATGGGAACTACAATATCTGTACCTGTCAGTGGGACACTTTCCATAAAACACAAAAATTAAATTCACATTTCAAACATAGTAGTCAGTTGTGTGTACAGTATCTGTATATATATATTTATATATACTGTATTATATACTGTATGCACACACACACACACACACACACAACACACACATATATATCTATTGTTTTATAGTATGTGGTATAGTTTGCCATACTGTATACCTATATATGTTAAAATATATACATCAACCTCACATTATAGGATTTGTAATGATTGCATAGGTCCACATACAGTAAGCAGCTGCAGAGAAAGAGGAGTAAGAGCATTTCAGCTGAACATGTTCGCCTCTGCATTAACTCCATATGAAGAATACACTTCTAAAAGTTTCACTTTTGTGTCATTGTCCTATTTTTAAAAAGTGCTGTCGTTGCACATATAGTTTCACACTCATACATTTTACCAAATGAAACATTGATGTTCCCTCTAAAGCCTCCATCCTTCTTACTACATGTTTCACAGACAATAGCACTTTGCCAGCAATTTGTTTCAGCCGAGATGTATGGTGTGGTAAATATTTAAAATCAAATTTGGCAAAAAGACATAGATGGATGTGCCACCCCAGGCTGTCGTGGGAGCCACACACTGAAGTAAAGGGACGTCCCTGCTGAACACTCTTATGTCTTCACATATACACAGACACAAACACACACACACAAATATAGTACTGTACCTGTAGCTGTGCACATCTGCCAGATTTCTCACTATTATCTCTCTTTCCTTTCCTTCTGCTCTGCTCTGCATGTAGGCGATGGTGCATGCATGATCATGTGTCAGTGCATACGTATGGCTGTTGTGTGTTTGTGCATGAATGTGTCTGTATGTGTGTGTTATGGTGGGGTGGAGGTGCAGGGTAGGAGGATGACAACAAACACTGCTGGATCAAGACAGTGTGAGGATGAGGCAAAATGTTCTTGTGCTTACTGTCCAAACACTCCCTCTGTGTCTGCAGAGAGTTATTGGCTCTCTTTGGACGATTAGCTCCACTTGTGTGATCCACATATACGCACACAAAACACAAACACACACACACACACACACTGCTGATTTGTTTGAGTATGTGTTTGAGGAAATTAGTTGAGAAGCAGATCCAAACAAGTGACTACATGCTGACCTCATGCACACTGACTCAGGAAAGTTTTTTATGGTTACTGCTACATTGAGAAATTAAAAATGTAAAACCGAACATTTCAAACACTGAAAATACTTTATCCTCATAAAATAAAATGTTTTCTCCCTTCAGAATACACAATGGATGGGTCACACCAAATAGATGCCAGTATTAATCGTAGGGCTTTTTAGTCAAGATTTTTGATGTCACACATTTTGTACAAGTATGACTGCTAATGTGATGCCCAAATGATGCACATAGGAAATATTGATTCTATCATCCTGGCAGGAGTGAGCGATCAGTGTATAGGTGAAGCCTGGCTGATGTATGACCATTGAAATGCTGCTCCATTCATCACCATTTAACAGTAAATACTCACTTTCCAGGCCTTGCCATCTGCTCTGTGATGACTAATAGCCTCAGTTTAGATTGCTGATAAAGGCAAAGTGTAAATAATCTGCTTGGGAAGGTATGACGCTCCCTGTACTGTACCTGCGAGGCCCCTGGAGCGGATTTTGTAAACCATTAGAAAAAAAGTACATGAAGTGCTCACTTTGAGAGTGGTTTGAAAAATATAGCCCTACCGCAGCCATTAATCACATTACCTGCGCTGAACGAGCTTTGGCTTTATGAAAGTTGACTGTGTTGGATTGTGAAGAGTTTCTTATCTTCTTAGTTTAGGAACATTTCAAAGAATTTCTTTTGATGAATGTTACACAGTGCACTGAGGGGAAACACAAGGAAAAGTAGAAAAGCTACAATTTAAGCTTACTAATTTGTTGCTTCCTGTGAACTAAAGGTCCTCTGCAATGCATATATAAATAAATTATAATTAAAATGATAAGAACTGTAATGGATGTTTGTAGATTCACCAGCATATCTAGAATGGCACATCAATGTATTTTTCTCCAGCAGCACATTCATGGAGCAACAAAGGCCATACCTTATTTCCCTGTTTCCTGGCAACAAGATGATTCTCTGTAATCACAACAACAATGCTTCACCATGCTTTCCCTTTGAGAGTATCTCCTCAAAATGTATTACGTCTTTAGTTACTGTTTCCAGCATAAGAGACTGAAAACTGCCCACAGTAGAGAATTGGAGAAATGGTTTCAGAAAATTTTCTTTTGTAGTTTGTCTCAATCATTTTGATTACATTTACACATGAAAAACATCAATCCCCCCATTCATTCATTCATTCATTCATCTTCAACCGCTTATTCGTTTCCAGGTTGTGGGGTTGCTGGAGCCAATCCCAGCTCACACTGGGCAAAGGTGGGGTCACCCTGGACAGGTCTCCACTCCATCGCAAGGCCAACACACAGAGACAGACAGAGACCAACAACCACTCACACTTACACTCAGACCTATGGACAATTTAGTGTCGCCAATTAACCCAAACATGATGTCTTTGGACGGTGGGAAGAAACTGGAGTACCCAGAGGAAACCCACGCAGGCATGGAGAGAATATGGAAACTCCGCACACAAAGACCCCAGGCCCGGGAACCAAGCCCACAACCTCAATCCCACCATGCATTTCAAAATAGCTCACCCTTTCCAACACACATTAGCAGTTCTCAATGTGTTTGTGCAAACTGTATTTCTTATCTGATACCAGATTCAGAGTTACAGACCTCTCGCTCACCCTGATACAAGTGTTTCCAATCACTTCACACTTTCAGATTTACACACAAGCTCTCAGAGCAGAATCAATTGAAACAAAGAGGAAATACTCCCAGTCTTGTATCACAGCTGCATGTTATGAGTACAGATCACAGACTGGATGCTCCTTGAGTGGCTTCAGATGTTGCACTATGTTATGCTTCGATTCATACATGTACATGTGTAAAGTGGGCAAGTTTTATTGCATATTTTTCTATCTAAATGATGTATAATTCAGTGTTAATCGTTTTGCTAGCTTTTATTCACTGGTGACAATGTTGAAGCGACTGACTGACTTTGCACTTTTTGATACATGAACAAGGTTTTAGCTCAGTGGCTTTTGTGTCGGTGAGTTAGTGTCATGAGAAATAACTTTATTATCCATCAAGATTTGTGATAACGATGTGTGAACTGCATAAAAGTGACAAGAAAAAGTATAATTCAGCAAAAGACAATTCATATATTGGATACTTAAAGGATATATTAATCTGTTAATCATATCTGCAGATGGGTGAATGTTTTGAGTCGGAATGTCTGATTTCCTCTGTCCAACAAATATAATATCAAGAAAAAGAAACTTCTTCAAATAAATTTTCACATTTTTTAATTTTTTTTTCATGTATTCTATTTAAATAATTTACATATTCTGAGATAATTTAATTTTTTGTAATATATATATGATGATATATGATATTTATGATAATATTTTTTCTACTGTTTGTAATAATTTATATATATCGATATATATTTTTTTATTGACGGCGGTGACGCAGCGAAGGTGACTGGAGAAGGGTCAGAGGTGAAAGGTCACCACCTGAGGTGACGGAAGAAAAAAAAAAAAAAGAGGCGTACTTTGGAAAAAGTGTCGCTGCTTATGGAAGTATTTTAAAAAGACTGAGAGGAAGAAGACACTCAGGAGTGGGAAAACTTCAAAAGAGATATTAAAAAAAGTTTTTTTCTGGAGCAGATTTCGAAGATGGATAATGGCGGATACTTTAGCTAGCTCCACGCGCCACAAGGAGCACCGGCCGAGGTAACGTTAGCTCACCTGTGACAAATAATCCAATAATCTGTTTGATAAATAATCCCACAACGTGTCTCACAAATAATCCTACAATTTGTCTCACAATGCGTGATGAATAATCCAACACCGTTTAATAAAACAAACTAATTCCGCTGCTAGCATTTAAGATAATTAGCAAGCTAATGCTAAAGCTAAACATAAGAAAGATTTATGGTAATCTTCTTTATTTTAACTGTTGGAACTTTCATTATGTGACACATCATTGCAGGAAATATGAATAAATGAATATAATTAATCACGTTAATTAATGCAAAGTTTCATTCAGTGTCCAATGTCCTGCTAGCTGTTTTAGTTTGCAGATTAGAAAAATAGTTTGTAAATTTTGCGTTACATGTCAGGGCATTTCACATTTGTGTATTTATGCTAGAAAATTATGACTGCAGCTGGATCGTGTTTGATTTTGTGAGTAAATTGAAATTGTATTGAAATTGAACTGGTTAGAACAACAGGGGACACTTAAATGGGACTGAGCCATAATTCAGGTTTATTTCTCACATGTGCTTTTTCTGTGTTGATAAATCAAAAACATCTAATGTGAAAAACACCCTTAAGTTTAACCTTTTAGTAATATCCTAGCTACGCTGTGTACCAAAGGACCGTGCTCATCAGAAATAGACATATATATTTTTATTGATAATGTCTTTCCAGAGACTGAGGCAGACTTTGTGTCACAGTAGGGAATTAGTGCCAGACATCGTTTCCTTCCAGCCCGGTGCTGACCACCTAGAGTTTTATAACCTGGGTAATTTCCACTGTTTTGCCTGGTTTATGTTAAAGAGTGTGTTTGTTATGGGTTTTTTGGATCTCAACCGTTTGCCCCTAGAAGATTGTGTCGTTTTCTAAAAAAAAGAGAGAGAGACTTCTTATAAAGCATTGGAAATAGTTCCCAATATTTACAATAGTTTGCCATCACGGTGGATGAGTGACGGTAAAGTAAGATTATAATGTCCTCACATCTTCCTCTCTGTTCTTTTCATCCTTTTGTAGTAGAATTTGAACACACTTAGTACCAATTAAAGTTTTTCTATGTTGTGTTACAGAAGATGAGGCAAGAACTCTGCAATGTCTTTGGGCAATCCCTCAGTATAAGATTGTGTTGCTTCTGATCCTTTGTAACAGCTTTCAAGATATTCCTGATATGCCTGACGTGACATTCTTTGCATGGTTTTTGTCCAGATTGTAGCTGGGCTTCAGGCGACCATATATGTGTGATGTAATATAAAGATAAAGATTCTTAGCCTTCACTCACATACTGAGAGCTTTTTCAAAGCTTTCGTTCAACCAGAGACAACATAAAATTACTGCGTATATCAGGTTTAAAAATCTTATTGTTCCATATTTTACCATACAGGCTTGTGGTTGATTTTTACAGTTTTAAAGTCAAAATGAAGGCTTTATAAATCCAGACATACCCTCGTGACTCATGATGCTGAGTGAGCAGGTTCTTTTTGTACGGTTTACCCAGCATGGCAGTCATGTTTTTTCTTTTTTCCTTAACTAAACTAACATCCCACTTATTTTCAGCCAAGTAACTTGCTAAAGCTTATTTGACAGCGTTAACACACAAATGAGTACAGAGGAGGAGGTGGAGTAGGAGGTAGGAAAGGGGGATGGAAACAGTAGAAAGGAGCTTTTCAAGCAAGCTGAGCCACCAACTGCTCCTGCACATCTTTTCTCTTATCTTAATAAGTAATGAGGCTGCCACAGGCTGACAATGAAGTATTTTGAAAATAGTTCTAATGTATCGCTTTGAAGGGAGCGACTGGGCATTGATGTATGGTGCAAACAGGCTTGGAAACAAGTGAAATATTAATGGGCTGTTTCCCAGGAGTTAATGTGGGATTTACCTGATTGCTTTGGTTAGCGACAGGGGCTTCAATGAAGGTGGTGGGATAGCAGGACAAGAATATGAGTGAGAGGCATCTGTTGGTTGAAGTGCTTGTGTGGAACTAGCTTCTAGTAAACAGATTTCTAACATGGAGGCAAATTAATATTTATCCTTATCAGCCTTATAAGCATTGTCGCTGGTGTTTGGAAAATGTTAGAAGAATTAAAAGAGATAAAGGCCAGTATCAAACCAAACAAACTTGAGTATTTTAATAAAACTATAGAGTTTATAATGTATATTTTTACTTTCTGTTAAAGTAAAAAACAAAAAGATAAATTTTTAGATTATTTCTGTTCATAAAAACCTAGTTTTACTTTCACTCCACAAAAGGAATGAAAACAACACTGCATCTCTTTTCCTTGCTAATTAACCACCTGAGACTAGTAGATTCACACTTTGTCAAACCAGCCTATCATATCTGGATGCACCACAAGGGAGCAGCAGTGTAAAAGGAAGAGCGCTCAGCAGGTTGTTAAAAAGATATCACAGACTATTCAAGCATAATTCTAATATCTGTTCCTGTTTTGACATTTAAGTGGCAATCTCGTAAGTTATATATATATATATATATATATATATATATATAGAATGGGATAAATGTAAAACAAGGAGCACGAAATTCACAGTTTTATTGAGAAGCTAGAAAAAATATAGAGATTCCTTTTCTTTTCTTCGTCATAATTATAGTACTTTGAATAGATTTCATATTGCGTCACCGACAGCGCAGGAATAGCAGAGAGGCCCACTGCTCCAATAGTGTGGAATAAGCATGAGTATACAGTTATAGCCTAAGTGCTTTGCCCAAGAGACAAGGCTTAAAACAACACTGACGCACAGAATTAAAAAGTTCCGTTTGAGAGCGGCGGTGGCATCCCAGAATACTTGGAAATGCCATTCAAACACTGGAAAGGTCAATAGTTATAACAACTTTCGTTATAGGAAAAAGAAACCTTGGCTGTACTGTCACAAATTGCTTCCAGATTCCTTCTGTCTCTCGGAGCAAGTTATTATCAAAATTGAGTGCAGACGCTGACACCATTTGAGCAGAATAAGACATTTTTCTTTGAAGTTTCGAATGAGTGGGTGCCCTCCTAAATCTGAAACATGGCCCTCATTCTTGTCAACTTACCCACCTCCTATTTTTGTCATTTGAGAAATCATAGCTCCTCTGGGATTTTATTGGGCATGAGGTTAAAGAATAGATTTTTGATTGACGAAAAATTGCCACATATTTTAAACAAATGACCTAGTTTTTCTTCTTCATTTGTCTGCGGTTCCTGCACATGTTGCTCGGAGGAATTATGTTTTTGGTTGAAGTCCATCAGTGCCTCAAATGACCATTGATGGCACATATGTTGCCTCTTTCCAATCATTTTTCAACCTTAAACAATTCATACAACTTAAACAATGAAAATTCTTACAAAATTGTATTCATAAATTGTGTTGAGCTTCACATTTGTTGGCATAGGAGCTCGATTGCAAAACAGCTCCCTCTGAGTGCGGTTCACTGTCTCTACAATGATAGTGATTCCTGTCACAAGTACACATAGACTAAAATTATGATAATAAGGCCCAGGTTGTAAAAATAAAGGAACAAAATAAATAAAAAACAATAAATACAGAGCTCTTGAAAAAAAGGTGGTGGGGGGGCATTCTCCCCCCGCTGCTGTAAATCACTCACTGATTAGTTTCCCTGTGATGTTTCACAGTGTTTAGTACTTTAGATATTAGCTCTCCAAGCGGGGTCTATTACTCAGGCTTAACTTCTCCGTTTAGAACCCAAAGTGCTTCCACTGTGCGATTGCTCTTTCTCGTTGTGATTGTTCTCTTTGTGACTGAAAGTGTAATGTGGGGTGTTAAGTAAGCCTTCCCCGGCGCTAATGCTACTGCTTTTCAGATCGTCTCAGAAAGATGCTGTGACTGGACGATTTTCTTATTTTCCCTCAATCATTGTTGTGCCGCACAAAGAAAGCCTTTCCCCCACAGTCAGCCTTTATGAGCCCCTTACAATGTGAGCCCTTTAAGGCGTATTTATTTTCATTTTATTTTCCAAAAAATTACAGTAAACTTCTATTTCATTGGCTGAATCGAGCTTTACTTACACACCATAATATCCTGTCTGAAGGTCACATGGGCGACCCCCACCTTTTTTTTTTCCCCACTCCTCACTCCTTACCACTGCTGCTTCAAATGAAAAGCAAATATTAATATTCGCTGGTGTTACTCTGGAATGTAAAATATGGGAGGCACAGGGAGGTGTTGTGCATTCCCCATTTAATGACACATTTACTTTCCTCTTCTGTGGGCAGTTTGTTTTTCGAATAACTCTTCATCTTCATCTTCATCTTCTTCATTGTGCACATGTTAGCGTTCAAGCTACCTGTTCTCGTTTGCATTCAGGTTTTATTCAAGGAAAAATGATTTTGCATTAAAAGTGTATTTTTTAACGTCAGTAAAATTATACATGAGTCAGCACGAGGCAGCTCTCAGAAAACTGTTTCACATTAACTCAAGTTCTGACATTACATACAAGCGGTTCATCTTTTGACTAACAGAGAGGCACAAACACTTTCTCCCAAGTGCAACGCAATGAGTTTTCAGAGATGTTTTTCTTCTATTAATGCAATTTTTCACCAAAAATTGACAACTTTGTACAAATTATTTGGAACAGTTGCTTAAAGCTACAATCCCCAAAAGCTGGTTAGTATTGAAGAGTCTTTATGAGAAGAAGGGAGAGCATGCTGTGTAATTTCAGTCCGATGGATGGCCTTCACATCAGCGCTCTCACATTAGGAGACCAATTACTGCACGTGGAGATGAAAGAGTCGTAGTAAATATGAAATAGGTGGTTCAGGGTGACATTAATAGAGTTAACCCAGGGACAGGGTGGGATCAAAGGGGCCCCAACCATATTAACCAATCTGTCTGTGTCTGCACACACAACAGCTGATCAAAGATAAAGACAGTTTCGTCAAAACACACTGACCACTAAGGTGTGTGCGTGTGTGCGTGTGTGTGTGCGTGCGTGCGTGCGTGCGTGCGTGCGCGCGTGCTTGTGCTCACTTTTTACTCTCACTCCCCCTCTTAGAGGTCTGCTGCTGAGGAAATAAACATGTGTATACATTTGCTCTCCGTGGGAAAGATGTCGGCTTTTTAACTGGCGAATCTGTTAACGCACCAGCTTTCACTACAGATGGAGCACTTGGGAGGATTGCACTTGGCAAACCTCTGGTTTCTGTCTTCCCGGGGGTTAACGGCGGTAGACAGTGGCGGTTGTGAGTGCATGGTCTTTAATTAGATTCATTGTACCATAGGTGGTTTACCCCCCCTACCACCACCCTCTCCCTGCCATGCGCCATGCTCCTGACAGCGCCTTTGAAATATGGCACTTTTGCTTGTTGGCTTTCTTCAGCATTGCCATCCAGATTTAAAAGCATATTGGTGTTTATGCACAGAGAGCTATAATGATCCATCATACCATGTGGACCGGGGGCTGAGTCCTCTGCTCCACATAAATAAGCGGCAATTTGGCCATCTGCTTGGATTCTTTCTGTCTCCCTGGAGACCCCCATCTGCCTTTACATTATCAATTACAGTTCAGCCATGCCACTATGCCCCACACCACTACAGAATTAGCCCCCCCCCCCACATGCACCATCACTTTAATTCCCTGTTGTGCAACGCATAATAGAAACTCCTGAGCTTTAATCAGATGTCGTTGATATCTTGTTATCTGACTTGCTGGCCACCAGAAAACTGTGTCCTGAAAGATATTTTAAAAAAATCTGATGTTTGTTAAAGATGCGAGTAAAGCAAAATTTGCATTGTGAATTTCTGGCAGTGGCAGCAGGAATTTAGATTAAAAAAAAAAAAACTTTTAGAGGGTTGTCGTGATTTGTCATTTGAAAACGTAAGATGAAATGCAAATAAAATTAAAATGAAAGGAAAAATCATAAAAATTGATTGGACACACATGGAACTCGGTAATTCCCGTATAAAAATGCAGCTCATTATGATTTTTTTCTTTATCAGGATGAGGACAATATCTGTTTGTGAGGGATTATGAAATTGGTTTCTTTGTTTGAGCACACTTGGCAGGAGCTTCAGTCAGTGGTTCTCAGCTGACTGGTGTTGTAATAAAAACAATGACTAAAGTGATGTCTGCTTTTAAATCTATGGGAAAGAAGTCAGTAAATAAGGTCCGAGAGTGTTGCTGGTGGTGCTTTATTTGATGACAGCATTAGTGCGATTTATGAGAAGGAAACAAGAAGATGACTGAGAATGTCAAAGCAGGAAGTGATCAGACAATGTTTAAAAAAATATATAATGTATATAAGATTTTCTTTCCATTCTCAATGCGCATGAGAGCGCATATGTATTGTAGCCTAAATGCTTGATCCCACCAGTGGAAATGCTAAATTTGTAGTCATCGGTCGCCAGGATGGCTTCCAGGCCCACTCATTGCTCTAGCAGGTGGAAGATGTTTATACTACTGTCTTTCTGATCATGACTTCTGCTTCTTTCTTCTCTCAGTGTGGCACCGTGTTCCTCTGATGATCTGATGATTCTCCAAAGTGTGAGCGTCAGGAGACACCAGCTTGAGAATGAGAAGCAACTTTGTTCTGCGGTTTCCAGGAAAAGTGATGCGGTTCTCAGGGGGACAGGTATGTGTGGGAAGAGGACCCTTGTCAAGTGCATGGCGCCTCATTAATATGGAGACAGGTGCTCTTTTGATGAGTTCATAAGCAGTTCACCAGGAGCCTGGAAGTAGCGCACTTTACAAGGCTGTTCAAAGATCTTTGACATCTGAGGAGAGCCAGTGAAGCCAATAATCCTACTTTCAGAATGTGAGTCTTTCCTCTGAGATCAATCTCAGATCGAAACATCAAATGGAACTGCTGCTTTTCTCTTTTTAAACCCCCCTCCTCCCTTAACAAAAATCACTTACTAGATGGTATTAGACAAGCTAGCAAAAGTGTCATTACCGCTGGGAAGAGGGGATGGATAGATTTCCGTCAAATTGTGGAATATTTTCCACCAATTTAAGCCTATCGTTAAGAGCACAGCATTATTGATAAGACTGAGCTCTGGGTCCAGCACTGTGCCCAAGGGCCCAGAGAGAGGCAATCCACAGAAGTGGGCTTTCATGTTCATCTATGTACAAGAACAAAGCGAGGATTAAGTCTGGGCCTTTCATCCACAAAGCGGGAAGAGTATTTTTTATTTTTTTACTCGCCCCTAGGGAAGGCTGTGCACTCGGCTGGAGCCATTTCTGGAGTGCGATAGCATTGTCGCCTCTGGCAGCTCTGATGATCCCCCACACTGTCCTTTGCCTTGAAGACAGAAGTGTGGGAATTTTTCTGCCGCTAATGATTCCAGTAAGTTACACGACTCTGTAGTCTACACAAAAATAGCTAATTGTTGATTTGGGAGATATTTTATGAATCCATTTATACTGGAGGGTCATACCTGCAGGTCATAGTAGGTGGCATAAATCGTCTTTTTCACTCAGAATAAACAGTTGACTTTATGCACTGACAGGAAATCGGGTCAATTATTCGTAGCCTTTCCTTTAATCTGGACAGATGTTTTATTTTGATGTCAGAGCGCTCAATCTGTTTGTATTGATGCTGTCATTTCTGGAGGCAAGAGTGGGCCCAAGTTAAATTGTAGATATGTTGGGAATCATGTTTCATTCGTCTTTAAGGTTTATAAGTAGATTACCTTTTCTAATTCGTTTTGTTACACCAGTCAATAAGCGTCCAATGCAAATGTGGTTCATTTGTATTTGAATTGATGTCCTGTCCCCATTAACTTATGCCTCTAATGCATTCTGGTACATTAGTAAATAGACCTGCCGGATTAATCATTAGTTCATTGGGATCATTTGCTTTCCTCATGCTTAATCGAATCTCTGACATTGGTAATAAGGGCAGACTTCACCTGCCTCCCTGGACATTCAAAAACAAGGAAGAGTAATTTCAGGGGAATGCTGTCTTTTTTTTGTTTGTTTCAGTTGTGCTCTGTGTTTTAATTTCAGGAAAACAGCATTCGTGAGAAAACCATAAAAACTGATCAATAGTTTGGCGTTGTTTCTCATATGTTGCCCACGTGTGATTTTATGTAGTGGTGGGGTTTGCAAGTTCAGTTGACATTCAAAATTCTACCTGTTTCACCTTTCTCAATGCGCCCTTGCTCTCCATTATCTCTCTCTCTCTCTCTCTCTCTCTCTCTCTCACATTGACCTGGATAATTAATGGCTTTTATGCCTTGAGAATAAAACCTCCAAATAGGTTCCTTGCACATTATTTATTTAGTCCTAATTAATTGAACTATACCTGGATTGAATTCAACAAAGCTAAGGTTGTTGTCTCCCCTCACAAAACCTCTGATCCTATAGTTATAGCTCCTATCTTCAGTGTCAGCCTTTTTACAGTTTTGAATTAATAATGCCAAACGAATAAAAACACAACGTTGATTTGAGATGTGGCTGTTTTAACCTCTGCTGGTCATTTGGATTTGCTTTCAAGTATTCGTAAAGAAGACTGTTTTTCTGTCTTAGCATAAATTGTTTAAGATATGGACATCTGTTGCTACAACTGCAGAGTGAGAATGCATAATTGGTCTGTGGTTTAGCGCTTTTGGCTTTGCAGTGTAGACGTGTCGTCACCTCTGGATTCAGCACAGCCAGAGATGATACATGGGGTCATTGCATGTCTTGAAGTCAGTGTTGTGAATTACTAAGGGCAATATATACCACGGTTTATACCGGAATTGCTGATGAAACGATAGCAGATAAACTTTTTCACGCAGTCTACAATGTTGCCAACAGTGATTCATTTTCATGTGAGGCATCTGTATTTAATGCATTGCAATTCATGCTTAGTGGCTGTTTTGAGTTTTGAGATGTGTCTTGAATAAATAGGAGGACTATTCTGTGTTGGGGACATGACTGGGAATACCAATACCACACCTGTATCTTGTAGCTCATCCAAACAAAGAAGCCCGTTGTAAATGTGCCCTTAACCCATAACCTGGACAATCAACGCTTGTATGTTCCTTTTGTCTTCCCACCACTCCTAAAATACATTCATCTTCTTAATGGATATATATTTTTTTTTTCTGGTGGATAACGTGGTTCAGAATATAGTAACACCAGGCCAGGAGGATCATAGATGGAGTCAGGCCACACAGGCCCTTAAAAAGCAAGATTAATAACCCAGTGCAGATGATCTCATAGTTAAGTGTTTTCTGTTGTATTTACACATCCACCAGGGATGTCAGGTTTCTACTCGTCTCTGAGAAATGGAACCGACACATCCTGACACTAATGCATCGCTGAAAATATTTGAAATGAACAAAGCTCATGCTTTCCAACAACAGAGAGAGAGAGAGAGACAGAGACTTTACAAACACTCCATTTGACATTGACACAATGGCGCCTCTGCTCAATGCAAATACTGTTGTTCTCCCCCATCCAACCAAGCCCCCACCCATCCTCCTCGTGATGGAGGAGTCGCAGAGGGGAAAAATCTCCCGCACTCAATGCAAACTAATGAGACATATTAATGACATTAGACACTTAATTCAATGCATGTATAATTCATAATAATTGATTACCTTGGTTTGAGGGAGTACCTTTTGTGAGAAAAATGATCCTATTAAACCAGGTTTAATCCAAATCTAAGCTGTCAAAACGCCCACCTCTTATTGCATCTCACACTGTTAATTGTCATAAGCATTTCAGATTGATTATTCACACATCTGGGAATGAGCCCTCATTTGTGATTTTCACTGTCGTAAAATACGTATGTCATTGTAACACCTTCCCTCGAATGATGCTTTATTTTCACATAGCTGAAGGGGTACATTAGCAAAATGAATTTTCAAGATAAATATTTCCATACCAAGAAATTCATCTGAAATATCAACTTAATCCCTCTTTCCTCATCTTCATTTATCTCTCTCTGCTGAGCCAGAATGATGTGACGTGGAGTTTTCTGATGTTCTAAAATCCAATTTCTTTATTGTCTGATAATTCTGTATTGTCATTGAACGCCATAATACAATCAATCACAGATATTTCACATGATTTGAAAAAGGGAAAAACACTTTGTCGGGGCAACAAAATGTCACAGTCACATACTTTGTCACTGAGCAGCCCCCTGGAATAATATCACATTTAAATATCCTGCTCAAGGCTTTTTATTACAGTATTGAACTATTTTACATTTTTTAAGGCCGTCTCGATATTGACTTTTAGAAAGGGAAAGAATTTTATAAAACTTTCTAATCTGCTGTGAAGCTAAATTTATGCATCGTAGAATTTGAGCTATCCCTCTAATCCACCCTTTTAAACGAAATGTTTTCCCTCCCAGCCCTGTTATTCTGTTTGAATACTGCAGGTGAACCATTGGAGAATTTATTCAGCCCTCAGCGATGGGCGTTAATCTCGCAGATCTCCGCTGCTTTTATGTTATTTGATAATCAGTTTATCATCAAAGCTAAAACTGCATGGGAACAAGAAATGGGAGTTGCATTCACAAAGGAACAGAGGGATGAGGAAATTGACAGCGCCCATGTCAGTGTGACCTGTACATGTCTGTGCCTCATACAGTTCAATCTGTTACAGCTTGGTGGAAGGCGGGATGACATGTGACTAGCACAGAATTAACATGTGACTCATATTAATTCTTTGGGATCTGAGTTAATGGCCAGTTTTTTTCTCCTGCCTGTGAACAAACCGCCAAGTATTTTTTATTTTTTTTTAACTGATTGATGAATCAGGTCAGCATGAGATAAAATGTTATCATAAAACAACTCTGAACACAATGAATAAGTTTGTGAGTAGGGCATTCAGGATTGAATTAGCTGTTTACAAGCATTTCCTTTGTCTTTATATGATACTTAATACCACTCGGGAGTTTGCGAAGGCAGGAAATATTTACAAGGATCCACAACAATAACCTGCTATTACAATCAGGAGAGCGTTTTCTTTGATTTGCCCACATTTGAACGTCTGTTTCATAAACAGTATATGTGTTTGATATGCAAATGAGCATAATGTTATAATTTTCTTTTCAAAGGTCCACTCAGGGATTGTAATGCGTTTCCGGGTAACAGTGTCCCAACTACAAGAATGTCCTGGCTTTTATTTTCAACCCTGTGTGTCTCTGTGTGGAATTAGCATTGTTCTTTCACTATCTCCTGATGTCTGGCAGTCCAAAGCCATGAACATCAGGAATCTGGTGGTTGCAATTATCCCCAGGTGTTTTTGTTTTGTTCTGATGGTGTGATAGAAGGTTGACCTGTCAAAGGTGGTTCTGTTTCTGCCCTAACCTGCAGCTCCCTTTCCTAACAAATTGTTACAGTGCCAGCGTTGACGAGAGGAGCGCAGGTTGAGTTGAGTACATGATGGGTTAAAGGTGGAGCAAAGGTGGATGAGTGGGTGGATTGTTGAACAGCTGTAGAAATGTGACCCCGTTTCAATTTGCCTTCAGTAATATCACAAGTCAAGAAAGGTTTCATCTGACCTCATCAGTAGATGACAGAAAATGGATTTCTTAATCAGGCGTGTTTGAGTGAGAGTGCACAAGGTGTTAAGTGTTCATCAGACTGTATTGTGGTGAAATCACCGGTTGGATCCTGACCTATGGACGCTGTTACAAGGTTTGGGGCAGATACGTGGGGATGAGAAAAATAATAGCTGCTCATATAAAGACATAAATTGTATGTGTGCTCGACCTACACATCAGCAACTACATATTTTGCTCTGTAGCACCTTATTTCAGTCAATAGAGGTTTTTAGCAGCCTTTTATATGAATACAAAATACAATACCCTCATGCAATTCAAATGAATGTATTGTCCTCTCATGATAAAGATTTCACTGCAAAGTATTTCCGTCATGAAATCTATGCTGGTGGCAGTGATGCTTGTGTCTGGAAGGACTGTTATGGGCCTCTGCAAAGCATCGTTGCATGGCATTCTAACCAAGCAGGGGATTTTGATAAATAAGAATTGAATTTAGTTCCAGCTGTGACATGTTGATTGATCAAAAACCTCATGGCTAAGGCCTCCCTCCTCTCCCATCTTATTTATCCTTTGTCAAATGGTTTCAAAATCAATACTAGCCTTGTACACAACCTTTTCTGCTGCGGGCACTCAGGAAGGGGGTTGGAGGGTGGATGCGGGAAGAAAAACACCTGCTCTCTTGGTGATTGTTACTAATTTTTCCTGTCAAACATTTGAACACAGAATAATTATTTGCGGTGTGGTTTCAGGGCACAACAGATTATTGTACAATCCATTTAGATAACTTCTGTGAGGGTTTGGAAAATGAAACCGCCTCAAACCACACTATTCAAGCTGGGAAGGTGATCTATCAGACACTGCAACGAATAACTCAACCTAAAGATCCCATAGTCTTCCTTCCTCATGCATGCGGGGAAAAGCAGGCAAGTCTTCTGTCACACAGCAGATGAGACTTAGCTGACGTTCACATGGGACATTTTGAATTTGTCACATTCTCAGATTTTGTGTATGCGCGTCAAAAGCTTTTGACATCTGTATAAATTTTAATAGCTGGTGTTGCCTGCCAAGGGTTGATGTCTCACTAGAATGAATATTTTATTTTTAAAAGAGTGGACCGTAATACTTTTGTGTCATTCCATGGCATCTGTCAGTGAGCACTGCCCCTATTTTTGCTTGTAAAGAATAAGCAGAGGACAGATTTACGTCAAATAAAGTGAAATGAAACGCTATAAAGCCTCATTGACGTGGGCTGCATTTTACTTTTTTTTTTTTTTTTTTTTGCAACCATTTAATGATGCCTCAACACGAAGATGTAGCCTGAAAGAGATTGTTTGTGATTTATAACAAATGGAAATCTGTGGCCAAAGCTATTCATAATGAATTCAGCTAAAACATTGAATATGGACGAATGGAACTATCGTTTTTGTTTTGTTTTTTTTAAACAGGCTCAGATTACAACCATTTGGTTGATTTATCCAAAATTTCACCTCAAGGGAAGCTCTCACTTTGAACACATCAGGTGAGAGAGAGTGAGAAAATGAAAAGGTGTATATATGTGTATAAATGTGTGTGTGTGTGTGTGTGTTAGTGTGAGAAACATTAGCATATGTTTTAAGATTTTTCTCCCTCTGGCAATGTTCTCTTTAGAGTTTACTACCTTTATTTTGTGTTCTCATTTTGAGAGTGAACATGTTTGTAATGATTGCAAACAGGAGAAGAAAAGTGGTCAAACTTGTATCTGTGATGTTAATTTCAAAATCAAGGACAACTCTTAAATGGTGTGTGTGTGTGTGTAGCTTTAATACTGCATTAGATTATGTGACAATAGTCATGTCCGACTGTTATCAGTTTGATGCCTGGTGAACTGTAGCTCTACGATCTAAGTAGAATCAAGTATGTAAGAATTTGTCTCTTCTCTGTTGAAGATGCATTTTCCTTGCCAGTGTCACACAAACTTGTTTTTGTCCTTTTGCTTTCATTGCTTTCATGTGCACTTGTGTGTTTTATCTTTTCCCCGAACTTGTACTAATGTCATGTTGCATTAGCTGTTAATGCATCGATCCTCCTCGTATTCTGACTAGTTGTAGTTTGTGGATGTGGACCAGAAGAGTCACGTTGACCGTCCCCTAAGCTCCAGTTTGGTGAACATCTGCTAGTGGACATCTGAGTGAGACCTAGTTGGGGATTAAAGCCGTTTAAGGACACATTATGCCATTTCAAATAACAATCCAGCTATAGCATATTAATATGTCTGTGATATAAGGGTGGCCATGTACCTCGGTTTGCTTTTCTGTCCCTTTTGTGGTATTAAAAAAAAAATAATAAAAAATTCAGCTTTAAACACAGCAAATGTCCAAACATGGCAGCCTTTGTGCTGTAGCCACATCTCTTTTATATTTTACCTTTACAACTATGCATGTGACGTGTCATGTGACAAGTCATAATGATGCGTGAGTTTGTACATGTAAGGACCCTTGGACACTGACAGGATGAGGTCTTTGCTTTGGTTTATGTTCTTCTTCATTTGTTTATTTCACTGTCATCTGTGCTGCCTCCATGTAAAAACAAAGAAGAGAGCCTCTTTTGTGTAAGTGTCCTTTTGCCAGGCCTGATATGTAACTGACCCGAGTGTTTATAAAAAGTCATGGACATTTATGAGCCATTTACAAGACACTTGAATCAAGTGGAATTGCTTGTCTCAAATTTTAATGGGTTTATTGAAATTAAAGTTGAGGCCACTCCATGATATTACTATTAACCTGTCTGTGGCTGGCTCTACAGCTGTAACCCAAGTGCAGATTGTACATTTTCCCATTCACTCCCCCCTAAACTGTGGCTACAAATATCTAAGGGAGTGTTTATCAGTCAGGGGTGATTGTGCCCTCGAGCCAGCCCCTGCACTGAGACAGGAGACACATCATAACATTGTCTGTCAAATGATTTGTGGTGTGCTTGCAGTATAAAGGCTTTTAAAAGCATTTCTCAATTCATTTTTTGAGCTAATGGAAACTTGGACAGCTCCATCCCTCTTCATCGGTGGGTTACAGAAATGTAACAGATGGACTTAGTGTGATAGTTTGTTCAGGTGTAGTGGAACTTAGTTACTCAGAGAAACGGATGTAAATTGTAGGTTAACTGTTGGAGTCTGTGTGACACACGTGGTAGGATGACTTCTTGGTTTCTGGCTGTAGAATTTTAACATAGAGGGAGAGGAGGCTCTAAACCTGGTTATTTAGACAGCTGGGGGACATTTTATTTGCTCTGAAATGTCAGTCGTCTGTAACCATTAGTGAGGAAGCTCCAGGAAGTGGCTCTCTGTATGCTTCACAATTAGTCAGGATGGAGGGCAGGCCGAGCCAAACCTTGTTCCGCCTCGGTCAACTCACGTAATTATTATTGTTTTAGAAATCCATTACAATCCAGATGATGGAGCTGAAGAGTTTGTTTGAGAAGGGCTGAGTTTTGGTAGGGGTTTGTGCAGCTGCTCTGGCACACTGGCAAAGACGCTGAGGGCTTAGGTACTCTGGGATTCAGTCTTTGTTACATGTTGAACACTGACTAAATGCTATTTGAAAATGTTGTCATTTGGAAATGCACACATTTGTTGAACTTGGCAACAAATGTGTACGATTGTTTTTTGTGACTCAGTTCTTGGTTCAGGATTCAGCCAGTAGTAATGAAAAGATTCAAAAGGTGTACAGTTATTTTTGTACTTTGCTTCTAAGGCAACTGAAACAATAAAGCTCGCCAGTTTGGGCCAACACACTGGTCAGTGCCTTTGTTTATTCTCCACAAGCAGTCGTCATGTTTCGTGGAAATAGTCTGTAAAAACACTGCAGACTTTCAAAATGTCTGACTAAAATTCACTGCTGTATATTTTCAGGCAAAACTGAAATGAAATGGTTTCAAATGTCATCGCAGTTGAAGATAAAACTCAGGGTCGGGATATAGTAGGTTTTATTAAGAGACTAAAGCCAAGAAGAAATTCTTTGTTCAATTAGTGGAGTTGATTATTCATTTGAAAGCCATTGATTATAGTGGATGTGCTGTCAGCATCCTCATTATTCCCTTTGGGGGATAAGAGTGCTTTGTCAAGATGCATGATGAGTCGATGATGTGCACCTCTTAGCAGTATGACGTCTTCATCCATCATGGAAATTTTGGATCTCTCAATCGCCAGGCCCTCAGCTCTCAATCATAGCTCCCTCAACCGCTGACAGGCAGCCACTGTAACATGCAGGAGGAGCCACAGATGAGCTCTCCATTAATGAAAAAATAACATATCACACAATACAAATGGGTGCGAAGAAGTGAGAGCACTTCAGAAATGCCCAGATAATTAGACTGTCCGGCAGCAGATTGATGGATGCACTATAATTACCTTTGTGTTATTATTTCAGGGCCAGAAAAAAGGAGAAGCTGGTTCCTCTGCTTTCAGCTGCACTGATTCATTAATCTCATTAATGTGTGGAATTAATATAATTTTATCAGACATTCCAGAGCTGCTGGTGGTGTGTGTGGCTGGAGCCATGATTTAGAGCTGTCAGACGGAGAGGAAGCATCAGTCTAACTCAACACACTGTCAGCTCATCTGCCTTCCAGTCATGAGACGGGTGAAAAGTGTACACAACAAATATGAGCCTGTGTTTCCCTTTAGTGCTCCTTTGTTTTGTGTCAGAGCTCTGGGAAAGTGTCACTTTTCTATTCATTTTTTCCTAAACAAAAGAGCAACACAGGCCATTTTCCTTGGCATTAATTTTCCTTAAAAGCATTCATCATGAAATGTTAACATTAATTTACCTGACAGGCAGAATTGAGCCATTATAATGGTAAAGCCTTCATGTAAATATTGTATGTAGAATAATTAAGAATTCAAACTTATGCTGCCTGCCAGTCCTGTACATTTTTCTTTTCTTCTTTTTGCTTGCATTTTGCCATTCTCAAATTTATTCTGGAGAATGAAGACTTGGGGGGGGGCAGATTCTTTAGATCTAGTACTTCAATTATCATAGTAAGACTTATTCAGCTTTTTTTTTTTTGCATAATTTTTTGTTTTTTCATTCATCAAATACAAAATACTGGTTCAACATATGTAAGTTAATAACAGTTGATTAGAAATCATGAGGTGGCATTTAGTTAACTATGTCTGTTAGCTGTTTTGTGCCAAAAAGCTTGTGTGTACTGGGTTTAAGTGCTGCCTACTGTTAAACAATGGGCCTAACCTTTTTTCCACTCATAAACTTTGCAATAAATGTGTATCCTTTTTCTACAGATACTTCACTTAAAGTTCTGTTCTTTGCTTTTTGACAGTGCATGGCAGTTTTTTTAATCTAGCCTGAAACAGCAGGCACTTGAATGTCACAGCAAAGGGTCTGAATACTTCTGCCAGTGTGATATTTCACTTTTTACTTTTTATTAAAAAAATGCCAAAGATGTGTTTTCACTTTTTGCCAGGAAGAGTATTGAAAGTAGTTTGAGTTTGAAGAATAAATTTAAATAATTGTAATGTGTCAAAATGTGGAAAAGAATTGAAGGGGTCTGAAGACTTTCTGAATGCACTTTAGCAAGCAAGCAAAGTTTTATTTAATTAGCCTTTATATAGTCTTAGTAGATGGTTGTCACAGAGTGTTGCAAATCAAAAGTATAAAACGAAATGAAAGACATGCGACAAATCAAAGCGGATTTAAAAAGAGCTAGATAAAATAAATACCACAAGTTCCCTCAACATCTGCTTTCTTACACAAACATGTGTTACAAGATAGTGGGATGTTGGAAATAATATATATTTTGAGGATTACACAGTGTTATGTGCTGAATGAAATTGACTCAACATGACAGAGTGAAAGCTCCAACGTGTCAGATTAGCTCATAAACCGTCTGTATTGTTAACAGTATCGTAGAATTACAATTCAAACAGCAGAACTCAACAGCATCATATCCTATCACCCTGCAGGTGGTTCAGTTTGTCGATGGGAGGAAATGGCATCTTTACACCCAATTTGAGGTGAAGTGACTCAGAGTTTACATGTAGGATATCCCGTGACCCCGGAGTAATGACTTCCAGACTGCAGGTGGTCCTGCTCTTGTGTGGCAGTGATAGGACTCCATAAACAGACTTAATCACATTCCTCCTGCAGTCTTTGTGTCTCTCTCTCTCTCACTTGCTCTAGCTCTCTCTCTCTCTCTCTCTTTCTCAAGCTCTTCAGCAGTCAATATGCAAAGTTTAAGTATCTTCTTCAATAACCCACCTGCACACACATTTTTCCATTTGCATGCCCGAGTGTCTCTGTCTGTGCCTAAAATATGTGCAGTAGTCCACTCAAACACACAGACGTACTTTTTTGTGGCTTATGTCTCTCACACAGAAACATATGTAGCAATGTAAATCAATTCACTCATGTGTGTGCCATGTGAAGAAAGTTTAGCTGCCGGGGGGTTGTGGTAATCCTGTTACAGTCTTTCAGAAGGAAATCATGGTAAGCAGTGTGAGCTGTCCCAGAAAACAGCTGTTCACGCATCCTTTCTCTTTTTAATGACACTTCTGTGGCATCGCATAGGTCCTCTGGGATTGGAATACAACAGCCACTCCTCTCCAAGTACAAACGCGGTTTGCGTTTAATTGTTTTCAGATTTTATTTTTTTTCCTTTCCCCCACCCATTGAAGCTTTTTCCAGGCCTTAATAACTGAGTGGTTTTGGAGGGCTCAGTCGGAGTCAAAACTCCATTAACAGAAGAGATTCTTCCAGGCCTCTGCTGATTCCAGCGCCAGTAAACGGAATTTCGTTGTGGAACAATATAATACAAATATGCCCACTATTAAAATCTAGAAGAGCCTTACTGAGCACACACATCTCAGCTCAGATGGATATATGTTTGTCCTCACTAAGGGTTTGTAGGCTACGCACAATAAGGCCAAGCTGAAATTTTATAGTTCACAGGATGTATCTACAAAAACAGAGATGGATATTTAAGGATTAGCTCTTGCAGAAAGGCTCTATATTTGTTAATTCCTACAAAAAAACCCCCCCCAAAAAAAACAGTCACACACACTCTTCCTCGTAAAGTTAAAGAAGCTATTCTAAACATCCTTAATGTGAATTTGACTTAGCAGGGAAACAATGTTACCGACGCACACATGTTGAGGAGTGAAGAGTAACGCTGGGCCCTGTCCTGTCTGGACAGCAGTGTATCCTACCGCAGTTTGGGATGTTGTTGATGTAGGGAAGTTGAGCTGTCGAGGCATGTCTGAGAGAGATTATCATAGGTTGGGGGTGGCGTGGGCAGTAGGAACCCATGAAACCTGCCATCCAGGCCCTAATTGGAGGTCATTAATCATGTAAGGCTGTCTAGCAGTGAACAGCCCTGTGTTTCCCTTTGCTGTTTTGCTTTCATGTAGCAGTCTCTTACATATACGCATGCTCCGAATCATACAGGGAACTGTTAGCTCACACTCACATGCTACTAATTACATGAATTGCAAATCATGCAGGTTAGCTGTATCATGAGCTGCAGTGTATCATTTGAGGAGAAGTACTACCGGTTGTTTTAGAAGTTTTAGCTACTAGTTATACCAGTTGTAACGAGTCAACTTTGTACATGTTTAGTGAACTTTTGCAATTTCTGAAATCAAACAGTGCCTGTTTCTTTGTGCAGAAGCTGTTTACATTAATTGAAGAAAATGACCAGCCCTTCATAACAAATTTATATGGATTTAGAGCGACTGACAGATGGCTAAAAATACATTTGATGTTGTGGGTAATTTGGGGAAACCATCAACTTCAGGGTTTGAGCACTATGACAACTCTCTCGCTCTCAGTGTCCAAAGATAAGCAAAACAAGTGCAATATGTATACCTCAACAGCTATAAACAGGAGAAATGGGGCACTCACAGGTGCATCTGCTGTATTTCACATAGTGAAAAGATTTTTATACCACAAGTTGGTCTTTCCAACACTGTTTTCCCACTTTACTAATTTGTATTTTGTCTTTGACATAAAATTATTTCAATTCACCAATGGGAGTTTTAACTCGCTGATATGAATTAGTAGTAGGAGTATATCTGAAAGCTGGAAATCATGACCCCCTTCCAGCAGCTATTGATTGTAGTAGCAGAAAATCCATAGAAGCTGATTTGTGAACCATTAAGTTTTGAACCCAAAGCTCATAATGTTCATATTCACAGCTTTACTTTGTGCTGATGAGGATGAGGGTGGGATAAAGTGGCAGGGGGTTAGGGTACTAGATGCTGAGGGGTTAGAGGCAGGCTGTTGGAGAATAAGGGAAAAGCGTTGGAGGGATGGAAGATCATTAAACAAATCAATTGAACCCTATCTGGAAGATTGCCCACATATGCAATAAAACAATGAGAGAAGTGCACAAGGGGAACGATTTGTTATTATCATATTTACAAGTCTGTTCTAATTTGTCCTTTAGTTTATTGACTAAATGCAAAATAGTAATGGCAGGAGTTCTGAACATCCCCCAGCAACAGTCCACAATTTATACAGGGTGTAAAATGGAGGCAATACTGTCAGCACTCCGTTTTTATTGTAGCAATTGTTTGTAAAGAAATTGTGTCCTGTGTAGTGTAGAAAAACAACATGGAGTGTATTTTCAGAAATCTGAGTTTTATTTTTTCATGTCTTATATAAGTTATATTGAAGTGAGAGTGTACACAACCAAAATCAAAGGTTTAACTGAAAGAACTCCAGTGGTTCTCTTTATCTTTTGGGTTATTCTAATTTCATTTGACCTCTGTAGAATCTGGAAGCATTATGGTTTTGAATATACAGTCCTGTTGATGCTGAACCCCGGCTCAGTGTACCCGGTAGGTGGATAACTCTTACCTTGTTCCCTCTGCCCTTGGTCAGCCAGAGGTCACCTCACTGATGCTTTTTTACTGTCTGCTTTCAAAACCATCAAAGTGTGAAAATGAAGATTTTTCATACATGCATAAGAAGCTCTTAGTCCCCCAGATTTTTCCATACACCGGGCAGCTCTCATGCAAGCTGAACATAAACCGACGACAAAATTTTTAAGTGAAATGAAATGATAATTAGCCATTTCTAAAATAAGGAGCCACTACGCCTGAGGTGTCAAAAAAGTCATGAGGAGACATTAATCACAGCCCACATCACACGTTCTCAGGTACACATATGCCCCTCTCTCGACCGTCATCCTAGCACCATGTGCATGTACAAACTGTGGCAAGCCCCTGGGGAAACACTAATGTGTTTTTCATACACATTTTGATTTCATCTCACTGCGAGCTGCAAATGAAAATTCCATCCTGGCTCACAGAAAGCCATTGAGATCTGCTGGATGTCGTCCATCTGTCCGCTGTAATTGAGCGAGTCTTTTGGCGAGGTGGGGGGCGGGGGGGGGTGCGACTCCAAACGTGGTCACGCAACAGTTGAACCATTGACTGCACACGTACCTTTTTTTTTTTTTTTTTTAGAAAGCCACGTCTGTTCTGAAGTCAGGAGTATATTGTTTCACAAAGTGTGCCTAACCTCTATCTTTTTATGACTCTGAGTTATTGTTAAAAGCATTTTCAGAAAATTTACTTCCATTTTATTGCGAGGCAAGTAAAAAATTTTACCTCAGTCCTTTCGATCTGACATTCTTTTGGCTACACACCTGTCTTGAGTCGAGTCGGGGGAGTGGGGGGCTAGAGGCTTCTCAGCATGCACATGCTGAGCCACCCACCACCAACTGTTGGGAATCACTGCAGTGCCAGTTGTAATGTCATTTTTTTTTCCCCAAGCAAGGATGGAAACGCTGTACTGCTGACACATCTTTCATGCACATGGAAATTCTACGAATTTACTTGACACAACTGCCCCTTCTTCCTAAGTAATGTTATCATAAATTAGTGCCACATTGGTATGCTGGGGTTTTTTTTTTTTTCTCCTATGGCTATGAAAACCTACAAAAAATTTAATGCTGTATCGCTTCATCCATTTGATCTGGTTCAGGCAGATCGTTGGACAATACCTGAGCAGTTTTCACCTTTAACCATTTCTATCAATAGGGCATATTTTGGGTTCATTAAAGACAACATGGAACAAAAAGAGGTCAAATGCAAACACTGCAGAAACACAATTTTAGTAACACCACCAATTTGTTTGATCACTTGGAGCACAATCAAAGAGACTGATAAGCAACAAAGTAATGGTTCATTAATTGTAATCAAGGTAATATTTGAAATAATTGTGATTATTGATTTGAAGTTGTATCACCCAGCCCTACCAGCTACAACCACTAAATTATCTGACTGCATAGTCTATAACTGGATGAGTCGAGAAAGGAGAATTAAAATGTAGCCACGTTATTTATAAAATTATTCTAAACTATAAGAGTTTACTTTTACAGCGTCAAACAGGCAGCGTTAGACTTCCAAGGAAACATTCTGTATTGGTCATATTTATACACACTGCTGGAGTTTCCTGATACAAATGGAAACATCCCTTCAGAAATCTTGAGAAGCAGCTTTATCTGCAGGATATATTTTCCCAGCTCCTTCCAAGATGTGTTGAGTGGCGTCCTAATCAAAAATCAATGTGCCCACTTGAGTAGGCCCACAAGGCTTCTGTAGCGGGTTATGTAATCTGATAATATCAATCATAACTGTGTTAGAGGCAATCCATCTGACTTTCACAGGACTGGGGTCAGTGAGTAGGGGGGAGGCAGGGTGAGGGAGACTTGGCCTCCCATGCCATCAATTACCACTTATTATGGTGGGACTTACTCTGCCAGAGAGCTGTGTAACCCCCCCCCCCCCCCACCACCACCATAAATAATATTAACAGGACCAGGCTCATCAATCAATAGCAGCACAGTTGTATTGCTCCAGCCTAAATGGCGGCTTCTATGGCTCTCCAGCCTCGATCAATGACCATGGCTCCTCCAGGCGAGCACACAAGGGTAAATCTAGCTCTGTTTGAGCCCTGGGGTCTTCAGCCTGCCTTCTCCTGCTACTCCAGTTTTCTTTATCCTCCAGCTACTGTGACTGTCTGTCTCTGTCTTGCCTCTCGTGGTAGTGTCAAGGACTGAACCAACGCTACCATCTGAACCTGCTGCTAACTGCCGGCGCTACAGTCTCTGCTGCCAGGCTGGTGCGGGTTGTCTTGTTAACGGTATGAAACGCACACAGAGGAAGTGTCAGAAAAGTGTCTGAAAGAGTGATGTAGATGTAGAATTAATGAATCACTCAATAGTCCCCCCCCACCACACACAAACACACACACACACACACACACACACACACACACACACACACACTCCACGCTTTTATCTCCTTCCACGTTTCTGTGTGACTTCCTGCTGTATGGGGATGTGGTGTGAAGAGCGTTTTAAGCACTTCATTGTAGCCAATAGTAGGAAGATGCCAGGGCAGGGTGGTGAAACATGACATTTCCCCATTTCCCAAACAGCTGTCACAGATAAAACTATGTGCTTTTATTTCTGAAAAACAGCATCTTTCATTACAAACGAGAGGTTGAGATGGTTCTGCATTGGTCCAGCAGGGTGGGGTGGCATTAGGGCCATAATTACGGAAGTGAATAATTAGTGAGTAGAGTGCAAAGCAAGATTAATTAGCCTCATCATCTGGCTGTGACCTTAGTTTGAGCCAACTATTCCCTGCTTGACCAGCTCTTCCATAAGTGAATTATTCACCCGCTGACTGAGCGTTGAATGCCTAGCAACCAATGAGAGAATAAGTGGCTTAGGCAACCTTTGCCTTATGACTGTTATTTGGGCGGTTACAGCGCTCATCGCAGTAAGATATAAAAACACTGTCTCGTGTGTGGGCCACAGCAGTCAATGATTATTTATCTTTTGGAAGTATAATATGTGTACATCTATTTTTGAAACAAAGTTATTGACACAGCCAGAAACCAAACAGCACACAGAGGTAAGCATCCCATTTCCCCGGACTGGTTTGCACTAAGACTGAAATTTTTCTGGTTGACGTTCACTCAGTCCTGATTCCCACATTTTCCCAGTTTACAATGGTGATCAGGTAATATCTGTCATTCTTCAGAAGTCAAAAATAGATTAACAATCAACATTCTTAGACCAACTTTTCATCTTTTTGCAAAAGTGCCTCAATTTGTTTTTTTTCTGATGTAACCATACTGCCTATTAGTGCCACTGATTTTGATTATTTCAGAGGAAACTATTAAACTAAAAAAAGTGAACTTTTAGAAAAATAAAGAGCGTACCAGGTCAGTGTTTTGGCTCCCGTTGTATTTCTTTGCCTTCACCAGAGAAAATCAGCTCAGTCTGACTTCAGCCATGACTTCAGATGCTGGCCTTAGACTGACCTGCAGACTTCAAAGTCTTGATCAAGCCTTCTCCAGACAAGGAATTCTGTGGTTCAGGCAATTTGTTAAACAGGAGAGAGGTTTAGTGTGATTTGGGATTGAAAAGTTGTTTCAGTAGTCCTGGCTAAACCAGAGCTCAGCCACTCAGGACCAGAGAGACGCACCAGTGATCCACCACTGCTGTGAAAGGAAAAAACCACACTGCCTTTTCCCAGGGAAGAGAAGTTAATTTTAGACCAACTGTATATCAAATTGAGTTTGTTATTTTAGGTACTCGGTACGTGTTGTCTCAATACCTATTATCTAATTCCTGGACAAATGAAGAGCTTGTCTTGGAGATTGTTTTAATTAGGAAGGGTTGAATTTAGTAGAAAAATACATCCATAATGTTAAAAATAATGAGGCGCTACATAGAATTTAGAAGGAGCAAAGCACCCAAGTGTGAATTGTCAATATCTTTTTTTTTTTTCAACAGCTGCCTCCATACTTCAATTTGACACGTATAGAGCGCTCATTACTGACCTCTAATCTGCAGTAAATACTCCATATGTGGCCTACATCAATGATGCATATCCATTTTACTCAAAGGGGTTTTTCAACCAGTTGTCATAAGCCTGGAATTCATGTTGCCATTCAAGGCAGTATACAGCAAAGGAAGGTTAAGAATGAAGACAGATATAGGGGGATTATCAGGTTGGCCATATCTCGAGGCTCTACTGTACGTCGGCTGTAGAACAACCAGAGTTCACTGCTGGAGTCACACAGAGATGCACACTTTGTTCCCAGTGAGGCACCGAGTCCGATGTAAATGCCTTCTCTGTGCAATACAAGCTTCAATTGACTCATTGACTCTGCTGTCAGCCAAATATGTCTGAGACATATCAGACAGAGAGGCAGACATTTTACAAACAGTCAGCTTGTTTTCATAAAGGGGGAGGAAAAAGTTGCCCCTTGATATGCCTCAAAATCATGTTTCCTCCTTATGACGGCAGAATCAAAGCCGATTTTACATTGATTCTTTTTTTCTTTTTCTTTTTTCATGGTAAATTAAATTCTGCCATCTGAAATCATCCTGCAATTTGGAGAGTGTGCTTTTCTGAAATTACGATTTGCAGGTAGTTAAAAATGCATACACTCTGTTTTCAAGATGTTTCATTTTAATCATTTTCAGAAGAGGAAAGTCCAAACCACTCCCTTGATGAGTATGTTCAGTTTGACATAAGCACTGTATTTACCTCCAGTAATCGTCACAGTTGGCTGCAAGCTGTCAAGTGAAGATGTATGAGCGGGTGAATAAAACCGACATAATTTCATGGTAAAGATGGGAAATGTTATTGCTGTTTGATTATTGAACCTTTTGGGGCAACTGCGAAAGTCTTTACTCCGGATTAGCATTCGGGTTTAACCCAATTATTTATGTGTACACCAAAACGATGTTTTGAATTCTGTCTCCCCTTTTAAACACTGTAAACAAAGGCCATCAATCATAACCCCTGACAGCTGTAATTGCTACCAGAGATGGTGAGTCAGTGCACTCACTGCTGCATTAAGACATCGTTCAGTCCCACAGTAGTCTTTGCCAGTCTCATCAAACAACAAAGTATTATGTTTAAGTGAGTTGTAATCCGTTTCCATTCGTGTAAACTTTTAAACTGTTGTGTATTTTCTGTTTAGAGGAACTGATTTCCTAATTATCTTAGCCTTCTTCTATTATGGGCAGCTTGTGTGTCATCTGGGACTTTATGACCCATTGAATTTGGCCAGAAAGTAATTCTTTGTTTTGACTCTTTCACTGTGAGTTCACTGTGGATTTTAACATCAGACAAAATTAGTTGACAATCACTCTCTTCTTTCTGATACAGCTGCAATGAATTGAGTTCTTTTATTTTAAATATCTACAGTGCCTCACCTTTTGTGTCTGGATCTTTAGTGTCTGTTTGTGTTATCTAATGCCCTCTCACTCTTTTGTCTGCTTTTTATCAGTTCTGGTGTATCAGATAGTTGTCTGTTCTGTATTCACTGAATCATAACTAATATATCATCATGCAAACACACTTGAATTTTTTTTTTTACTTTATTTTTAAATATCATGAAAAGAATGATTGTAACATTTGCAGATAGTAAACCATGCCCTGTCTATGTGTGTCGTTTGTTATGTAAAGAAGCATTTTTATTGTTGTATGTTTATGTACTTAGGCTCTTATATCATAAACTGTGTAAAGGAAGTTGAAAGCGTGCGGTGGGAGCAGGGGATGATGGGGAGGATGCAGGGATGGTGCGTGCCGACTCCTTTCACATTAATGAATGGAGAGGCATAGATTTTATGGAGCTAGGTTGTATTGACCTGTGGCTGACATCCACTTTTTAGTTTCATAACATAATCAGCACTTGACACATGATTATAATAACCTGATGCAATTTACTGCATTCTCTACAAACACATTGATTTTTTTTATTTTTTTTTTTTGAGCAGCTCCCAGAACCAATTACATTAATATTGCTGCATAATTAGTTTACACATTACTAAATTACAGACAGATTAAAAGTGAAATAGCACAGTTCATACCCTGCCCACATAACTGCCAGAGAGGAAATTAATATGGATTCAAAGGTCCTCAGAGACGTGAGCAGTAAAAGGGGGGAAAAAGGCAACAATCTATAAGGCATGCTTGCATAAGGATATCCTCTCTGCAGGCTTACTGGGTGTTAATTTCAGCAGGGGCATTCAGAACCAAGTAATTAATATGGTCTTTAATGAGATTTGCATATGGATATCGATAGGCCCTGCTCCTGTGAGAAGGGTTACACTACTCTCATCTTAAAGCTCTGTGGACAAGACTACCTGGACTCCCCCCTCCTCCCTGATTATTGCCTCAATATCAAAGCCTCCCATTCAAGCCGGGCTCAATCGCGGTTCGTTTCTCTTCCTTTACCTTTTTATATTATACCAAAATATTTACATTATGGGGGCAGCAGGGCGGCATAGTGGTTAGTGCTGTTGCCCCAACAATATAAGGTCGTGGGTTCGGTTCCTGGCCTGGGGCCTTTCTGTGCAGAGTTTCCATGTTCTCCCTGTGCCTGCGTGGGTTTCCTCCGGGTACTCCGGTTTCCTCCCACCATCCAAAGACATCATGTTTAGCTTAATTGGTGACTCTAAATTGTCCGTAGGTCTGAGTGTGAGTGGTTGTTGGTCTCTGTCTGTCTCTGTGTGTTGGCCCTGTGATGGACTGGTGACCTGTCCAGGGTGACCCCACCCTCGCCCAGAGTGAGCTGGGATTGGCTGCAGCACCCTCCGTGACCCGTAAACGGATAAGCGGCAGAAGATGAACAAATGAAAGAATTTACATTATTGATGACAAAGAGTAGCTGTTAGCAGTCTTGAGCACATATGTATTATTACACTAGCGGTGTGTGAACCGCTAACGGAGCATAGAGTGAGCTAGAGACCGTCGTATATGTAAATCTGTCCATCCATCTTTATTGCCCCCACTTTGAGTCAGGAGAAGGTTTGTTGGCAGATGAGCTGCTTGATGGCACACTAACTTTTCAGAAGAAATGTATTGCTCTGACCTTTGATGTCCACATTGATCCAATGCACTGAGTGGCCATTTCCCCAGAAACAAACATATATAATTGGTATTGGGTTCCAATGGTGCTCTTTCAATGTCTTGGGGATGCTTTGCAGCCATATAAATCAGTTCACACTTATAGACACAATATGGGTGCATTAGTGCTGACTGGTCATTTGAGGATGGCTGAGAGGTAAGAATTCAATAGACCTTGATCAGGCACAACCAATCTATCTTCATCAATTCTCAACTTCTAATTGTTTACGCAAGCCCATGATGGAAATCATAGTGAATTTTCCTTTAAGTCTCAAATTATTTTTCTAAATACAAGTGAAAAAGTAAGAACCTATCACTTAGGAGATGTGGTTGTGAACAGTTGCTGAGATTGTACTAGCTCAGGTGTAGCTTAGACCTTATTATGTACAAAAATGATTGAGTTATATTTAGAAAAACAGAGACTGTGAACACAAGGTTGGGGGAAACAAAAGATGTTTTCTCATACAGCACACACCAGATCTGAGTTGTGCACTTCTCTTTTTCAAAATGTTGTTACATGATAAATGCTTGATTGTTAGATTGGATGTCTGTTGCTTAAATTACTGATGTCTGCTTGTGAGAGGGTGTGAAGATTCAACCACCTCAGGATTAACATGCATCAATGCGCTTGATGCCTTTGTCTATTTACTGCCTCATAAATTACCTCTCTGCAATGAGTCAGTAATACAAACATTGCTTGAGCAACAGATTTCGACAAATCACCAAGGTGTTGTGGTTGAGTTACTTGTTGGGTGTTACTGCAGGGGGAGAAAAAGAAAATTGACATTTTCTTAACTTTGAGTAAAACATTTACATAGTTTCCCACTTTCTTCTCAAAGTTATTGATTCTTCTCATTTTCCCAACACCTCCCAAGCTCTCTTTGTTGTTGCTCTTCATATCAGTCTTTGAAGTTAGCTGAACAGACCCCAAGTAAAGATCTTAATTCTTCTTGAAGTTTGGCTGTGGTTGGTGTATGAGATGTGGGTTTACTGAGGACAACTACAGTAGAATTACTTTATTGTTCTGGACTTGTTTCAGTGTGAAGGGACTTACAGCACACTAGTGTTACATCTATCTCCATTTATTGATTGCACCAAAAGTATAAAAAAAACAAACCCTCTGACACTAAAATTGTGCCGTTACTTGCAAAGTCTGTTGGTAAGGAAGATACAAGGTTAAGAATTAGAGCTTTGGAGTACGATTTAAGAAAACCCAAGATGGCCATAGTTTTATCAAAGGGAGAATTGTGTTGTCTTTTTAAGTCCTTCTTCATACTTCCTGCTTCGAAAGAAGTTATTTCATGAAAAGCTTATTAAGCTTGTTCCAAACTATACTCTAAAATGTCTAGTTTTACTTAATTGTGCCATAGAATGTATATTTTTATGCGTTAAGTTAATTTAACATTGATCAGTCTTTTGCAATTAGTCCTGCTTTGGAGTTTACATTTAATTCGTGCTTCATTTCACATTTTATAAATTTAAGGGAGTGGAAAAGTAGACAGTTTCTGCTTGCCATTGTTCCTTTTTTTTTTTTTAAATTTTAGTTTAGTTTTACTTTTTCGAGGTGAATCAAGGTATCCATTTTTAAATTTTAACTGTGATCCCTGTGTCCTGGGTAACAGTGGTTTTATTGGTCAGTGCTGAGCAGAGTGGGTGCTTGTCGTTACCTGTCCTTGCAGCCTTGCTGTTTACTCAGCTGGAGGGCCTCTGTCTCCAGTGTAGGGGCAAAAGGAACAGGTCACTAAATATTTCATTTCCCAAGTAAAACATGCTTCACCAGTGAGCTGAAAAAAAGAAACAGATCACAGTGATTAATGTGCAATCAGGCTGATTAAGTCGTTATTAGTTGTCCATGTGATCCACTGAAGGAAATGAGGGCAAGAACCGAAAAGGTTGTTTATATGTGTCGTGGTCAGTTATGAATGTGATGTGGGGAAGAGGCCTCCGTGAACTTTTACCTCTGCAAGTCCGTGATCTGTCATTTGAATTATGATGCTGACTCCCAACTGTGCGCATCTTCATTTTTCAGTCATGTAGGTGTCTTTATCCGAAGCAACAATCTGCGTGTTTTTAATGTAAAGGGAGGGAATAACTCTGGCCGTGTACTCAGCCTGAAGCTCTCACGCTCTAACCATCTTTATGGTAACTTCTGACGGACTTCCTCTCACTGTGTCACTCATGAATGTCTTTAAATCTGTTTTTGCCAGCAGATGGTGCTGCAGTCTCTTCACACTGCTTCTACAGTGGAGCTGGGCGACATAGGCTCTCCTGATCTCCCTCAGACATGCACAGCACACTTTTAAAAGGGGGGAAAAAAAAAGTCCAGCTTAGTTCCTGAGTTGAAGCAAATGTTTGTTGAAATAAGTGGAGATTTCCTGGTTTTCTTTTCGCAGCGGGGGAAAAAAAAAAGAAAGAAAGAAAAGAAGCAAAGTTTCTTTATAGGATGAGCTTGGGGTGTTCTGCAATTACCCTTATATGTGCTCTTCCTCTTTTCCCCCCTTTTTGAGTAGGAACAGATAATGTTTTCCATTCCAGTTGCCTCTTACAGTCGCAGACAGGGTGCCGGTGGGCTCAGTGTTGGGGCTTTTACTGCTGTGGAACATTTTGGGTAGGATGGCTGAGCCAAATATCACAGCTAGCATGGATGGTGGGAGGCATTATGGATGTAAGTAAGAGCAGCACTAACATCTTTATTTATAGGTGGACACAGAGGAGAGGGAGAGGAAAGAGCATGCTGGATTTCTTGTAAAGAGGTTAATAATTAAACTTATGAACATCTGCCAGGGTCTTGTTGTCTTGAATTGAAGAAATAGATTATGATGATGCCATAGCAAAATTTAATATCCTCAAATTTCCTCCCTTAATTATTTGTTATTCTTTTAGCCATTACTATTATGATTGTAACCGGCCAGACAATGTTTCTGGAGAACACCTGTGACTATATAATTTGCTTTTCACACCATTAGTGGAGGTGTAGGCTGACCAGGAGAAGAGAGGTGTGTGTGTGTGTGTCTGTTCATGTGTGTAGAGGGGGTTGGGGTGGTGGTGAGGGACTGTGGTGGGAGTATGGGGGGGGGGGGTAGATAGTAGAGGTGGGGGACCGTGGCGTGTAAGCTATTGAAAGGAGGAATGTGAGAGAGCATTATTGGCCACACTTCATGTGAATGGAAAAGGGGGTTAAAGAAATGACAGTGTACAGTGGGTGGTAGGGCCTCAGCGCAACCTGGGAGGAAATGGAATGAGAAAGTGCAGTCAGGCAGACCACTCATTCACCATGACAAATGGGAGAGGCCTAGGCCAAGGGGATACCTGATATCCCATGGTGGGCTGCGTGCACCTGCCCGGGCTACATGTGCACCAAAGTGGAAATAAACCTCAGCCACTTGTAGCAGCACACATTCACTGATTACAGGATTACATATGAATGACTATAGGCTTATTAATATCCCAATTATTAATAATAACCAGAAAATTCACAAGAGTTTAAATTGTATTTCACCTTTCTTTTTTGTTTTGTGTTTAAACGGGCCCTCGAGTTATTTTTGTTGAGTCCTCAAAGTTGCAGTTGTGTGAAGAAAAACACACACACACACACAGTAGAAATGAGTGTGTGACGTGATTACTTGGCATGTAATAAACTCACAGGGAGCAAGTATCTCCACGATGTTTCATAAACCAAAATTTTCTATTAATTATGTTAAAAATACCTAATTGAATAAAAGTCATTCACATAGATAATTTCTGGAATAATCTTGAAAACAGATAATCATTTGAGATAATTAATTAAAAAACTAAAACGCTCTGCTATTTTTCTGTTGGTTTATATGATTGCTTTGGTATATTGAGACCATAACGAAGCAGTTATTCACCCACTTTTATGATTATGTTTAATTACTTTTTTTAAAGTCTACCAACGGTTTTATTTGTATTTAAACAGTAGCAAAAATATTCGTTCCTGTTGTTACCTACAAATAATTATCTGTGTTCATTATTTTATCCACTTTATAACTGTGATAGCGACAATTTTGTAAAACGTAAAACATTTTGATAAATCTCTATCCACCTACAAAGAGTTAATGACAGTTTCAACAGGAGGTCACAAGCCGCATGTCATGAGGTTTCCATCTAAATTAAGTCATATATCAAATTCCAGTGGCATATTAAATCTTTGGGAACTGTTCAGAATTAGAGGGGTTCTGCTATAATCCAATTGTGTAAGAGGTCAGAACAAGAGACATACATAGAAAGCAGAGAAGCAGTCTTCTGTTCACATATGCTCACACGTGGTTCAGAAAGTATATTTTGCCTGTCACTCTTCCTCCAGCATCCAGGAAGGATCACTGACCTTCTCCCATGCAGGCAGATGAGCTGTGGTCACTCTAACGCTGGTCAGTCTTGTGGCGTCGGGGTGCAATGCAGCGTGCCACGAAAAAATACTCAATCTCCTCTCCCATTTCAGTGTTTAGATTGGGCTGAGGAATGACCACAGGCTGAGAGTAGAGACGTCTGCAGCTAGTCAGAGGAGAAGAATTATGCTCTGGGCCCGCTAACACCGGCTCACTCCTCTGGTTTTGTGGTACTTTACTGGATTACTGGAGTATCACTCCATGGAAAAAAAACAAAACAAAACAAAACCAAAAAAACAGACACAAACTGCCCAAGTACTACTTTTCTTTAAATTTCCATGATTTATATTTCCGCAGAATTACATGACATTTCTGCAAGCCTGTGTCATGCCCAGATTACAGAAAATAAACAAAAAGCAATATTATAATGTCATTCATGTCCACCTGTTTGGGTAATGTCATCACTGGCCAGGCTTTGTTTGTGTAATTGTAAGGGAGCTTAACCATTAACGCAGTGTAAAGCATCAGTTTTGTTACTATGGTTACTTGCAGGCAAATAACGGACTCCTAACTCTCCTGAGCGCTGATTGTGTATAATAATGATTAAACTGTTCACTGGAACTGGAGTTTTTCCGCTTCAAAAGTTTAGCACTATTTTCAGTGGCCATTTAATATCACACATAAAAATAGAAATTATATTAAAGTAAATTCTACTGAAGGTATTATTAATTTCTAAAACTGCATCAGAAAAAAGAAATGGAGTGAACTCTGTGTGCACTTCACTGTGTTTTTCTATGTAACAGCAGCACTGAAATCTTTTACCTCATCCGTCGATAATTCTTCTCATCATATTTAAAAAATAAGATCAATCTTTATTCTTCTTTTTTAAGCCTTGTGCTGCTGTCATCGTGTGGTTTTTCTGTGCATGTTCCATCAAGTTAGCAGTGAGTGTGTGTTTATTTGTGTGCAAAGCATCTGGGTTAATCTCATATTAGTCAGGAAGGATCATTCTCACAAACAGCTATAGACTTGTTTCTGAGAAATATCCTCAGAATGAAAATCATCAAGCCTCAGCGGCTGTTTTGTGTATCGCTTTAGAAACTTGGTAATAAAAAAAACAATAAAAAACAGGGTAAAAATGAAACTGCAGTTCTGTTATTTAAAGAATCACTTGCTTTGAAATGATTCTCTGAGGATCTGGACTTGGAGATCATGTTGAATTCCTGGAATTCAGAGCCGGTGTAAGTGCGTGCATTAAAATTTCATTAAGCACCGTGATAGCGTTTACATTCTTGGTCATAAAGTGTGTACAATTTATTAGAAATCTAATTATAATCCAATTAGAAATCTGTTTATGTTGTTTAGTTTTACAGGACTCACTTTGTTTTGCAGAAGTGGCCCATGACTAGAGCTGTGTACTGTACAGCGATGCGTGGCGCACCTCTGCTGTACTGTATGTATTGATGTTGTTTGGTGTGTCCTTTGGTTTGCATTATTTAGCTGCACGTCCGCTGCTCATTGCACATTCTCAACTATGTGACTGATCCACTGCTTTATTTTCATCCTGAAATGTATTTATCTGAGCACGGCGGGTGGCAGAGACATCTGTTGCTCTCATGTCCAACAGAGTAAACAATATGTTTTGAATTAAGATTTGACCTTGGAATAAGCCTTATCTTATATATAAATCATAGTGAGTTAAATATGCTTTGTAAGTAGATTAGGTCATCTGGAGTGCCCCCCCCCCCCCCCCCCCCCGCTTCCTTCTTCTCCCTGTCTCCCTCCCTGCAGGCTTCGTCTCTCAGCAATGAGGGCGTAGAGATGTAATCCAGATTCATAATCCAATGATTCTTACAAGCTGTTTTGTGTTGTTAAATACGGGGTATTTGTGTTGATTTAATATCATTCTAATCTCCTTTAAACTGCCAGTTGCTATCTGGTTCATGGCCATCTTGTTTATTGCTCGCTCCCTACTGTAGTAAGGTAAATACGAAGAGGGCAGTGGTCTTTATGGATGCTCAAGTATTGATTTGTTAACTGACGTGTCACGTGTTTTGAATTTTTCTAAATAAATTTTTAGTGTTAAACATAACACACACAACATAAACACATTTAGTGATGGTGATTAACTAAGTACGTTTTTACTCGTTTTTCAAAAGTGCCGTCTTCTCATTTCATGTTGTCACACTGATCATATTTTAGAAATTTAATACACCAGAATGGATCTTGGTTATAAAAGTATGCAGCCATATCACAATAAAACACTGAAGTTGTGTGTCTTATTATATATAGAATTTATAAAAAAATATATATTATTTTCATACGGAGACTTACGTTTTTTTGTTTTGTTTTGTTTTTTTGAGGTGGCGTTGGAAGTAATTTATTTAAAAAATGGTTTAACACTTTGTCCTTCAGTATATCTATCTGTCTGTCAGCATCATACTGTGTAGCTGGGGAAAGCTCAGTAAAAGCTTTAGACCATCTTTTTGTGTTCAGTCTTTTCCAACAAGTGGTTCTGAGAAATTTGTCTTCATAGGTGTTTACTGTCATTAGTGCTTTGAAGTAATTGAGTCGTCATAAAGCTTAGTCTGATTATTATCCTTGCTATTTTTATTTAGTTTTATTGTAAGTGGATTGTGTTCCCAGAAGATTTCTTTAGCTCCTCGACTTGCACGTCCAATATTATTAGTTGCTATGAGTCCAGCCTGTGCAAATCTGTTAATGCATAAGACTATAAGAGCTTCTTATGTTTCAAGCCAGGTCAGAGTGAAGACACACCAGATTAATATTTGATCATGCAGAAGGGCCCTTAATCAGATTTGCTTATTCCCTTAGCTGAGTGCGCTGTCGCAATTATCATAATTGTTGAGCTAAACATGCTTCTCTTTACGGCTGGTGGCTGGATGTGCGCGTGTGCAGCGACATGAGGATTCTAGCACCAAACCCAATTAATGCAGGATGGGTGGCTGGGCCTGCCGAGGGAGGAGGATGTAGAGAGGAGGAAGGGGAGGGCCATGGGCAGGATGCCGGTCCAACCCACATCCAGGATGACATTGCCCAGGGCGGACTCGACTCCAGCACACTCTCCTCCAGCCACCTGGAGCTCTTCAGGACAGCCGCTCCCCACGCTGTAATCCTCCACCCTCGGCCGAGCCACCAGCTCCAGCTGATTCGAGCGAAAATCAAAGCTGCAGCAGGAAAATTACAACTTAAGCCAACATGTGTCTAGTCAGTTTCACCGTTTGTAGGGTTTCTTGGCTGGTAGCTACAAGTTTCACTTTCTGACTGACAGAGAAGACAGACAGAAAAATTATAAATACAAAGTCGCCTTTTAACATGAAGCTTGAAGTGTTTGAAATACTCAAACGCAGTCTGCTGTCATTTTCAGCCTGAACTATTTTTCAACCAAAGTGGCCATGTACTCTTGTGTTTATACAGTTTAATCTGAAAAATCCCTCCTGTCATTTTCATGCACTCAGACAGAAATAGTTTTTGTGGGCTTTTAAATGGAAAAATAAATCGTTAAATATCCAGGGATTTCTGGATATTTGCTTCTTTCCTGAAAGCACGTACGCTTTGTAACAAAATAAATGTCAAACAATTAAACTAACAATTTTAATGAAAACAGTTACACAATCAAAAATTAAGAACTGAAGTTAAATTAGTTTCCATTGAATTTTTCATGTTTGTGTGTGTGTGTGTGTGTGTGTGTGTGTGTGTATGTGTATATATATATATATATATATATATATATATATTTTACTTATAAATAATATGAATATCTTAAAACATCTCAATATCCGTTTGATGTTTCAGTACATGACATTAAAAATATGGCTTTAAAATTTATTCAAAACAGAACCAAAACCTTTACGTGATTTTTTTTTTCTTACTTCATATTTCCTCTTTCCTCTTTTTCCTTTTTTGTTAATTTGCGTAATCAACTGTAAGTGTGACTATCTGCCATTTGTTGTACTAAAAGGGGACACATGGTCTCGCTCTTTCACACACACACACACACACACACACACACACACACGTCGACAGACAGTAGACAAACTTGTGTGTTTTATAAAATGACATTCAATAAAACAAAAGATTTTCATTTCAGATATCAGACAAAATATTTACTATAAATTAAAGTAAGAAACGCCATCACCGTGTGAAATCATGTTTTAAAAAATAGAATCCTCCTCCTTTCTGAACAACACACATAAGATCTACGTGATGTTGATATTCTGATTTACTACTGAGAGAAGTCTGAGATTAAGACATTCATGCAGGGAAAGGGGACATGACAAAAAGCTTCGATTACAGTGTTGTACTTTCTGCAAAACATTTTGGACGGTAGCATCTTATAATTATGTCAAAGTAACACAATAAAATAATTGAAGCAAAAAGTCTGCTCTGTGTTATTTTGACTGCTCTTGAATGAATACGTCGTCAGATAACCAGTTTGTCATAAGCGTGTCTTTTAAATAAATGAGCCTGTGGACCAGTTTCTGTCTGTATGAAAGTCATCTATTCTGCTGCAGACATGGCACTGCGCAAAGAAACACTAGGAGAGATGGTTCCCCATTAATCTACCGTTGACTGGCTGGAAATTGCATCTTTGTAATGAGTATTAGGTGTGCATCTACATGAATTAAAGCTGAATGAGCCTCTGATTGATCACCTCCTCCCAAATGACGCTCCATCCATGATCATTATTGTTTAAAAGTGACTAAATCATATCGGGATGATTAAAAGTCTCTGCTTGGGAGGGAAGATAATGTAAAGACACAATGTCTGAGGAACTGTGCTTCTATCCCCAAATTCTATTTATATGGTTGTGGTGTTTGGTCAAATAAAGAGTTATGTTTGAATCATTCAAAATTACATGTGGATGTACATTGACTAGTTGCAGAATTTACAGCACACAAGGACACCAAGTGCAAGGACAATATATTATGCAAAGGGGAGACAAATGGGAAGAAGATATACTGTACATTGACATATTGACTCGCAGCATTTCAAGCTCTAATTAAAGGATATTCAGAATAAATGTCGATGGGGTTCATCTGTTTATTACTCGGCTTTTTGTTGAGTTTAGCCATCCTGCAGGAGCTGCACCCCCCCACCAGTCCTCCTCCATTTAGCAGTTCATATACAACAATGAAACTCCACAACCTCAAGTTGACAGTAAGAAAGGGTTGATCTTTAACCATGCAAGTGATGTACATATAACAATTTCAGATGCAGCACATTCAACTATGATGGGATTATTTTTCTTTTTTTTTTTGAACGACCTGACCACATGAAAGGTCTTTCAGGGTAAATAGAGTGCACAGGCGATGTTTGAAGTCGGGGCCAAAAAGTCCAGGTGATTTTACAAGAATTGTGGCATTTATGTGGTCTAAACTATACATCTGGAGTCGCCTGCACAAAAGTGCTAGACATCCCTGCTAGGTATACACTTACTTCATAAAGTACATTCAGCAGTGGGCAGCTGATTTGCTGCTGTTTGAGTCTTCGGCTTAAAGTTGGGATTGTTTGGACTCCCACTTGACTTGACATTTAAAAGGGTAAAAAAAAAAGGGAGGCCCACACATCCAAGATCTTAAAAGAGCATTGCAAATTTCACATGCAACCATTTTGCAGTTCCAGGTTTTTGAACTTTTATCTGTGAAGCATTATCGGGGGAACTTGTTATTGTTTCAAGGGTGAATCGTAACAGTAATTTTCCAGGGCACAGTTTGGCACGTTTTGGGGGGAAAAAAGAACTGCTTGTTGAGAAAAGATCCAGCTTAAGAAAAAGAGCAGCCCTCGTCACCCTGCATCTCGACATATTTACCGTACCTGGACACACTAATGTTCCTGTGTAATGTCTTTCTGGTAATTATACTGCCAAGCACCCTGTTGGGGTAATTATACTAAAAACACCCTCATTAGCAGCATCAAGATGTAAACCCCCAGAAGCCTCACTATCTTTCCCCTCATGCGCCCTTGGAGGGTGAGTTATTTGGCCTACTCTGTCTCATACTTTCTGCTTTCTACCTTACATTGCAGTGTCATACGACCGCTACTCAATGTGGTTGTGTTAAATCGTACTCAAGTTGCACAACTGACGCAAACAATGCTGTCTAAGGGTGTCCCTAAAATCGACTTCAACCTCACGCAGTCCTCGGTTCTATATCGAGCCCCTTATTTTGCAACTTGTGGCTAAGCAGCAGTTGGTTTAAATGAGGAATGCTAACAATGCTAACAGGCTGTTTACCAATTAACTAAAGAGTTTAAACACAAGCACCCACAGCTCATAGCATACATACAAACACACTCCCTGTCTGAGGACTCCCTGATCATTTTTCTTCTCAGAAACGTGACTTAAATTAAACTTAACGGCTATACACTAGGTGGAAGTTCTGCAGACGTATCACTCAGCTGGAAAAACTGGCAGATATGAATGTCCATAATTTGATGCTCACTTTCACTTTACTCACAAATGCTTTGCTGATATTTGTGCAGAGAAATTGCCTAAATGTATCAGGGCAAACATTTATGGAGAGGACATAAAGAATGGTAACTAAAAATGTAGCGGTGAATTTTGCTCTGCTCATGTAAATGGACGTACTGCTCACCGTAACAAATGAGCGTAGAAATTACAGCAATCCCAAGCCCCTGCATTGTCTGGCAATTTGCGCTCTTTAAATTATTCAGAGGCAAGGCTTTTTTTATGTCAGCAACTGTGTGTTTTCCAGTGACAAAGCTAGCCTCACCTAATAGTTTCACTGCGTCTGCCGTTTTATGACTGACATAGCAATAAGCAGATTGTCCAGATATTTATACCATCTGCAGCTAGCAGAGATAATTAAAGTATATAAATTAATCAAGTGCAATTAATTAGAGGCTTTATGTTCGCAGCAGTACATCTTTGCATGTATAATTTATATTTATTGATTTGTTTGGTTTCATTAGCCTATAAGATAACAGTGCAAATGCATTAGAGGGGAAAATGCACAATTAGCATGCAGTAAGGGCTGCTGGTAATTGATAGATCAGCGAGCACTCCCTGCAGATATAAAGCTGTGTAAACTGTCATAAGCAGTTACAATCGATGACTGATATTTCGCGCCATATCTCTCGCTTGATTAATGATGTTTTTGAAAGCGCCCCCCCACTTAATGGGGCCCTGATAGGCATGCAGGATTTACTGTTTAATCAGGGGAAAGAATTTATTGAGGTCCAGAACCTGTGTCGCTGGTGGTGGAAATGTATGATTGGTCTCTGTAAGTGCTATGCTGATGTTATTTGCTCCCGTCAGCAGCCAATATGGCTGAGCATTAAGAGCTTTGTGCTTCCCAGTTGATTTTTCATTGACTGCGCTGCCATCGTTCATCACGGGCTGGTTTCTCTCCGATCTGCAGTGCTGAGAGGAAAGCAAGCTGGATAGTCAATAGCAGCTAATGTCTTCACAGCATTCCAGCATTTCCTGCAACGGCGTGAAAACTGTGCCCAACACGAAAGACTCCAGCTTATTTCCCAGATATTGAAGCTATATGTCTTTGTTGACTGAAATGGTGGGAAGTTAATGTGTTGGCGTTTTGTGTGATAGTTTTTTGGGGGGAAGGGGAGGAACATGCATGCTCAGTTGGCCACAGTTCCATCATAGACTAGTGCCATTTGGGGTGATAAGAGTGCACATCCAGTCTGTATTCAGCAAAAAAACCCAAAACAAAAACTTAGATAACTCCGTCACTGTCTCACTTCATCATTCATGTTGATCAGATGTAGTTTTATCTCTCATTAACTCTGCAACGGAAACAACCAGGGACATCTGAGTTGTTAGCTCCTGTTTGGTGTGGCTGACATATTTTGAAGATGTTGTCACTGTGTGTTGCGTCATTGATAATTCATGTGGCTGCAGCAATATAATTACTCTCAATAGGATGGAGGGTTTATGGGCGCCACATGTTGCCATATGGAAGCAGCTTCTGTGAATTTCTTCTCTTGCTGATGCGGACCGCTTTCTCTGTTTCTCTGTTATGTTTGATCTAACCTGTACTATATTCTCAGGAGATGAGAGGGACAGGTGTGTGGCTTAAATCAGTGCGATGTCAGCCAGATATAGTTGGTGTGTAGAGCGCTGTACAGTCTGGCAGACTGTGTTTCGGGATCTTTGTCCCACAGCTGGGTGCCAGACGTATATGCATTTTTTTGCCCTGTGTCTCAGGCAATTTCCTCCCTTTATGTCACTGTAAATGCTCACAGAGACGTTGCCCCCCTTTTTTTAAGGTTGCAGATATGTGCTTTAAAGAGGAAGAAGGCCATTTGCCTTCTGGTGATGTGCTCTAAACTGGGATCTTACTTTACACCTGTTCACATTTCCCGCTCCTGGGTGGATCCTTGGCAGAAGTCAAAGAAAAATTCACTAGGATTATCTCTTTCCTCGCTGTCTTGGATTCAATCCGATTGTACTGTTTTGGAGTTGTTGCCCTCTAAAGAAAGTGCTGGTTAAAAATGGCTATATTTAGAATATGAGGATGGTGGTAACTGTGTGAATAATGCAAAGCAAATGTCTGTTGTCTTTGGAGAAACAGTAACAGAAACCTTTTGACCTTTCTCACCTCTCTGCTCTGAAGCCAGTGTGGCGCTAACAGCTAGAGATGTGAGGGGCTTGTTGCTCTCTGATCCGCTCATCTTGCCTTAGGAGCTGGTGGAGAGGTCGGCCGCATGATAGCATGGCCATATTGACACTGCTGGACCGCTGCAGCCCCTAAACCCACAACAGGCTATCTGATTTCCTTCCAAGGGATCCCTAGAGAGCGAGAGCTTCCATTTTTCTTAACTTGTGTATAAGTAAACTGCAGGACCCGGCTGGGAGGTCAAATCAATCCCTGCTATTTATTACATAGAAATGTGACACTCTGTCTTAAATGCTCCCGTCCTGAGTGATTTAGCCTCGTGTCTGCGTTGTGTCTGCAGAGAGTGCACTGTTGTGTGTGTGTGTGTGTGTGTGTGTGTGTGTGTGTGTTTGTACCAGTGAGACAGGGAGCGGTATTTTTACGACCATTGCGCCAAATTGTCTTTTTCTTCGAGTTGTCTCTTGTAAACAAAGATAGGTTAATATGCTCTTTGAAGACAGTTTTATGTAAAGCTTTTAGCCCTCGTGTATGTATCATATTTACTGTAAGTACACTTAAAACACAGGGGCAGGCTAATGCACCGAGAATGAGTAAAGATTGTAGTCACGCACAGGTCACCTCTCGGAACGCAGCACCTAAATATGATCGGTGTCTCGTGCTAGTTCAGCGCACGTTGATGCTGGTTCAGGTTATGTCTGCATTAAGCTGTTGAGACAGTGCAGGAAAACAGGACAGTGACACAGTCATTAGTCCCTAAAGCGGGATGCAATCCTGTTTCTGTGGGAAGCAGAGCTCTGTTTACTGCGTGACAATGTGATATTGTGCGGCTCATGCTGTCTTAATTGGAAACAGTCTCACCCCACAAAAGGTGTATAAGACCCCTGATTCTGTGAGGCAGTCTCACCCCTCCCCTTTCCCACCACCGGCACCCCCTCCTCCCTCCCTTGAAGAGCAGCACAACCCCCTGAAGCATTTCCTTAATCCTCCGGAAGATCATGCTCTCCCACTAAATGTGGTACCTGTGGACAAACAATGGATTTTTCCATAATAATAAGTTGAAGATTTCATTATGAGTGTCTAATGGACGGACGGGTCCAGGTCTGAGCAGATACACGGAGAAGCTTCCTTTTGATCAGCAGCATAGGGTTAATCCGCGGTAAGAAATAATGGAGGTTTAGATGAGGAGGGGGGTGGGAGGGGGCAGAGTATTGAGCCGGGCTGAATTTACAGCTGAGAGGGCTCAGTAAAAGGATGATTTTTAGAGCCTCTCGCTGCGTATTGAAGGGAAGACTGTCTGACAAGTCATCAATGAGCCCTGGCGCTGTACTAAACTAATGAAAGCTGCATTTGATCTTCTTCGGAGAGGTTCAATACCACTCCTGCTATTATTTAAGTCCTCAGCTTCACCCAAACCTGTTTTCAGATCCACAAAAATCATTAAATTGCACAGTGAAGTAAACTGTGTTTGTAAGTATTGGGTGAAGAGGAAATATCTAAACTGCTTATAATGTATCCCTGTTGATTGCATCCAATAGACACTTCCTGACCTGCTTTGTGCCTGTCTAAGCCTCACAGCTGATTTAAGTTCAGTTTGCAGTAAACATCTATGTAGCATAGCGCAGATGCGCGTTATTTATATTTCACTCGGTAATGTTAAGGATGTGCGCAGACAGATTTGTCAGGATCTTGGACTTTGGTCATCTTGTGTAGTCTTTATTACTGAAGTCCTTGCAGTGACACTTCATTTCTAATGGCCTTGATGTGAACTAGTCTGCAGGACGGCACTTGAAGCTTTTTATGTGTTTTTTGACCTTGTCTATATTCAGCTGTTCTGCCTACATCCTGTAACCAAACACCAGATCTTAACTCTGCTCATATTCACCAAAAAGGTTTGAGGTGGGGGGGCCAACTCTATTATTTTTTCACTGAACCAAAATAACGATAAAACATGTTTGTTGAGTTGAGTTTTCAAGCTCAAATGTTAAGGGCCAACACAGCCACACTTGAAAGATTTGGCCTGAGCTCGTGCCAAAGAACAGGGCATGCATCATCTGCTAACATCAATGATGGGTCTGTACCGCAAACAAAACAGCCCATCCTTGCACTTGAACTGCAGTGATTCAAGGTTATGTTAACTGAAACATGTTGAAGTAATAATACAAACACTGTGATAAACCAGGAGTTTGCAAGATTTCAGTAATAAATCTGTCCAGAGGGGGGGCTGAGTGAAATTTGTGATGACATCAAGTGGTTGTTAGTGTAAAAGTCTCCCATTATGCATCTGTTCTGCATCCATTTAACGTTCCCCTCGCAGCAGGTAAAGTGAAGTGTTTTTACTGAATGTTGTAAATGAATTAATAAATACTGTAGATTGATGGATAAATAGATATGATACACCCAAGAGTGTGTGTCCCAGAGTTTTTTTGCTTGCCCATCAAAATTCAAAATAAAAATACATTTATATTAAATAAAGTAATAGTAATTACATTAATAAATCTTTAAATGGAACCAAAATAGATGAGAAATTCTTTTGCTGAGATTTTTCTTGGTAATAAGATTGTTATGGCAATTTAAGTTTTTCTTCTTATGGCATTTATTTTTCCAAAAGTAAAATCAAGAAAAAGTTATAACTTGTTTTATTTATTTATGGATGGATCAGAGGTGGTCGCAGCAAGACAGTGTTGTCTTTTAAGGCGACAGGCACTTCAGCTGAAGCTGCCAAAGCATTTATGAAAATGCTGTGAGAGAGAAAACTGACGGGTGAATGGACGAAGAACGATAAGGACAGGAGATTTGAATTCTCACCAGCAGAGAGAAGCTAGTAGAGGAATACAGACGAGAAGTTGGGTGGGGAGGTCAGTGTAGAAGAGAGAGCTGCCGGGCCGTGTAGGCCTGCTGATCCTCACATATATATTCCCCTAATTAATCCTGATTACCACTTTTTAATTGGCCTGCTCAGGCTGCGCAAGAATAAAGTGACACTTCCTAATAAATTAAACCTGCAATTTACAATTGGTGCACTATTTCCTCTGTTGCTTTTTTTTTTTTTTCCATCCCCCCCCCCCCCCAATATTGGTCTCGTGTGGGAGCCTCCAGTCTGTCAGTGGCGTGTGGTCTCACTCCACACTAGTTAACAGCTAAACGCTTGGGTCACACCTGCGCCCTTTTATGGGGTCTGGCAAATCAGTGGGGTTAGTGTTGTGAAGGGAGTCATCAGTCCTGCCACTCCTCTTTTTTTTTTAAGGAGATGCAAGACAAAGACATTTATATGGAGCATGGCAGCTGTATGCATGCACGAGGTTTTTAAAGATATTAAAGAAGGAGCGCTTGCTTGATGAAGCCACATCATCTGCTTCTGTCTGGCTTTTTATTTACTAAATCCACTATCCACTTTTTAGTACATTTTAAAAAGATTTCCATGCCTACCGGAGGCGTGATCAACCCCTCAGCCTTGGTTAGTGTAGTGTCTAATCCAATGAAATGCATTTAGGTGCAGGAAAGGTAAATAGATAGATTGCTGACCCTGCCTTTCCTTCCGGGTCAGCAGGACCCCTTGGCCAAGCGGCTGGAGACCACAGCGGTAATGAACTCTGTCCCCCTGCGGTCGGGCCCTCTGCCTCCCTCATTTGAGTGGGTTCATCCCTGGGAGATGGGATCCTGTGAAGCAGTGATTGTTTCCACGATTAGGTGGGAAGAATAGAGGAGCCGTGCTCGGGGATCCCTCCCATGGATTCACTCCCTCAGCAGAGCCCCGGCTGAAAAACAATAGCCAGCTGTCGCCCACTAGCTGATGTGCCTTTGATCAGCCAAATGAAGGCTGCTGGCATTTCTTATGGAGTGGAGATTGCTTATCGATCTATATCAAAATATTCATGCTAATCCCGGGCAACGGAGACTATTTTCAAGCCGGGTTAGCAATCAGAGCTGCCGTCCTGTCTGGAGCAATTCGCTGAGCTGGGAAGTCTAATCAGCTCAGGGTCCTGCAGTCAAATGCACTTTGCCGTTTAAATTTGGACCCCTGACATTGATGGAGGAGTCCAGAGAAAGGTGTTGACAAACCAAATTGTTTGTTCCAGCACTATTTTGCTAGAGATCAAGTCCAGAGTAATGTGCAGTGAATTTGTTCATTACTAGCAGGGGTTGGAGAGGAGAGGGCTGAGGTTTCACCCACTCCCCACTGCAGGAAGACTAGTGTTTCAGAGGTGGGTGGGGCATTTAGGGGTTTAGAGAAGCGGGGGCAACTTGATGGTGGTGCTGAGGTTATGCATGTGTTTTGTGGTGTGTGTGTTTGGGTGTCTGTGCTGCTCCGGGGGATTGGTAGCTGTGGTGTGCGTGTGTTGCTTGTTATAGTCGTTTTGGTGAGACTGAGTGTGTGACAGGGAGGTCGAACATCCGGCTCGCGGTCCCGGAAATAGACAGACCTAAGAACTTCTTGGGTCTTGTATCGTCAGCTGATTTCACTGTTTGAGATCTGCAGCAGTGTGACGTTCGAACTTGGTTTTTATACCTTTTCAGTTTGTCTTTTTTGCCAAATATGTATTCCAGCAACTATTATTTTATAAACCAGAATGAGCTGAAGCAACCGGAGAGATGTTCCAAAAAGTTTTGACTGTTGTTTTCTCTGTGTTTATTTATGTATTTCATAATGATAAATATCAAATATGACGCAGGTGAATACCACAAGTCGTGTACAGGGTGTATGCATGGCTTCCTACATCACAGATTATGCTTTCTTACTTCCTCTTGCGAAAGCCCCACCTCTGTCCGGTGACGCAGGGCGATCCAAATCTGTCTCAGTACGTTAATACTGTCATGCAATTATTGTGCAAAGAAATCTGTGAAGAAAAAGCATTGCCAGAATGGAGAGATTATCCTGCTGGAGGGTTGAAGGGCTAATGTCTTACCATATGGCCCAGATTGTAATGTGCAGTGTCCTGCTTCAGGGTCAATCATACATCAAGTATTAGTGTCAGGTGGGGATTAATGCTTAATGTTCCCTCACCTCTGACACAGCACACTGTACTCTTACCTGGCTCTGGTTACTGCCCTGACATGATGTATTGCTCATGTTGGGTAAGTTTCAGATTTCTTATAATAACTGTTCCATATCGAGAAAGTCGAATTAGCAAAACAGCACAAAAATATCTAACAATAATCACAATAATAATAATAATAATAAAAATGATAATTAGCTTTATAATCATTCAGACTATATGGTGGAGCTTTTGGGGAGATCAACAAACAAACTTCTCTTTTGTCTGGTGCCTGTTTATCAGCCTGACACCTCTGAAAAATTATTTCTGTTTATGTTGCTGCAGAAACCACCGATTAGCGAGATTATTGCTATTGTTGACGGATGCAGGGCCATACATTTTCACAGAGGGTGATTTACCCCACACTTATGGCATAATGCGAGGCTTGTGCACGCTTCATCCAGGGTTGCCTCTGTGTGCGTAATCGAGATTTATTTTTCAGTTTCCACACTGATATTTAGTTTATATAGATTATTATTCATCCAATATAGCACGCTGATATGTATGCTAAAAAAGAAGCTGTAATTTGATGCAGGAGTAGGGCACATTATGCATAACCGTATATTATTTGGTTATTGCTGCTGTTAAAAGCATCTTAGTCTTTCCTAAAGGCGTTTCTCTGTCACTTTATAAGGAATGCGTATACAGTACTTGTGCGAGATAGTAATTGCTATGGATCTTGCAGTTGCCTTAAACGGCCGAGTGTACCCAGCCCGCCTTTGTATCCCGCTAGTGTGCAAAGCCAAGTCCCGGCTAGAGCATTAACCTAAATGACTATATAAGTAATTAACCACATAATCCCTTTTTGACTGATTAGAAATGATAGGTTCTTGCTCAGTTGAGACGAGAGCGTCTCCTTATGAATCCTCTCTAAACAAAGTGGCAAACATAAATGTCAAAGGGGGCCGAAACAAACTTTCTATTGTAACCTTGAGAAACATGACAATAGAGAGGGTGGGCTATGATGAGGGTGTGACATGGGAAGGTGAGATGTTTCTCTCTCTCTCTGTCTCTGTCTCTGTCTGTGTGTGTGTGTGTGTGTGTGTTTGGTTCACATATGTCAGACGGCAGGATGTAAGGTGCAGGTGTCGCCAGGCTTTGGTGCTGCCTGTCACCTTGTGAATAAACAGCAGTTGTTCTTTGGGGAAGGCGGGACTGATTCATGCGAGACTGGCAGAACATGGCAGATGGATGTACTTTTTCATATGTGTAAATAGTCGCAGCTAGCTATTAACATACCTCCGTGCAGATGGCAAACTGTAATAAAGTACAGGTGATAAAACAAGCCTCCTCGTCGATGGCTGACGCCCAGCCGATGTTTGTTCATTTTTACATACAGTGCAATATGTTCTGTAGCACAAGGGCACAATAACTAGTGGGGATATTTAGGAGCGCTTGTTGTTCCTGAATAGTAAACAGTTTTACTGTTGCAGTAAAAGCAGTTTGATCTGGTTTGGTTTCACATACCAGAAGTTGAAAACTTGCATTTATATTCTAAATGCGATCACTTGTTTGATCAGATAAAAAAACACCAACTTATAAATACGTGCAAACTCTGAACATATTCTCTTCTTTTATGGAAACTCTGCCGTGTTTCCTGTGCCAGCTCGTGTTGGAGCAGCCGCAGGAGCGGTTACACGTTGGATCACGGGTGTAGGCCAGCCGACGTCGGAGCCACTCTGGCCCACAGCTGGTTCCCCTCCAACTAGATGATCTGCTGCTTCCTGACCCCAGAGACCAGAGAATGAGGCTGAAAAACACAGACAGAGAGTGAGAGCAGCAGAGACAGGCGGGTAGACGCATACAAGGGGGTAGAGAAACTGGGGGGAGCGTGAGTGAGAGGGGAAAAAAAAATTAATAAATAAAAAATTGGGGGTGCTTGGCGTCAGCATCCAGATGCATCACAGCGATGAGTGTGTTTGTCCGGGGCGTGCATGCATTTGTGGAGCCCAAGGACTTGTCGTCTGTCTGCCGCTGGTTGTGGCAGCCAGCTGTCAGGGGAGCTCAGGGAGAAGGCGGAGGCCAGGTGAAAGGAGGGCCAGCGGCAGACGAGGACTGGAGCCAGCGCTCGCTCACTCCAAATGAATGGTGACAAGAGCGCGAGAGCCATTGATCCACTGGTCAAAGCACCCCTAAGGCTGCAACCTAATGTGCTGAAAAAAGAAACATCAGCCCCGGTTGGGGCTCTGGGAGGGAGACAATCCTCATCGGATGAAACACACCTTCCACACAACATGCAGCAGATCAATAGAAAAGAGCGGGTGGACATGGTCATCCAATACATTTACATTCATTATGGACAAAGTCATATGCAGAATAGTATTTTTTCATGCTGTAGTAAGACATTATTTTTAAAGTTAGTTTGGGTTTTGTTTTGTTTTAAAATGTTCACAATGAAATTGAATATTTTCCACTAATCAGGTGGGTTTTATTCTGAGCAGCTGTATTTTCTGGGCATGTAATGTTGTTAATGACACAAAGATGAAGCAACTTGTATCTCCTGACAGATTAATAATATAACAGCTATATTGCCACCACAGTCAAGTCTACTTAAGAAATAACCCCAGAGAAGTGTTATTCATTAAATGTGTAAGGTTGGTAGTAATTTTTGTAGTCTTTTCGATCGCTCTCTAATAACATTTGTGGCGGAACAAAAATCCACACTTCATCACACATATCAGTGACTTAAAGGTGTTGTTTTAATGTCTGTTTGAGTAATGCCTTGGGGCTGCCGTCCATATGTTTGAGGTTAAGAAAAAATATGCAGTGAAAATGCAGCGGAAGAAGTAGCTTGAGAGGCTTAGCAACCAGCAGAGAGGCATAAAACATTACACTCCGGCAGCGTTGTTAGATCAGTGTAATGCTGCTAACTACGCATCATTGTGGATAATTTCCTGTTTTTTGCTCCACCTGACTCTTTGCTATTCATTAAAAAAAAAAAAAACTACATGAATACTAAACTTCTCCCCAAAATGAGAGTGCCTTAAAATTCATCAGCTGACTCTGTGAATATTGAGTTCTGTCCAAGTGCTCTGATATGGGTCTTACTTGGTGCGGTGACACTTGATTGGCTGATGTAACCTGAACCAGGCAGCAAGGCGAAGACGGGCCCTCAGTGGGCGTAGCGCCGAGCTGATTGATTGGTGATACGGGCTGAGGGAGATGATTGATTGATTGAGGTTGGTTAGGTGACAAACAATGCAGCGCCCAGCCCATCAAGGTGCAGCCCTGTCAGTGACAATAATCCCTGATTGCCTCTCTCTCTTCTCACCCACTTCCCCTGCACACCTCTCCGTCCCCTTCTGTGGGGCTGCACACACAATCATATATATCTAAGACACACACTGACAAACAGGCAAAACACGGACCCCACTATGGCACTCGAACATACATGTGTCGACACTGATCCTGAATTTCAGGATTCAGATGTTCAAATCTTTTGCCTCCGTTCACCTCCGTCCCCCCCATCTCTGGTAAATATCAACAGCAGAGGCAAATAGCTGTATTTTGCTCCTCTACACACCTGCATGTGTGTTTGTGCATGCATTTGTGTGGGGTGTTCCACCCACTGTTGCTTTGCACACAATGTTCGGAGCAGAGCAGCCAATGGCCCTGGGCCTCTCACGCATATTATTCATATTAGTGTTGATTCTAAAAAAAATTAGTCGCCAGGATATCCCTTTGAGATTGCAGAGATTATCAAGCTCAACTTCAAATACTTCCCAGATTCGGTTAGATCGCCACACAGCATCCATTAGCTTGCGAACTTTGTTTCAGGGCATCAATCAAGTGGTGTTATGCACCAGCCAGAGAAGAACATGGGTGCCTCAGTTTTCCAGTGCTTTTGATAGTTTCCTCACTTGGACCATAGCTAATACTGCGTCCAGCTATTATCTATAGATTCATCTGATAATATGAATTTCTATAATAATTTCATTAAGTCCTTCTCAACGTCTTTTGTTTCTGATTTAACTAATTCAAGATTTTAAGTTTGCTCTCTTGCATAATATTTCCTAAATGTCTGACAGCCTTCCCCGGAGCTCTTCCGCTCAATGTGGGCCAGTTGGCAGGTCTGCTCTGCACATTTGGTTCATGTCCCACACATTTCCTATCTGGTGGGCATCACAGGCATTTGATTTAATTGCTAGGCGTTCTCCGACTGAGTGCAGCTTATTTGTATGTTTGTTTGCCTCCCTGCCTGAGCTATTGGTAATCTATTCTCCCTTCTTAGCAGGAGGAAACTCAGGCAGCCAGTGTCTGGATTCATTGAACTGGCAACAGAGTTAGTGCATTATCATGCTGAGTTAGACGTGGAGACATACTTGGCTGGCTTTCCTTGATTGCAACCAAAGACCAGATAGCTCAACTTTTCTCAGTAGTTTGGAGTTGTGCTACATTTCTATAAAATGTCGAGAGTTTGCTTAAAAGAAATAAGGTGAAGATCTGTCACGTTTAGATTTGTTGCAGGGCTGTACAGTATCTGACAGTGATCCATACTGTATTCCTTTGCAGCAGTGTTATTGAGAGATTAGGATTTCTTATCCTCTGGAAGAAAATACATGGATAATCTGTGAGGAGATTTAGTGCACAAAAAGCAGATTTTGTCTATAATCCATATTTGAATAACAGATTCAAGTCAACAACATTAATTGTGGTTGTTTAGCAATTATTTCCTTGTTTTCTATTTTGTGTTTGCACCTAAAAAAATATCAATTTCAAATGGAATTCATCCTGTAAGAGAAGATAAGATGTACTACACATCCCACTGCTGTGATAACATTGTTTATTATAAATAATACCATGCAGAGACTCAGATGAAAGCTATTTATCTAAGATAGAAAAGACCTTGAGAGGAGGAATAACAACCAAAATGTGTGGAATTAGCTCAAGGACCAATAATATAATAATTTTGGCATACAGAAAGTAAAACATTCAATCCAATAAGATCCAGTATTTTATTTTATAACAAATGTTTATAAGTTAACACTGTGCCCTTGCTGTTCTTTAAAAATACACTTAATGGAATAGAAAAGAAGGAAAACAAGCTTTCCAACCTCAGCCTTGTATCTTTACTCTCATCTGTTTTTAGTCCCATCATTTTTTTTTAATGTTTTTCCTGCGGTCAGAATACAGAAACAGCGTTATAAAAATTTTGGAATATGGCAGTGTAATAATCTAATACCACACTGGTTCCTAACCCAAATGAAATGAGATGATGCACACTGACAGTGGACTGTTGGACAAAGTTTGACCTGATATCATAACCAGCAAATCCTCAACAATGTGTGATTGTGTGTGTGTGTGTGTGTGTGTGTGTGTGTGTGTGTGTTGCCGATGTGTTGTCCCCCAAAATGGCTCAAAACACAACTGTACTCTGTGTCAGGAACGTTTGACCTTGTCCACGGCGGCGGGTAAATCCAACACAGCCCCAGTAATTCTCTGCCCTGAGATGGTTGACTGTTTCTGACAGACCGCATACTGTGACTCACCCCCTGAGCTCAGCCAACTTCATGAATTAACAAGGTTACTAGAAAACCTGATATAAAACAACAACAACAAAAAATGTATCACGCTCACAGCACAAATCCTCTGCTTAATAATTTAGTTGCTGACCCACATCTGTACGGCAGGTTGTACAATGGACGTGGAAATGAGAACGTCTCATATTCACATTATCTGAGATCCAGTCTGGCAGCTTCTGTTGTGCCAGCAGCGTTTATCACAGCAGTGATGTACAATGAGTCCGCTGAGTAATCTAGTAATGCTTGAACCTCCTTAACCCGACTCACTCATACTTGCGCTGCGTGTCACGGCTAAGCAGAGAGCCGAGCGCGCCGTGGCAGAATTATAGATCACAACTAAAGCATATTTCCGTTAGATTAATGCTGCGGCAGACTGGGGTCTCGACACAAGGGTGAAATATGTTTAGTAAGTGCATAATTATGACATCTGTTACCCCTCCACAGTAGCTCTTAGCACAATATTAACTGAGGACTCAACAGGTTTAAGTACAGTATGTGTTCACACTGTGATAGCGTGTTTAATTGAAATATGACTGGGGCGTAATGAAGATTAGATTAAAGCCGGAGATAATTGTCTGACACAAAGATAATTGAGTTGCAATCCTCAGGCAATGAAGAATAGCTTGGGGAGAAGAAAGAAATAATCACGGCCCCTTTTGCTAGAGAGGAATAAGCTCATTTCTCTGTGATGGGGGGGGGCATATAAATTCAGCAGTCAGATTAAAGAGTGATTAATCAAAGCAGTAATCCACAATTTGAGTGGGATCAGAATGACATGTCTGTTTTATGTAATTTACTTTTCTGCCCTCTCCAAAAGAAGAGTGGGAGCTCTTTTTATTTCTCTCTTCCCCCTCCCCCACATTTTGGAGATTTCACATCTATGCTCGCAGGATGACTTGATGATTGATCTGATTGCAGGCGGGAAGAGAGGCTGGCAAAATGTTTTCACCCCCCCCCCAAAAAAAAATAGCACAGGACAGCATTTGTGCCCTCCCAAACATATGGTCACATGTTAGTGCCTGGGCTGGTTCAAAAGGGATTAGAGCCTGTGGATCTAAGTGTCTCTGTGTCAGCGGTGGCACCCCGCTGCATTTTCAAGCCTCCGCACAGCCAAGGCGCTGACATACGAGCTCACACGATCACGTACACCGCATTGACCTTTAGGCCAACTTGTTTTGTCTTTAAAGAATTACGTTTTTTTTTTCTGTGGGTGTTACCCTTAATTTATTTTCTTTCTTGTTTTTAATATCTTTGCAACAGAGGCATGCCAGCGTTTCCAGCCGCGCTTGTCTGAAACGAGATTACGCTTTTGCACAGTAACATCCGGCGGGATGGGAAAAGGCTGAGGGGGATCAGATACATGAACGTTCTGCCACCCAGTCACAAGTCAGGCACCAGACGCAGACGACAATCCACAAAGAAGCGATACAGATTTTCTGAATTAGAGAACAATAAACATTTAAGACTAAAACTGAGCCGTTATCATCGAGCCTGCGTTTAAGTACGCAATAAAAGTATTCTGAAAGTGTGTACCTCTGAAGTACGGTCCTCTAAATGTCAATGTTGGAAACTTCATAGCACAGCATTGAATATTTGTTGAGAGATGTCACTTTAAACCACAGAGTTCGCATTTGAGTCATGAAATCATCGGGATATATTATCTGGAAAACATGAATATTGGTAGCCCAAAGAATGTAAAGAAGTTTTACAGGATAAGCAATACTTAGAATATTTTTTCAATGAATGGTTTAAAATGTAAAAATGCTGGAAAAGGAAACTGTACCTTCAAGAATTCCTGAAACTACAAAATGATTTATTCATTTTTGCCACTAAAGTCGTTGAAATTTCTTTAGTTGTCAACATTTTTTACTCTTGCTCAAACACAGAAGCATCATATTTTTTGTCAAAGTTATATAAAATCCTCATAAAATAAATGTGTCATCACATTCAACTGTGTCTATTTTGGTTAAGTTAAATTTCATTGATTTCACTGAAATCTCAGGTGTTGTTTGTCTACGTCTGCACGAGTGCAAGTGAGACTTTTTGGTTATCAGTTTCACCTGAAAGACCGTAAATCCACAAATTGAAAAATATAGATTTTTGGATGAAGGGACCCAGAATCAAGGAGGTTAGAGGTCAGCGGGGCTCCATGCACCCAGAGGCCCATTTTAGAGAGGTGAATAATTTAAACTTTCAAAGAGGGGGGGGGAGTGGTGTACTATTACAGCACAAGGAGAATGTGGATGAAAAAGGCAAATTACTAAGGCCAAAGGGCAGAAATAGGAATCATCCCTAATTAGTGATCGCAGAGACAAAGAAAGACCAGCATAGAAACTGCCCATCAACTAAAGAGAAGACAAAAACAGGTATCACATCTGATTTCACAAAGTGTGACTTGGAATTAGCAGAACTAAGTACGTCACAGATAGAAACCTGTCTTCTATCATCCATCTACATATCTATCTATCTATAGCTGTGTATCAATCACAGGCAGGTATTCTGCTTCACATTTAGAGTCACACAATGACATCAATATTACGCCACCACATCTCGTGTCATCTGCAGTCTGAACACATTCGTTTAACTCACCTGTTCACAGCACCAGCTGCATCTCTCATAAATTCATCAGACCAATACTTTCGTATTCACATCTTCCAGGATTAATATTGTAAACAATTTAGTCCAGCAAGGTCACAACCTCCACAGCAAAAAATGGTTAATCCCCGAGCTGATGATAACAGATCAACGAAAAAGGAAAGGGGATGTTATCCGTGAATCGACTGTCTGCTATTGATGTTGGTGTCATTATCTCCAGATTGGCTCTGAATTAGAACAATGGCCATTTTAAGTACCATTTCCTCTTCCTTCCAGCCTTCTGCATGTGGTACACATTAGGCATCTCGCCATTAACTCAGATATCTTTGATTGTATCTCGATTCATGCTCTCTCTTTAAGACAGATTTATAATAACTTGGCATGAAATGACAGAGGTTGGCGTTTTGTTTTTCTAGGCCAGTTTTTCCACAGAGCTGGCTATCTCAAATAATTTCTTTGGTATCACGTGATGTTGGATTTGGTTTGGTTAAATTATAATCTGAAATGGCAGAGCTATAATTCAAAGTATTAAACATCTCACAAAAAAATAAAACCACGATGAATGACTATAAAATGCCTCACATATTTACGTGTGTTTAGTTAAGTTAGACTAACAACGATGTGCACACTTTGCACAAAAAAGAAACAGAAGTCAGTTTCACTAACATTATAAATGACCGGGGGGGAAAAAAGAAAAGGACAAAAAGATGTTTGTTTGCTTCAGCTTTGTACAGGGCTGTGAAAACATGTCGATTGGATGGGAATCTACAGTCCCGCCTCTTTGTGGGTATCTATAGGCGGCCAGTGGGACTCGGGGCACAAAGAGGAAGGAGCTGGGAGGTGGCAGGCAGCGAGCTGTTACATACTACAGCACACTGGGTCATAGGAGGAGCCAGGAGGACAGAGAGTGTTGTTCCCAGAAGTCAACTGCAGCGAGGCGGGGCATCGGCCAGCACGCCAGCGACCTGCCTTCCCAGCTGCTGGGAAAGATGGAGATACCAGCAAATCTGTGTTTGTTCAGCCACTCCACAAATATCCCCTCTCCAGATTGCGTCTGGCCAAGGAAACGGCACTTGACTGGGATTCTGAAATGATTATTGGTGGCAGTGTCCTTCTGGGGCTGCTTTTCTAAATGTGCCAATAAATTTCACATGTCCAGCTTTGTTTTGCTTTCATTAGGCCTCTAATCTCCGTCCCAGGGCCAGGCCGATTCTGCCATGAGTGAACTCTCTGTTTTCTCTAGAGCTGGTGATTAATGACTGGACAGCATCATTACCAATGCTCTGCTCTGCAGTTACATATCTGCCTCCACTGACACAATTCAACAAACGCAGCAACGCTGCAAGTGTGCGTATGTGTGTTTATTCTACACTTTTATGTGCGCCTGAAGGTGGTCTACTGTTTAATGTTCATTAACAGGCGTACTTCTTCCAGTTTTGACAGATATATGTTTTATGAATTTTGACCTCTTGGTTCACACAGTGACAGTCACTGCACAGTTTATCTCTCTGAGGTAACTTGTATATTCATATCTGACGTCTCAAACATGGTCTAAGGATTGCTAATGGACTAAAGGAATCTGACCTGCCAACAACCCCTCTTCTTTTACTACTTGGAATTGTTCATCTTTTCCTATTAAATCTCATATGCTCATAGCAGCCAGCTATTACCTTGACATTTACAGTACTTTTATCAACTCTTGAGTGCATTGATTCATAACAGTCATGGAAGCACTCGTCTCATGGGATGTTAGTCACCCATCCCCCTGATGCTGAAATATCATATTTTCACTCTTTTGTCTCGGCTCTGCGCCTCAGGCGTAGAGACATATGCATGGCCCAACAAACCACAGCACCATAAACCCCGCCTTTTGTGCTGCATTATACATCCGGCTAAGCTGAATGCGAATGTGTTTCCACATGACTAATAGATGATGCGTGCTGTCTGCCAGGCCAGGTTTAATTCTCAATGAAAGCCAGACAGTGTCCGTCGGGAACAGGAAACCCATGGTTTTGTTTTGTTTTTTTTCTTTTCTTTTTCTTCCATAAAGAGGTTAAAAAAAAAAAAAAAAAAAATAGAGTCACCTGTACAGTAGAGCCAGCAGGTGCTCCGGCTCTCAGGTCTCAACAAATTAACCGTTTTGGAAATGGCTATATCACCTGCAGGAAGGGAGATGGAGATGAGATTTCCCAAAGGAAAGGAGTGTCTGTTTATCTATACAGTCTGTTAATAACTATTGCATCAATATTGCCTTAAATATACATAATTATTGCTCAGCGTGATACTTTACTATTGATACTACTGATACGTTACTCAGGTCCCACCCAGTCAGTTTGTTTGTATTGTCTAATATCAAAAACCACAAATTTGCCTCACGGGGGCTTTGCAATCAGTGCAGCATCACAACACCCTCCATCCTCAGACCCAGCGCTGTGCCATGAAGAGAAAATTCTTTAAAAACGGTCCATCTCTGCCTTGATGAATGATATTTTCTCAGCAGTGAAGCTTCCAATGCTTATTTTTCCCCTTTACACAGTGTTATTTTTTCATACCGGGTTGAGTATTTCCCTCTTCGAGTGAACAAGCCTGTCATTCCCGTATTAAACAACGCTGGCCCAATAAATCGACACCACCTGTTAAAACGGTCAGTGCCATGTTGGGGTCAAGCAGGGTCCTATTTGATTGGCCTCATCGAATGGTTGGAACACGCCGCATGCCCTCTGTGGTAACTTTAAAAAATGTTCAGGAAGTTTGGTTCACCCTTTACGGCCTAGGACATTTCCTACTACAGGAGTTAAGCACTCAGGACAGGAAACCATTTGCTGTGGCTGTAAGATCTCTTTAATGACTGTCTAACTAGAAACAGGCCGGCCTAATTCAGTGCCTGGAGCCAGCAGGAATGGCCTTGCATCTAGACGTTGTTAGGATATTTACTGCTTCTTCGATGGGAGTCTTTTTGACACTGCTGCAATAAAATTTACAAGGAATCCCTTTTTAGCGTGATGCAAAGCAAAGTGTGGTCAAGAGGGGAAGAAACATGTTTGAAAAAGTAGCAGGCCATTAAACTTATCATTTGTCTTTGTTTATGTGATCGGGGAACTTCAGATGGCTGACATTTAAACAACATTTGATCGGCTTTGTCCCCGGTTACCTCAGAACGCAATTGGTCGACGGGCAGCAACATCTGACTTTGCAGTATGTCAGAGCGGGTAACCGTGTGGAGTTGTTGGACCTTAATTTCACTATATGTGAAAGGGTCAGTGTTGTCCTTGGAGAGAAAAAGAAAAAGCTGCTGATTCAAACATATTAAGCTTTTAATGCCCTCTAACTTTCTCCCGACTGCTGTCGAACGTTATATTTCAAATCTGAGCCGCCCTCTTGTCATGAGAGCTGCGGGGCAAACATATGTACTTTGGAACTCGGCGCTGAACAACTTTAGAGCCCTGGTAACTGTGGGAGGGGTTATGGATTAGGGCTGTTTGTGTACATGTTCATGTGTTACAGGCCTATGTGGGTGTCCATGCACCACCGTACAGTGTGTCAGGGCTCCCGCTGGCTGAGGAAATGAGCTGAGACCACCAGAGGTGATTGTGCATGTGCAAGCAGAGAGCAGGATTGGCTCGCTCCAGTCAACGACTTGACTACGCCTGTTCTGTGACCCGCCAAGCCTCGACCACCGCCACCCCCCCTTCTGCCCCCTCAACCTTTGTTTAATAAGCCCAGGGAGTGGTAACCCTTTTTTTCTAAAGTGCCACCGTGTCTGGACAAACTGACACACTTCAGTTTCACTGCAGCCCCTCCACCCTCCTCTCTCTTTCTTCCACTGTGGATTTAAACAAATGCAGTCAAACCCAATTAGGGGAGAGTGAGAGCAGCACAGGAGAGGCACTGGTAATAGTAACTTTGTTCAGCTGGTTCCTGCTGTGACCAGCCCTCATTTAAATGAGCCGCTTGATAACCCTCAGAAATACGATCCCAGCGAGAGAGGGAGAGAGGCAGTCTCTCCACTTCCCTCATTCCCAGCGGAGCGTCTTTTAACAGGCCTCTCACCTCCGTGTGTTGGGGGGGGCAGCACGGTGACACAGATGAGCCGGTTGGGACAGCAGAGAGAGGTATCCATGATCTCCACCGACAGAGAAACACTGGACCGGCTACAATATGAATGGAGGAATATTTGAAGGGAATATTTTGTCCCAGAGGATCCATGCGATCCGTATGTTTCTTGGGACCGAACCTTTATGGTAACAGAGTAAATATCAATGTAATGAGATTTACCATGTAGGGAAATGCAACGTTCAAAAGTCAACATAGCGCCCTGCGTGGTTGTTAACAAACTGGGCACTTACTGAATGACTCCCGAGATGGGTGTTAAACTCCACCCATCTCGGGCTCTGAGTGGGATAAAACAAGTGCTTAGAACAAGTCCAATTTGACCTAGGTTTCCTGACAGCTCCTGAGCAAACTTTGAATTGTTTCAATTATTGATTTTGTGTTTCTTGTTTAATGTGTCCCTCTGGCAGAGAACAGATGAGATGAGTGTTAAAATACTGTTATTCACATCATTGCGTGAGGTAATGGAACAATTGATAAGGTGTCCCACTAACTCCGGGTAAATAATTCATCAGAAAAATTCTATCATCATTCTGCATCTATCCAAAGCTATATTTGTGCCAAAGGGTGATTTTCGGTCTGTTCCACAACATCGCTAAGGAGGGAAACCGACTGTCTTTAGAAACAATCTACATCTTATTGTTTTTAGAGAAATTGTTTTCGACGATACAACTCAATCCCCCCAACGGATGTTTAAATGGTTTTTGTGACCCCAGAGATCACAGACTGCACAGAATACATGAATAACAATGTCAAATTTTTAAAAGAGGTAGAAATAATGTTGCTTCTGAACAGCAGTCCAAAATGTCACTTTTTATAAAAATTTACAAACTTGAAATGGTTCATTTCTCATGATTTTTTTGGTTAATTTTTGACTACTGTATGTTTTTTTTTTTTTGGCCTTGCTGAACCCTCTAACTGGGACTTGGGCTGGGGTGGGGTCACAGAGCTCTGATCCAGTCCCCAATATGTTTCGCAGCTGATCTTTGAGCTCCACTGCAGAGCTGCTGTAGGCAGATGGCCCCTTTGTCACTACGAAAATAACAATCCAATAAACATGGTAATTATATAAAATGCAAAACACTGTTAACGCCATCAATGGGTTCCTTTTTCCTCTTGTTCCACTCCTGAGAAAGGCAAATACGATTTATGAGAGTTTTTATACCATAACACACCAGCTGATGGCCACAGTGGAGCTCGTCCAAACAACACCAGGCCAACTTGGATTCAGATGAAACTTATCTCCACCGGAGAGGTTTTTCTCTCTGTTGTTATGACAAATCAAATTAAAAAGTCTTCAAATCATACTTACAGATTCTCACGTCACACATGCACGTTATATCAGTAATTACATTAAACATTTAAAATTACAACTCGTACCGAGGCTTGAGGTCTCGGCCAGTTTTTTCAAACAATTGTGTGTGATTGAATGTCTCCGTATTGCGCTGATAGCAGGTCAGAGAGAGGAGCCTGTTGGCTCTTTGATAGGCAGTTAATGGTCCATGAGGCAGCGAGAAGAGATATCTCTGAGAATCCACAGGTCTTATTGCCCTTATTCCCTTCTCCTCCCCTTGCCACAGCAATCAAGCTGTAACGCCAGCCTGTGTTTCCACTGGCACTTTAAGGGACATGATTTACAGGAACACGAGGTCGATGTCAGCTCCAGAAAAATGACAAACAATAAAAAAACAGGGGGAATCGCAGCCTAACAGCCACAGGACAATGGCATGACACCTATGGCATGGTAGAGATACATTTTAATGTCCTCTTTAGTGCGAAATAAAAGCATTGACTTGTATTTACGAGTCAGATGAATGGGTGTCATTCAGCGGCATTGTTAAGATGAATGGTTGTGTCCTTTTTTGCAATTTTCTACCCAGTTTATCTGTGAAGCTGTGATGCTAAATATGAGTTTGGCCAAGTCAAAGAGCAGGCATGGCACTGTTACATTAATAACACAGATGTGGGGGTGGGCTGGAGCAGAGGGGTTACACGGTCAGGCCCTATTATACGCCGCACTGAGGGAGCCTTTGTGGGTGCTGGGGCCACACTTTAAGTGGCTCTTTATTTTGGCTCTCATTACACGCTCCAATCCCACAGCAGATACTGTGGTATGTGTGTGCAAGGGACTCGAATGTAATGCAGAAGTCCCTCTGAGGAAGCCAGTGTCACTAAGCAAACATTACTTTTCGCCTGCTCTGTTGGGATCCCTGAAGCCTCTCGTGGTCTCACTGGAGCCCCGGTGGATGCACAACGGCAGGCCCTGATTTATTCAGCCTCTTTCATTTGACATTTTTGTCAAACTTGATTACAATTATGTATATCAGAGCCCTTTTTATCCCTGTTGATTGTTGCGGGGTGTTATAATCAGATTAATGTGAAAGGCCACAATGGCGGGGCACAGCTGTTTGACAAGCTACAGGCGTCCGCTTGGCGACAGGAAAAAAAAAAAACAGACTGACTTATGAACTGAAACTGTGACTTCTTTTGAATTTCAAATGGCGACCCTGCCAAAGTCTGCCTTGATAGATGTTCTGTGCTTTCTTAAAATGTGAAATCTTTTGCACATTCACATCTTTTTTCATTATTATTATTATTATTATTTTTATTTTCCACAATCCTTTAATTAAGCCCCACGTTGGTGCCAATGACTGGAAAGTTATCCAAAAGACAAAAACTCAGTTATCGGGGATTTAACATGCATCGTGATAACTTTGGTGTTTGTGCAGCTTTATCACTGCTGGAAAGTGAAGTTTATTCGAGGTGACAGAAGAAGACAGCGGTTAATGGAGTCAAATCGAAAGGTTTTTTTTTTTTTTTTTTTTTTTTTTTTTGCTTTTATTAGTGATTTGCCTTTCTCTCAATCCACCAGTGAAGCCAGCATCTAATAAAACGCTGGCTGGTTCACAGATATATCAACACAGTTCATGTTATTCTCCAACATTTTCAGTTTTCTGACATATATTTGTTGATGCCCTGAAACCCCTTTAAACCTTCACACGTGACAAGGAGCTCCTTCAGAATATCTGAACCTCCCAGCTCTTCCAGAGTAGAGCTAAAATCAACTGGGAAATCATACAGTGAATTAAAATCAAAGCTGTGAAAATAAAACTCAAGAAAGCAGTTGTGTTCTTGACTCCGTCTGTGTCGTCACACATACACGGAGCTTTTATGTTACTACACTCTCCTGTAAAATCCACACTGTGAGTTGAAAATGCAGTTGTCAAGATAGTGTCTCCAGCACTGACTGTAATTCATTGTTTAAGCTGCTGCCAGCCGCTCACAGACCCCAAAGGAAAACATATTAATGTGTGAGAAGTGCGTGGGGCATTATTTTTAGACATGAGTGACACTGACGCTTTAAACACTTGAATGTTAGTTTGTAGTTTTTCCCCTCAGCAGATGCTCTAACAAGCTAATACGAAGAGACCTGATCCGTCTGATCGAAGCCGTGAGTTCAATTCCCGAACAGAAACTGAAAAAGATCTCAAATTTAACAGAAATTGGTGAATTAGCACATTAGCACACTAATTAAGCCTTAAAGGACCGATTCATATCTGATAACTGTTTGGTCAGTCAGTCGTTATCAAGCAGGAGCAGCAGCTTGGCCGCCGCCCACCACCCCCAACCCCTTCACCTCCAGTCTGCTCTTGACTCAAACATTTTGGGCGTGTTGGAAAAACTTGGGAAGTAGCTGGATGCAGCCGCTGAGCCCCGCCTGTCATTTCACATGATGAATGAATCAGTTTCACATCAATCTGATGCTGAGCAGCTATAATTGGATTATTTACACAGCGCAGAGGCACACGGGATCTGACCATCTTAACCCCAGGTGGGCGCTGCTCTTCTGCTCTCAGGCCTTGGACTCTGACCTGTGGTCAATATCCCTCTGCTGGGCCTTTTTAGCCAAACTAACCAGTTAACGCGGTCAAAATCTTCCAGTGATAGATTTCTGTTTGGGTGGAGGCTGACCTGAAAAATGAAGCTGAGGAGAGCTAGAGGACGTAAATTACTGTTTTTCTTTTTTTTTTGTTTGTGTTTGTGTGTCTGAGGGCAAGCTGATGAATATTTAAGATACCAGCACCAACGACAGGACAGTGTTGATTTATTATTTTAAATGAATGCTAATTATTTTTGGCCTTGCACACAGATTTACAAATCTCTCTTAACTTCGGAAGCCAAAAGATAGTTACTCTAACATTAAAATAAATAGATCATCAGAGATAAAAACAGACACAACTCTAATCCTCCTCCTCCGACGTCATCAGATGTGAATTTTTTTTTCACTGGAGTCTTGAGACATCCTGTTCTTTCTGAGCAGCAGCCACAGAGCAAATACTGTGAAAATGAAAGTTAAAGTCCAATAACACATCTTTCACATCACCAAACTTACTAATGGAGGTTTCCAGGAAACCGTCGTCGGTGTGGTCAAAATTTCCTCACTACATAAAAACCCACAAGTTGTTTAACTTTAATTTTTGGACAGATTAAGCAAACTAGATTAAGTTGAGGTGCCACTGATGTGCGAATCTCATCAGAAAATGGATTTGACTGTTTATTTCACAAATTTCTGAAATATTCATGTAAGCATTAAATGTAATCTGTGCGAGAAAAGTTAAACTACAACCAGAAGCGGGAGCTAAAGTGACGCTATCTGCGACTCTGTGGTGACGACAGCCATTATTAAGATGGAAGGTGAAGGAATATAAATATATATATATATTTGTGACCTGAGATCTGTTTCTTTACAGCAGACACCTACTTTACACCTCACCTTACTGGGGACACTGAATTTATGCTTATAGAAATGCAGCTTGCTCAGAACAGTCTTGGCAGAGGACAGATTCATTTTGTCATGAAGCATTTTCAGTTTTATTTTAGCCAGTAAACGTTTTAATGGAGCTGGATTTTTAACATTGGATTAATATGTAAATTTCTACGAGGGCTCTCTTCGGTTATTGCTTATATGATGCTTTTATGAGTTTGATTTTGAAAATGAAGCGAGCTATTGCAGATGAAATGTAATGTATTACCTGGACAAAGATTTTAGCGTGACCTCTGGGAGGAGTAAATCAAACAGAGTACAATTGGCATTTATCATTTCACTCCATGTTGCATTTGCTTATCTGATGTTTTTGTTGCAACATGCTGTGTTTTGTGTTTGTGTGTTCATATCTCATGCAGCAAGGGAAGTGCAGTGATTTTGTTTTCACCAAGATGATGCAGTTTAAAAGTGCTTGGCTATTTTAATATTTATTTTTCTGACAAATCAATCAGACATTCCTGTTACAGTGACTGAACAACGGGATCTACTCACAACAATACTGTCAACCACGATGTACAACATCTCCATGCTGATGTCTGCATGATGGAATCAGATTATTACTAAAACTGTGAACCCCCCTACAGCCCTTCATAACGCTTCCATACCCTGATTAAAAAACCAAACAGAAATCTGTGCCGTCCAGTGAGAAAGTACATACCCATCTTTTTGCATACTGCATAAATTCAGTGGAAAATTCCGCAGGATTGTTTTTTATTGGGGTAAAGTTCCCAGGAGCTGCATAGCCAATAAAAAGCCAACAAGATAAAAGAGCAGGGAGGATTAGGAAGGGATGAAAGCTGTAAAATTTTCCATATTATCTTGTGAAAAGCTATGTTCTCTGCTCTCTCTTGTTACATTTACCTTAATTATTCTGAAGGACAGAGCTGAAGTGGGAGTAATTTGAACTTCTAGCTAGTAATACCGAACACAGTCGGTACTAATTTGGATACTTTTTGCTTTAGTGTTTTGACATAAATTATTAAATTTTAGTTTTTTGTTGTTTTTTTTTTTTTTTTAGCAGAAAAGTGACCATGGACTGGGTCATAAATTAAATACATTGTTATACTAAGATAACCTGCTTCCCCAACTCCCCACCCGTCTTTTTGCCCTGTGCGTTGCGTGTCTGAGAATTGCACCACAAGTCGCGGAGACTCATAAAAGGAGAGGCGAAGAGACATTGAAATATCTGGACCTTGCTAAGATAAACAAACTAAGGTATTCATTGCACATTTTATAGGCTGTCCGAAGAATTCTGTGCTCTCAGGACTTTTCGGTGCAACTTTCAGTGCTGAGGAGCAATTTGCACCATCAAAAGCACACACAAGGTCCTCCCACGTATAAAAGCAACTTGCATCCGCACAAGACCGAGTCTATGCACTCATGCAGACCCAGACACACGCACAATAAATAAATAGTTAAATAAACGGGCTTCACTTTGCCCAGTTCATGGATCGGTTTTCACTGTTTAGTTCTAAGAACCATCTGGGTCTCTCCTTTCACTCTGCTCTGTGAAGCACAGATGCTCCTTTTGTAGTGTGCTCCAAATCTTAATAAGCAGTTAAAATATTTACCGAGGTGGCTTTTTCTTTTCCCCCACCAACCGCATTTTCCTCTCATGTTTCTTTCTTCTTTTTCTTCTTCTTCTTTTTTTTTTTTATTATCGTTATTATTATTTATACCTTTTCACAAGCAAAAAATGGAGATGTCCACTAAATGTGATTGATTGGGCTTAAAAATGGCCATTATTGCCATTAAGCTCCACATGTCAGCTGCTTCTTTTGTTCCGGCTGTATTTCTAAGCTAACCAGTGATCCATGAGCGCAGACAGGAGGGGGAAGAATGTAATGCTTTGAAAGAAATGCCCATTTCTCTATGGATCCTTCACTTGATTAAAAATACAGCTGCAGACACTAGCATACAAGAGGCAGGCAGAGTCAGAGAAAGACGAATGAGGAAAAAAGGAGAAAGTGAAATGGAGAGTAAAAGGGGGGAAACCCTGATGTTACAAGAAAAGGAGTTTGAGAAATCACTTTTTTGCTACTGGGAGAAAAGAAGAACGATGGCATATCGGGGGCAAACGTGTACATGTTTGAGAGCGTGCCCGTGTAATTATGTGGCAGGGAGCTAACTGAGTTTCCAGCACACATGGGAATCAAAACTTGTGGAATGTGAGGAGGGGTTCGTGTGAATCTGATTACTGTTGTTGTTGTTACTAAACAGCAAGTTGTCAGCCTACTGCAGGCAGTTAGTCTGCTCACCATTTATTGAAGAAATTAAAAAAAAAAAAAAAGCTAACACTGAAATCATCAACTAGCAGGTATTTGATGCAGTTTACTTTTTACTTGATTTGCATTAAAAGAAAACAGGAGCAGAGGTATAAAGAAAGAAGACATCCAACCATGATACACTTCCAAAAGAAAAGTAATTTAAAGTATAAATCTACTTTGAATCTGTGCATTTGTGTGATTACATATACTCAGAATGCAAAATTTTAGACAACATGATTGGGCACGGCTGGCATTGTAATTATGTGTTTACATGATATGAGTAAGACATGATCTCATGGGAGATATAAACAGCATGGCCTCATAGTTGTGTGATCCAGTGAGTCATCGCAGTCACACAGTGGTGTTTGGATTTGACTTCCTGTTAATTAAAAGCATTTTCAGGCTTTTGCATGATTGTGAGTGGACAGTTTTTATTTGAGCTACCCAAAGGATGAGGCCTTTTGCTCATTTCAGAAATATGTTTTGGAGCATTGTTAAAAGCAGGAAGTAGTAATTCCATCATGCACTTCCTGTACAGAAGTTTCCACAACAGCTTCATTCTCCAAACAAATGTGCCACTTGGCGACCGGTTCCATCCCTCGGCTTGTTTTCGGATGTTAGATGCATCTTGTGCTTTTATCAGGCTCGTTTGAATTCATGTGTTTGGGGTGTAAATACTTTGAAGAAGACATCATGCAGCACAGAGAATATTTGTACTGTTTGCAGGTGGTTTGCTCAGAACAAACCTTTTAATCAGAGCGCTGATTAAACCCAGCAGTCTGTGAAGGATCATAGCATCAGCTTTATCTGAGGGGACGCCTTGGTGCTGGACGACATCAGCCAGTGACTCAGACCCCCCCCCCCCCCCCCCCCCCCAACCCTCCACTGACAAGAGACACTAAGATGACAGTGGCTACAGGACTCCCGAGCTCCCTTTCCAAGTCATCAGTCATCTATGCTCAGCAGCTCTGCTCATTAATTTACTGCATGGGGAGCGACTGTCCGCCTCCAAACCCTATTGACTTTTTATTGGTGACAAACATCCTACACCTTCCTAGGCCTTTTATCTCTCCAGCGACCAACCTGTACAACATCAGTGGCGTGTTTTTCTCCATTGTTCTCTAGATGGCACCGGATGCAGGCTCTGAAGTTATGAAAATACAGCGAGGGCAGAAAGAGGCGTGTTGATACGGAACGCCGAGGAGGACAAAAAAAACACCAGAGCACGCATGGGGGGGTCTGGAAAACATGAACTCACACGTGTCGTAGCGAGGGAAGATTCCCAGAGGTCGGAGAACTGTTGTTCCTCAGAGAGGGAAGCGGCCGAGGGCCCCTGAGGCCCCTCGGTGACCTCACCGGGCAATATGTCGAGCAGAGGGCAAACGACTCAAGACGCCCACCAGCAGGCCGGCGTGAAGCTGGAAATAGGACGCAGCACGTGTACATGTCTGCAGCTCTGCCGCAGACATTATCACTGATTAGATCCTCATCTCCGGTTGAAGGTGTGCGATGGTTCCGATTCCAGGATTCTCAGGGGGGAGAACACAGTTACACTCTTATCGCAGCACAAAGAAGCAACTTAGGCTTCTTTATTTAGTTCATGAATCAAATTCTTCATGTAATTTCATGGATTGAAATGCGATCACAGTTTGCTTTTTTTTTATGATATTTGTTCTGAGGTTTGCAACAGTTCAAATTCACTTAGACAAATAATCTTCAGCATCATTAATAAAGTGAATGATGCAATTCACCCTTGCCTGATTGAGGCTGCAAAGCTAAATGTGTTTTTGAATAATCATTGTGCAAATTGCAGCTTCGTGGTTTCATAAACAAGCTGCTCTCAGATCCAGTTATGACGTGAGCAGTTTAATTCAACAGTAATTTAGAGTACATGATTAAAAATTACTAAATTAATCAATTTATTGCACTTTGTGAGAAAAACTGCTGTTAATTTACTGTTTAATATAGAGCAGCACACTAAAATGAAAACTCTTGTTGACAGTGCACATCAGTGGTGTTCTCCTCACCGTCCCTGACTGACTGTCTCTTTCACCGCTCTGAATACGCTCTGTCTCTGGGCTCCTTTTGAAATAAGTCATCTCTTCTGCTTCCTTTATCTGCTCCTTAACATCCCTCTCTTCCTCTCTCTGGCCATCATTCTCTTCCTATTCTTACTGATGGTGCGTTTGTTCTGTGAAGCGGATGCCACGTGGGCCCCCTTTTATAGCTCTGCACCGTTTGTTTTATTTATCTGACAGGCGTCCCCCCGTATTGTCCTGGGTTATCAGCGCTCTCCTGCAGATCGCGTTACCGCCTGTGTGAGGCTCTGACCCATCTCAGGGTTCACCTTTAAATCTGATTCTTATCATTACCTCCGTGATAAATAGGCAAGGCTTAGGAGGAGATTACTCTGCTCGTCCCGTTCCCCTTTTCCCACTGTCGATGGTGCTCTCCTTCGGGCCCCGAGCTGTCATCCCAGTCTCCATCAGGAGGAAAGCAAATATTCAACTCTGTTCCTCTAAAGATTTGGTGACTTTAGAAAAAAATAAAAAGGGCTACCGGTGTTCCCATGTGAATGGTCTCTTATCTCCAGTGGGCGTCCTTAAAACCCTCTTCCCACTCTGCCTCGCTCCTCCGAGAGTTAGTCAGCACATCGTCATACTGACAACTGAGCTCCCCCATCGATTTTTCACACGGTTCTTATCTTGGGCAATAGTTTCAGAAAGTAGTTTTTTTTTTTTTTGTTCGTTACTAATGAAAGTGGTTTCGTTTCAGATGTAACGCACACACCTGCCATTCCCTCTCCCTCTATTCTGCATAACTGATTTGTCTTGTTTTCAATTATTTCGTCTCATAGTTTGCAATATTTTCTGCTATTTTGTTCCATTTCCAAGCTCCTCATCTGCATCATTTCCATGTAGTAACAAAACCAACCTTTGAAGTCTGCATCAGAATTTTTTCCCCCAAGTTTTGGCACAGGCAGAAAATGTTCTTTAGGCACGAGGAATAATGAATCAAAGCTTTCTCCATAACATTGGAGCGAACCAGACATAGTGTGACTCCCTGATGTCAGAGCTTTTCCCCTCTCATTCTTGGGTATCATCTTGCTACAAGCTCATATAAACCATTTTCTGGTAAAGTCAGAATCACGCACTTATATTCCTGTCATGTACCTTTTCAAAAGTATCAGATGATAATATGGGAGAGAATATCAAAATATATCCATATCAGGATGTATTAAAGTAACAAGAGTGGAAAAACAAAAGTCTCTGTTTGAATATAACTACCCTTGATGCCGTCGGGTGATTCAGGGGTTCGGGAAAAAAATACAGAATGCATACAAGCCAAATGTCTTTTTTTAATATTTGATCTTTTATATACATATATATTTTTTATTTACTATCGTTATAGTTGTGGGAGACAATGGCGTAAATTCAGTTTACCAAACTGATATTTAGTTGTGGTATGGCAGTCTCCTCCTGTGTGACCATTCAGCTCAGCTGGCTTTGATTGATGGTCGCTAACAGCCAATCCTGCTGTCCACCATGGGGAAATATGGAATTCATTATTTAGTTTCCCATGAGGGGTCAAAGGTTAAACTGAAACAATGATAAAATGAGGGAATCGTTTGCTTTGGACCACGGATGGGGGAAGAAAGACCTCACTCTAACATTAGCAGCTGGCTTCTCTCACCTATATCATGTGGACAGTTTTAATAGCAGTAAGAAGAAAGAAGTGCATGACCGGGTGATGGAGGACACCAATGTTAGTCCTGGGTCACAATATCTAACCCAGGTTCACAATCTTCAGCTAAACATTTCGGAGGATGCATACGTTTGACCATATTCATCAATGTGAGAATTCACAGCTGTTGTTATGCAACCTGAAAAAAAAAAAAAAAAAGTATGGTCGTCACGTCGGTGGTCTTTCTGCAGGATAGGCATACAGCAGATGGCTCTCGTGTATTGTTTTAAAAATGCTAATTTCTGCGTTAAAAAGTGGGGTTTTATGTCATGTACTTGTACGTCTCGCACAATGCACAAACTTAAACCGTGTGAATCGTCCATTTTCAAAGTCTCAGCTGTCGAACATGGATCCAAATTAGTATCTGATTCTGGTGTTGAGACTTCTTGTGGCGTCTTCCAATTTGGTCCAATGATGAGATGAAATGACAAATTTGATCTCCTTTCAAAAGCAGCCAATTCAAAAGACTTCCATTCTTTCTGCGTCATGTTTCGGCAGCCAGCTAACAAGAGCCGACCAGAGCATTAATGATGATGGATTCCAAACCCAAGGCAGTTGGAGAACAATCACTCCCAGAATGCTGTGCAAGAGGCTGACCTCTTGACCCGTCTCAGGCCGAGACGGGTCAGGAGGAAATCCATACACAGATGAAATCCATACACAGCTTTGGAGGCAGGAGTGACCAGCAATAAGAGTGATTGGGCGGCGAGTGAAGCAGCCTGTTTGCTGGACAAACATGCTCAGGCATACAAGGCCCACAGCTGGAGAATAATCCCATTGGAGGCCTTTTAAATATCCGGACCATGTCAAACAGAGGAGCTGTAAGATATGCAAATCTTTTTAAAAGCCAATGAACCACAATCTTATTTCACAACAACCTGAATTTTGTTCCAAAGAAACGCTGAATTGAGTCACTCAGTCTTTCTCTGTGGGAAACTTGTCATCTTTGAACTTTGGGGGTTTTTCTATCCCTGCACCTCAGCAACCGCTGTCATTTGAGACTGGCACGTTTCCTTTTTTCTTTTTTTTTTCCCCAACCAGTAGGAATCCTATTCATCATCACACTGTATTCTTCTTTATTTACACCTCAGTAATCAGCCATCAGCCAAGCTGTATGTCCTCATCTTTATTTTCAAACGTATAGGCCTTTTGTTAGCCTTCATCCATGACGTCTTTACAGGTTCTTAGCATGCTGGCCTTCTTATAACAATTTCCAAAAGCACACAATTGCTTGTTTTTATTCCAGAACGCCAACATGTTCTGTTCACTATCACACACATAAGAAAATAAACCAAAAAAAAAATCCTATCAAAAGTGTAACTGGATAGGTAATGTTTGGTGAAAATTACCATTTAATGGATTATCTAATTAGATATTGGTGTAGATTTATTGCCAGTTTTTTTTGCCTCTTTTTCATGGCAGTCCATCTAGAAGTATAAAGTTGTTGGGATATATCAGACTGGAGCGACGGCTGCATGCCGATCGACCGACGTAGCAGTTAACGTAGCCGGTAATACAGAAGGGAATATCTTCAACAATCGCAGAGTGAAGATTACAAGTCAATACGCTGTATATGGTGGGTCATTATAAATAAGACCTAAAGTCTCACTGATGTGCAGTTTACCTAACAAAGCAGATGCCCCTGACAGATCAGCCGTCCTCTGTGCTGCAGCTGTGATTTTCCTAAACACCTGCCTTGACTTAACTATAAGCTGCAGCTCCTGTCGCTTTTTGCACTTTACCCAAATAGGTTGGCAGTCTTTACAAGCAGGGTGATAACCCCACCTTTTACTGCCGCTAAGGAGGTTACCTCCACTGGATTCTGCAGGACTAAACGCCCATGCCGAAGCCTGAAGCAGCGGACCCAGAGTCATCTCCATTTTCCTTATTTTTGGTTGCATATCATGTCAAAGCAGGTCAATTTTAATATAGAATATCATACTACAGAGATCCATATGTGCGTATGTATTTTTTTTATTCCAAATTAAAATTGAACTTTGACAGGACGTACAAATGAAATGTGGATAACAGTCAAACTCTCCAAATAACCTCACCCATTCATCTCCAGTGGTATCCTGCTGATCCACATCAACCTGTGAACTTTGACACAATTATTGTTGAGAATATTTTGCTGAACTTTGTCAAAAACATGTCTGAATGAAAACCTCATCACTAAACACCATATAGGTGAAATGTTAATGGACATTAAAGTTGTGTTAGAATGGCCAGTACAATGACAACAAGCCACTTAAATAATGTCCAGTTTTGTGTGTTTCCATCGGGTTAGATATTGATTAATCTCCCGTCCTTATCTCCCACTAAGGGGAGGTGGGGTGTGTGTGTGTGTTGGCGGTTTCATGTGAAATCCTAAATGGGACCTTTCATAAAAGTCCATGGGTACAAACTTTGTGCATTCAAGGCCAAATTGTTTTCCATGTAAAACTGATAAAACAATCTGTTGATCACTGAGCAAACTTTAGTCATTATTTGCATTCAGAGAAAAATTCCATGGAGGGGCAGCTTACCGATGTGGAGGGCATTTGGCTCCTCAGTCAAATAGTGAGTGCTGATTCGTTTGCGCTGCTTGGCGACTTTGTAGTTTGTTAACCTCACTGGTAGATTATTTCATAGCTGTCAAGGCTGTTGCCCACTGGAACAAATAAGGACATAGTTTTTTAGTTTTGCACAAATTCCCAGAACGATTATTTTCACCTTGTAAAATGTTGTCAAGCTACAAGCGTTGTGCTGGGGGGGGGGGGAACTCACCAAGGAGCCACTAGTTACTTGTGTTTGACTGCTCGGATAAGTGGAACAGTAGAAATCTGCCCTGTAGTTCCAGCTACAGGTTAAATGTACCTTTCTTTTCCTGCAGTGTAGTTTCATTAATTTGGTTACAGTAAGTCGTTGATGACAAGTTCATCTTCTGGGAAAATCCGATGTATGTGTCATACGGAATATGCGTCTGACACAGATGGACTAGATTGATTAAATATGATTTCATTCAACCGTGGGTCATGTTTGGATAGCGAGTCACTGCTGAGGTCCGTTTGTTTTATGATATTATGAGTCATGTGGCTCCAGACTGAAGGGGCAACTTTAGCATCAGAAAAGCAGGCAGATTTCTCCTCCCTGCTTCTTTGTTGTAGCTGAATTCGAATCTATACTATCTTGTTTCTGTCAATGTCAGTGTCCATTCAGTGATGGCATTCCTGCTGGGAAGGACTTAGCGATTAAAGCAGACAGGTGTTCCTAGTCCTTGGAGAAATAAAGAAAGGAAAGCATCAATGGCAACATGCGGCCATCATGGAGGAACATCCATAAAATAGATCATGGCGAGGAGAAAATGGATAAGAGCCCGAGGCTAGAAAGATCCAATCCATCGAGTGGGAATCATTCCTGGCTGCTGAACTGAAATCCACTCAGTATGGGAATGTGTGAGCGTGTCTATGGGGAGATTGGACACTTTAACATTAATTTGGTGGGGGGGTGTATGTTTCTTATTTCATTTAATAACCTATAATGTACTTAGGTAACAATAGCCAAATTTGTTCATGTTGTCAGATAGACAGTAATATGAAATACTAAAATCAACGGCTGTGGGATGTTTTTCTATGGACGCCTGGAAAAAGGTTAAGAAAAAAAAACTAAACACATTGTTATTGACTGAAGTGTCAAATGCCCCCCCGCCCCCCCATGCCCTATTGTGCATCCGCTGTCAGCTGTTAGCATGCTGCCATATGATTCTTGGCAGCAATATCCCTACAGGGCTCATGCTGAATCAGAAACGTTTCAGCGTTGTTTCATCATATTACAGTGTGTCATCCTGACAGCAGAGCGTTGTCATCGTCGAAAAGCTAATTGGATTTGTTGCTGGAGCGCGGCTGCTTGTGCGTCTGGCAGGGTGGTGATGATACGTCACGCCGGACTCTAGCGTGTCAGCAACGGGGAAGCAAAACCGGAGCCCGCAGATATCATACAGCTGGTGAATTTGTCACCCTCTCATCACACCGCAGTCACCACAGCTCTGTCGGCTGGATGCTTGGTTTATATCACTCTGCTTTTGAGGACACGGTTAAGCTGCGTTTTTTTAAAAATCTGTCAATCTTTTCTGTCAACATGATCATTTTGTGTCTGCTCGTCTCCGCTGGGTTAAAATTGACACAGCGAACAGTGGAAGCATTGTATATTTTGGGCCTATTTAAAAACTTGACACAAGATTGGCCTCACCATGTGGTTGTAAATAGATGAAGTCTTTGGGGGCACTGGCCTCGGGTGAAAACAGCTCTGGCAGAACTAAAGAGTGATTTACTGTATTCACCACTTGGCCTGCTCTTTTCACTGAGAAATAGGCTAAACTGAAAGAGGAATAAATGTTGCTGAAGTTTTCCCAAGCATTGCTCAGATTCATTATGTGCATAACTTGCTTAATAGCATTCCTTCCTTGTACACTTCACGCCATGCCTACCCACCATGCACTGCAAAGGCTTTATATGCTCCCACCGCTATGGAAAGGCCCGGAGTCTGAGGGGTCGGCAGGGGTGGTGTTAGAGTGGGTAAAACATTTTTTGTTTAATCCTGACAATAGGACACTCCGAATTTTCTGGGTGGTTTTGCACTCAAAATTGACAAGGACAGCAAGTCCAGAAGACTTTAGGGGGAATTCTGTCCTCACAGGACGGAGGACAAACAGGGAACACGGCGTTTTTTGGAACATACGCTTGTGGTGAAAAAGATTTTTTTTTTTAAGAGTCCCCGCAGCAAACAGAGCTGATTAATTCAGCCCTCCAACCCCCACCCCTGAAAATGATCCCCCCCCCCACACACACACACACACACACACACACACACACATAGCACAGGAGCACTTGGGCATGTTTAGCGCAAATGTAATTACGGCCTCGGTAAGCGGCCAGCTTTTTAAAGAACCCCTTCTCCTCCTCTCTCACTTCAATACCTGATGATGTCATGGCCCTTTGTGGGGTCGCAGAAACTCCTCAAATCAACTGCCACTCATGACCTTTTCTTTCAATTTTTTTTTCTCTCCCCCCTTTTGCCCGATTCTTTCTTCCTCTTTTTCTTTCGCTGGTTCATAACTGAGGGTCCCTTTAGGGGTTGATCAGGCAGTGCCCCCATCCCTCCCATTGGCTCGCTCTGCTTTTGGAGCCACTTTATGAGAAATGCATGCCCCCCCCCCCCCCAGTTTATACGTATTGATAGTCGTCGTAGACATCCCAGTCTTTTGTCCTCCTGTCCTGCTGAAATCTAAAAAGTTCCAGAACATGGAAAAAAAGAAGCCGGCATACGGCTTTGTGCTGACAATCCCACCTCTAAACATATTTGACTACAGACATATTGCAGCTTGAGAGACCAGAGAAATGCTGGTTGGAGAAATTCACCCATTTTATTGCCACTCTCAGTGGCAGAAAGGAATGTAATCTGGCAAACAAATGTTGTGACAGACAGCTTGTCTGGAGGATTTTATAGCCCGTCTGCACTGTTGGTACATACACCGGGCCCCTCCCCAGCAGTTAATGCTTCATGCAATGGTACATTTGGTTTTGTCCCATTTTATTTATTTTTGTTTCTTTTTCTTTTTTTCCTCATTGTTGATGTTCAGGTGTGTGAATAGAATGAAAAGTTTTTATATTACACAATTTGAAAAGAGTGCACTTTTTTTAATCCCAAACACACAGTAGAAAAGGAATGTTTGACAAATTGCCAGAAATTGTTTTATTTTATTCAGAGAGGGCAATACATTCTCACAACAAGCTTTTTCAGATGAGAAAGGGAAGAACTTTTTACTGCTTTTCCAAACAGACGTTTGTGACGTTATGTCACCACACAGACACACAGATTTGTATTCTAACTGTGCTCTAGATTGCTTCATTCTGTGAAATTTTTTTCATTGCTTAAGATTTTAAAACATGTCTAAGTGCCTAAATTACTTTGAGCAACGCTTCCTTTGCTTCATTTCACTGCTCGCCTTATTCTGCATATGTTTATACATATTTAAGATAGTAATGCGAGCAGCTTTGTTTGAGCAGAGCAAGGTATTTATTGCTGAAATGACCTCATACTCTGAGTCATGGTGGAAAGGAAGTTCTTTATTGACTTGGCATCAAACAAATACAGTACATCAGTATCATCGTGGTCAACTGTCCCTGGTGACCTCAAAATTTGAACATTCGGCCTCTGGGAAAATCTTTTGTTTGTATCAGCCCCTTTTCAACCCCTGGGTTATCATCGCTGAGAAATGTATTTTCCAATATTTCTAAAGATATTCATGTACACTGCATGACCACAATTTATTCAGTTCATAAGTGAACCCGAAAAAACTGTTGAGTTGCTTACTGATAAAAGTTTTCTTTTTTTTTCTCAGATTTATTAGCTCAACAATCCTAAATTTAGAATTTAAAGGATGGCAAGAAAGGGAAAAAAAAAAACAGAAGCCAAAGAAATATATGGAGAAAAAATAGAACATAGAATAACTAATATTATAAATGTTTGTTGAAAAGGACAAAGTGCTAAGGAAACATATCATGGGTTTTGGGTTTTTAGAATTTTATACAATCTTTCGTAATGTGATTTGGTCATTGTGAGGGCCAGAGAGCGGAAATCAACCCTGGGAGTTTCCAAAGATTCTGAAAAGATAAAAACCCAAAGCCTTTGCCATTTGTTTCTGTCATCCTGACGTGTTATTTTCACGTGGCAAGATTTTCTCATACAGCTTTTCTCTTGTATGGTTGCTATGCAGCAGGAAACTTGTCATGCAGACCTCTTGGACGACTCAAAAGGAAGGAATCAGAGCAGGAGCAGAGAAGATACACAGAGGTTTTCTCCCCCAGTGGGACTTTTCAGTGGCATACATACAATTCATGTCTAATTATGGTTGTCAGTGTGGGAGAGAAATAGGGGAGGCATTCATTTGTCCTTTGGCCTGATTTTCTATCTCCACCATGCTCCTCTCTTCATCGCTCGCCGTCCAAGTGATTACAGCACACTTAAATGCCTAATTGGCTTTACTCCTTATTAGCAATACAATTATACAGGCCTTGGGATTTTCATGTGTGCAGCCATCTGTAGAGAGGAGACACCATTCAGATCTATCCATAATTCAAACCATAGTTATTCTTCCAATGGCAAGCCTGGGCCTTTGTAAGTGTTGTATGGTTCTTATCCTGGCTCACAGGGCCCCTCTCTCTGCTGTCTTTTGATCATTACCTCACCTTTGTCCTGGATTAATACAAACCTTACAGATAACACAAACCGTTATTATTCATTCATTGCCAGTGGAGCTTTTGTGGTAAGTTTTAGGTTGAATTGAAATTGTTTTAGAGGAAAGAAAAAAAAGATTTTTGTGGTTAATCACACATTTCGTTGGTTGCAGACTTGCTGCGAGGGTACGTACAGTAGCTCGACAATCATCAGCTAAGCTGGAAGCACGACTTCTTCAAAAGCTTAAGAGGTTTCAGACGGCAGCTACATGTGCAGGCACTCATAAATTCCAGACTCTCTGTATTTGATCTTTTCTTACTTTTCTCCTCCGTAGTGTCTGGGGGGCAGAATCTTGGCAAAATAAATAAAAGCATAAAAACTACACTCTCTCCTCAGTCACAGCCATGAGCCTGACAATAGGATGTTTATGTTAACTGAAGAAGCTCACCAAACTTTTGTACATGTGATTGATGGATTAACTCAGCCAGGTATATTAGAGCACACCGTTGCTGAGCTTCATTATCTGTGGCCATATCTGCACACGGAGGATCCCGTCAGTCTGCCCGGGGTCTTCCTCCGCTCTAATAAGACAGCTCCGATAGTATCTAATGACAAGGCAGACACCCCAGTTCCTGATGCCATTATCAAAAGTGGCTTCATCAATCAGATGGCGGCGTGACAGGGGATGTGTGTGTGTGATGACAGGAAAGATCGGTGATGAGAGGCTAGAGCGAAGGAGCAGGGTGGGACTAAGAGGATGATGGGTAGATTTCAGAGGGTGTCGGGGCAGCAGGCAGGAAGAGGCGGGGAGAGTACGTAGCTCTAATGAGGCGGCCCACCTTTTACAACGGCCGACCTGCTAAGAGATGTTCTCATTTGGGGCGTGGCGGAGAGCGGGAGAACGACGCCCTCGGTCGGTTCACACACTCTGTTAAATCGCTCTTCTCACATCCGTCTATCTGTGGAGTCTCGTGGATTTTCCAGCTCACAGAACGGCCTCCAACAAAATACTTCTGCTTTGTCGTATTCTAATAACTGACAATTCATAACCATAAAGAATTTCCATTTTTAAGCAACAGGTGTAATGAATGAAACCAGCGTTCACAAACACACATTTCTCAACGCAAATTTCATTTTTAAAAAATAGATTATTTGATGGAATTGCATGACTTTATAATCCTGTATTGTTGTTGTTGAGGGAAATATTGCGTGTGAGCTCACTTGTGTTGCTGTGGCATTCTGAATGAAGTCTGCTGCTCTGTGGAGGAAGGGGCTTGAGTTTACGCTCACGCGGATTAACATGTTTGGAAATTCTAACTCTCTCCATCTGACATCTTTGTGTGAGAAGAAAAGCAGAGAAAACCTTTGACAACGACATTTTTCACATGATCTGAGCCGGATGAAAAAGTGCCTTTGAAAGGCAGTGAAGCCCAGGAAAATTGTTTGTTGACCACACAACAACCGTCGTATTGCGGCTGTCAGGCCTGCGTGGCATGAGGAATTCCTTTGGGAAACAGATTAATAGTTCATTTTCATGGCAGTTTGTGCTGAGAATGAGAGAGAGGACAAAAACAGAGAGGCAGAAGTGAGTGAGGGGAAAAAACAAAAAATAGGCTATTTTGAAATACACACATTTTTGTTTCATCATTATATGATAATTTTTTCATTTTGAATTCATAATTTAAAATTAATGATAAAATAATAATTCTTCTCATTGTTTAGTCATATGCAAATTATTTGCTTTCAGATACAGTCTTCTCTATTTCCACTTGGGATGCCTTGAATAGATGTTTTGTTTTTCCAATTTGACTACAATGTCATCTGGAATGCTTTCTCAGCAACCAGCAAGTTTAGGACTGCCACCCAAGCCTCGTTTTCCCAGTATCTCCTGTTTTATTTTATCAGGGGAAACAAAAGTCTTCCTTCTTCTGAAATGTTTGACGTAAATCTCCTGAATATGTCGGAATGAGCATGGAAATAAAAACATGCAGAAGAATTTCAACTTAGGGGGTTTATTGTCTTTCTTAGATTCTACTTTCAGATTCTATTGCTATAATACACAAATCTGGATTTCTAATTTTTTAACTCTATTTCTTTTTGCAACAATAGCTACAATAGAAGAGCCAACTTTCACCTAATGGTTTGTAGCAGATGTTTCAAAAGTTGTGTTCATAATGATAAAATAGTCATTTTATTTAAATCAGGTGATGATTTCTTTTTCTCTGAGCGTCTGGGAATAGCTCCAAATAATTTGTTGGTAATCTGTGTGGCTTGGAGGGGGCACACACAGCGCACACTTTTTACAGGTTGTGCTAAGAATTCATTTGGAACCAGAACATTAGTCCTTATTTGTTGCCAGTGCCACACTTTATAGCCTCGGGAACCCGCTCAACAAACACTAACAAATCACTCTCCCGGGCCACAGTAGGTAACCCTACGGTAAGTGAAACAAACTTTTGTCTTATTCTAAACTTTTTACACCAGTAATTGTTCTAAGTGCAGGTATCAATCAGAGCCCTTGCCATTTACAGTACATTATCTCCTACATTAGCTTCCATTGAATTATGTGCAGGTGGAGACACTGTAAACACGAGCTCTGCCAGACAGTGTACGCAAGTGTGTGTGTGTGTGTCGCAGAGCAGGCGTGCATGTGTGCATCCACAGTTAGCATGTTATCTATGCACGCCCATTGCTCTAGAGCCAGAGGTTTGCCCCCCAATTGATCCAGGCTTCACTAATGGTGTATGATGCTGCGGTGGCCTCAAAATGTGCCATGTAAAAGAGTGACATTATCGATCGCGCCCGGTGAGTCGAGTGGCCTCCAAACACCTGTGATTTTAATGGCACGCTTTACTTTTTCATGGTTGTGGGAATAAATCACAACGTGGCGGTGCTGTGCTGTGCTGGATCAGAGAGGGGAGGGGGGTGGCTGGCAGCATGGCAGAGCGCTCCATCACATTTTATATTGTGTTAATAATGTCAGATGTATGTGGAGGAGGGTGGGCAGAGGGCCCTGCATGCATTCATCACAGGCTCCAGCAGTATACGGGGCGAGGATCGGACAGGGTGTTGGGCTGGGAGACAGACGCCTCCATTGAGCTTTCTGTCATTCCTCCACAGACCCAGACAGAGACCGCAAGGATCTATATAAGCTCCATGCGACACGGCATACAATCTGTCTGCCGGGCTTTGCCTGGGAAAAGCTGCTCTCAATGGCACTAAATTTGAGCCCAGCAAACATTCGTCAAGACATATGCTTTTATTCTTGCCATCAGAGAGGTTAATGGGATTAATTCGCAATTTCAATCACTCTGAAATGTAGCTATAAATAATTCATAGTCTCAGTGGAAAGCAAGACTGGAGTTCATTAATTCTTTGAAATTATTTTCACTTCATTTCTGTTTGATAAATGTCGTGCGCAAGGATAACATATTGAAAATTGCAGAAAAAAAATTACACAGCTGTCGCTTTTTGCTTCTTGGAACAGAGGCCAAGTGGTAAGAGGTTTACTCGGGCTCCTTTCACTGTTTAATGCTGTGTCAAAGAAGACAGAGCAGATCATCTCAGGATGCACGTCTGCCAAACCTATTCCAGCTCACCTTCCAGGAAATGCACTTAATCTGGTCAGTATGTCCAAGAATAATTTAGTTATGCACTGATCCTTGTGACATGTCCTCTGTCTTGGGTATAGGACAAATCCTTAATAAAGCATTTCATTTCATATGGAAAAAAGCTCATATATTTCCTCAGACACCTACAAAAATGTACATTTCTTTCAACTCTTGTCCTCTCTTATGTAAAAGACGTATAATTCAGCCCAGCCTTTCCACTCCCCAGGCCCTAATAACAGTGAAGTCTGTCTTCAAAAAAAGGACACTGCAATGTAAATCATCACAGGTGAACAACAGGTAGTGAGAAAGCAGGACAGAACAATTATTACAACCTCTCAGAGTGATAACATGTAATCCAAAAGCACCCATCCCTGCAGGCACTTAAAGACTTTGACCTCTTGCACTCCTTTGCAATGTGTTTAATGCAGATTACAATGGTCTGACTGCTGAGAGCCCTCCTTACAGCTGCTCCCAGCTCTCCCAGTCCACACGGCTGCAATTTAGCCGGCTGGCCCACTAACTTCTCTCTGGAGGCTTAGAAGAAAATTCAATAGAAACTGGATGGAAAATTAAAAAAATAAATAAATAAAAGATGTGGAAAATAAAAAGTAAACGAAACGTCTGTGAGTGTCAGGGGGAGATGGAGGATTCAAATGGGCAGTTCACTTTGTTGGCACCTTCACACTCGCTCCCAGAAGCCTCCTTTGAGTCGAAGCGGGGTCAACTTCCATAACAACATGGAGGTTTGGCACGTCTAATGTCGCACTTTATGATTTTATTCATTTAAACTCTCAACTGTAGTCAAACTGGTGTAAAGAGTGATTGTTGCAGTTAGTTTTTCATCAGTAACCGTCACTTTGCCACCTTTGTAGAGTTTGTAAAGGGACAGAATCGCAGCAAAAGGTTATTTTGGACAGTATCCAAGCCACAGGATTTATTATGCCTTGTCAGTGAATTGCTCTGTGTATTGAATATATTTGCTCTAAACTAATTGACCAGTATAGTGAGAGGCGCTGAATTAGGCAAATGGGCCCAGGATGTGAAGTTGGACTTGATTTATTACTTTGAATGCAACTCGAACCAATGGCTCAGCTCCCCAAAACCATCGCATTTCCCAGCTGAAATCATTGTTATGCTTAAGAAAAGAGAGATTATGCAGGCTTAATGAGTTTCAGTGGTTGAATGTGTTTGCGCGCCATTCAGGGGCGAAATCATATTTAATGGCTGACACTCAGTTCATGGCAGGTCCTCCTTTTTCTCAGTGGCAGGTCACCTTCGTCACCGGGAAGGCCCTTTCAGAGGGGAGGGCCAAAGATAGGGTCCTACATTCATGAAAAGAGGAGCACAAACGCCACGCATGAGAAATGAAATGGGAGAAAAGCGCTTGATTTGCACACAGCGCTGCAGCTCAGCTTAGGGTTGGCTGTAGGCCTCAGTCTGCTGACCTCACTGTGCCAGACTGGGACCTCACTTTGCTTTTCGGAGACGCCTTTGTTTCTCCGGCTCAAGAAGAGCACTAATTTCATTTCAGTCTCGACACACCAGTTGCCTTGGCTTCTAGGTGAAAAATGTCTCAGATCACTAATAAATTAAGATGTTCTCTTTCTTCTGTCACAGAGCTGTTTGTCCCAACCTCCCAAACTAAGCCCACAGTTATATTTTCACAACTGAAATCACATTCATTTGCAAATCGACCCTTTAGAATTAATTCCCCAGGACTAAATTGGCTGATAAAGAAAGTAAAGACCAGCTATAATTTGGCTTTGGCCTGACAGCATCGCCCTAAATTCTTGTTTTCAGAAAGGTTTCTCTCTTTTTCTCTTTTTTTTTTTTTGGTCACTGCTCACAGTAACCAGCTCTGTCCTTGTGGATATTTTTTCAGTGTTTTACTTCAGTACAAAACATTTGTCAGAGGACCAGTTGGTAGGGAATTGTTGCAAAGTAAAATAAAACAAATAATCTTTTGAAGTACTAAGCGTTTTGCTGGGGAATCATGGCGACTCTTAATTTCTTTGATTGTGTGGCTGAATGAGAATGATTTGGACGGTCAGCCTTGATTGTTGTTGCACAAACATATAAATTTCCATAAACTGACCAATGCCACTGCTGTAATTTGACCTATTGCCAATAGTAATGTTCTCCTATTAGGAACAATGCATTACCACGACCAGTTATGAGATTAACAACCATTGGATTGACAAATGAAAAGAGGCCATCCCAACTTATTCCAGTTTTAATAAGTACTGAATCCACTTTATTGATTATTCCCTGCTAATATGCAGTAGCTAAAATCAATAAGCAGCCTAGCTCTCATTTCAATATATAATCCTATTATTGCTATCGGTATGGCAGAAGAAATTAGTTTGGAAATGGATTGCCACATTTTTTTCCTTTTCTAATAAATGACTTGTTGCGGCGCAGAAATACACCCTCATACAGACCTCATGTTATTTTCATACAACATGTTTATCTTAATTTATCGGCTCGTGCTGTCGATGCGTCTGAATAAGCTGTGTTTGATTCAATGTCTTCATATGGAGTCATTTTCTCGCCTAAAGCGGAACAGAAACATGCTTCAACGTCCCTCCGTAGAATTCTATTAATTCCTTAAGTCTGTCTAATCACCTGGATACACATGAGGCTGTTTGGTTTTTCAAATCATCTCTAGTTAGAGAGGGAAGTGCGGGAGACACAGAGGGAGACATCATTACTCTGTAATAAAGCTTCCATATGGTGTAAATGTTGAGCTGGTGCAAATCCCTGCAGCTTAACTGCAGAGCACCCTGGCAGGGAAGGTCAGGAGCAAATGCGTCTGACTTAAGCATATGTTTCTTTTTCTGCCATTTATATTTCTGAGTTGATGGCACGAATGGGAGATGAAAGGTACTTTGCTTGGTGATAGGAGCTTAACGCAGCGCTACGTGTTGGGACTAATTAACGTTAACTCCAGCAGAAATGTGAATTTGTTGCTGCATCATTTATGGCAGAGTTTGTGAATTTCAGAAGCTGATATATTAAAAAAAAAAAAATGCAGTGTTTTATTTTGCTGTTATAAATATTCCGCTGCGTGAGGATAGCCAGGCACCAACAATGATGGGGACAAATTTATTTGCTATTTAAACACTTTGGATACTGAAAAGGAAAATGACAACTATACTAGCACTTTTTGGCCCTTTCTCTCAATGGATATTTTCAGGATTACAGGCACGTTTAATGTGCTACCTTCCTCTTTTTTCCATGCTGGTATAATAACTGTGCACCTTCTTGGAATATGTCATCAGAAGAGAAAAGCAAATTTCATGATTGTTTTTTTTTTTACCCTAAGCAGCCAGTTCTCCGTCTGTACAGCTAGCCAGTAACACACTATACCTGCACTTTTCTTTGAAGTTGAAACATTTTCAACTTCCATTCAGCATTAATACTGATGTAATGCAGTCACAGGTGTGTGTTTATAGCACGCAGTTGTACAAATGCTTCATTCCTCCCACAGCTATTTCTATGACTTTATGTTTGTACAGCTGTACAGCTATAGCACCTTCGATGCCATAGAGGAGCGACTGTCTGAAAATGTGCACCATTTTTCTCATTATCCCGTCAAACACCGCTAAGATACTCAAAAGATACAAAATTGTTGGCGGAAAACTGAAAAGGCAAAGGCTTCTGACTAACTCATAGCTTCAACTGTGGTCAGGAAATGTTTGTATTTTATGTCAGAATAACATGATTATAAGACGCTCTTCAGTCTCTTTAGCCTCTGTGGCGGTGTGGGACACACGGACAGGACATCACAGGTGGGTGGAACAACATAATCTAGGTCTTACCACTAACCTTACTTATCATGCACTCAGATACACAGAACACACAAACACACACTTACAGTTCTCGCAGACATAACGCAGGCAATCTGTCCTTAATCCTGCTCTCATGCTGTGTATGTGCACAAAGTACAGTCAGGGCTTCGCCTAATAATACCTTTCTCCACAGAGTCCATCACTCAAAGTGACGGCTGTGTGATCGCAGCTTCCTGTTCACCTATTGTTTGAGAAATCATTAGAAAAACGTACAAGTAATGCCAATTAAAAATAGTAAAGGGTTTTATAAGGATAATAAAATTGTAAGATCCTTCCATCACTTTATTTTGACGCCACCTTAAGTGTTTCATAGAGGTTTGTTGAGTTTAGAGAATGAGTAAAAAAAAAAAGAAGAAAAAAATAGAGCAAAACAGGAATGCTGTACTTTCTCCCCATCCCCCAGTTTGTAGACTTATACTTTGCTAAACCCTTTTAAAGTAGACAGTAGTCACCCCGGTCCTGAAGGCTCTGCCCTTAATTACAGAGCAGCTGTAATTACAGAACCTGGATGGAGGGAGAAAAAGAGGCAAACCTAAATCCAGCCGTTGTAAATTTAGACGACTGCTTTCTGATGATACCTGTTTTTTTCAGCATTGAGAGGTGCAAATAATCCCATCAAAGTGAACAATGGCTACACACCTGCCTCCTGCACTTCTGTCCAATTACATGCAGCTAAACATTAGGCTTCGCTGCCTGCTCGCTCCCGACATTGACCTTACATTATCTGCACACTTAAAGCACTTCAAATTATGAGGTTCTGTAACTACTTTGCTAAATTTTGCAGGTTGATCTTTGGGTTTCTCGTTAGCAGCAAATGATACACAACACCTGTGCATTTGATTTACTAACTATAATATAATCGGTGTAAAAAAATTGCAATGCCACCTTTAGGCTGATTAGAAGAAACATTCGTGTTTCACTTTAAACTGTTTTAAGTTTTACATTTTTGCACAAACCAAAGCCGTAGTTTCGAATACATCCAACACATTTATGCATCTGTGACTAAAATGTGTTTATCAAAATTCTGTCATTTGTGCAGATTATTATCATTATCGTGAAAAAAAAAAAGAATCCTAAATCTTCGTGTTTTTTCGAATGCAAAATACCAAACTCACTGAAAACACTTCGCCAACAGGTGTGAAGTATAAAGAGGCAGTGTCTTATCAATCATCCGTGAAGTTTGTGTGTCATATTATTCATAAGTTGGTCATTTGCATCCCGGGAAGGGGTGCTGGTGTTAATGAGTTGACCCCAGAGGTCAGAGGGCAAGCTCTCTTCCAGTTGAGTTGTCAGCACAGCGGGGCTTTTGTGTTTAGAGAGGCAGTTGGAGGTAGAGCTCAGTGTGAGTGGAACACAGAAAAGGAGACTTTGCGTATGTGCATATGTGTTGGTATGCGTAAATGTGACACTTGTGAAGATCTCTGAGGCCGGCAGAGCGGCGGAGTCCATCCAGTCAAGTGTTTCTCAGATCTTTAGCTATGCCCACTGCGTCCACTGTGTTTTTCCTCTCTCTCTCTCTCGCTCTTCCAATCTGTCTCACTTGGCCTCTGGGTTACAGGACGGAAAATTAGATTTCACACCAAAACCAAAGAATTAAAGTCCAGAAAAAAAAAGCAACTTCATCATGATTTGGTATTTTTACTAGAGACCGCCAGTTACGGTTGTTTCGTTCTCGTTCATAGTTTCCACATTTTTAATCATTTTAATCATTACTTTAATCATTCAATCATTTCAATCATTACTTACACCTATTTCCCTCCCGTAAACACTGCTTCACCTCTAATTTAGTTTTGTAAAGGTGGAGTTCTCCAATCTCATTGGCATTATTTGAAGTGCAAATCTCATTCACACATCACGATTTCATTACTTTGTCAAGTGAAAGCGGTGGGAAAGTTTGCCAGCCAACTGGTTTGTCCCCCGCTGTAGACACACACAAGTCTGCAAAATGAGTTCTCACACTTTAAGAGCAGAAATAACTAACTCATAATTTGAGCACCTTCGTGTTAACTCCTTCAGCACTGAAAAGGCCACGAGGCTGTAAACAAATAACCCTCCTTACTGTGATAATGTCAACTGAGGACTTTGTGACTTTTCTGTCATTTCTTTCCCGTGTTCAAGTGAAGCCCAGTTTCCTGCCTTGTAGGTCTGTGTGTGCCCCCCCCCCCCCTCTGATCCATTACCCACAGGTCGTTAGGACCCGCTCAGAGTTTAGGTCTGTTTTTATTGAATGCTCTTTTACGCCTCTGCTTTTGAAGTGAGCGCCGCTCGGCTGTCATTTCCTGCTCTGAGCACTTGCCGCTCACGACGTGTGTAATTAAGCACTGCGCTGAGCGTCCCATAGAGTGGCCGGCCGCACTACTGATGTTTAATACCCACAACCAGACACAACGCCTCATTGACAGCGCTACGGTTCACTGCGTGTACAATTACCCTGCAGGATATACTTCACATCACCTTCACAGGTACAAAGTGCATCTGCTTGTTTTTTTGTTCACGTCAACCTTGAATCAGTTTGTTTATCAAAGCCAGTGGCAGACAGAGGACCGCTGGACTCAGGTTGGCTAAAAGATCCGCAAAGTTTTCTAATTCTGGTTCTCTTAGCAGTGTTTACATGTTATTTGTGTGTATCGGCAGCCGTTCGACGCAGATGTGTCAGATGTGCTTGCCCCCTCCCTCTCCGGCTGCACTACCCTCTCTATTTCCCAACAGGGAGGATGTTGATAGGCGGAACACAGTTAATATCAAGTGCAATCGTTACACAATCTGGCATATTACAAAAGAAAAAGGTTTAAAAATGAAGCTTAAAATAAAACGTGACTTGGTAATCTGTCCCTTCCTCTCTGTGGCTGTGATTAATGAAAGACTAGATGGCCCCACCGACACATCAATTTCATAGCTCTATGAATTTACTGCCGAGGCCTTAGGCTGAAAGAGACTTTTCAAACAAAGGTCAAAGAAGAGGACTTAAGTAGGTCTGGGTTGTGTGTCACAGCTGGAAATAAGGCCCTGGGATTTTTAGTACTTTATGGGCCCGTTGTGGGGCTGATAATGTGCATTGAGGGAGTTTATTCTACCGAGGAAGAGGTTAAAGACTATGAGAGAAGTTAAGGGGCCTTTGCCTTCGTGTAAAGGGCTTTAATGGTGCAGCAAATTATTCCAACAATATTACAAACACACAAGAGACATAGTAGATCATCAACACGGTGAAGTAATGAGAGCGCGTTGGAACATGTTGCACTGGGAAGAGTTGGTTGCATCATAAATGGCCCATAAATGTATTAAGTGTATGTATTAGCTTTTTTGTTGCTCACAAAAACCAAAAACCTATAAACTCACACCCGCCCACAGTCGCACAAACAAGGCCATAGTGTTTCATAGATTTAACTGTGTATTGTTTATGTGTCAGCCAGAAGCCAGTGTGTGTAACTGTTTCTGTCATGGCTGACAATTTGATAGTTTTCACACTTTGGTTTGCCAAGGCTTCCCATTTTTCTCCACTCCCCATTTCCGCACTAAAGCCAACTGAGGTTTACAAATATTGAGCCTTAATCCTCGGGCCTCAGACAGCAGGGCCTGCTGTGTGGTGCTCAACAAATGACTGAGTGTTCATGAGCGAAATTAGTTCAGGGAGGCCTCTGTTTCCTCTCCATATTGATATAGGGGCAAATAAAAAGCTGCGTAAGCCTGGAACCTCAGTTTGTGAGCACCTCGGTGAGTCGGAGTAAAGCTAAAGGCCCGTTGGACTTTCAGAATAAGTGTTACATCTCTTTTTTTTTTTTTTATACCTTATAAGAGCCAGCTTCGGTGGAATAGTGGCCATTTTTTCATCTCTAGCCTGAAAATATGGACAAGAAGTCTATAAGAGAAAAACTTTCCTTTCAGTCACTTATGATAAATTTCACATTGAGCAAAGCACATGAATGTATTGGATTTTTATTTGTAAACAAAATTAAACATTTGTAAACATTTCTCGGTGACGCTTTATTATTTCCTCTTCTAACCGATTCTAATGTATAATAATAATAAAAATGTGTAATAACGTCAGTTGTATTAATTGTACAAATAGCACATCACTCTTCTTTAGGTCGTAGATTTTAGCACTCTGCATTTTGGGTATATCTGAGAAATCAGAGCAGGACAACAGAATCCGTGAGTGAGCTCTGATAAAAGTGCTTTGTAAAATGTGTGGCAACCGTAAACTTTCACAGCAGTTGCTTCCAGGTTCCTCATAATGTGGACTCCTCACGCAGGAGGCGAAACCTCGACGCATGTTTCCCAAAACGAGCCCTAAAGGGCACGCGATGAGGGAATAATAGTGTTTTAGGAAAACTGGAATGTTTAGGTTTGTTAAAGTTGGTGCCTGTTTCACTGGCTGCCATCTGGTATTTCATTGTAAGAGCAGGATGCCAAGGACTGACACTGACTCAATGAAATACCATGATATATGCACACGCACACACACACAGTGAAATACTTTATTTCAATTCAATAACAGAATTCATTTAAATGTCACCTGTTTTGAGCGTAGCTGCAACGACACCGTTGTTGCCACCTTGCAGAGCACTTTTAACGGATGTTACTGAGATACTCAGTTCCTCTCCTGCACTCCCCCATGTGAAACCATCTGTGGCCTTTTTTTTTTTTTTTTTTTGGTATTTGTTATTTGTTTGATTCAGCCATGAGATTCACAGCAAGGTTGCACACTGGGGGAGTTATGATGTTTTTCAGTCTCCTGATACTGTATGTACTGAACAATGTGTGCTGCAAAAATAAATATTAATCTATGCGCAGACTTTGTTCCCAGCCAGGCACTCTGGGTGTATGTGTGTGTTTCTGTTTCTGGATCGGGCCCAGCTTCAGCCCCATTATCTCCCTGTGTCTTTGTATGTGCTGATTTATTTCAGCAGTGCTCTTTTGGCCAAGCGCTGGGTGCCTCCTCTTTGTCAGCTCCTGTGTGAATGCAGAAGCCTTTGACCACCTTTGACAGTGTGAATATTTTAGCTCCTTTTAATATGCAGCCTGAACTTTTATGTAAAGATGAGGAGTGGAGGGGAGGGGGAGTAGGGGTTGGTGGGAGGGAAGAGAGAGGGGGAGAAGGCTTCGGGATCAGGGGGTAAGGGGATGTTGTGAGTAAACGTTCCTGGAATTTGACATTAATGATGTTTAAGCAGCAGAGTGACAATAAAACAAATCTTTTTCTTTCTTTTTTTTTTTTCCAGCCTAACTTCACGTTGACTCGCCTACAGAATGAACCTAAATGTGCGTTGTTTATTATTTACTGTGCAGTACTGTACCGGTGCTGGTTTACATCATATTTGATGGTCTGGCTTTAAGAGAAAGACCTTTCTCCCCTTCGTATGCTGTTTCTTTGCTGTTTGTAATGAATTCCTCCACTGGTACATGCAGACCTGTTGACTGTACATTCTCTTCTCTGGACGGGATAACACGGAGCTGCAGCTTCCCAGCACTAGCAGGTGTTCTGGGTTTCCCTGTGTCCTTTAATTCTAAAAGGTTCAGGGTGTTTTGTATTTTAAAAGTATCCCACCGCTGAAATTTTCACTGCAGAAACTAAATTTCAGCTACAAAACAATGAACAGAGATAAAGGAAACATTAAATATTAGATAAATAGTAAAGCTTTGCTGTACAGCTCTGCTAAGCCTTGTTTTTCAGTGTTCAGTAAGTATTTTCTTGTGTACTTACTGCCTGAGTGAAATTGGACATGGAAATAATTTCCCAGAATTGTCTGTTTACATGCACGTTAGTCAAATAAAAAAGAATCGAGAGAATATTTTTTTGTTGGTTTGTTTGTTTTTGGGTTTTTTGGGGGGCTTTGACCTCACAAATACACAAACATTACAGCCTCCTGTAAGGAGTCAGAGTTCAGTAATTGGGTCTTTTAAGCAGCAGCGGTTGGAGTGCCGGTCCAGACGGACTCTGAGAGGCGGTTTTGGGCCAACAGCAGCACTCTTCTCCTCTGTTATTATTCACACTGTGTTTGCTCAGCCTTGCTGACATATGTTTCACCATTTGAGATGGTTCTGTTTTAATCTTCCGGACACTTTAAGATGTGGACACAGTCACTGCTTGGATTTATTAATCCAGCTGGTGTTTTTTGAAGAGAGCCCCTCAGTCCCCAAACACCACCAGTCCCCCCCCCCCCCCCCGTCAATCCCTCCTCCCTCATTGTCTAATTCTCTCCTTCCCTTCCCCTCCCCTGCTCCTCCATCCATAACCTTGACTTTACTATCAGACCTGTTTGCCTCTCGGTTGCATCTCTTCGCCGTCAGGGCCTGCAGTGGAAATGAAACTCATATCGTGTGTATTATTTGCACGGGTGACCTGCCCAGTGTGGGTGTTTACCTGATGGGGGAGTGATCAGGCACATTTTTTGTGTTGTTGGTTTGCGCGAGCACTTTGCCCCAGTTTTCTGCAGTGAGTGTTCAAACACGAGCTGACGTGGCAGTTTTTGTGGTGACTTTGTCGCCCCGTCCGTCCACAACTGGGCAAATAATAACACTGACAGATACGGTGCAGATTCTAGAGAGACAGACAGGGGACCTCTCCAGCCAGACAAGATGGACATGGGAGGGAGCGAGTAGCAGATTTCTATGAGAAGCAGAGGGGGGAGCAGGCTGTGTCATGGCAGGGGTAGGCCAATGGAGCGGAGAGGCCCTCATGCCCCCGCTGATCACAACAGGGGATTAATTATGTCAGCATAATAAGTACAAATGGTGATCTGAACGTGGAATTAGCCCCCTGAGCAGAGGCTGCTGCAGCGCGCAATGGAGAGGAAGAGTGGGTGGTAATGGAGGGGGGGATTGTCCCAATTTGTCCCAGTGTGTCTGTTTGAGCAGGCACAGGGGTGGAACCTCGGGTGGGGTAGCTTGTTGTCTGTCAGGTTGGCAGGCTGACTGGCTGGCAGTCAAGCCGGCTGAAATGACTGCACTGGGTAGGTGGCGGGGTGGCCCGCTCTGTTATTTCTGTTATGATTTGCATGGATGTCAGTCTCAGTGGCAGCGGGACAAGACTTTAGCTTAGCTGGAGGCTCTCTGCTGTTCAAAGCTCCATTCATTTCCCAGCGTCCACCATCTCAGCCTGCATCCGGTTCATAGCCCGAGACTACAGGGCGAGCTCTGGGCTGCAGCTATGATAATAATAACTGCTAAAAGTCACAGCGCACTTTGATTTTACTTTTCCCGACTGCATTCAGTCGAGTAAACATCGCTGCAAGCTTCTCCTCTCTTGTTGTGGGTGAAGAGTCCAAGCATTGGTTAGAGCTCTGTTTCAGATCCAGGTCATGGTGCCCCAGGACTCAGCCCAGAGGCAACATGACCAGCAGCATACAGTGTTCATCCTCAGCCTCCCTGTTGTAATAGCTGCTGTCCCTGCTGGCTCTTTGCCTTCAGCACTTCCCTTGAACGAACTCCCTGCCAATGCCACACATTCTCCGTGCAAAAATGCAAACAAACCACAGAGTCCTGCATGGTGGGCTAGACTGGAAAACACAAAGGGAACACAACAGTGGAGAGGCAGATTTATTATTGTTTTAGATCCTGTTACAAAGACTGAGGCTGGGAGACAGTCGAACAGAAGCTGTAGATGTAATTGCAAGTGTAAACGTTTGTTTACATTTATAACAGCCACCAGACATAATCTGTATTTGGGAATGTAAGTTTTTCAATTTACATTTTTGTCCCCCTGTAACATGTCTTGACTGGGTGATACAAATTCATGAGGGTCAAGAACACTGAATTTCTACATTACTTATCCATATCTGGAATACAACAACCCAGGCTCAGTCATTAAATTGGATTCTCTTATTCAAATAGATCTTTGTCCGAATAATCTAATATCTTTGAGTAGATGTCTTGTACAGTCGCCCCTGAATGTGTGAAGCTGTAACGCCATAAGCTTTGTGTGCAGCCTTTTCATGCAGCAAGTCCTGTTCATGTGACAGACGGAAACATGGCGGCTTGTTTGCATTTTGGATTTAAAATCTATGGCTGGAGCAAAGAGCTGGACAAAAGCAAAGCTAGATTTAAAATGTGCAACAATCTGATAGAAGAAGCACACTGAGGCCTGAGCTTCATTACCAACGCACATCAATGACATACCTGTTATTTCCTGAGGTGTGTGTATGTCTGTTGGTCACTAAAATCAAAATCTGTATTAATGTAACTATGTTGGTTTCAATTTGGGATGCAAATTCAGAGATTTTTACTAATGCACGGCGGGAGATGTACAATTTACAGCAATGATTCGTTGGCAGCTGAGCAAAACTAGTATTTAAACTGCGATATGTGTAACTGGTTAGATCACTGATATCAGCCTCCCTGATGAAAGCCGGCTCCCTTTACAGTATTACTGCTCGATTAAGTTAATGGTCACGCACACGGGGAATTTCCTGCCAACTGCTGCTTCACATTAAAAGCGTTCGACTGGTGACACAGAAGATGGCTTTTATTGTGAAGCAGTCAGTAGAGTCACAGTCACAGACTTTTGTGCTGCTAAGGAAGACACCGTCATTTTCACCGCACCGCACTTTTCAAAATCGAGAATGAGCAGGTGTCTCCAGAAAAGCGATAACTATTGACCGACTTTGTCATCTAAGTTTGTTTTCCTGCTGTGTAAACAGATACAGGGCAGCACTAAGTAGAAGATGAATGAATGAATGAGTAAACAGATACATCGGTTGTTCCTCCGCTGCTTAAGTCCAGCTTTAAACAACTCAGCCAGGTCTGAAAGGTCCACAGTACAATAGATTTCAGAAGAGTATATTATATAACAGAGCACTTCCTGCAGCTGTTTATCCACATTAAAAAAAAAAAAAAAAATCATGAAAGAACGCTCTTTGTCATCCCAGGAAGTTACTGTTGATGTGCGCCGCACTTCTTAGACATACATGAGTGTGGGGCTGTGTTTACGGGAGAAGCCAATTTGCTTTGAGTAAGTCTATGAAGCTTACAGTGGCTGGGCTGAGATAATGATTCCTCCTCTGTGGCAGCGGGGAGGCTGATGGGGGAGGTCATATGCAGACTTGGGCCCCATAAATCCGCCCGCCATATGATGAGCACTCTGCGTATGACTTATGGAGCACAGAGACAGCCAGTTAAGACAGCCACTCGTAAACATGTGGCATGGCCGCCGTGATGGCGCTGTCAATTTTCATATTTCATCAGTTATTGGGGCAGGAGCGCTGAGTTATGTCTCTGGCTCACTCTCGTTAAGGGGGGGGGGAGGGGGGGCTCTTTAGCTGCTCCTGTTAGCTCGTACTTCTAACAAGCTAGAGATGGAGGGAGCAGGGAGATTCATTCATTTCGTTAATTTTCAATTGTTAAGTATAACGACTTCTGAAATTTCTTTCCCGAGAATTCCTTTCCTGTCCGTCTGATCTGTTTAATGGAAGATACTGGATTAAACTCTCCAATCCCTGTGAACTGCACTGCTTTAGAGAAAAATATAGATACATAATTCTGTACTGTTTTCTTTCGAAGGACAACGGCACAAGATCTTTGATAATGTTTTGGGAGGTGTCGCTGCGCCGAACAGTTGTTATGACGGGTTTTTCCACAGAATATGCTGAAATATGTCCTGCAGTATTGTCAAGACTACCATTATTAATGGAGCGTAAACAACTGAGCGTTGTCTTTTTGCATGCAAACAGGCCTTACAGGTCACGTGTTCAGATTCTGTCAGATTCCAGCCAGAAAAACAAGAGGTGAGAAAATGATGGTCTAGAAAGAAATAAAGTGTTTATTCTTTTTAGCTCATTTAAATTTCCACCGTCATTACTCATACCTCAGTGTGTGTGTGTGTGTGTGTTAAATTTAGGAGCGTTAATTGAGTTGCATTTCTATATATATATGAATTGAAATGTTTTCTGTAATGTAGTAATTATTTAATGTTAATAGGACAAAGTGTGTTCAAAGTGCTTAGTGTACATTTCTTGGAGAAGAAGCACAACTTTATCAAAAAAGACATCTGTGACCTGTTTAACACACCTTTACAGCTGCATTCAGACATTTGATGAGGTCATTTCATACGAGATAATAACAGTTCTGTTTATTCTAAAGGTGTCTGCATCCACTGACATGATGATTACACTTTTAAGACCTTTTTTAATTATAGATTAATATCTTTGTGTATTTCTTAACAAACACATGGTCTTAAATTTAGAAAATGCTCTTCACATTTTCATATATCCAAGATCCTGAGCGAACAGTTTAGGAATGTAGTCCAAATACGTTCAAAATCCTTTTATGCATCGCAACACTCAGTTTTAGTTTAACACTTCAAACAGTAATTCCACACCAATATTGTTATTAGCTGAGTGTGCTGCTGAATGCCTCTGCCTGGCTAGCCATGAATGATGAGGCACTCTGACTCACCCCCTTCCCCCCAGGTGAGTAAGGCGGTGTGTCACTTACTGGAACCCACTCTCCAAAAGCACAATGGAGGCCTCTCACTACACACACATATACCCATTAAAATCATACAGGCTCCCAGTAATGACTCAAAGAATAGTTTTCCTCTCTGTTCCAATATCACCATCCCCCTGAATCCCAAAATAACCTCCAGTGCACAGTGGGCCAGGTGCCCTTTAGCCGCCGTGACAGGATTTAGAATAACACATGGACATTTGTCATAACATGGACATCATTATGGACATCACCGTTACCAATGAGGAAGCTTTTTGTTTACGCAGACATAAGAGATGATGTCAGCTTTGTGGTGGTTTTACCACCAAAAAAAAAAAAAAAAAAAAGTATCGTTTAATCAGGATGGAAAAACAATACACAAACAATTGAAACCACAACTTGATATCAGGGACTTTTTCCCCTCATGTGTCTTGAAGATGTGTGTTTTTTTTTTTTAAACACTTGTGTATGAATGAATTTAAAAGGAAAAACTGTGAACTGCAACATTTGTCCAATTGCCAACACGGTATTATATTCTCTGTTGTAGTTTATTCCCAGGGAATCCTCCAAACTAAACGCACGTGTAATAATGCTGTAGAGAATGTCTGTGTTATGTGGATACAGTTCCATAATGAGAATTAGATTAGATTTTATTGAGGCTCACTGAGACAAAAGTAGGGTATCAAAATGCCTCTTGGCGATCCACTCACAAAGGCACACATTGTGCTTCTCAGAGAAGAACATACAGTAAGGCCATTTCCTCTTATTGACGCTCTTGGCAAGTCTAATATTTACAGAAATGTTATGGCTTGACAACCCTCAATTAAACTTGTCATAACAGAGCCCATCCAAAAGAGAGACAGGAAGGAGGGGATGCTAAGAATGATGTCAGGTTGGCGGCAAGGAAAAGGGAGAAGGGGGGGGTGGGGGGGCAAAGTAAACAGCTGTTCTTGGGTTGTCTGAGGTTCACTTTGATATCAAGCATGTCGTGCGTTTGTTTTGTTATCAGAGTCGCATTGTGACTGAACGCGCAGTGGGAACGCACTTTATTTGAGCCGGTTAATTGGCACCTCTCAAATAAAAATACGATTACACATCAGAGCTCTGACAAAATGAAACATGCCTGCACTTAAAGCACCAGACAAGCCCTGGTAGACTAAACAAACAGGTTGTCCACCCGGGTATAGCAGTTTTCATCTCGCACCTTTCTTCCATACTACGCTGCACACTGTAGGTCTGCTGGCTGTTTAATCCAGCAGCGAGGTCTTAACAGAAGGTCAACGTGGACTTATTTGGTGCCATTACAGCTTCAAAACTGCTACAAAAAAGGCGTCTGTGTGATCGGATCCGAAACTCCATCTCTTATGAAATAGCATTTGTCTTCAGCTATCAATCTGTCCATTTCGCTGCTTTGAAGTTTATCCACTTTTGAAGGAAAGCAGAGTTCACTGAAACTGAATGCGGGGGAGAGGGCGGGTAAAGAAAGAAATCTGTTTGCAATACATGCTTGAATTATTATGGGGATGTAAGTATGTAACCTTAGCCAAAGATGTGGAGTGCTTTTGGAAGCTGTGTAAATGGATCTAGTCAGAGGTGAAGGGAAAACAAGTCTGACCCCGTGCACTGTGCACCGTGGAGGTCAGCCTGTCTGTTTGGTTTTCAGCGTCCGGACCATGTGCTCTATCTGAAAAGGGGACGGCCTCCGCTGATGTTGTAAATTACAAGGCAGGCACAATTGGAGGAGTCTACCAGTGTGTTTGTGCGCGCTTGTGGAAATGTGTCTGTGCGAGTATGTGGTGGCGTATGCGGTCCTTCTGTGAACCGCCTCGCCCACTTACTTCATCTCATCCCAGACTGCTGGCCCGCAGGAGCTGAGTCTGACCCTCCGTGCTGTCCTCTCAGCCTCGGGCAAACAGAACAGAGTCCAACTCGCAACGCCGTCTGATTCACAAATATGATTCAACGCGGAGATGACGGGGCCCCTTAAATGCCATTTACCAGGCCCTGGCATGGTGATAATTGAAAATGTCAGTAAAAGTGCTTAGCAGAAATTCCAGCAGGATTATCGCCCCAGTAACATCGACAGACACAGGGCTTGTCTCTGGAGAGCACAAAAGAACTTGTCTCCATATCATAAAACCTGCACTGTTCCCCTGCTTTTTTTAATGAAACTGCCGCTATGCCAATCCGGGGAGGGGAGTTAGAGTAACATCTTGTTTTTTTGGTGAGAGTTGGTGATATTGTGTGTTGGAGGAGGGAGGGGTGGGGTTGGGGGGGTATAGTTGGGGCAGTTACCCTCCCCTCTCTTTTTCGAAAGCCAGTGTTGTCGGTGCATCATATAAAAGAAGATATACAAGCAATTCACATGCAAATGTTGAGGGTGATTTAGAAAAGAGGGGGAGAAAGGGGAAATGTGCTATTGAAAGCCAGTGGAAGGATGAGGGAGGAGGGGGTGAGGCCGGCGGCGGCGGCGGCGGTGGTGGTGGGGGTGGGGGTAGTCACATTAAGCGTTGGCGAGGGAGGTGTGAGGTGGCGACACTGTGAAACAGAGAGACATTTGTGTAATCTGGCTTTATGTATCACCACTTCTGAATAATAACATGAAAAAAGAGACTTACCTCATCTGCCTGGTGGAGCCAAGGCATAAATAAAAGGGCAGAACAATGGAATTACTATTGCCCCAGCCTTTGCGCCGAAGCTACATCACCAGTATTCTTTGGAGGGACTGGCAAGAAGATTAATGTTTTGTTAAATATCAGTGTGGGAGCTTGTGAAGAGGGGTGAGAGGAGGAGGAGGAGGAGGAGGAGGAGGAAGGGGTGGTGGTGTTGGTGGGGGGGGGTTGCTTACTGGATCTTCTAAACTTAGTCAGCCCTGGCTCTCTTTGTAATTATGGTGTGTTGTTGCTACGGATGTGTCCCACACTCTCCCTTCCTAAGTGTTGGTCGAGCGTTGTTATGGTATCAGATGCGTGTATTTGTCAAGAGGATTATGGGTAATGTTCCGTGGCGTCTGATTGGACATGTGTAGCTTGCTGCACTCTGTTTTCATGATGCATTCCTTGGCTGCCGGCCCTCATGGCAAAACGATCAGCGCTGCAGACCAAATTCACAGAGTGGCTCCTCTCTGTCAGGCCGCTGTGTTGTCTCCTTTTGTCATTTGACTCGCGTTTTCAAATATTTCTGGAGTTCTGGAAACTGATGAATAAGGAACTGTACTAAAATGACCATGGAAATACATCACCGGCTGTTCCAGTCCCATCAATAAACCATCAATAACAACCAAAACAGATTGAAATCACACATCAAGGTTTGAATTAACTGGACCTAAAATGCTTATGAAGTAGCCACCACTTTGTAAATTTTGAGTGGAATTAATTGCTAATCATAAGAAAAGGTTTTAATTATGAAAAAGTAACTTCATATGACATATTCAACGTTGTTTTAAAATTGTTTTATAAGAAATAACTTTTATTAGGCTTAACATTTGCTGTCATGGGATCATTTTTACATGAGCACGAATGCTGAAATAGATAGAACAAATGAAGAGAGCCCCTCTTTTTAATCCTCCCGCCCCGCCCAGATAATTTATGTACAGAATCTCAATACTGTTTGACATCATGATGCTTCTTGACTCCACCTTGACATTTTTTTTTATTCTTATTCTCTTATAAGAAAAAACAAACAAACAAGGAAATCACTGGCTGTTTTTCAGCAGCACTGTTCTTCACAGTTACGTCAACTCTCATATACAAAACCTTCCATTTCGTCCACAGACCTCGACTGTTGACCACCAAGCAGCGCTGCGGCGGTTTGGGGTTTGGTTGCTTGCTCAATAGCACCTCAACTGTATTTGAACAGGCGCGTCTCCAGTCGTTTGCACTCTTCTCTAACCTGTGGGCTGCCGAGGTCCCTCATGCATTAAATATCATAAGAACACAGAATTTATACATACCACAAAAACAGGCAACAAAGGAGGCTGTGTACACAACTAAAAGTCCCAGGTACCACTGATATATCCCAGCTATCATGGTCATTCAAATCAGATTCAAATCAAGTCAAATCAGGTTTATTTGTATAGCGCCAAATCATAACAAAGTTACATCAAGGCACTTTACATATAAGAGCAGGTCTAGACCAAACTCTTTATAGAATTATTTAAAGAAAAGTCTTTAATGCTGATATTTCTTTTGACTTCTTTTTTTTTTTTTCTCCATTTATATTTGCCATCAGCACCAGCTGCAAAACTCTAACGCGAATGTGACTCACTCAGCTGTGTAATGACTTTCTCCTCCTGTAAAGCATAAACATTATACGTGTTAAAGCGCCCACACAAACACACAAAAGCGGCATTTCTTCTTTTCAGAGAAAGAGGCCTCTGTAATTCCAATTTTAAAGGCATTTGCATGTGTGTGTGTGTGTGTGTGTGTACATGTGTACGTTAGTGTGCGACCAGACCAGACATCCTACCCCTGTGTCTGTAACAGGACTAACGGGGGGTAGTGCACCCACAATATTACACACCCTCATAAATCTATGGCCCCCTGTAACATTTATGTCGGTGGCCTGTGATCTAGGGTGATAGGCATGTCCGGACACGTCTGCCCTCCCTCCTGCGTCTCGGCTCTTTTCTCTGTAGCGTGTATGAAAGAAACAAAAGGTCAGAGGTGAATCTGGTTGCATGACAACGGGCTGACAGGCTCAGTTGCTAAGGGGATAGGTGACAGGGTGGCACGGACGCAGGGTGACAAGGTGATGGCACGAGGCGACAGAAAAGTTACGGAGGTGAGTGACGGCATCTGACCGACTCGCCCGTGTCGTGCTTTCTCTCCTTCTTCTTCTTCTTCTGTCCGTCTTTCTTGGTGTCATCCTTTCTCCATCCGTCCACCTCTCATGTCTCTGTCTCATCAGCAGTCACACTCCGTCACACCTTTGAACTCTTTCTACCTGACTTTGATATAAAAAGTGTGTGCGGCTGCTTTTTTTTTTTTTGTCTGTGTGTCAGATAGTGTGTATTTAGTGTGTGTGTGCAAACATGCAAGTACTTGTGTACTTACATTTGTCATGTACTCAGTCCTATGTATTTGTGGTTTAACTTTTTTTTTTTTTTTTATCTCCTCCTACTCTGTAAGAGTCGTGTCCCATATCCTTGTGTGTGTGTGTGTGTGTGTGTGCGGTTCACAGTGGTTAACATCCTTCCTGTTTGCTCTCTTAGCTCTGAGTCACAGCGGTGATGTGCTGAAACACCCGAGGGGGAGGCATACATACTCCTGTTGGCAGTTGAAGAGAACCAGGGGAGGAAATGAAAGGTACTCCCCTCATTTCATACACCAGCAACCTCACACACTGACTCAGCAGCCAACCATGGTGAGAGTGTTTTTCTGTGTGTGTGTGTGTGTGTGCGCGCCAACAGCATGCAAGTGTTTACATGTGAATGTATGGACTGGTGTCTTCTATTATACTCTCTAAGAATAACCTTGCATGGTTGCACAAATTGTTTGAGATCAGCGGTCATATTTGCACAATCTGCATTGGAGCAGCATGTTCTCAGAGTATCAGCGAGACATTATTCAGCCTGCTACGGGGAAAGTGTTTGACCTGTCTGGTCCTTCGCGCACACACCCAATGTCTTGTTCAGTGCAGCTCCTCCTTGCCAGGGAGGTGAGGGGGAGACACAATAGCAGCACTCATTGACCGGGTTAATAAGTATTCTGTCTTGGTCCCAGTCAGATGCTCTTTACCTTCTAATACACTGTCTGTGTGTTTCAGCCTTCAAAGTGGCACAGTGACCTCATGTCTGCCTCACACAGCTTTTGTAAACTAATGAATGACAGAGGCCAGGGATTCTGCTGCCTGGTTGAAACTGGGCACATCCTTGTGTGTGTCTGAGGGTGTGTGTCTATCTGTGAATTTGCACATATATAACTTCTTCCCTCTCCAACACTCCCATCTCATCTCCCTTGTGCTGTGTGTTTCCAGAGAGGACTTTGTGTGAGTAGATAACAATATCAGAACAGAGCTCTGTGTGTGTGTAAAATAACTAGGTAGGTGTTTGGTGGTAATGTTTGTCACCTTTTTTTGGGGGGGGGGGGTTGTTAAATAGGGTATATCACTCTACGCTTTGTTTTGGATTGTTACAGGAACTATGTAATGTGAATAATGTCACCAATTTACCCGAATGAATCGGTTTGAGGAGCTTTTCAAAACAGAATAAAGAAATTAAATGGATTCATACGTTTGTTTATTCGAGCATAATGAATAATTAAAGAAAGGCAGCGGCAAAATAATATTCAGAAACAAGATGATAAATTATTTATTCCAAATAAAATCAGCTGACATTATCCACTCCTTGGTACATGATTAGTTTATTATTGCGCCGCTCCGTTTGCTTTCTCAGCCTTTGATCCAAGAAGGATCGAGAAAAATCAGAACTCACTATGGATGAACTCTTCATCATCCAGATGTTCACATCCCAGATCTTTTCTTTCATTTAATTTGTATATAAACCTTGTTTCCCAAGGTTTTGTTGTGCAGTTTGGGTGATGAGGCGCAGGAGATGCAACCGTAATAGGGGGTTTTTAAGACATCTGAAAAAACATGAAACATTAAAATGGAATCACTGTCGCCAAACTCATGGGAAAAAAACAAAAACAAACTTTCATCCTATCTCACAGCCTTAGAAAGATTATTTGTCATTGCGCTCCATTAACCGTCAGTATAAATACAAAGTACGATGTAAAGAGAACATCAGATGAATGTTGTAGCTGATTGTGAAGAGCTCACTAAGTATCTGCTTCATATGATGTCTTTAGAAATGCAGACGTTTTACAGTTACTCAAAAAAGAGAGTTTGAAATTACTTAGATTTTTTTCAGAAATCTTGGACATGACAAGTGAAGTTTGCTTCACGTATTATCAGATATGCCACGACTGTGAGAGTAAGACCAAGAATAATGAAATGCTGACTGCAAAGAACTGTAAGTTATCCTGAAGGATTTTTGAAATGCTAAAGTCATGTTTCTCTGCCGCTTCCTGTTGTTTTTTAGAGACTTATAAATGATTTGCACTCGTGTTAATACAGTAGACTAAATTGTGTGAAGAAATGCTTATTAGTTTTATTCAAATGAGACGCCAGGAAATGTCTTAGGCAGTATTTCATCTGCAAAACATCTCTTATCATGTCTGTAAGTGTAATGAAAAACAAAGAAAACGCAGCAAAATCCAACTATTTAAAATGATAAAAAGTCCAATTTTAAAATTTTGCTGTGATTGAATTTGTGTAATTGTTGAACTATGGAGGTTCAACTTTTATCTGAACAGATGGTGACTGAAGTAGAAAAATCTTTTATTAATGTTCATAAAATTTCAAAGTTGAGAAAAATGAGTGTTGACACATGATGGACAGAGCTACATTTCACAGCTCTGGATGTGTTTGTTTTGGTATTACTGCCTACTGTAGTACCTGCTGTTATAGCCTGCAGCCACCCTCATCTTGATTGGTGTTGAAAGGTGTTCCTTCAGGTCCTGGCAATATCCGACCTGGCAACCATCAGGTGTCCTGGCTTGCCCGACTGGTTTGCTGTGCAGAGCCAGAGCAGAGAACTAATGCATGAGGGACATCGGTGTCGGGGGAGGGAGGTGGGGGGAGAGGAGCCGCTGCCATGTCCTGCTGCTACGTGTTGTTTGTTTACAGGAAGGTGCCACTTGCCTGTGTGTGTGTGTGTGTGTGTTTTGCTAAGCGCCATGGGTCTGGATGGAGAGATAGGGCTTCCTTCATCCCTAATGACTATTGAGTGTGTCTCACAAGATGACAGCCCGCTGAGAGCACTTGGCCAGCTCTCTGCAGAGTCCCGCACTACTCCCTTCATGTTGTAGGAAGCCCACAGGAAGTTTATAAATGTGCATGGATGTGCAGCTCTCACTGAATAACCATGAATCCACAGGTCACGTGATCTGCTTTCTAATTGTCATGTTTAAATCTTTTCAAAGGAAGGGATGGAAAATTCCAAACCTTGGAGGTCATGCACTCAGGCAACCAGACTTTTTGGTTTGCTCATGCAAGACTGCGAGGGGTAACGGTCTATGTTTATATAATTTTATAGCTTTTTATGTCAGGCACGAAGAAGAAAAACAGCATTTGCCTGCAAGTAAGTCTGTGATTTATGCCATGTTTGGACAAGTACGAACAATCCATCTTTACACAGGCTGTTAATTTTCTTAAAAATATCACTATTATTCCTCTGCGTCCAAATACATAATTTTGTGTGTTGATTTAACACATTGTAATATAATCCACTCCTGTAAGAATCCAATCCCTAATAGATTTGTTTCAAATTTATGACGATAGCTTGGTGGATTTTGTTTTGCACGGTAGCAACTGAAAAGAAAGTCCCGGCTATGTCATTTGTTTTTAATTTCATACAGCACCCACCCCCCTAGTGAGGTTTGTTCCGGGCTTATTCCAGTAATCATACTTGTCAGAGCCCCTCCACACTCCCAAAGTATGGGTGAGACACCTCGCAATTACTTATCTGCATTTTGTTGAGACGTTTATAATTCCCACAACCTAATACAGGAGCATCAACTCAAATTACAGGCTTTGAGTTACACGGTGAGAACTTATTTATTGTGGCACCTTCTCTTTCTTTGCCGGTGTCAGTCGACTACAAAACCTAATTAGTGCTTTCAGCTCAACACCCATTAGCTGAAACCCGATCCTTGGCCTGCTGGAGAAAAATAATTATGACATTCCTCTTATAAATCATTGGTTATGTCCTGAGTCCCTTCAATGTAAATATGATTTCCCACTACAAATTGTCCAACCTGTTTTATGTTCTCCAACACATAATTAAAGCCGTGGTGTGTGAGAGGAAGTAATTTTGTTCAAAGGCTTTTGGCAGCAGCGGCACTGCTATGTCTTTTCTGCTTGTTTAGAGAACAGCTACTGGCAAACCTGGACATGTGAGCTGTGTAATGGATTAGGAACAACGGCAGCTACATGTGTGAATAACCTGTATCTGTCAGTCAGCCAAGAGACATGGGAAATGAAATACATCACTGAGTGGCAGGGGTGATCTGCGGGTCATCAGGTACGACGAGGGGCACTGGCAAACTGCTTTTCTGATTTGGAGAAAATGTGTCCACACGTTAGAGCTGTTGGGGCCAAACAAGCCCGCTTTATTCTCCGGGGGTGGTTGACTCCAAACCACAAGTAGCCATGCGTGACCCGGTGAGCCCAGCATCAGTGAATGAATATACAGAAGAAACAATGTCCCGAGTTAAACCTGGATAAGGCCTGCAGCCTTTTTATAAGTGATGGATAAGGCCCAACAAGTTGCTCATTCCATTATTTTAATGGATAATGGGGGTGTTTGCCGCTGTGGAAACTTTGTAGAAACTTAGAGAGGATTATCCCACTAATATCTTTACTTCCTAACTATTCTCAAATTGAAACTCTAATACATTCCATATATGGGCAGCATGACTTTATCATTTGTTTTTCCCATAAAATATAGTTCCCAGAGATCCTGACTGGCAATATAAAATATTCAGCACTCTTAATGTAGGGTGTTATAAAAATAACAGCAGTCCTGTGTTCCTCAGGTTTATCTACAGTTAAATACTGGCGCATTAGGGTTGGCACTTGAATATACTTGGATTTAACCCTCCTTATTGTTGTGGTGGATGTGGTAATCTCCTTCATACTTGTAATCCTCCTGAAGAAGGAACATTAAGTTATAGTGTCCTGTTTATCTGCGTCCTTCCAGGCAGAGAAAGGTTAGAAGTTCCTCCGCCTGTGTTTGTGCACACGCCGTAAATGTGTGTGTGAAGAAGCGACAGCCTGCACCAACGTCAGTCTGCCAAGTACACGGCTGTCCGAGTGCCTTCCAGGGGTCATAGGGCAAATCTCGTGTTAATCTGCTAATCCAATTGGCCAGGCCGTATTCACATGATCTGCGGGACAGACATCTTCTGTTCGGGCACATATGTGAGCAAATACACACACACGCCCCCGGTGTCCACAAACCTTTTCTCGCGACGGTCTGTGACTCCATGACACCGGTCCGTTTGATTCCTTTTAGGCTTGAAGCGGATTAATGAAGGTGACTCCTTGGGGGGAATTCCACGGCATAATTGGCAGAAATGTATAAACCAATTAAAAGCACATTCTAAAGAGCAGTATTCTGCAGCTATTATTAACTCCTTGTGATGGGATAAGTAGGGGCCGACTGATGCATGCATGCACACTTCCTATTATACAAACAACTGTACAAGTGCGCCTGTGTGCTATTTGAGGTTAATATGATCCAAATCCAGCGGTCATCGACAGAAGAGTTCCTGTGCATGCAAACTCTGACTGACCCCGTTTATACTTCACAGTCATACATGTCGAAGGGACCACAACACTTTCTCTGTCTGATAACCAGCGTGTTGGAACATGAGAGGAAAAAGTTACCTGCTTTTCATATTTTCCTATGAAGACATAATCAGAAGGGGCCACATCATAGCGAGCAGGCTGAGCACTCTGCATTTCAGGAATTTACACACTCCGACGTGTACCTTGCTAAGGAAAACTTACATTACTGACATTACACTTCGCCCAGACTTAATCATTATAGGAGTCTCTCTAATCCTCAGCCCTCCCTGCCACCCTGCCTGTGCTAACTAACACGACACATATGAAAGGAAAGTACTGACTACATGTGGTTCCCATGCAAACATAAGATAACAACCACATCATGGCTGGCAGGCAGCACTGTGAGCGTGTCGTGCTCTGCAGCTCCAAAGCCGGGGCTTAGGAAGGGACTGGATCCCATTTCCCAGGCTGGAGCAGGACCCGAGGGCAGAGTGTGGAAACCAAACTAATTGCAGGATATTGGTCCTCGGATGATTAGAGGAGGACATGGAATGCCTGGTCTGTGATGCAAGCAGACCAAGGTGAGACTAATGATGGATGCATTTTTTTATGTCTTCAGATAAGTCTGTATCCTACAGAGGAGACCTGTAGTGCTGAGACAAAGAGGGTGGGAGGAGTAAGTTTTCCTATTGGCTTCTTATCCATCCTACAAGAACTGTTGTAACCAGCCAAGAAAAAAAAAAAGAACACAAGTTTTACTTTGATTTTGATCATACTAATATATTTCTTTTTCATGGTTAAATAATTTATCCACACATTTATATACATCATCTGACAAGAAGTTCAGGTTCAAGTTAAAATAATACAAACTAAAAGTGAATTAAAGGGGAGCCCAGTAAGTAAGACATGAATCAGCTACACTGGAAAACATACTTGGACTAAAGTGACTAACAACCATTGTGTTAAATTATTGGAATGTGTTCTCCAAGGCCGAGCACAAGCAGAAGTTTCAGCCCGGCAAATGTATCTTTATCAAGATACATCCTGCGAGAGGTTGCCAAATAACATGAGCAACAGGAAACATGGAGAATATTACAGGCTGAGGAATATTCTTTTAATTTGTCAGGATATAAAAATACACTCATGACTGTTTGAAACGTGAATGCTTAAAGTCTGTGTTCTGAGACGTAAGTAGCAGCCGCCATGACGTGTGATTCAGTTAATGATACAGAATACTGCAAACATCTTTTATCACAGATGTCTCGAGCCGCGTGCAACAAGTGGTAGTTATTTTCCTTTTGTATGATACAGCTGGCCCAACTCTTCAGCTATGCTTTGCTCAATTGTTTGTGTCCAGAAATGTTGGCCACACTGTGCGGGAGCCATTTTGGACCCAGCGAAGTGTTGCAGCCCCTCTGTGCGGACACCAAGCCTTTGATTCTGTGTGTCTGCGTTTAGTAGCCCCCTTTGTTTGCAGTGTTTGTTTGATGTTACTTTAGCAGAAAGAGACAGACACCATTGAGTAGTGGAAGTGCTGTTCTGCTGCGTGCCATTCACGCCTGCTGTAGAGCGCACAGAGTCAAACACAACAAGGGTAGGCCATTGTTTACCAGTGGAACTAATCACCCTGATGGCACCTCCATAAATCCCCCTCCCTGTCGACAGTGATTGGAGTGTACCTATGTGTGACCATGGACAATACAAATGCGCCAAAGGCAAATAGAATGGGGGTGCACTGAGGCAATATTTAGCTTGGCCAGATGGCCGGTTGCATGGAGCAGGCTTCTTGGCCCTCCACATCTGCTCCTTGTGATGTGCCAGCAACTGGGTGAGTGTATCAGCTTCACTGTGCACCCAGGTTTGTCCCACTGCAGAAGGATGCCTTCTCACTTTAAACCGTCGGCTTGACACTCGAGCCGTCTCCCGTTTTTTCCTTCTACGCTTCGAGCGTCGTGAGCCTAACCTCTTCTTCTCCCTCTGAATTCTTTATTCCCTCATCCTGGAAGGTGATCGTATTCAGACTTGTGGTGTGGTCCTGTTGCATCACCAATCCACACACAGAAGCTTGCTTTTGCAGCTGTTTAATATAAATTCTCTTCAAATATCTTTGTCCAGATGGTTTATTTTTACAAACAATACACAGGGCGGCATTCCTACTGAGCCCCCGCCTCCGCCCCTTTGCTGTCTGTCTAACTAGGCAGCTTCACTTCAGAGGAGCAGAAAGACAGGCGCTGTCATGTGGAGTATGCACAGATGGTCCAGTGACACTGCTGTCATACAAACAGGCTTCAATAAAAAAGATATATACACATATATCGGTATGAATACATAAGCCATTCATTTTCAGAGGAGGAGACGTGCACGTGGACCCTTCATACATGAGGAGACAGATGTGCAGGGAGGCGAGGAAGAGAAAAAACTGCATGTATATGGATTTTGGAGTCCAATGTGTTTATTTTAATAGGATACATACCCATTTGTCAGAGATCACTAGGTCTCTAAATGACTTCCAGATGACAAATCAGTGTTGTGTTAATATCACAGATATTCAGCCGTTGGGTGTGTCTGGCCTCACTGCAGCCAGATAACACGTAGGAAAGTACTGTGATTTATAAGCTTCATTTTTATGGACGATAAATACCGTTTGGGCATCAAGTTCTTACCTGTTGAACCTGACGTCCAACGGCAAAACACCAACTCCACTGGTAATGTTGTAATACAGCCAGAGCAGAAAACAAATCTAAACTCTGCATTTCAGTTTGGAAAAATGAAGCTGCAGGTAATCATCGTACTTAATTCAAAATGACACTCAAGTCGCAGAAAAACAAACAGCAGCAGGTATTTGTTTGAAATAACAATACAGGGAGTACAAGGTTATTAGGCCCTGACTACTGTAACTGAAACCAAAAGCACGTTTAAAAAGTTATTGTATTGAGCAGCTACAGCGAAAAATTGAAATGCATAATTTAGTGTCTTTGTGTTGTTATCATATGAAGAATTATTATGGATTCCACTGACGCAATAAAGAAGGCTTGTTAGGGCAGATTTTTTTTTTTGTTTGTTTGTTTGTTTGTATTTTTTTCCCCTCCTTTGCAGTGTAGGTTCTACCCCCGACCCCCACCCTCACCTCTCCCCAGGCCTTACTGCCACATCCACTGCACATCCTCTGCTCCCTTCCGGGCCCCAAGCTCTGGAGCCTCACAAAGGAGCCCTAACAAGAGAGAAGAATGAGCCAGTGCCACTTGGACGGGATTACATCCTAGTAAGATTCTTGAGTCCTCTTGGCCAGCCGCCCCTTAACCCTCCCTTTCCCTGATTAGAAAGTGAGCAGGGAAAGGCTGGCTGGGTACAGAAAAAGGGTCCAATGAAGTGTTGCACTGTTGTATGGAGTAGACTTGCAGAGAGTCGTGTCAGTCTAGTCTAATCAGAAATCCTGTCATTGAAGTCACTGTAAAGAAAGTGGCTTGTTTTCTTAGTGCATGTGCAACGTTAAGTAGAATTGGATTTAAAAGCCCACTTAAATATATTTTCTAGTTTGGACACAGCGAAGTTTTGCTTTCAAATCAAGGAACTCCCTGGTAAAAGGGGATATCATATTACTGACTAAATACCGGTAATCCCTTTCAGTAAACAAACCATAAGTTCGAGTTTTTTTTAGTTCCCATCCGAGCGTAAGACAAATCCTCAGTTCATGCGCTGACAAGCCCAAAGTGAGGGGTGAGGGCACAGCAGCTCTTGTGTTTTACTGCTAATAGAATATCTGGATCTTTTAATACCTTCCTCCACCCTTCCTGTCCTCAGATTCCCTCACAAGCTCATTCCTGACCAGTCTGTCTCCTCTCTTTCTTCCCTCACCATCCACGTTATCGACATCGTCATCGTCGTAGAGTCATTTCAGATTCACTCTATTTTAAGCTACGCAGCCCATCCAGCGTCTTGTGTTGTGTAGACGTACTTCTTTTTCAGCCGGAGGCTGAGTGATGGCCTCGGTGTACCCCCCTTTTTGTGCCACCTGAGCCCCACGCCCCCCCTCCCCCCCTCCAACAGTGGTGGAAGGGGTCAGGTGACAGGTGGACAAAAACCAGTGGCTTCAGAGTAAATGATGCATGCCCCAGGATCAGTAAATAAGAGGCAAGATGCCATTAAAGAATGGCAGCCTGCATAGCTGCCATTCCTGCCGGGCTGGCGGTGATGCCGGGGGGTCACCTGGCTGGGCCCGCTGTGAGGAGAGTGGTGTGTCTGTCTCTAGCAGCACTATACATCGCTGTGAAATGATCCACATTATTATGGGGGTAAAAAAAAAAAAAAAAAAGATGCCTTTGTGTGTCAATACATATATGGATGGTTATGTGTGTGTTGTTTGTGTTGAAGTGGAGGGTGCGGGGGGCCCGTTACTGATGTATGTTGTTGAAGTAATGGTCCAGGGGCCGTGACACATTCACCTTAAAAAGCCAGAGATAAATGGAAATAGCTTTGAGGCTGATGCTTTCGAGCAGATTGTAGTGTTTTGTAGATGACCGCAGTAATACCCGTGATTCTTTTGTTGTGTTTCTTGTCTGACAAAAGTCATTTCAGATGTGACAAAGGTTAAGTAATTCAGCAAAATAAAACTGATGGATTAACCACCACATCCAAATTTCGGGCTCCTGTCGCTGCCATTAAAGATTCCATCTTTTTTTTCTTTTCTTTTTTTTTTTTTTTTTTTTTGCTTCATCCAGTGTGAGAGATGAGGTGTTGTGTCGTTGTCGTTTACGGGAAGGTAGCGTTGTTTATAGAACCTGCGTCAGAGCATTTAACCTCAGAGCCGAAAGAGAGAGGGAGGAAAACGAAGAGGAGAAGGGGGGTGCAGAGGTGTTCTGGCTTCCCTCAGGAGCTCCATCACTCGTTGGAGCCAAGGAGGCAGCTGTTTGCTTGCCCAGCCAGGGCTCCCCTTAGCCAGGCCCCGAAGCACTTCTCAGCTCTCCTCAGGAGCTGAGCTGTGGACTGACGAAGCCTGGAACTCCTCTGTCTTGCACATCGCAGCCAGGACAGCAGCAGCCAAGCCAGACAGCCAGACAGCCAGCCAGGCAGGCCCCCTCCCCAGCCCCAGCTTGCAGCCAGGCCCCTTTGTGGTGCTCCACTGGCCAGTAATTGATGCCTTGCACTGGGGATATATTTAATCACCATAACAAGGAGTTTGTAGGAATAAAATGATCTTGTAAAGGCGCTGCAAAGCTCTCTGAACAAGCTGGATCAGAGTTTGTGGGAAACAGAGGGTGAGATCTGAGTGAGTGTATGAGCATGCATGCATCTGTGCACTCTTGTTCACTTGCACATGACTGTTTGGAATCTGAGAGACTCACCTACGGCCTCACTGTCTCCCCTGACTCCCCTCACAGCCCCAACTCCTTCCCAAAAAAAAAAAAAAAGACGACTGCAGGCCAACAAATTTCATTACAACAGCCCTAAACTGCACAGTTTTAGAGCCTTCTAATTATTCCTCTCTCAGATGTGGTCGTGTTGAGAAAGGCCGTAAATCAACAGAAGTAGGAGCGCCAGGCCTGGAGCTGTGAGAAAACTGGAAACAAATGATCCGCCCCTACCCCAACTCTTTCCCTCTCTCACTCCAACACCTTATCTCGCCATCCACCTCCTTTGACTTCCAGGGACAATGAAAAATGAAACCGAAAGACTAAAACGGGAAGACGTCTGGAGCATGTGGGCCGGGAGTGCCGAGAGATTTGGGCTGAAGAGACCTTAATCGCCGCGATGAACCCCCCCTACCTGTGTCAGCACCAGGCCCGGATGCAGACATTTTTCATCCGTGGCCACTGAGAGGCTGTACCGAAGCTTATTTGGGAGGGAGGGAGGGGGGCGGCGGCTTGTGTTGCTAAAGGGCACCACAACGGTAGCTCCGATGCTGCGGTGCGATGGCCGGCAGACAGATGAGCGATACCTGAGACCAGGTCTGACTGTCTGCTCCACAGTCTCTGACTGTCTGTAATCAGCTTCTTTAAAGGTTCCAGCCAGTAATTGCTCAGTATAGCCCCAAGATAGCAATCAAAGAGATGCTGAACCCCTTGCCCCCCCCCGCCCCTCATTCTCTGTCTATCTCTCTCTCCTTCTGTCTCCATCCTCCTTTCTTTTTTCTCACCCACTCAGTGTCTTTTCCCGCTGCTTTACATGCGGAGACACTGTACAGAAAAGCATTTCAGCATCTGTTTTTTAGGGTTTGAAAGAGGAAAATCCATCCAAATTGAACTAATGGCAAAATTGATATTGCTTTGAAGAATGCCCCTCCCTCCCTCCCTCCCTCCCTCCCTCTCTCCCTGCCCCTCCCTCCCTCCCTCCCTCCCTCTCTCCCTGCCCCTGCCCCTGCCCCCCAACTCTCTGGTCTCTGTCCTGGTTGCATTTTTCCCCCCGTTCTCTGTTCTCTTATCTTTCAACAATTACAAGAGCAGTCTAATGGCCCTTTTAAGTTGCCTGCCAGCTGTATTTGCAAAAAAAATAATGTGTTCTTCTTCATCTGTGGGTAAATGTAGCTGCGTGGAGGTTGATTCTCATGTAAGGATCGCTGATGCCTTTCCTCTGAAGTCATGATGAGGGCATTAAAGCTGTTTGTCTGGGCACGAGATGCGAGTCTATTCCTGATGTTATGTCAAATCTGTCAACCATCATAAGGTACCAGGCAGCGTTTGATGTGGTGCGAGTTCCCGATATCCGGAGCTGTTAACTTGGCACTGAGTGGTGAGCCAAAACCATTAACCAATAAAATGATTGTCGAAAAGCAGCATATCAGGTTAAAATAAACATTCGTTGGTCATGATTTCATGGATGTTTCACATCATCTTCAAAGAAAAACTTTGAGAGTATTTTTCAAGGCTGTTGCCAAGATCATTTTGGTTTCTGGTCATTTCTGACATTATTTTTGAATGATTATACACTGACTCATTAATGAAGCATGAAAATAACTAACTGTAGATTTTACTGTATATTTTTAGACTGATATGTAGAGCCTGATAATTATAGTACGCTTTGCTCTTGAGATAATGTTCTGTCAGTGTTTACTGTTATTACTATAACTACATAATGTTCTGCGACCCGGTGCCTGCAAAATATATGTAGTGCCAAAGCTGGATTTGTTTGCGTTCTCATGGGAGTAATGTTATGTGTTTATAAAATTTTACTCACATTTTATATATGCTTGTTGTGTGCTGCTGGTATAAACAGCATGGTGTCGCCGGGTGAAGTCATCTGTTAACTCTCATGAGAGGAGTGAAGTAACAGACACCTGCAATTCAGCAGATGTCCCATCAATTATCACTGCCTGTTCTTCACCAGCCCCCCCACACACACACACTTCCTGGAAGGTGGCCCCAGCCTAAATACACCTGTTTGTCCTTTTTAACGTCTGATTTTTCAACTTTTCACATCTTTATGGTTGAACTCCCCCCATCCACTCAAACACATTGATAAAAAAAAAATTGCATTCTGGGCAGAAACACGACATTAAGACTGTCAAGCAGCACGCTGTCACTCAGTATTTAGTTTGCTCGGCTCATTGCTCAACTTTAATGCCAGCTTAGCCTTTGTCGCGCTGAATTCAAGAAGGGGAAAAAATGAAGCAGTGTGTCCTTTCCTCTTAAGACTTAGAAGTTAACCTGCTTAAGAATCTGCCTGACGTGGGATATCAGGTGAGGATCATCCAGCATGGGGGATCAAATCTCATCATCGCCGAGCACGCAAGGCCAGAGATGTTAATACACAGAGGAAGCACAGCGGAGGAAGTGACAGTGACTGAAAGGGGATAGAGGATGAAACCACAGAGGGGAGCGAGAGAGAGAGAGTTGAAACAGAGACAGGGAAATAAAACAGCTTGCAGATACTGGAGAGAGGAATGAAGGAGTCAAGGAGACGAGGGCATCAGTGAGTGCAGCTCAGCTGAGACGAAGAAAGATAGAGAAGCGAGAGAGAGTCTGAGCGGGAGGGAGAGAGAGCAGCACGAGCCAAGTGTTTGAAGTGGATCACTGTAGGCCAAACATCTGAAGAGGACAAGACTGCAAACATGTCACACTGCAGCCTGGTCGCATTTAATAACAGATGTTTGGTCTCTCTATCTCCGCCAATGGTTCCCCATCCAGGTTGGTCTGACCTGGTGAATAAATAATCAAATTGCTTACCTTTTAAACCTTCACTCATAACAAAAAAAAAAAAAAAAAGTTTAATATCACATGTGGTCATTTTTACTTCTCCTGTGTCTTATGTCTACTAGCAGAAGTGTAGTGTCCTGCCTGAGGTCATGTCCACGGAAAACAGAGACTCATCACTCGTTCATTTATCCCAACGCAGTTTTGTTTTTTCCCCAGAAAGTCTAAGAAGTCAGTCCTAAATGACTGTAACAAGCTCACTGCAGATCTTTCCTTACTTTTGTCCGTCTCCCTCCACGCGCTCTGTCTGCTCTCTTCATGGCAGAATGCTCAGCCATGCTTCCTCTTGAAGTGCGTAATTACTCCATTGCTACAGCGGCCCATACGTCCTCCCCGTGTTGTGCCATCGCGGGTGATTTGGTCCTAATTTATGGCCTCGCGGAGGTTCGAGGTTTTAATAATATTTGGGTAATATCACGGCCGGGCAGGCCTCGCCCATGTGATGGATGAAGAGCGGGCCGAGCCATTGCAATTCTGAGCATGACAAGATATTGGCACCAAACAGCTTTATACCTCGGCACTCCTTTATCGGGGTTGGCAGTGGCATGAGAGCAGAGCCAGAGGACCTTCATGAATTATAGATATGAGGCTGAACGATTGGGGCGGAGGCCATGTGAGCGATGGACAAACGGGACAGGATGTGGCTGGCTGATGCACTGCTGTCCCCGTTGTCCTGCTGGATGCTGATGTTCACATAGATTAATGATGGGCTGCTGAATAAAGAAGGTCCCGCGTCGGAGCAGTTCATTGGCAGTAAAAGGCGAGTCCGTCATGAGATGCTGACGCCCGCTGATGGAAGCTGATGACAAGTCAGATGTGTTTTTAAAGTACTTTTGACAAATGGATCCATTACACTTTAAAGGACTTTATGGAGTAAAGAACATTAATGGAGAACCCCCCCCCCCCTTTACAGGTCTGCCTGTAAAGGCGTTCATGTGGGTGTGAAGGAACAACACTGCAGTGGCAGGAAGTTACTGAAGTCACTTTAGGACAAAATTTGGGCCAATATTTTTGAACATAACATACTTAGAAGCAGATTTATGAAACAAGTGTGATAATCACTTCATGTCTTCCCATAGACAGCGCTGCTCCTCGGAGAATCTCACATTTCCACATTTTAAACGAATCGCCATCTGTCTAGAGCTGCACATAATTATTTTCATTATGAATTTTATTTGCTGATTATTTCCTTAATAAACAGATCAACACAAAAGTTAAATAAAAAGTGCTCAAAGTAACATCTTCAGATCGACTGAAAAACAAACCATTGTTTTTGCTTATCAAAATAAGATACAAATAAATTCCTGTTGATCATTTAACCTGCTACTTAACTGACTTTTTTTTTTTATCTCAAATCACTCTGTTAATTTTCTACACAATATTATTCAGACACTGTATCTCCATCTGCAGAGTTGATCCGCTCAGGACCGCGAGGTGAATTCATATCCCACTTTGTGCTTTCGTTTTCTCTCTCATCAGTTTTAGTGCCAGCTCACATTTGTAATACATGGAATTAAACATTGCCATTCTGTTTTTAATGAACCACTTGTTGAGGCGCATTGAGTGTGCAGACATTAAGCCCATGCTCAGATAAGATAACACAGAACATTCTCTAATCTAGCTCTGTCCTACTTGACCAGATGGAGATGTTGTTTTTTTTTTTTCTTTCTTTCTTTAATATATCGTTGGAAGAAGAGAGAAGGAAAAAGAAAAAATCTCTTAAAAAATTAATACATTATTTACACCCACCAACAGCTTACCAGCCAGCGTAAATCAAGTCCACAGCAGGCTCTACTGAGTCCCTCTTAATGACTTCTAAAACATATGCTTTTTTAATCTTTCTCCGCTTTTTTTTTTTTTTTTTTCATTGCCTCATTGCTGCTCTGGGCTTTTTTTTTTTTTTTTGCCCTTTATTAAACCATTTACACATACACACACACATACACACACACACACAGTGTCATTTCCACAGCGATAAGAGGAGAACACGTCCTGATAAAATCTTTAGAAGAGCATGCAACCCAACCCACCCTTTTTCCTTATTCTTCTTCCCCTCTCTCTCTCTCTCTCTCTCTCTCTCTATTACTCCCTCCTGGAAGGAGGAGGGGCGAGGGAAAGGGGAGATACGGGGTGGTGGCAGGTTGTACTAAGCTCGACCTTTCGTCCAGCGGGGCAGCTGCCTTCTTTGTCAACACTCGTCAGATAAAGTCAGCCCAAACAGGCCATTGTTGTGGCAGGTAACTGTTTTTACTTAAAGAGTGTTCTGGTGGGCGGCGCCTGGAGATTACCACCTGAGATTTATCAAAATGGTCAGTGATAAAAAGAACAATGGGATTTAAGCGGGCTGGGTAAGTGGTCCTAATTCAGCACAGGAAGAGAGGCTCCACAACTCCACACCTACAAACACAGGAGGGCTGAGGATAAATACCCCGGCCACTTTGGCATCAATTAGCAAACAAGCTCAGAGGTTGGATTGTTTCTGAGACTAATAAAAGAAAAAAAAAGAGGGAAGGTATACACGGGATACGGGACAGTGAGGAGCAGGCGCTATTGTCCAGGTGAGGAGATGGTTTCAGATTAATTCAGTCAGCTGGGTGCTGAGAATATACATGAGGTGTAAATGAGGCGATTTCAAGGAAAAACTGTTCTGTTTAGTTGAATTTCAGCGCAGATGAGCTACAGCTTCTGTGAGCTGAATGCATTTCATGGATGCAACTGACGGCCCGAGCCAATCTCTTCTTTTGCTCAATAAATATTTTGAGATTAAAAGCGGTGATCCTACAGATGTTCGGGCAGACATGCACGGCAAGCGTATGTTTTTTCGTGTTAAGAGGATACGTTTAATTCAACCAGAGAATAATTATTGAAAATACTCGGCTGCAATCCTAATCTGGGGTCCAATCAAAAGCACGAGCCTTCATCAGATTAAATCTATCCCCCTACATTTCCATCTGCCTCAAGACATCTCCAAAGAAATACACATTTTCTTTGGAGGAGAAAACAACAGCATTAGATGTTGGCCTGCAGCGTTCTTAGTGTCAGTGTTTACCAAATCAGTATGGATTAAAAGGAAGGCCCTCATCCTGGCACAGGAGCAAGTCTGCACAAAAGGACAGAGCAGCATTCCTAAAGTTCCTTGACCCGGACTTACGCACACACACACACACACTTGCATGCATGTATGGGCTCCACCATGACCAAGCCCTATGACTATGTGCAATCAGTTTTTATATTGCTTGGGTGCATTTTTAAATCCGTGGCAGCAAAGTTGGGCTTCGAATTTGACAGAAGGATTAATCGACAGGATGTTAAAATGGGTGACATCATCATACATATTCAGGGTCAGATGGAAGGTTTTGTCAGAGATGGTGGCTACCATCACCTGTTTCTTTTCAACTTCTCCACCCTGTTGTTGTTGTTGTGGTGTTTTGTTTTTTTTTTGTCACCCCTGGTAAAGCCTGCTACTGTGGCAGTGTTAGGAGGAGAGCCATGAGGCCCGCTCACATCAGCGTGAATCACTTTTTCCTGATCCGATCACCATATTTGATGGATTTATCCACAACAGCAGTATAGATGCACCAAAATTTTTCATTTGCACCTCAGTTTTGTTGAACTTAAAATTCGAAGAGGGAACAAATAGTCAAAGATCTTTAACAGCTTTTTACAGAAAAAAACTGAAAGAAGGTCAAAGAGCTTGGGAGAGCTAGTTTATCGGCTACCCTTGTGATTAGATCCCGTGTCACCAATTATCTGTAAATACATATTTTTGGGAAGCTGCAAACATGAATTTAACCATTTCACTTTCTTTTCTGAGCGACTGGGCCTTTACGGGAACAACAACTCAGAGAAATGAGACCATATTAAAGGTGGAGAGCCGTCAGTAAAGTTCAAAGCACTTTTTCTTAAATAGAAAATAAAAACACATATTAAGCCATCTTTTTCTAAAGACAAAAAAAAGCAACAAACCAGCAGAACTGATGGATGATATTGTAATTTCTGGTGTGAGATTATCGCCTCGTGTTGCTGTTGGACAGATGTGAATACCTTTCTCAAACTGTGTCATATCTGAACTGTCTTTTTGGTAAATGTAGTTGGGGAAAAAAAAAAAAAGCAGTGTTTTGTGTCCTCTCAGCAGAAAGTCTGTAGTCTGTCAGTTCACGTCTAGAGACTGACAGAACATGACAGCAGGCTGCTGTTGCCTCGTCTTTCTCGGCCGTGGACGTGCCAGCGTGCTGCGTTTCGGGGATTTGATGATACAGTTACACGTGTTCTCGTATGTCTGAGCGAATTAAGACGTATGTGACACTCGGCCGTCTTTCTTGGGCCAACGTCAAACTCGGCCTCTCAGGAGTTATGGCCCTGTCTGTCCACAGCTTGCTACATTTCACACTTGAGATTATTTCATTACTCACTTTGCGTTTCACACTGATATATCCCAGTATATCAGCCGTTGGCTCCTCCTCCGTCTCCCCCCTTGAATAACTCCGTTTCTGTGTAGAAGGACTACTTTAATGACCATGGCCAATTGGATATGTTCTGTTGGCAATGCAATCTTGTTCCTCATACACTGGGCCATTGTCCGTAAGAAAACTAAGACAGGCCTCTTGATTTTTAACTTGTGCGTGACCGTCTGTAAATATGTCTCATGTGATTCCCCCAAACTTCATGCGTGTGATTACCAGTATCTGTCTGCGTGTCGTTTTTCACGTATATTTGTGTGTCGGGATGTGATGGGACAGATTCTGCATGAAGTTTATGAGAGAGATATTTAATATAAATGTCTGCGCACCACACGTGTGCACCAACAGCCCAACATGGAGCAGTCGACGCCAACGGTCAGGATTGTCAGTGTGTCTTTACACTTTTGTTTCGTTCGGTTTGTTCGTCTATCCTTGAGCCTGCTAACGTTGCCTCTCAACTCACCAGTAACTTTTTGGATACGCGTTGCTTCAGTTTTTTTCGTGTGTGAGAAGAAAGTAGCCGAACAACCGTGTTTTATAACGGTGACGATTAGTTAAATAAATGACGAGCATTATGAAACCCCCAGCATCTATTCAAACTGCCTCAGCTCAGAAAGACGGACCAAAATATATGTGCTGCCTCCAAAGAACAAATCAAATCAAATCAAATCAAATCAAAACCAGGCCTTTTCCAGGCACTAGTAGCAGGGCTGGTTATTGGATGGTTATAGAGCTTCTACCAGGAATAATCATTGAAATACCAAGTTGAAGTTGAAAAATCCCAGTTTGAGTGGAAAAATGAATCCTAATTAGGACAAAATGGAATTCAGTGTGTCATTTTATAGCCTGTCTGTGTGGTTGAAGACATTTCCTGACTCCACATTTGAAATTGAAAATCAGAAGAAACAATCTTTACATTGTAAGCAAATTTTGAGCTGAATTGAATGATTTAATTAATTAGTTTTCCAAAAAAAAAAAAAAAACTAACATACTGGATAATTTGTGGATACCTAAAATGTGTCGAACATATTTTAATCATAGCCTTAATTTTTTGTTATCATGACTCCAAAATAAACCTCAGATCAGGCTGCCTAATATCATTTAATACCTTTTAGGACGGTACTGTTGTGATATCAGCTTAAAGTGATTTGGGTGCTGCCAAAAGTGTGTTAACATGAAGCTGGAGGTACAGATCATAAAAGAGGGAGGAAGTATCATAATCACTCATTACATCATTCCTGGAGGTTATTGCAAAGATATAAACCACTGCTGCAGGAAATGACTTAACAACTGTCATAAAAGTCGGTTAAATACTAAATACTACAGTCAGTTAATGCCCCCCACCCCCTCCGTTTCCGATCAATGTCTGTTGAAACCAGAAGGATGTTTGTTTTTTTTTTTGTTTTTTTTTACCTTATTCTTGCAGCATCACACTTTTTTTCTGTTGAGGGGGAAAAAAATGTATCTGGAGAAGCCGAGGTTGTTTGTTATTTGAAGGATAATCTTTGATGCACCGAAATGATACGAGCACATTGCAGCACGACGAGCGCGCTCCTCTTTGAAGATAAAAGGCCTGCAAATCAGCGGACAGTGGCGCAATGGATGGAGTGCAACACATGCAGCTGTTGTGGGTGAAGCCTTTTATCCGCATCTTAACAATCTCCTCAAATAATTGTCCACCTACTGCAGCTTCTTGCTTCACGTGAAACGCCTGTGTTCTTTTCGACCCTCCCAGTGCGCTCCAGAGGTCGTGTTTTCTGGAGGTGTGCCTCATCCAGAGTTACCTAAAGCCGTTTTATCACTTAAAAAACAGACATGGTGGACCTCCCTCTCAGTTGTCTCCCAATTATCCCTGCGAATCTTACAGCAGGTATCCAAATGTCAAGCGTCTTCCGCGTTCTTTCTCCCCCAAACGAGTGAATTCGGTAATTAGTACCTGTGGGATGTGTCAGTGTGATCAGAGGGAGAGGGCTAAGCAAGTGGTCCTTCATAACGGCTCCGTGGCTGCACCGTTCAGACGGGGATTTCTGTTCGACAGAGCTCCTGAATCAGATGTTACATCGATGTCAGCGGTGGGCAGGTACGGAGGCCGGGGCAGCTGCTGTCTCCATGTGGGTCTTAGTGTTCTCACAGCCCCCAGGGTTTTATTCCCACAATCGCTAAGACCGACTAAAAGTACGTGTTTTTAAAAGTTTGAAAGTAATTTTGCAGAAGGGAAGGAATCCAACCCGTGACCTTAGAGTTTTCTACTTTTCTGCAAATATCTTGACTTAAATGTGCCTCATTAACCCGATTTTGTCATTTTCTCACATTTTGGCCACTGTTAATTTCTACAAACGAGGTTTGTTGTATTTGGACACAGGCTATCTACAGATAAATGATGAATTCAGCTCACCTTTTATGCCCCCCCCAGCAGCTTTAAACCCTTCGGCCTTGGGATGTAGTCAGATGACCCACCTCTCCTCACCTACACCCCGGCCTTAAGTAATGGAATCAATGAGCTAATAGAAGCCCGCGGCTCATTTTTGCCCCCAGGGCCCCTAACAGGTCAGTGCAGAAGCTCTGGTTGGGCCCTGGATGTCCCCTAAGTTGACCCAATGAGAAACTACAGAGCTCGGCATCCCATTAACTCATATTTAAAGTCTTGATAAAACGTCACTGGAGGCTTTTGGATTCATAACTAAGCACAGTCCATTGTCCGGATGAAACCAATAACGTGCACGTTGGAGGTATTAATGTGTCTCCGTGTTTTAACCAAAACACTTTTGCTTTCATTCTACTGTGTTTCGACATCCCGTAAATAAGAGAATAGGCAATAAAGCAACGGAGGGAAGCTGTGGGAAATCGACTGATGGGGCCGCTCAGCTCAGTGTCTCCGCTTGATATAAGAGCTATTCTATGCAAAAGCACTCCCCGCTCGTTTTTTCCCCCTCTCCTCCCCCTTTGTCACTTAAAGAATGCTTGGCGCCTGTGGATTAATTAAAGTCTAAACATTAAATATTGATTGATGCATTATCAGTGGCTCACAGTCGCCTCCTCTCAGATTGATTTCCGCTGTGATTTATTGTCATATTTGCAGAGTCATTTCACTTGATAACAAAGAGAAATTGCTTGCAACCTTGGTACCCCCACCATTAGCCCCCCACATTCACATGCTCCCTGGTACTTAGCACCCCCTCCCAACCCACCATTTCCACTCTTGTTTTCTGCTGTCTCTTTATTCTTTTCCCTTTTTTTACTGACTTATCCTCCTTCATCTTCGCTGTCATCCTCACGCAGTTTAACAATAAGTCTGCGCTGCCATTTCTCCAACAGTTGTTTGTAATGCGATGCAGATGCACGGACGCGTTGCTGCTCTGTCACACAAACTGCGGATGAGAAATAAATAAGAAAATTATTAAATAACGTGTTGAGAGGACAAAGGGCTGTGGGATATCAAAATCTTGTGTCTTTTTATTCGAATAGTAAGACTGCCATTTTTAGAAAAAAAAAAAAAAAATCAAAAACAGGCCAAGGAATTTTTTTCTATTTTCTACAGTTGTGCTATTTTCATGTGCCAGAAATAATTTACGATTTCTTTCTCCTCAGCTGTCAACTGTCAACAAGTCTATTAATTTGTAGGCGGAAGTCTGATTTATGGGCTCATGAGCCCATGTTTCACATCATCATTTGTTAGCCAGATATTTGCTGCCAGCTCACCGGATGATGCCATCATCCTATTTCTGTGTCGCACACACACTCATTGTGGACGAAAGGCACAAAGACAAAACACACACAAACAACTGTGCTTTATAAATGACACGTATTCTGAGGGGGAGAATGGCCGGATATCTCTCTCTGTTCAAACTCTTATTAATTGTCTTCCACTCTCTGAGCAGCATCTTGTCATTTCCACACAGACAGTGTAACGCTTCACCTTCCTGTTACCAGCGAATTAACCAAACTTAGAGCTTCTTTGTACACCAACTTCAGGGACACACGTTACAGCACTTCTTCGCTGAGCTGGTTCTCTATAATCCCAGTTTTTTGGTTTTTTTTTTGTTGTTTGTTGTTTTTTTTACACGTCAAAACAGAAAAACACTTAATATTTTTAGAACTTCTACTCAAATCAACTCATTATTTGAAGGGTTCGGGACAAATTGAGTTTCCCTGATTGCAATTGGATTTGGTGACATTGAATTATGAGATATGTCCTAATTTGTTTTTGTTGCATCTGTGTGTGCATATGTTGTTTGTGTGTGTGATTCACAACAATGGAGATGTTGTGGGTCTTAATCTTTGAACCGGTGTTGAAACAGGGGATGAATGTCATCGAGGTCTCACACGGTATTGTATTGCCTGCGAAATTGCATTATCAATCATGAGGAGACGGTGTGGGAAACAACGTGTTTCCAAAATCAGGCGCTGAATGATGAAGCGAACACGTGCACGGTGCAAACAGGGCGTATTATACAACCTATAATTGTTTCATTATTTACTAAATCACTTTAAAAAAAACTTGATTTCAGTGTGCGAGGGAATCAGCGTTTCGTTAAAAATAAATCTTTCCCACATTTTGACCTCAAAGGAAAATGGCTTCATCGGTGAAGGAATCTCAGCTTTGCTCCACATTTCCTCGTCTGCCATATATCTTCTATCCGGTGCAGTCAGTCAAGTAGCCCCTCAGTGTTTGACATCCATAATCAGCAGGCAGCGAGGCAAATTATTCAATTAACCCTAATTAACGCTCTAATATTCAACATACTACATGAAGATTAGCCTCGTGCGTTGACTGTTTCAAAGCATGTTCACACATGCTCTACAAGCTCATCTACTGTCTGCGAGCGCTTAATTAAGGCTAAATTTGCTAATTGTTCATTTGTATTTTTCCTATTGGTCTGTCATGATAAATCACCCTGCGGTAATTCATCTTGCCGGATGTGCTCCATCTTTGTCGTACGGGAGCTCGCGGTGTGGCTGAAGATGAAATGTTCATTGTTAGCATCATCTGTCACACTGTGGAAGGAGAGTGATGACATGGCTGTGATTTTTTTTTTTTTTTTTTAGCTTTATAGAACCGACACCTCTCACCCGAACAGCCGGCTCCAGCTCTACTGGGTCCGGATGAACTAAATTTCTTTTCGGCCTCGGTGGCATCTTGTAACACTTCCAGAGGTTGTTAGAAAAATAAAGGTTGCCTTCTTTTTTTATTTTATTTTCCACGTGATCTTCACCCCCTACTCCTTCAGTGCAGCCTCTTCATCGATGTATGAATCTTGGACTGCACCCACTTATTTTTCAGATTTAACCAAAGATATAAACCTTAATTATTTTTTTTATTACACGCATTTATTATTTTTTTAAACAGATGAAATTATCCGCTAAATATAATAGATATATATTCGACTTTTAAACATCACCAAAACTTACAAACCCAGGCGTTTGTTAGTTGTTTTTTTTTAGCTGCTTGTTTTTGTGTACCAGTCACTCCTAGATGCACATTTCAACTGTGTGTTTAACCATTTTATTCAATGCTTGCTATTTTTTTGTGTGTTGTTTGTTGCCAACTAGCCACGGATGTGATCGCTGGTTAATCTAATAGATTTCTGCACTTATACTTACAGAATCAGACATGACTGTATGTTGCCATATCCAAGCTGGACAAACCCCCCCCGGGGAGGTTATGGACTGTCCTGTATGTTGCAAGAGCTTTCTCCGAGGCCTCCGGTTAGATAAACAAATCCCAGCACCTTCTCTATTCTGTGTTAAAGCAGTTCAATACACTCTCATCTCTCTCTCTCTCTCTCTCTCTCCCTCTCCCTCTCTGCCTCTCTCTCTCCTCTGCAGTCTCTCCCTGCTGCTTGCATCGGCTTGAGCCTTCACCAATCGTCTTATTGATCCCAAATGAAACACTGAACTCATCAATACGGTCTTAATGCGAGTTTGTTGTTCAATCACTTGCCATTTAAATCACCCGGCTCAACTCCTGCGAGCCATCCGTTTTCTGTCATGCGCCGCACATCTCAACAATTTTCTTTGTCATTTTGGGAGGAGTATGCAATTATCATAAACATCTCCTTGCACTCACTTTGTCAAACCGCTCAATGCGATCAGTGTGATCGTGCCTGCATGAATTCAGGAGTCTGCCCTCTGTTGTTTTTTTTTTGTTTTTTTTATCTCCTTTGTTACCTTTTATTCCGTGTTGAAAATAGGTGCTTTTCTCTTACCACCAATACTTACGATGGCCTATTCTTAAATCTTAAATGAGGTTCCATGAATGTCACAAATGAAGTCAAAGTGCAACCCCATTGATTAGGCCGGTAATTAAGATGTAAATGGGGTTGTGGGCTGGTGAGCGATCGCACCTGTGATAATAGCAGAGTGCTGTTAACATCACCAGGGGTCTGACTGCCACGCAGCGCATTGCCTTATCAATGTTTGGAGTGTATCTTCTGTTTAAGTATAGGCTCCACTCTTAATTCATGCTGTTTGCTAGTGCAGTGCTGCCACTGCCAGATACCGGGCCGCGACATAATGACAATTTTCTCCAGTGGGTGTGAGTCTTTGCAGATATCTTCTTGGTGAGGGGTTGCTCTCTGTTTGCCACCTGGTTAAACAAAAGGATCCCTGGAAGACGTTATAGTGCAAATGAGAATCACCTTCGCTGCCAAGTGCAATGACTGTCTGGGAATTTGTCACGGTGACATATTTACAACTCATGTTGACAGACAAGGCCACCAGGACCTCCAGCCCCAGTGTGAGGGGACAATAGATGTAAGAATCCTTCAGGAATATGTAAAGACCAAGATCAGATTGATATGTGCTTTAAAAAAAAATTTAAATTTAAAAATATGAGAACAAGACGTTAAATTAAGTTTCACAGACAACTTTGCGCACACATCCAGTGATTAGGTCATATATATGCTGCAGCCCGTTCTGTATGGAGTGCAGATGTGGGTGGTGTATGTGTGTGTGTGTTTAGGTAGGCCAGGCAAGTGTTGGCACTCCTTTAAGGTTTGGGCACTCGCACGTCGGTGTTAACAGTTTAGCTTCAGTGCCAGGTAGTGAATGAATGACACGGGGCAGGGTGGCACATCCTTGGAGATGTTTGTCAGGAGATGTCCCTCCCTTCTGTGTGTTTACACTCACAGGGGCCACACTTGGCTGTTAGCGGGGGAGAAAACTGGGAAAACAGCCGTCTTGTGAGAGCCAAGACTCTTACTCTGAATATTAAAGAGAGACAGAGAAGGAGAGAGAGAGGCAGAGGGAGAGAGAGAGAAAGAAAACCAGCTATCCGGACAAAACAAAGCTGGGTTTGGAGAGCTCGGAGCACATAATAAGCACAGCTCTTTCACTGAACACCCAGGGCACTCTGGAAAAGTGGGGAGGCCGCTGAATGGGAAAGGAAGTAATAAAAAAAGCAAACTTCTTTGAAAAGAGTCCTGTGTGTGTGCGTGTTTGTGTGCGCCCATATGCATGAGTGTGTGTGTTTGTGTGCAGCTGTCTGCCTGAGTGATGAGTACGTTTTAGCCTACCTGCAGCAGAGTTTGTGGATTTGAGATGAGATCCAGCTTTTGGACACCTGGAGCACTGACGAGACAGAAATAATAGCCAGTGTAACTTCATCACAGACTCTGGTGGATCTGCTGGATCTCCGTTTCTCTCAGTTTCTGTTCCGCGTCACTTCGCCACAGATGTTTTGATGGGAGTTAACAAAAGGAACAAGTCGCCAGACAAGACGAGCAAAGAGGTAGGAGGCGAAGGAAAATGGGCAGTGGAGTTTGATGAGAGAGTCTGATTGCCATTCTGTCTGACCTGCAGCCTAAATGAGCTGAGAGAGAGGAGAGAGAGGAGGGGGGCTGTTTGGCTCGACTGTACGCCCACACACAAACACACAAGTGACACTGAAGTGTAAAAACATAATTATTTTCTGTTTTTCATATTCTAACGAATTTCACGATTTTCATCTCCAAATTAACTTTTACATACTATGGAAGTTTAAGAAAAGAAAAGTTGTTGAAAAGAAGCAGGCAGGCGCGGGGGGGTTGACAGTGGGGGTAAAAGAGCGAGCTGCAAAGAGAAAAGGAGGCAGGAGAGAGACGTGGAAAGAAAGAAGCTAATTGGGGAAGTGGTGGCAGCGCTGGAACTTAACCGAGTTTACCCCCCAAGGTAGTCTTTCCGCTCGCTGTCCAGGACCTGACGTCTGTGATGTCCTGTGTCCGACAAGACTTCTGCAAGTGGGGGGTAAATAAAGAGGGACAAGCCCCACTTCAGCCCCCTCCAGGCAGGTTTCACCCCTCTGCCCCTCTTTGCTGTCGACGTGTTGTGTGTACAACAAAACACCTTTAACTAAACAACGTCTGATTTGTCGCTTTTGGCAGACGAGCCAAATCTTTGTAGCGCTACAGAAAATGTTATCCTCTACGTTTTATCATGTGGCCACCACACAGCTAAATACACACTTTACAAAAACAGACACGCATACAAACATACATTTAGAGCTCTCTCTCTCTCTCTCTCTTTCACAGACACACATGCAAACACACGAGAAGACCTCACATTGAGCCTGCAACACTGTTCTTTCCAACAGATTGCAGATTTTTAACCACCGAAACCTCAATGCAGTCCATTGTGTGTTTGTGCTTGTTTTAAAGAGCAATTAAGTACGCAAAGGCATCCTATTTAGCTGTGTTTTCTTTGAGAAGATGGAGGAGCATAAAGGAAGCAAAAGGGCAAACTGAAGTAGCCGGCTGCACACCAAAATGGCACTCTGGAAATCAGGGATCGATCCGGTCCAGCCAATCAGAGAATATCTCCTGAAGAAGGAAATGAGTGAAAGAGGAAAGGGGGGGAAAGGGAAAAGTTTCAACGTGATTTCACCTTACACTGTTAGAAAAAAAAAAAAAAAGAACAACTGCGGTTCCAAATGTGAAGACAGTCAAGACAGCGTGCAGAGTCACTACAGTTTTTAATCAACCCAGATACAAAGCAGGCAGAACCTTTTCTGAATCGTCATCCTCGCCAGCGTCCCTTCCAGGTGGCGGCCGGTGGGTCTCCGTGCGGCCTCCACCCACGTTCCTCCCTACAGCTCCGGGCCGCTCGGAGACGAGCTGAAGATCAATAGCTGTCGTTCGCCAGCAGCAGCCCCCCATTTCTCAGCCGGGACACTGATGCTAACTATCAATAGCAATAAGGGGCTGTCTGGGACATGGTTAACTGCTGGCCAACCACCACAACTGTCTGGCGGCAGTTGATAAACATCTTGTGCCCAGAGTCGCTGCGAATAAACCACTTGATATGTTTCAACTTTGTGGGCGTATTTACTGTAAGAACGTGTGTGTTTTTTGTTTTTTTACGTGGCGTGTCTGCTCGTCCCGCGGTTACCTGCACGCCGCTTTGTTGTGTGGTTGCACTTCCCGCCCAGCTTTCTCTGTGGCTGTGACACAGACATCACATGTGCATCCTGTGTTTACGAGCGCGCGTAGCGATGTCAGGATAATGTGTAATGTGTCATTTTTAGTTTTGCTCCCAGGTTCTTAAAAATACATAAACACTCAGCTTTCGGAGAGTGATGTAATTTCTTCAAGATGTGTTTGGTTCCTCTGCAACCTCCAGCCTTGGTGATGTGTGTCAGTGTAATCCGGCTCCCTTCTGAGAAACATCTAACGATCTAAGCTTCTCCCTTCATCCAAATATCATTTGTCAATGTCATATGAAAGCAGAATGTGTTTTTGAGGAATGCAAAAGGAGCCAGAATAGGAGTCTTGGTGGTCGTCCAGTGCCATGGTGTTTCTCGTTAATGCAACTCAAGCGAGCATGTTTAATCAGATACAATCAAGTGGATTTGTGTCATAACAATTGAAGGATTTAATGACTGCATCTCTGTGAATGTGAGCATCTATTGGGGGGGGGGGGTGGTTAGGTGCCTGGTAATGAGAAACACGCAGAGCGTCTTGTTAATATAACTTAAAGAATTAAATTTGTAGATGTATTTACTTTAGACTTGAGTGCATTAGCACATTTTGAGTTTGTTTATTTTATATTTTGCTATTTTTGAAATTACTGGCATTTATTAATGGGAAAAAAAACATAAATATCAGATTTATGTGATGGGTAGTAATGTGAAACACACACAGTCACCCAGAGTGGGCTGTGTGTGTGTGTGTGTATGTGTGTGTGTGACTTCCAGCACCTCTGTGACACTCTTGAATGTTTGCTTGTTTTTTCTCAAACAAGACAGGACTGAAAGAGGGTGTCTGTAACTGCAGCTGAGATAATGTAAAAACAAACACGGCCCATTGATATCGGGTGATGCTGCCGGAAGATGTCAGGGCCCACAATGGTGGCGGTGGCGGTGGTGGTGGTGGCGGCTGGGGGGGGGGGGACAATCTGGGGGACAATCTGGGGGACAAGTGGTGGCAGGGCTGCTGGAGGACCATAGAAAGGGTTTGATCTCTTAATTAATGGAGGCGATTCTCTGCTGCTGCAGGTACTGAATTTTAATGCAGGTGATTCTTCAGTGGGATTTCTTTTGTGGCCGAACAGGTCTGAATGCTTCATTCTGATCATCTGGAGGAGGAAAAAAATCAATCACTGAAGTTCATTTCATCGTATGAAATGATCGATAAGTGAGCGGGGAGATTATTTTCCATCTAAGTTTTTATTTTATTTTTTTTATTACTTTTTTTGCAGCACATTAAGGCTCGTACAGTGACACTGTCTGTGACTCCATACCAGGAAAATGCCGAGCCGTTGCTTTATTTCTTTAGAGCATGAGGCCAGCTTACAACAATCCCTTTAATCAAGGTCCTAATCCTTTTGCAAGACGTCAGCATTGCCATGAATAAGGCCGAGCACTTCTTGATATTTGTGTTGGGAACACGAGGGTCAAAACGCTGCTTGTTTACTGTGACTCAAGCCCAAAGACAGCGAGAACACACTTTTACTGCCATAAAGGTGATTTAAGGTGATTGCTGAATGTTTTTCTGCAGTTTGTTCTTCATTATTAATACGCAGGTCGCTCTTTAATCACATTTGTCATGTAAATCAAACCTGTTGAATAATTATAGATGGCCGTGGTGACACAACTGTCAACGGTGAGGTGGTTTTCCACTTTGTGTTGACACACTGATGGCTGCATCTTTTTAAATCTCAAACCTTCATAAGTTCTGCTTGTTTTTTTTTTTTGTTGTTGTTTGTCACACACAGAGAGAGCGAGAGGGAGAGAGACCTTATGTGTGTGTGTGTGTGTGTGAAAGAGAGAGAGACAAACACACACACACACACACACATGTGCAGCTGACCCAGATGAAGGCCTGGTCCAGCCTAGTTGTAATTCTCCAGGCATCGCGTCGATCAGGGAGCGGGACCGTGAATAGAAACCCACCACGTGTTGAATCCGGTGTCACAAAAAAAAAAAAAAAGGCTCCTGGTTAGAAATCCGCCGACTGAGTGAGAGAGAGAGTCACTAACAGCTCGGCTTTGGGGACACTCTCCGCTTAAACAGCACATTATGCGGCCAAACGTGCAGCCCCCCCCCCTCTCTCTGCTGTATGATCAATCAGGGGATGGCGGTGACAGTAATGAGTGATGGCACCTTGCGTGATTTGCTGCGCGCCGCGGCGGTTGCGCGTCACAGCCAAACGCGCACTTTGTGTGGCTCCTCTCACCTTCCTCTGATCAGCTGCGTTAAAAAATAAAACAAAATTAATTAAGCCACAAAAACCAACTGATAAGATGCTGGAATTATACAAGTGTCTGTTTAATTCGGTCATTATTAGATTAATTAAAAATCTAATATTTCTACTTAAACTGTATTAATTGCCTGGTTAAGCTTCGGATCTATATCGTTTTCATGACGCATGAAATTATTGAAATCATAAACATCTGGATAATATTAGCTTTTATCCTTTTAGCTTTTTCACTTTATCCTGTCCCGGATATTAATAATAATAATAATAATAATTTAGACTTAATATGCCTTTCTTTGGGAAAAAATAAATAAATAAAATCAACTTAAGAGTGAAAGTTGAAAACTTTTTGAATCGCTGTTGTTGAGTTGTGTCTGTCAGGAGTCCAGAGTGTGTCCGTGTGTGTCATTCAGCCCCCCTGATTGTTCACACTGTATCCTCAGACTGAATCCCATTTAAAATGTCTCCCGCTCGGCTGGGCTGCAAATCACCCTGTTTACAATCTCACACCAACACTCACATCAATTAACTGCCCATTGATTTTCTCGCCCGGGACATTACAATATTGCAGACCCCTTTTTCCTTCTCCCAGCAGTTTCAACTTTGGTGCACATAATTGCACGGGCATTTTAACGGCACACACACACACACACACACACACACCTATTAAAGATCATTTGCTGTTAGACTCTGTAAGTCCCAGTCCACATTTCGATTTAGTTACACCCTCAGATTTTTAAGACAGATGAAACACACATCAACACTGTGAAAATACACACACAATTTATCTCTCTCTCTCTCTATATATATATATATATAAATATAAGTATATGTATGTTCTTAAATAATTTTGGCAGAGCACATGTATAAAGCAGAGCTCTCAGAGCCATCACAAGTATTTGATTTTCCGCCTGCTCTTTCCTTTTTTTTCATGAATAAGTAAATAGTGAGGCTCGTCGAAACTAAAAGATAGCTGACACAAGAGAGGACCAGATCCATCTAGCCTGCAGCTGCTCTTTAAATATTCAGTGAAAAATAATGGCATCCGAGGCATCACCTATAGTAACATTATTATCTTCATTTCTCAAAATCAACCCGACTGAGAGCTTCGTTTGTCTTTTTCACCTAATAAATCTACTCGACTCACAGGAAGCTCCTGCGGGACATCTTGCCCTCTTTAAACATCCCCACTGAAGGCGCAATCCTGTTAGTGCCTTATTTACAGACAACAGCAATAATAATTATTATTATTATTTATTTACAGAATTGGCAACATATAGCTGAATTATCACTATTTTTTTTTTTAAAAAAGGTTGACAATTTGTAGAATTAAAAAGGAATCAAACGGCCGACATAACATCCGACTGCTGATAATAAAGATGTAAAGCAGTAATTCTGCTTTTACTATAAAAACAACCCGCTGGTGGCGACCATATAGAGACTAACAAGTTAGGGAGTTTGTTTTTTTCCTCTCTTCTAATTCTGTGAAATGTGTTTGAGTCCACCTGATGTGAGTCTGAGACAGAAACTAAAAAGAACAAAATGTTTGAAAAGCTTTATTTGTCCCTATTCAGAGGAACAGACTTCTCTCCTCTGTCTTTGCCACTGATCATCCTGGTGCGCACAAAGCGTTTGGATCTGCTGTGCGTAATCAGAGAGAGAGAGGGAGAGGGAGAAGTGGGGGGGGGGGGGGGGCGGGAGAAATGGGGGAGGTGGAGGTGAATGGCAGCATGACTGAGAAGCCCGGTGACCAATCAGCTTCTCGATGGGCCGGGCTCCGCGTTTGTCCCAGCGCTGCACGGGCCCTCAAAGTTTGTTTATTCGCGGAATGCAGCGTGTGATGAAAACGTGTTACTAAGTAATCCCCCACTTTTCCACTAATAATAATCAAATGAAACTGACTGGGACGTCGGATCGCACCGTGGACTTTTGGGAACGCGCGCCGGTGCCATTTTACGCACGGAACATGCTCGGGCGAGTCGCCGCTTTCGCCGCACCGAGACCAGACCGACGCTCGAAACTCTTCAGAGAGTAGGTGTCGGTGTGCGACGCGACGAGAGCATCGAATTTACAACCATCTTGATGCGAGAGCGCGGGACGGGACTACCGAGCTGCGAGAGGGGAGAAAAGTTGGCCGGAGGTCGCCGGAGGGTCCGAGAGTTCCGGCGTGTCCGCATCTCCGGGAGGAGAGAGCCGAGAGAGGGAGAACGGAGAAAAACAAAAGTGTGGCCGCTGTTTGATTAATGTGAAAGATTGAAAGATACTGTCGTAGGCATGGACTCGAGATGCTGACACCCCTCCACCCCCCTCCACCACCACCTTTCCTCCTCCTCTGTAGTAGTCAAGATAAGCTGTGACTTGGCTCAGCTGAAGGGGTTAAACCGTATCTAAAGGGAGTTTGGAAAAGCCAGCCTTTCTTCCCCAAACGGATCAACTCATTGGGTGGGAGCTGAGAGAGAGACAAGAGTCCCCAGCAAATCAGGAGCTAATTGATTAAAGAGACTTCATTTGAATAGGAGGGGGGCTGGCGAGGTGCCAATCGCCTTTCAAAGAAGCCCCCCCCGTATGATTAATCGCAGAGCATTATTGATAATCATAACGGGGCACATGCGCGGTGGATGGCCTCGATTTACGTAATTTTTGAGAAGGTTTTGTAGTCATTTTTTTTTATTCTTTGCTCGCTGATGTGCCAGCCAGCATGTCGCGGAGGAAACAAGCGAAGCCGCAACACTTCCAATCCGACCCTCATCTGCCTTTATCGGAACACAATGGTGAGTCCAAGTCGCTGCTTCTTCTGCTTTTTTTTTTTTTTTTTTTTTTTTTTAACCAAAACACTGTGAATTTTGGACACTTAAAAAAAATGATGTTTGAGCCAAAATATCAGCGGGGAGGTTAAAACTTTTGCATCTTGGGGGGGTCTGTACTTTTCCTTTTTCGCCATTTGTTTTTTCTCTCTTTGTAAATTCCATCGTGTCGGTTGTTGGAAATGTCTCAGCCACCCCCCCCCCCCCCCCAAAAAAAACTAAACTTTACGTTCAGGAGATTCACAAAATGGACTTTATTTGAGCTCGGATGAGGATTTCTTGCAGTTATTTATTGGCTGGGGAGCCGGTGCTCTGTAATCGGCTCCACCACAGATGAATGAGTTAAAGATAATAACCATGTAAACGGGGAGCGTTCAAAGTTTCCAAAAACTTTCAAGTTTCAGGTCCACCCCCTGCTCTTGAAATCTTGTTTTTATTTATTTATTTATTGTTGTTGTTCCATTTTTTTTTAAGTAGCTCCGAAACTATCCGTGCCGTGTCGCTCCTCCCCGGGGCTTCCCTGCCCTCAGCGGCCGCTCTCGGTGCGTCGAGCCGGGCCACCCTGTCGCTACTACCCGCTGGGACTCCCAACTTGTTGTTTTGTTGTTGTTGTTGTTTTGAAAAAAAAAACTACATCTGTGTGTTTCAGCCCCCTCGCAACAAACCGCGTTTCCTCCCAGAAGGGAATAAAAAACATTCCCAGAAAGTCTTTACTCGTTTTAACGCGAGAGCGACTCTGTGGATCAACACACGTCCTGGAAATGTCCACTTTACGCACCGTTTTTTAACTCTCTCCTTCAACTTTTGTTCAGCATTCAGTCTCAGTCCCTCAGACACACACACACACACACCGTTTGTGTATCACGACAATATTGTGTCGTTTTTTAGATATCAAACGACAAGTTCTCCTTTTGTACAGGAGCCATCCGTCAAAATGTTCCAACAGAGTGAATCTTCTCAGTTTGGGGCTCAAAATATGAAATCTGTTTTTATACAAAGTGCCACACTGATCTGCAGTGCAGCTCTGACAAAGGCCAAGGAAAAAAAAAAATAATCCAATCACATCTGAGTGGAAATTATTCTGTGTTGGAAACAGAATTAAAAAAAAAATCTAAACTTAAAAAAAAAAAGCTTCACCAAAAACACAGTGTGAGATAAGATCTTAGGATAAGATGAGTAAAGCTTTAATTTCCTAACAGGACGTTGCGTTGTAACGTGTGTTTGTGACCACCGACTTCCATCCAGACTCGAATCCAAGAAAATAGCACTTATTACAAATTCTCTATAATTTAAATAAATGAACGGAAGCGTCATTTTCTATTCTCCTCATTTTAGTTGTGCCCGGATTAAAATTAAAAAAAAAGAATCCGCACAAAATAAATAACAAAACGTGACATAAAGAAGTAAAATGTATAAAATGAGGTGCTGTTTTCTGTGTTAGGATGAGGCCTCCAAAATTTAACATGCGGTGTTAATATTCCTGAAGCCACGTTGTGTTCAGTGAACACTTGCAGGTCGTTTGGAATAAACACTTGTTTCTTGCAGCAGACAGTCAAACATGGAAAAGCTATTTTCATACAATTTATAGGAACTTGATTAATCCCTGCGTGCTGTTTTAATATTATTATTATTATTATTATTATTTCACTGCATTTTCTTTTAAATATAATAAAGTTGAGGAAGAGTTACTTTTTGGCAACAACTTTTTTTTGCAGAATGCACAAAAAAAAAAAAAAAGACCCAGAACTGTGCCACGTGTTAAAATTGTTGTTGTGTGTTGTGAGTTGCAGAGGTTTGGGGACGTGTGGTCTTCAGGTCGGCCGGGACAGAGTGTGAGAGCTGATGTGCTGCCTGTCTGTGTGTGTCTGTGTGTGTGTGTGTGTGTGAGAGGTGGAAGGTTGTTTTTGGCGGTGAGTGAGCACAGAAAGTGGTTGTGTTTTGTGGGTGAGCGTCAGCAATGCTGGGAGGTCGGGGTGAGGGCCACAGAGGGTGGGATGTTGAGCTGTTTTAACCTTTGCCAGCGTCCCTCTCTGTGGAGGTGATGAGAGTTCAGGGCCCAGTGTGTTTCCTCGCTGCCTCTCCATTCAACCCTGCTGATCGGAGCTGCAGGCGCCCACAGCCAGGCCTCTGCGTTTTTACTAACAAGTGTGTGTGTGTGTGTGTGTGAGAGAGAGTGAGGCCTTATCAATGTTGTGGCCATCCCCCTTTTGCCCTATCAGAGTGGCCCCCCTAGAGGGGAGATTGGCAGGGCAGCCCCCTTTTTCTTTCTTTTTCTTTTTTTTTTTTTTTTTTTTGCTCTGTTGTTCCCTTGCAAACACTGCTGAGTGCAGTTGCTTGTCATCATGCCAGTGTTTATGTGCTGTGAGTCAAGGTGCAGCCTGGAGGACTCGCTTCGCCTTTTCTCCCTCCCCTTAAGCTTTAAGCATGTCACCGGGGCAGAGCTTCTTAGAGTCGAGTCTCGTCCTGGACCACGGCAGCTTTAGTGGAACCCCATCTAGTGTTCAGTGGGATGAGTCCTGAGGGCTGAGGGCTGGAGACGATGTGAGCAGAAATCCTCCTGAAGTTACAAGTGTCAAGAGGCTCACAGAGGGCCCCCCCCTCCCCAGCGAAAAAATAATGTAGGATCTCTCAAAAGCTCTCTGTCAACTTTTTTTTTTTTAACTAATCCTCGGTTTTCTTGTCTGTCATATTCAAACTTTGGTCGGTCTCCTCTCGCTCTTTGTCTCTGCTGAAGTCCTTTAGACCTTCACAGCGCTGACATGCTGCTTTTCATGGAGCTTCTATGGAAGTTCTACAGACTCCATCTTCATACCAGCTTGACTTTATCGTAATTTTAATTCACTTAATCCTTGCTATTTTGAGAATTAAGCCTAATGCTAGCATCTGCGCTGTTTGCTATACTAGTCTTATATGGACAGAGGATTTACAGACATGCGTTCATTAAGTTTTGATCTTTTTTTTTTTTGTGTGTGTTTGTTTTTTTGGGGGAGGGAGGGCAACTAAAGCAGAACATAGTATTGCACAGCTGCAAGATCAAATCTGTAGCCACGTACACAGTGAGAGTGTTTCTGAAGTAATATCTCGGACGTTGGTGTGTTTTGCAGCTGTATTAATTTCTTCTTCTCTTGCAACCCAAAGTTAAGTCAGAGCTGAGCAGGAGACTGTCCGCTGCTGCACTGCACAATTCTGACCAGAAATGTTTGTGCTCCAGTTGCGTAACGACTCACATAAAAATGCACAACATATTCCTGAGAATAAAATTTGGTCCGTTTCCTCTGTAATTATTTTTAACTTTGTAACATTTTTGCACTTGCGTCTCAAAAATAGTTTTGAAAATCTTGTGATTTGTGGGATTTTTGGAAATGCGCGCCACTTTAGATATTGTCGTTTTGTTGAATTGAAAGAAACACACTTAGGCTACGTGCATGTGTATGAATTATATATTGAATTAATTTCATTTCAGTGTGTACTATTGTTCCTCAAATACTATGTGCAGCTTTTATTTGTCCTTCGAGACACGAGCATGAACACACACACACACGCATATTTTATGAATTTCTTAATTCTGCATCTTCCAGAAGTTTGTTAGCCAGAAGTTTTTATCTGTTTTTGCATGATCCCGCTCGGCGTGTCGTGGATTTTCTTTAAACTAAATTGTGTAGGGTCAGGTTTGAGGGGAAAAAAAAAAACAGAAAGGGTGTTTATTTAATCCTCACATTATGAATCAAACACATTTTTGTGGTGTGTGGGTGGGTGGGTGGAAGTGAGAGGGTGGGGTGGGTGGTGGTGGGGGTTTAACATGAAAAGTTATCATTAAAGTTGAGTCTTCCCTGTTTGCATGGTTTGGTGGTGTGAGGGCCGGGGTTTACTGTCATGGCAACTTTGCGTTATCTGATGTCTCTGAGTAGAGAAACATTGAAGGAGATAATCCCTGAATTAAACAGGATCTGCTTTGAGTCGACCGAGATGAGCAGGGCCAGGCTGTGCCGACGATCCCCGCCGCTCCCATGCTGCGCGAACAATGGGAAGGCATCCTGTCTCTCTGTGGGGCAGGGCTGCACTTCTCCGGGTTTCATTTGCAAATGAATTCTTGGCCCTGATGAAAGTGTTGAAGGGCCGGAGCCACAATGAAAGGGATTCATAGAGAAATGCAATTTGTAAATCAACTTGTATGTTAAACAGCGAGATTTTAGTGTGACAAAGAGGGAAAGAGAATAAGGAAAGTCTGGAGCACAGCAGAGGCTCCGGGGGCAGGGTGTCATCTCGCCTTTTCTCTCCCCTGACTCGTCCTTCTGTATAAACATGGAAAATTTGAAAGAGAAGGAGGAAAAACAAAATGTGCATTTTAGAGGCGGTCGTTACTTCTCAGTGACAGCAGAAGTTTCTGTGGCTGCACTTCATGTTCTCTCAGCTGGTATGTCCAGTTTGTCAGTTTTCAGTAAAGTTTGAGATGCATGCCAAACACACACACGTGCACACACACACACACACACACACTATTCTTTTCAGTTTGGATCGAGTCATTTATTTATTGAGAGTGTTTTCAGTTTTGTTTTGTTTTTGTTTTTTTCCCAGAAGAATTTACTGACGGGGGCTTTTTTGTGTTGTTGATAAGGTTTTGGGGTCAAAGTTTATTTACAACTTAGAAACACATTCCTGCTTTTTTAAAATTATTATTATTATTATTATTCTTTTAGTAATATGTCAGATAACCAGTTAATACTTTGATACAATGAACTTTTTTTATACATATACATTTTTCCCCCCTCTCTTTTGTTTTGCCCGACTTTAGTGTGTGCACGTAACCACCACAAGCTCTGCTGTTCATGTCTCGCTGTGATCGCAGCCTGAGTGGATACAAATTAGTTTAGTCACATAGATAACCTGTCCAAGATGCCCGCAGTTGGCTGAAAATGAGCAAAGTTGACAGCAGATTGAAAGTCTAATAAGTCCTTCAAATGCTTGATTTGCGCCAAGTGGACAAGTCGACTTTGAAGGGCGCGCTGTATAGGAAATCAATGCCTTTCTATGAAATTTCATTAAGACCAATGTCCTCACTCCACTCTATTCTATATTTTGATGGATTATCTGGAGAAAATGATTACCTTTGGTTGCGCTGATGAAACCCAGATGTACATCTTCAAAGATCACTTTTAAGCAATATTTGAGTAGTTCTCATTGATTTCGCATCCCTTCTTATCATGTTTCAGAGGCCGGCGCATTGAATAACACTTTTTTCACATTTCTTTTGGCTTATTGTTGCCTTTCGATCGTTGTTTTTGTGAACACATCAAGGGGATAAGTGTAAAACTGATTAACTTAAGATTAACAACAATGGAATTTGAGGAGATAAAGCTGCTTCTTCAGCTGCAAAACATTTCTAATCACTAATCCTCTGTTTCCTCTTTTTCAGGGGACACAGAACTTTGCTCAGAGGACGCCCCCTGCAAGGAGTCAGACGCCCACGTCTGTAGTAGATGTTGTGCTGAGTTCTTTGAACTATCGGATCTCGAGGCGCACCAGAAGAATTGCACTAAGAATCAGTTAGTTCTGATAGTGAGTGAAAATCCCGCCTCCCCCGCCGGAACTTTCTCTCCTGGCTCTCCTCCCCATAATCCCGATGACCAGATGAATGACACAGCTAATAACACTGATCAAACAGAGTGCAGTGACCTTTTGGAGCATAACGCTCTCGACAAAGACGAATCCATGGACGTGGACGTTTCCGGAATGAGCAGCAGTCATGAAGAGGAAGGCAGTCACAACGAGAGCGGGAGCCCCGTCAACACGGTGAGCAGCCACGGTGGCAGGGCCACCTCTGGCCCTGCGGTGGGTACTTCAGCTATCTCTGCCCCCGTACCTCAGCTCAGCAACCTGACTGAACTGGGAAACTTCTCAATGATCAACAGCAATGTCATCATTGAAAATCTTCAGAGCACCAAAGTGGCCGTGGCCCAGTTCTCCCAAGAGGCCCGGTCCACCGGGGGCCCCAGGGTGGCAGTGCCGGCCCTGATGGAGCAGCTCCTAGCCTTGCAACAGCAACAGATACACCAGCTGCAGCTCATCGAGCAGATTCGCCATCAGATCCTTCTGCTGGCCTCTCAGTCCCCAGAAATGCAGGTGCCCCCAACTTCTGCTCCAGGCACAATGGGGCCCGCTGCCAGCCCGCTGACCACGCTCAGCTCGCACCTCTCCCAACAGCTGGCTGCAGCCGCAGGCCTAGCGCAGAACCTGGCCAGTCAGTCGGCCAGTATTAGCAGCCTAAAGCAGCTGGCTGCAGCGGCACAGCTACCTCAGTCCAACCCAAGCACCAGTGAGACATCTCAGAGCATTAGCACACTGGGGCCGTCAACAGTCAATGCCCAGTCCTCTGACAAGAGGACGAGTCATATGAGCAGCCTCCACTCTCAGCTCAGCAGCTCCTCACTGGCTAAGTCGTCCACGCCAGCATTTGGAATAAGTAGCTTGTTAAGCTCTGCAGTGAATCCCCTTCTACCTCAGCCCCCACCTGGAAACCCCATGTTTTCCAGCTCTCTGCCGAGCGTTGGCACCACCGTAGAGGACCTCAACTCTTTAGCAGCTTTGGCGCAGCAGAGGAAAGGCAAGCCACCAAACGTCACTTCATTCGAACACAAGAGCAGCTCCGACGACGCTTTCTTCAAGCATAAGTGCAGGTTTTGTGGCAAGGTGTTTGGGAGTGACAGTGCCTTGCAGATCCACCTGCGCTCCCACACTGGCGAGAGACCATACAAGTGCAACATCTGCGGCAACCGCTTCTCCACCCGTGGCAACCTGAAGGTGCACTTCCAGCGCCATAAAGAAAAATACCCACACATCCAGATGAACCCCTACCCCGTTCCTGAGCATTTAGACAACATACCAACCAGCACCGGCATCCCGTACGGCATGTCCATGCCCCCCGAGAAACCTGTCACCAGCTGGTTGGACAGCAAACCGGTGTTGCCCACCCTGACCTCCTCGGTCGGCATGCTGCTGCCGCCAACCATGCCGAGCCTGCCGCATTTCATCAAAAAGGAAGATCATTCGATAGCCATAACTAGCCCTTCTGTTACTGCAAAGAGTGACTCAGGTGCCGCTGAGCCTTCAGCTAAAAGTAGCGATGGCGTGTCCGAAGAGGGTGAAGGTGCAACTCTGCCTACCTCAAATGGGAAAACTGAAGAAGGCAGCCACTCCTCAGGCTTCATGACAAACGTGAGCTCTGCTTCTGAGAGCGCAGCTGAGTACACGACATCTAACAGCCCCCCCATGATGACCAACCCACTCATGCCACTTATGTCTGATCAGTTCAAGGCTAAGTTCCCTTTCGGAGGCATTCTGGAGCCCCTCCAGGGGTCAGAGACCTCCAAGCTGCAGCAGCTCGTGGAGAACATTGACAGGAAGGTGACGGACCCAAACGAATGTGTCATCTGTCACCGGGTGCTGAGCTGTCAAAGTGCTCTGAAAATGCACTATCGCACTCACACTGGGGAGAGGCCCTTCAAGTGTAAAATCTGCGGCAGGGCTTTTACCACCAAGGGCAACCTGAAGACCCACTACAGCGTCCACAGGGCCATGCCCCCCCTGAGAGTCCAACACTCCTGCCCTATCTGTCAGAAGAAGTTCACTAACGCTGTGGTTCTCCAGCAGCATATTCGCATGCACATGGGCGGGCAGATCCCCAACACCCCCCTGCCGGAGAGCTACCCCGAGTCCATGGCCTCTGACACCGGCTCGTTCGAGGAGAGAAACTTTGACGATCTGGACAACTTCTCCGACGACAACATGGAAGGACTGGAGGAGGGCCCTGACAGCAGCGTGCCAGACACACCCAGGTCAGCTGACGCTTCCCACGACAGTCTGTGTAACTCCCCGTCCCCCCCCGAAATGGTTAGCCAGGAGGGGCAAGAGAAAAATGGCCAAGAGAATGCCCACAGTAATGAAACAGAGGAGCTGCAGGCCGGCCAAATGAAGGCTATGGCAAACGGCTTAGCCGAGGGGGATTGCCTCACCAATGACTCCTCGTCACTGGGAGGGGATGTTGAAAGCCAAAGTGCTGGCAGTCCAGCTGTGTCAGAATCTACCTCCTCCATGCAGGCGCCATCCCCCACTAGCATGCAGCCACAGCCGCGTAAATCCCCCAGCCTGGAAGAAAGGCAGCACAGGGCCTTATCCCTGGAGCACACTGGCACAAGCCTCTTGCACTCTCAGCCCTCCAACATCGGAGCTCTGGACCTGACGTCCGTCAATCCCTCAAAAGACTCCCTGGGCATGATATTCCCCTTCCGCGAGCGTAACACCATCAAGAACACGTCATGTGACATCTGCGGGAAGACCTTTGCTTGTCAGAGTGCCTTGGACATTCACTATCGAAGCCATACCAAAGAACGACCCTTCATTTGCACGGCCTGTAACCGGGGTTTCTCCACCAAGGGCAACCTCAAGCAGCACATGCTGACCCATCAGATGAGAGACCTGCCGTCGCAGCTCTTCGAGCCGTCAAACACCAGCCTGTCCTCCAGCCCGACCCCTTCCCTCCTCTCCGTGGGCTCCATTAACAAACCTGAGGTCAACGGCTTCCTCCACGGCCTCCACCCGGACAAGGACATGGCCCCCGGCTTGGTCACATCATCTGCCTCCTCCTCCCCGGTGCTCTCCGCCGCCCCGCCCCGAAGGACCCCCAAGCAGCACTTCTGCAACACCTGTGGGAAGTGTTTCTCCTCCTCCAGCGCTCTGCAGATCCACGAGAGGACTCACACGGGGGAGAAACCCTTCGCTTGCAGTATCTGCGGTCGGGCTTTCACCACCAAAGGAAACCTCAAGGTAAATGTCGAAACACCCCGATAACTGTTGATCTGTGGAGTCTGTGTGTCAGACGGTTTATGAAAAAGGAGTCTGCTGTCAGAGCTGCTGTTTAGTTTTATACGGCTTGTCGGTGCATCAGGCATCCAAAGTTGGTGATGTACAGGTAATTAAAAGAAAAGCTGTGAATCACATGACTAAGATGATTATTGGTGGGACAGTTTCAGTGCTACGATTGGCTGAGAATGATTCACTGCTCTGAATGAGTTATCACTGTAAGCGGGGTCAGTCTGTATTTTTCCATAACAGATCCTGTAAAAATGCCACAGGCCTAAATCATTAAGAACGCTGGACAATGATCTACAGAAGGAGGAATTTGTGATACATTTCAATTTTTAAACATCGTATTCAAGAATCAAGCCGCTTGTTGACTGAAAACAAAAGTTTATTCAGTTTATACAAAAAACTGAAAACTGGAGAAGTTTGCAAAAAAACAACTTGAAATTAAATTATTCAAACAACTTTTTTTAACGATTACGGAGAAAATAAAATAAAAAATAGTTGTCTTTGTCATAGAACAGGAGGTGAGATGTCACATGCAATACAGGGCAGAGCAATGAAAGTGGACAGTGTAATTTTACCCCGAACCTTCTGAGAAGAGCAGATGAAGGTTTAGTTTAAACTGCGTGTATCAGCCTGATCAGAATGAAGTGTTTACACCACGCTGGCATTTCTCACAGCACAAGCAGCTGACCGGTCTGCTGCATCATCGTTACTATTATTTTTTCCATTGCATCATCTCATGTGCATCTCTCGTGGCCAAGTTTGTAAACATCAGTAATTTTCATCCCCTCTCATTGCTCTGTCTCTCTCTGTCTCTCCCCCCCCCTTTTTTTTTTTTTTTTTTTACCCTCCCTCCCCCGGCTCTACGTAGGTTCACATGGGCACACACATGTGGAACAGCGCTCCTGCCAGACGAGGCCGCAGGCTCTCCGTGGACGGGCCCATGGCCTTCCTGGGCACCAACCCGGTCAAGTTCCCCGAGATCTTCCAGAAGGACATGGCGTCGAGGGCGGGCAACGGGGACCCGGCCAGTTTCTGGAACCAGTACGCCGCGGCCTTCTCCAACGGCCTCGCGATGAAGACAAACGAAATCTCTGTCATCCAGAACGGAGGCATCCCGCCCATGTCGGGCGGCGTGGGGAACGGGGGGAGCTCGCCCATCGGCGGCCTGACGGGCAGCCTAGACAAGCTGCACAGCATGGAGCCCAACGCCGCTCTCGCCGGTCTGGAGAAAATGGCGAACACGGAGAACGGGGCCCACTTCCGTTTCACGCGGTTCATGGAAGACAATAAAGAAATCGTCACCAGTTAGAGTTTTTACGTGCCGAGCTGTGCACAGACAAACGCGAAGATGCCCGAAGGCACACTGTACACACATGTAGACACGCAGAAGAAGAGAAAGAAAGAAAGGAAGAGAACAAGACGGGGACAAAATCAAACCGAACTGCTTTGCTCGCCATCGAATCTTTACGAACACGAGTGTGAAGACAAGTTGCTTTTTTGTACAATGTACATGTTATAGTTTTACGGAGCTTATTTATTAGTGATTATAACCTTGCTTGAAACCAAGTGGAAGCATTAACAGTTAGGTTTTCGTTTGTTTTGAAGCCAGAATGGGTATGTTTGGGTGCTTAAAAAAAAAAATGTGCTTTTGAAAAACTTAGACTATCTGGGTAGATAACCTTACCTTGGCATTAAGTTATTTTCTGTCTGTAGTAGCTATAACCGAACTGTCGATGTTCATGTGATGCATTAGCCCTGTAATAAGCAAACAGTTTTTTGCTGTAAATAATGTACACTGATCTTCTGTAGATGGTCTAACATCTGTGTGTTCATACCCCCCCCCAACATTCCCACCTACCCACTTTCTCCTCGTCAGAGCGAAACGATGAAATTCAGGCAAGGGACTAGATGATGCAGTAGTTCCTTTTCTTTTTCCAAATCTTATTTACTTTTATTTAAGGAAGACAAAACAGCGAAGTTTGCGACATTCCCAGGGTTTCTTTTAGTGTTAACATGTTTTGTTGTTACTGTTTCTGTGTATTGTACTTTCTACTTTTTTTTTTTTTTTTTGGTTTATTTGTTTTATTTGTTTACTTCCACCCCCCCCACCCCCCAAAAAAAAGCCCTTCGATCTCTTTTTGTGGCTCGTATTTTGGTGTTGTTGAAAGCGAAGGCAGTTGCTAAAAGGGGACCATTGAGTCTGGCCTATTTCCTGGTCTTTGGAACTGAGACAGCCAATCAGATGAGCAGGATCCTCCTTTAGTTTCTCAGCTGGATTTCCACATTGCTGCTATGTCCCAGCATCCTCACTGACATCAAGAGCAAAGTTCTGTGTTGAAGCTTCTGTAAATCCGTTCAGATGTGGAAATGCAACCCCCCACCATCCCCCCCACAGTAAGAAAAAAATGTACATAAAACTCACACAGGAGAAGTCCATCACCACGGCCAGGGGACAAAATGATAGTGTTTTTATAAATATAAATATATATTGGGTTTGAAAACCTTCGGACTGTTACATGCACTTTCTTGGAAAGTTGGAAGATCTTTATGGGTCCAGTTTCTCTACACTTTAATACCTACTAACAACTAAGATACTGTAATTCTTTACTCTAATAATCAAATACATCAGTTTTCCAAAAGAAACTTGGTGTGTCTGTGTGCTTTTATTACCTTTTTTTTTTTTTTTTTTGCCACACGATTAAAACTCGTGCTTTTGAATTATTTTCACATTGATTTTTTTTTTTTTGACAAAATGAAAAATGTTTTGCGGGTGAATAATTTGCGCTCTTTTGGGCTTCGTGTTGTTTTTGTTTGTTTGTTTGTTTGTTTGTTTGTTTTGCGCACTGACCAGCAGCAGAGAAAAGACTCCCTGAAGCTCTGATGTGTTTTTCTGCTCTCACATTTTAAATGATCACATCATCTCTCCGGTCAAACCCTCAAAATCAGTTCGTGGACATTTTTCGCTTGATGCGCCTTTTTATTATTATTATTATGATTATTATTATTATTATGATTATTATTTACTCAGCTAATTAAAATAAATATATTTGTTTTTATCGGACTGATAGATAAAAATGTTTCCTCAACGAAGGTGTTCGTGATGCAATCGGTGTTTTCTGCCGTGTGAAAATAATTTTTTGCTCCTTTTTTCATTTAAATTTTAACCAAAAAAAAACCAAAAACAAAAACAAAGCGACGATCTAATCAAACGGGCTGAAAACAAGTTGTCAGAGCGGATCACACGGTGGATCCGGTTCGAGCCCCCCCGTCGGCTTTTTTTTTTTTTTTTTTTTTTTTTTTTATTATTTATTCAAACTGAAAAATTTCCCCTTTTGTATTTCAACAGCTGCATTTAATTTAACACATCGTTGCACATCCTGCAATGCAGGATCTGTTCATTTCTGTCCCCGGCGCTGCTCGGCGAGCCCACATCCCCAAAATTTAGGTTTTATTCTAGACGTCGAGGCTAAATGATCCTTGGCCACAGAGCCTGTTTTCTTTTTAACAGTCACATCTGTTCCCCGGAGCTGTGTTTGTGCAGCACATCGACAGATTCCTCCAAAGAAACACAAAACTGCTCCACAGACTCACTGCCCTGCAAATCATGACAAATACTTCTTCCTATTTACAACCTTAATTCAGCTGTGCAATAAGTCTGTGTCCATTATTTATTTATTTTTTTATCAAGTAATTATATGCCAGTTAATTAAATTTTTAAATAATTTCAAATTGTATTCTTAATATGAATATTTAAATCCACATTTATAATTAATTTAAATGCTTTAGTGTGAATAATAATTATTAGAATTCAGTAAGAAAAACTACAAATACATATCTGCACCCCCCCCCCCCCCCCAAAAAAAAACAAACATTAGTAATTATTACCTTTGTGTTGCAGCAACATCTTCAGCCATTATCTAAATAATTTTAATTTTCATTATATGTACAGATGTGAATTGGTCGTTTAGATTAAAGCTTGGTGAGTCTTTTTTTTTTTTTTTTCTCATGCAGGCTATTCACAGGTGGGAAGCAGAAATAAACAGGAGTAAATGCGGTGCTTTATCTTTGAGGGAGGGGTGCAGGCACCGAGCGCTGGACTGGGCCGTTCCTCTCTTAAGTATCGATTGAGCTGTGCAGTATTACAGAAACACTTGAATCTCAGGTGGCAGGAATGTGTACAATTGATCTCTTCCACTGTGGCTCCCAGCAGTGGCTTTCTGCTCCACAACACAGAGCGCCACAGGAAGAGCCGGCGAACACACTGAAACACAATCGCTGCAGACGAAGAGGGGCTGTCCCGGTCTGCCCTGCTCACTGTCACTATTTATTGTCGAGCTGTGAGTCTCTTCCACTGCTCTGCAGCCTCCCGCACTTTGTGTTTTCACAGCACAGAAGGGTCTGCACACTGCATTGTCTTATAAACACACACAAGCAAGATGAGTATAGAACTACTACTACTGCTACACACACACACACACACAACTTGTATATTTGGATTTATTCTTGACATTTTCTGTAATGTGTTTTTATTTTGGCATTAGAGTTTTCCCCGGTCAGAGCTAAATGGCCTGACTGCGTTGTGCTGCAGCGTCTGGGGAGGACAGAAACCATCAGCAAAGAAACATTACTCTCTTTTGCTGCGAGCCACTCCTGTCCACTTACTGTACACTTGAAGGTTCATTAAAAGGTTGGCCTTAAGTAAAGGGCTGGATGTGCAGCTGCCTCAGTGCAAAAATAAGATCATCTGTCTCCAGCGTGAGCTAACGTGTGTTAGGAGCTGTTTTCAACAACACACTTTCATTCCTTGTTTATACTTTTGCGGAATGGGCCGCTTGAAATAAACATTGGTTGTCTTAAAGGGAGTATGGATTGCTTTTCTAATTGAATGTTTCTTTAAAAAAAAAAAAAAAAATCTAATAGATTCATTCTTAATGTTACTTTAAAGGAAATTAGTTAAAAAGCTGTTTGTGATCTTTACAGCCGGCGGGGCCGTGCTGTGTGTTTGCTGTAAAGATGAGACAAACTGCACCGTGACTCTTCAGCTAACCCGTCTAATATATGTTGTTTCTTCCTTCCACAGCTCTTCAGGTCAAGTTGAAATGAAGCTGCACAGAGGAGGATGTTGAGAAGCCCCCCCCCCCCCCCACTGATCACCAGCACCACCACCCCTCTCCCACATCCTCCACCTTGTGCTGTCAGCCCTCCTGAGTCGATACAAACTGTAGCCTGGGGCCCGGCCTGGACTCCCCACTGAGGCCCCGGCCCACCGCTGGGAGATCAAAGAGCTGCACACAACAATGGTGAGCCTCATTTAGGCGGCTGCAGTTCACTTTCCCTGGAAGCGGTGCCGCACCTGCCCGCGCTATCAATCACGTTCAGGTGATGGAGGCCGACTTCCTGTTGGACCGGACTCCTTTAGTGCTTCAGCACAGAAACTATCTCCTTTGATATTCTGTTGTTTCTCCGTCGCTGTTTATTTTGTTTTGGCCTCTGTTGCCTTGACCTGAAGTTCTATAATATTCTACCAAAAAAGGGATTATTGGTTTATTTTATGCCTCCATAAGCCTCTTCCTAACTTGTGTTGTCGTTTTCCTCCAGCCTTCTCGCTGCTGGTTTTATCTTCCCGTGGCCCTCATCGTGTTTCCTGTGGAAAATGGAGCCTGTCTGCGGCGTGTACACAGCTGGTTGGAAGACAAGACCTCCAGATTGTAAGTACAAACATGGAGTCGGATTTTTCAGGCCTGTGCACTCTCACAGTTATCACAGACGAGAAATCAAAGTCTTCGAGGAAATATCCATCCTCCCCAAAACCCAGCACTTTTTTTTTTTTCTTTCTTTTACTTTGCTCCTGTTTGTTCTCCGTTAAGTTCAGCTTTGGTCTTATGAGGGTTTGGAGATTGTCTTTGCATGGTTTATTTTTATGGCGCAGCGATCTGGAGACTGTCCAAATGTCAAGGTCATTTATCTTGCAGTTCATCCGCTCTTTGCCTTTTGTGTGGTGAGAAAGAGAGGCGCAGGCCCATATTGCATTTCATGACCTATTGTGTCAAAGGAGTACCCAGACTAACAGGTGGGAGCCCTAATGTGAGCTCCTCATGGACCAGACTCACCAAACTTGAGGCTCCCCGGCCCGTTCTTTAATAAGCCACTCATGCTTGCAGAACGGCATCAGTGCTCCGTTTCCTTCGTGGTCAGATGGGAAACCTTTGGGGATGCTAATGAACATACAGTAAGGGTTTGTCCTCCCCACAGTGCTCCTGCTATCAGCGTCTCCCAGTTTATCATCACCGCTGAAATTGCAGGCCCATTTTACTGGGCTTTTACTACAAGGAGGACATTTAGCCCATTGTGATGCTAATTCTTTAAAATTTGATGTCCAGGGTTTGTTCTTTCAAGTTTATGAGCTCTTTTGCCAAAGTACAAGCTCCCCTTTTTGTTATCGAGGAAAAAGACCTGCAGTCACGGGTTGTCCGCGCTGCCCCTTAAGGCAAATTTAATTTAATGTGCATTTCCATTTCAAGATGAATCACATGTTTCCTTGTTTCGTACAGTAGAATGGAGACAGATCGTCTTTCTTCGGTTTTAAAGAACAGCTTCGAGATTAAGCGCGCTGATTGCAGCCCTTTCACCGTCAGAATTACGGTTGGTAACCTTAGCCAGGCCTGTCTGCTCTGGGGCTTAAACACACACAGAGTTGGGGACACTCTCTGTTAATGTCATCTCACAGATACAGTTCCCTCATCGCCGAGTCCCACAACCTCTGACACGTACCCGTATTCTTTCTCACAGTGTCAAAGCATGCTAGTGAGATGGAAAGATATTCCGTCACAATGGCCGCAGACAGAGATATTGATATCGGGCGTCAAGATGGGATGTCAGAGTGACTAGGAAGAAGCCCTTCAGCCCCCTTTGTCAGGTGTGTTTGATTCCATAGGTGCTTCAGAGAGATGTCTTGAGTTTATTGAATTTGTCATTTTCGGCCTGGGAGTGAAAAGGGCACCTGTGCGCTGCCGTGAGCCCCTCGCGCCAAGCCAAGACCGCCACCCGCATCACACGATGACAGCTGATGTGTGAGGACAACCCCGAAGCTGTCGAATTTCTTTTTTTTTCTTTTTTTTTTTTTTTGCTGTTGTTGTTGTTGTTGTTGTTGGGAGCAGTTCCTCAGCTTCTGCGTACATTATTCATCAGGGAGAAACAGCTGAAAGGATATTTACTTTGTCAATTTTCTCATAAAAGCCTCCTCGGGCCCAAAAAAAGTCACCCCGGGTTACGGCAAGAAAAACATAGCTATTTCAGAGGCAGGTTCAGCTCCCTGTCAGACTCTTGTAGCTGCGGCCACCCACATCAGCGCTACATCAAAGCGGCGGCCTGCTACAGTGGCTGAATATTCAGTGATGTTATTTGGAGTGTGATAGCTTCTGCTGCTCAGCCACCGACTGTGGGAAAGGAGAGAAGGTCTGATATAGACCTTCTCTGTTCCCCTGTCTTTCTGGGAGTGTTGCACCACGAGATGGTGTATCTAAATCTAACAGGTCAGGATTACAGCTCCGCCACCCACTCACTTAAAAACTCCTCCGTCATTTAGCCGAGGTTGGTTTTTCTCATCGGACAAGAGGAAAATGGCTTCCTCAGTGAAAAGTGTAATCAAATGCAAGATAAGGAAAAAGCATTAGGTCATGGCGATTCCCACAGTGTGCTGTTTGATATGGAGATGTGTGTGCGTGTGTGTGTGTGTGTGTGCGTGTGCGTGTGTGTGTGTAACTCAATTGTGCCGTTGCATTGAGTTTCATGTTTGACTCCCGAGACACTAAAACATCACAACTCATCGCATTAAAGCTTCAGCTAAATGGCATCTATTATGACTACACCATTTCATGCACATGTGTGTTGTAGTTTTTGTGTGTGTGTGTGTGTGTTTCGTCCATGCCCAGTTAAGTCTGTGACACCTGTGATTAATAAAAAATATCCCACATCCAGCAGGTTAATGTTTAATCAATCAACTCGGAGAGAAAGCTTTAAATGGCCTAGTTTATTTTTAACCATTGCATCACATTAAATTCACAGAGGTGTTGTTTTTTTTTTTTTTTTTTACGCAGCCCAAACTCATTATTTTACTCTCAGGTAATGTTTATCAAGCCACGATGAGAATATTTCGCACCGGGCTTTTCATGTGAGGAGGTTTTTCGGCCAATCGGGAACGCAGTGTTTTAATTTTAGAGGGCAGAGTGACGAATAGGATGAGCAGGTAAAGGCCACAGGTGATTTGGTGCTTATATGAAAAATGTTTTTGCAGTATCAGCGGCGACGTTGCGAGTCGTTTCCTTTGTGCATCAGATGAGTAATTTTTGTAAGTCTTTGAGTTTCCTTCTCGCTGCGAGCTGCTGCTGCGACTCGGCTATGAAATCAACACCGCACTCAGCAATAATGCTCTCTGAGGCCTGGCGGCTTTACTAAATAATCGATCCAAATAAAAGCAGCAGATAAAATTGACTGACCCTCATATACTTAATTATTGCAGCTATTTGACCAAATAGCATTTTTCAGGATGCTGTGTGTCACAGGCCATCAATATTCCTTTAATCGCTGTTAGTTATTGCCCTGTTTTGTAACTGCTGTGGATGGCCGGTCTCCAGCGGTCAGTTTGGCCCACGGCGGCGGGGGGAATGATATGCTAAATGGTTGCGCAAACAATTTGATCATGCCGTTTAATTCCCGTCATATAGATCTGCCGAGCCTGCTGATGCGCTCATTTCTGTGCGGCCCGTACAGAAGAGTGCTGACCCGCCTGCCTCACACCAGCAGCAGCCCTGAAAGAGCTGCTTTTCTCCTCCGCGGCCTCCAGATCGATACCGACTGCCCGGTTTCACCTTTTGCCACCAGCCTCTCAGCTCCTGTATGACGGAGGGCGGCTGGACATTCGACCGGCGTGTTGTGTTTGCGGCTCAGTCTGCAGGCCCCTCGGTCTTTACCTCGCTGAGCCAAGGTGTCGTAATCGGAGGAGAGTTGAGGGTTAACTCCCCCCCACCACAAACCTCCTCCTCCTCCTCCTCCTCCGTCGAAGCAGAACACCACGGCCAAGTGAAAAATGAGAAATGAACAGGGAAAGCTCTCAGGCGCAGTTGCCCAGTTCCCAAAATTAACATTTCAATTCAAAACCAATAATAACGCATTGTGTCTGGCATGAATGAGTGCTGCTGCAAAGGGAAGGCGATACCTCCTGTTCCTGTGTCACTGAAAAAGCTCCTTCATCTGCTGCTAAAGGGCCCACACAGTCTGAGGTCAGCCAGTCAGCCTTGGTTACACTGCGCAGGCATGCCTGGGTGGACGGCTCGAGCTTCCCGGTGCCTTTACAAAAGCCAGGGACTGCAAACACACACTCGCACAGACGAAGACACACACACACACACACACACACACACAGAAGCACAGAAGCACAGAAGCACATGCTCCACATGAAGCTGATGGCTCTTCAGTTTTGCCAAAGACTGCTTCGCACATTGCAACAAAAGTCCACTTTGTGTTATTTAAAACTGAGTTGGATCTGACCGTGTCAGCCTCAGCAGTATTATTATTGATTATTATGAATTAAACAGAAGAGCCGTTGGAGGGCGAATAATCTCGTTATATGCTTTTCCTTCTGCGGGTCGATCAGAGCTGCAGTCTGTTGGTTGTGACACCGTATATGTAAGACACCCGGCCCTGAAACATGTTCTATCTGGAATGTATGTTCTGTATGTGCCTGTTCACGTCAAAAGCTCGTTGGCAGAAGATCCCCGGTGCTCGGCAGGGGCCCTCAAACGAGCACACTGTGTCGAGGGTTTCTGGGCATCTTGGCTTTTGAGCTCGGGATCGGGAGCCAGGCTGGGCGGCTCTGCCAAGAAGGTGTCAGAGCCAACCTCTGCTACATGCTCCCCTCCATCAGAGAGCAGATTACCCGTCTGGGAGGTGAGAGGGAGGGACACGGGGCAATTTCGATAGAGCACTGTGGCTATTTCTACTGAAACTGAAGGAGTGTAAGAGCCTATCTGCTAGAGCTGTCTGCTCCAAGTGATACAAGCCGAGTCTGAGTGATTCCTTACATGCGCTGCGCCGTGTGCAGGCAGCAGGCTTGTCCAGGTGGGTTAAACCTTCATAGCTGATGTTTCACTTTCTGCAGTAGCATCCAGAGTGTTTTGCACTTCATACATGAGTCGGGGAGAGAGCGAACGGCCAAGTCTCATCAGGAGGGTGAGCCGCTGACCTCACCGCCGAGGAGGATTAAGCAACAATCTCAGTGTTTCTCAAACAGCGGTTGTTAAAACACCTGCAGCACAAAGAGCCGACCCCATCTGTAAATCTAATGAAGGTAATTTTTTCCCCCACCTCCAACTATTATTTTGTAAAGGTACCACAAAAAAAAATATAAAACAACAACAAAAGCTCCCCAAAGAGAGCCGAGAGAGGGAATGTGCAGAGCTGAACACACAGTGATCACACTGTACAGAGCTCTGCCTCGTAACAGACTTCAGTCTGCTCCTGTAATTGCAGTGCAGATGTATCTGAAATGACGCAGTTCTGAGACGGCAATAATGTGAAATAAGAAGATTGCAAATTCAATATTGTTGCTGTTGTACAATCCAGAGTAGTAAAAAGTGAGTTCCCGTTCTGCTTTCTCTTTTACAAAACTTTCTGTTGCATAGAGAACCGGTCGTGGCGAGTTTCTTTGAAATGCCTCCCTTGGCCTTGCCGGCCCGTCCGGCAGCGATGACATCAGCGCTCCCAGTGAAGAGGCCAGCTCCACTAATAAGGCGCTGTTGGGATCGCCGCCCGCTTAGGTTGTCAATGAGTCTGTCTTGATCTGAGGATTAGGCCAGTCGTTCCAATTACAGCCTGGTGCCTTGAGGTTTGTCAGGCATTGACACAGACGCCTGTCGATGGCCCCGGTGCATATTCCAGGACCCCACTGAGTGACAGGCGCCAGCACGCCAAGAGACAATGACACACAGTCAGTGTGAGAGTGTGTGTGCATGTCTGTAGTGTGTGTCTATTCCTTAATGATATTTGGCAAACTGACCAAAAGCAGGAAGAAACAGGAGACCGCTGAATTGTTATCATCAGCGTACAATAGCTTCCATTAATTACCTTGTGACCAAACACACTTATCTGTCTTTTGTCTCCTTGAGCTTGCGTCACGTCTGTGATCGTCCACATAAACTGATTTAATGTCACCAAAACATGAGTGGAAGAGAATCCGCCGCCGCCAGAGTTGCATCTGATTCTCTAAAGGAAGGCAGCAAAATATCAACCTGAACGAACCTGATACACACCGATGATATTTTCAATCTACAGCTCTGCTGGATGATCTTTTGGTGGGAAAATAAAATCACACAACCAGCCAGACAAAAAAAGTTTCCTGCTGCTCGGCCGTGACCTGCGAGCACAAACATGGCGGCTGATGTGTATCTACAGCTCAGATGGTTTGAGTAGAGCAGAGTAACTTGACATGGCTTGGCCGGACTCAGCCACCTCTCATCTGGTCAGCTCTTCTAACTCGACCCCCCCCCCCACACACACACACACCAGCATGTCACCTGGGAGGCCGGCAGTGACTTTACACCCACAGAGCTGGGTCATGTGACACAGACCGCCGTGTCCCACGTTTGATACTTAATATTCACCACCTGGTGTTATTTACATGCCATTAAATGAGAGATGGCTGCCGCCCTCGTCGGCTCTCTGTTTGTCTTGGAACGGCTGAAATAAACCGAAATACTCTGAGTTACAAATTAAAGATCTGCAATGTGTCACGTCCGGCCACCTCGGCGTTATATTTTTTTAATGCGTTGGCGGTTCTCGCCCTGGTTTTTTTGCCAGGTGAAATGTTAGCAGGCTGTAATTAAATATGAATGGAGCGCCGTTGGTTGCCCGGCCGGTTTGTTTGGTTGAGTGCTGGCTCGGGCTGGAAGGCTTATCAAATCAGTTGTATTGTTGTCATTCTACACCCCCACAACACAACGCTCCATGACTGGGAATCTCGGTGGTCCTGTGCAAAAAAAATAAAATAAAATAAAATAAAAAAATAAGGGGGTTGGGAATCACCTGTATTTAGAGTTAATGGATTTCACAAGCTCACACTTTAATGCACGCCGGATTGATGAAAAAAGCCGCCCCCCCCATCCCATCCCAGCATTGCATGAAAAACATTTTCAAATTGCATGCTGGCACAGATAATTCACTTACTCTGTGTAATTGGATGCTGACCAGGGTTAATATGTAGGGTGTCATTAAATGGAAATGTAGAGTTGTAAAAGGGGGACTGTATGATACAGGGAGTCTTTTCTATAGAGCTGCCCAGATTGTGAGCTCCTTCTTTCTAGCTGGGAGGGACCTTCTTTATTTGAGGCAACTCAAGCATGAATTCTGCGAGGGAAAGATTGGGGACAGTTATATTCACTTCTGTTTGTTGCCCAGTTGAATGAAATGACCTTTTAAGATAAAGCAAATCTCTTGAGCAAGTCAGGTGAAGAAAAGGCCGCACAAAATAGGGCAGATGTGGTGAAAGGAACTTTTTAAATGCGACAGTGAAGGAGGGCTGCTAGACCATGGATAGTTAAAAGACTGCAGTTTGCTGGTAACCCTGCTCTGCCACCATGACAATGCCACATGGGAGGAGGCACTCACTGTGGACGTTCCTTATTTTGATTCAAACAAGATTGAACCCCAGGGAATTACTTTTTTTTTGTTGTTGTTGTTCAATTCTAAATTTTAGCACAACTGTGAAGGAAAAGTCTGGTGATCCTCCAGAAAATGATTTTGTTTGTGAATGCAGCAGTGGAATAATCCAAAAGAGAAAGAGAAAGAGAGAGAGAGAGAGAGAGAGAGACAGACCGGTCAATTAAGGTTCTCCTTCAGCCTCTATTCATGGAAAAGGACTGTAATTAGTCCTCCGAAAGCAAAGGTATTTTTCCTCGGATGGGTCAATTTGAATTCCTCCTGACTCTGATGGAGAACGCAGAGGCCCATAACCTGCATTCTCCCAGTGATAGCAACGCCGTAAAAGCCTGACCAAACGGTTAAACGCGTCCTAAAGAAGAACCATTAAAAGCCAAAGAATGTGGAAGTACAGTCAGCGATAAACAGAACAAAATGAATCCTTTCAGTTTTTTGTTTTTCTTGCTCGTCTGGTGTCAGCCGGGCCGTGCCACGACTCACCAGCTTTGCCACCTACAAAGAGGGCAGACTCCAGGCTGCCTGGGTACTTTTGGTGAGGAAGTTAATCATATACCTCAGAGCAGCATAACACAAGAAAAGCGGTGTTTGTAAACCTGCCCCCACGGCTCTGCCCATAATTGGCTCTACAAGTGACTGCCTCGGCTTCCTGTCAGCATTATATCTGTGTTCACACCAGCCCAGCTGGTAAGACATTTGTTCCTTGAAAACATGGCTGCTGTTTTGATCTTTGGACTGTGAAAGCAAAGTAGCTCTCACAATGGTAGTAATGTGGGGAGGATTTTCCAGGCTGTGGAGGAAGCCAGGCAAAAATGTCCCGCTGCCTCGGCTTCAGAGCGAAGATCAGAGCTTTGGTAATGTTGGAGCTGCTCGCCTCGCTCCTTTGTTACATCTGTTGTAGGATGTTTAACGGTGTTTGTTGTTCATTGAGGGCTCAGTGTGAAACACAATACACCTGTACAGCAGAAGGCACTCTTTCATTACCTCCCTAAAAAAAAAAAAAAAATCCCTCTACTCTCAAAAAAAAAAAAAAAAAACGGTGGTGGAAGTACTCAGTAAGTGCAACAACAGCAAAGTGCAGAATATAGAAATGCACAAATAAAACATAAGAGCCTCAAAAATGTGCTGTCCACCGCTGCCAAGTGTTAATTATTCTTATCAAACATATTTCATTCATCCATAATTGTAAACACCTCATCAAGACTGTATATTTACTGAGCCGTGTGTTTGAAATCCTGCGTATTAAATCATTTTGAGTACGACCAAACAACATGTCCCACACAAAACTGAAAAAGTGAACTTGGTAAAAGTGAGCAGAGGAGACGTCTTTGTGGCGTCCCGAGATAGCAAACAGATTGTTATAAGGAGGCAGCAAAGACACAGGAAGGGAACTTTATTTTGAAGTTGACATGTGGCAGGAATCTGAGATTAAAATTGGAAATAAATACCGCTGATGACACCTCGACGTGTGGAGGGGTTTCACTTCCTGCGCAGCTGTCGAGAAACACTTCCCGCTCTCTGCACCTCAGCTCTGCTACACAAACTGGGAGGAAATGGAAAACACTCGTAAGACGCTCTTAATTAATCATGGCCGCCCTTAAAAATCAGCAGTTAATAATTAATTTGTAACAGCAACAAATAAATCAAAATCAGATTTTCCTGAAGAAACGCACATCTCTTTGATTTCAGGGCGGGCTCTTAATTTAGCTTTGTTTCCTTTTCTTCGAAAAACACTGACAATGAAAAATGTTCACGTGACGGATGATAATTACTTTTTTTTTTTTTTTGATTAATCCAGGACAAAGTAAAACCTTTGAATGTTGCATCCTGTATTTGGAGCACAGGTTGTCGACAGATATCTTAGCCAGGTACCAGGAAGGACGGCTCACGTTTGCAGCAGTCGGCCTTTTGTAATGAACCATCGCTCCTCTTCACATATACGGCCAAATATGACTTTTCCCGGCTGCTTCTCCCATTTATAGACAGGCTAGATTTGTTTGGGATTTTTTGGAAAACCACACTCTGATGAACATCCTGCCCGAGACATTTAATTGTGGCTGCTCCATTTTGTGCACAAGCAGAGCTCTGCCTTTTTAAGACTTGTTTATTCAAAAGCGTCCACATGTTGATTGTAACCTTTATTTTCTTGCTTTTCGCCCTGTCATTGGATTGTGACGGGACCGGTTGCGAATACTGGTGGAAATAATTTATATATTGTTTATACACTGATTTTTTTTTCCCGCATGAAGTGAGAATTCAAAATCAGCATGTTTTGTTTTTTTTGTTTGTTTAGTTTTTTGGGGGATTGATAACTTCTGGCAGCCTTTTTTAAGCATATGCGGCCCAGTTCAGCCCGCTCTTACCCGCCCCTTGACCCTCTTGCCTCTTACCTTGAGATGGAGGCAGTGATGAGGAAAAATGAGCACAAACAATAATTTGAGTACACAGAGAGACATCTCAGTCATAAATAGCAGTGGTTGGAGAATGGGGGGGGGGGGTAAATATTGACTGTGTGACTCCATACTGATGTCTCCTGTGGCTGTAGGTCTTTGTCTTTTTCTCTACCAGCGTGGTCGTAATTGAATTGTAAACAACACCCACCATGTTATTATTTACTGCGCTATGCAGCTCAAACCAGCTCTGACCCCCCCCCCCCACCACCACCACCACCGCCTCCGCCTCCACCGCCGGAGCAGAGCTCTGAGTCACTTTGACGTGTTACCTAAAAGGCAGTGAAAACAATATATGGCCAGCTCATCCATAAGTCATGGCATTTGGCGCAGCACCGGTGCATCCAGCAGAAAAGGGGGCTTTATGAATGGCACAAAGTCTGTGAATGATAACGGTCATTAATATGTCCATTGAGGTTCACCACATTCATGCCACATATCAAATCCCCTTTGAATGAGATCAGTTCCCTCCTGTCAGAGCCCATTAGATCCGTCCCACAGCCCCAGTGGCCAGCTGACAGGGGAGAAACCCTAGCCCCGGCCTAGCACCATTAGCATTAGAAAATGAGCAATCAGCTGGAATGAAGCGCAAGAGGAGGGGGTGGTGGTGGTGGTCGGGGGGTGGGGGGAACCAGTCCGAACTTTGCAGTGATATTCTTTAGATAGAACCCAAAATGTAACGCTTGTGTCAGTAAAGGCATTGTGCTTTACAAACAACCGGTACATCCCACCACACTTTTTTTTTTTTTTTTTTTTGTCCGCCACCATTTCTCTCTCTTTTAAATTCAAATATTTGAGCTGAACACATTTTGTGGAGTGGAACACGTGTCTCTCTCTCTCTCTCTTTGGTTGCTGTGTGTCTTTTAAAGGCTGCACAACTCAAACTACTTCCCCTCCACTGAGAAAAAAAAAAAAAAAACGTTCCGGCTGCTCATAGAAAATTGTGTTGAACCTCTTTGACTTTGCGAAATAATTGAGTTAAAACACTCGATAAAACATTAATTAGCTTAGCAGTCTGGAGCAGATAACATAGATAAAACCCTATGTAATTCATATTGATTAGAATATGCACATTGAGCGTAACCTCTTAAGACAAGTTTTCCTTATTAAATGGACACAAAGCCGAGGTCATTATTCGTACAAAGAAAGATCGCTTTAGATTTTATCTTTTCACATAAAAAGGTTTGATTGGATTTCTTTCTGAGGAAGCTGCACAATCTGTTTTATTCCAGTTTGATTGTATTACCTCTTAATTAGTTTGTATATTGAGTAGAACAGGCCTTATTGATTCGAGGTGCATTCATTTGCATTGCAAAAATCCCCTTTAATCCAATATAATCTCAACCTCAGTCAAACACAGCAGACTGTATCTCCGAGTTGAGTCGCTCTTTTCCTGTTTGTTTTCCAGCTCCTGCTCCTGACTCGTCTCGGGGTTAATGTAACCTCTGGGTAAGAAATTAGAGATTGCATCCTGTATGCAGAAATGTTTTTTTTTTTTCCCTTCTTCTTCCTAAATTTGGCTCTTTATTTAAAGATAGTTACACTCCACCTCTGTGTATTTCACGTCGGCGAATTACATGTTGTGCGTGTTAATTTATACGTTGAGCGTAATGACAAGATGTAGTATTTTCATGTGGCTGTGTTGTGGGGTTTAATTTAGAGCCGTTTCAGTGAATGATTGGCGCTTGTAGGTGTTGTGTGTAAATCTGCTGCTGAACACCCGTGGAGCCGGCAGAGCCGTGTCACACTGAAATCAGCATTTGGAGGCGTCAAATCCCTCCCACCCGCCCAACGCACAGCAGCAGGCTTAACAATTCTCTGTAATTAACCTCACCTGAACTTTAATGGCCCACCTCCGGGACCGAGGGCCCCGGCTGTGTAAAATTACTGTCACACATGGAGCCCAGGGGGGAGGGGGCCTCGCCGCAGCGGGTGTGTTCCACTCAGACAACTGAGAGGGAAATGGACCCCTGTGTAACACCTAATACCACCAACACCATGTCAGAGCATTCAGGGGGGCCGGAGAGGTGGGGGCTGCTGGAGGTTTGGGAGATGCTCCGTTGTGGAGAAGCCTCTTCAACATCTGAAAGTATTTGACTCTCGTTTGGTTTGATCCAAATTTGACGTTATTTTTGTCACGTTTGCGGTATTTCTCTGTTACTCCTCAGCTGTACCGCCGATTCACGCTGACGCTTCACACTTCTTACTGTAATTAAATGCCACTAATGTAAAAAAAAAAAAAAAAAGATTTCAAGGCCGTTTTAGCAGCCCTCCCACCTCAACGACAGACCAGGCTGTTGATCACCATCCCCCATAACAACCCACACGGCTGCTCGATTACTCACATGATGGTTTTCTGAACCTGCACCTCAGTGCTGAAGGTTTAGTTGTGTTTGGTTCACTAAAATACTTTCTTAATGTTTGGAAAATATTAAAAGAAAACCACACTCTGGTCAAAAAAACCCATGAAGACCAGCCAACATCGGGCCTTTAGTCAGCAATGGAAAGGAGGATAAAAGTCAGGTCAAATGACTTGGCAGCAGACATGAAGATGTATTGATGTAAACCAAAGACGGAGGTGATCAGAATCATTTTCAGCCCTTTTCCTGCTCCTTCAAAGCTCAGACACACCTGCTGTCTGCCCATGACGGTGCTGTTAAAGCAGAACCGCTGAGGTCAGAGATTAAAGAGACACATAATCACCAATTTGAAGCGTCAACATGGTAAATGGACCTGACACATTCGGGTCAATCAGTTTTTATTTGCAGGTTCTCCCACATTATTTTAAAAAAAAAAAAAAACTGTTTAATTTTGGCAGATAACGTGTATTAGTCTGTGAAAGGAAGATTCAACCCATCCACATAATTTCCTGTTGAAGTTTTGGAGAGGAAAGTCAACTTTCACACGTTAATGAGAGTTAACTCCTCAAAAAAAAAAAAAATGGCAGTAAACATTGGAACACCTACATTTACTCAGAAACATAAATCTATTCAGTTCCCTTTGGATTATTAAAACTAAAATTTCGGATCATTTAAAATAACGGTAGGCTTGTTGATTTACTTGAAGCGCACGTTAGCAGCAGTCAGACTGTTTGTGGGTGAGAAGGGAAGGAAGTGTGAGTCAGTTTGGCCTTTGATGAATCGAGAGGATTCAGCTTTGAGCCTCAACACAGACGAGCTGCTGTCATGTTTCATATCATGTGATGTCAGTAATAATCTTGTACACGATCAGCTGTGTGAGCGCGGCAGATCACAGAGTATCTTCGCCAGACCAGATCAGAACCGTGCGGTTTTCGGGCCCCGCTGCTGCTCTCTCTATCATCTCTCTGAGCCACTTCAGTAGTCCTCGCGCGGGAGCAGCAGCTGCTCGCAGCTTCCGAGGCATTTGACGGCACGAACATGTGCATACCGAACACAGATCTGAATCCTGTGTGTGGTACGTCTGAGCCCCAGGCTTTGGTGGAGCAGACGGGCGGGGAGCGGGGTAGATTTCTGCTGGTTACAGCGAGTCTGAAGTTATCCAGTTGCCCTGTGGTGGTAAACTGAAGGAAGGTTTTCACATAGAGATGTTCTCACCCCATGTGTGTGTCTGTGTGTGTGTCAGTGATTGAACCTTACAAAGAGGGGTGAGTCACAGCCGCCACCCCGGGATCAAACACTCCAAGCGGCCTCTGGGTTTACCACCCGGCCTGATGTTTTATCAGCACCGTGGTCCTCGGACACCAAACGGCGATATGGACGGTGAGAGAATCCTTCACGTCACCTCCGAGTCGTTTCAGCTTCGCGTCACGATGGCGTCTTCCATGTCAGACTTGTTCCAGATGGTGGCCTGGATGCGTTTTGTTTACTCTTGCATCCAAAGTGTTATTTTACGCCGAAGCTTTCGTATTCAGAAGGCAATCCCACGATCCAACGGGCATGGATTATATGACAGTATTTATTTTTTACTTCTATTAAAGCTTTTATAAAGTTAGAAAGAAAACACTTAATTGAAGTAAACAAGGGTGTTGGCTCGTTTTTATTTAATTTGTCGTGTTTCGAAGTACCAAAAGATCTGCAGATTAACACGAATTGATTAGCTGGTGGGCAGCAGAGACGGCGCCGTCATACACATCAGCAGTATATGCGAAGTGACAGGATGACAGATCTGCACACACACACCCACTGGCTGCTGCAATATCCCCCCAGCCACTATCTGTCTGCCACTTGTACGAAGGATAAAGAGACAGGATGTGGAGTGGGGGGGTTTGGGCCTATGACTGAATGCACCATCAATGGGCTTATTTTCATTACAGCCAAACAAATGTGTCACCCCAATCATCACACGGCTGATTTTATCCTTCTGTTACTGTAGCTCCGCAAGCATTTCCTTTTGTGAGCGCTCGCTCCTGATAATCCCGCTCTGACAAAGGGGCCATGTGCCGCCGCAGAGTTCCATGACCAAAAATGTAAAACTAGTCGTTTCCACTTACATAGTTTCTCAGTGATATCATACATAATGAAAGAGTGTTTGTAAGCACTTTTGCTTGTTTAGTAATTCCTGTAATCCCATATGCTGCAGTAACAGGTATTTAGTGGTAAACACTTGCAGGAATTCAGCTTGTTTGTGCAGATTGTTTTGAGTTAGAATGAAGTTCTCATGTATAGAATATTTATTTATTCCCCAAATATTCTTTAATATCGTAAAAAAAACCCAAAACAGAACATGCTCACTCGGCTTAAATGGAGTGCTTTATGGGCTCGACTTACAGGATACAGTTTCACAGCAGATGAAACAGTTGTGTGTTGTGTAGTTATCACATAGTTTATAGATTGATGGAGTTGTGTGAGCGTAATTTACAGAGGCGCAGCTCTCAGCGGGACGGGGCCACGGCGCTCTCAGTCGGGCCCTCTAAACCTGAGGAACTCCTTTATTCCACCCTTCACTTGCAGACTGACTCCAGCTTTACTGGGCTGGCCCGTCGTAAATGGGACGCTGCCTCGGTGTGGGCTCCGGGGCGACCTTACCGGGGTATTACTCCTGGTGTAAAACACACACAGGGGCAGGTCTGCTGCACCGGGGTGTCTGTTGTTAATTCCTCCAGTCTGGAGGGCAAGATCCCAAAATGAGATATTCATTACAGGAGTAAAACATCACCTCACATTTCACCGAGTGGAAGGTCACTTCAGTCACCGGCGGTGGAGCTAGTTGAAAAACAAATATGAAGCAGCCAAAACGTGATTGTTGACACGTGGTTTCTTCATAGATGAATAAAAAAATAATTAGTTAACTAAACTTAGCAGAAATGACATTGTGGTCTTATTATTAGTGGGGCTGTCTTCTCTCTTTCACATATTTACTCATTTTATTACAATAACATAAGCACACATGTACAAAGAATGATAAACAACAACACATCTCTGAAAATAGTCCAAAAGAAAAGAATTCAAATGAATTTGTTTTAAAGGGTACAAAGACCGAAAGGACGTTAATGAACATTTAAAAACAAAAGAAAAATAAGTGTACAATCCTTCTTTGGGAGGAGCAGCCTCCATTTCTGCAGAGATGAGTGGGATATTTTTCTACTTTAGTAAGAGCGGCAATAATTTTCCATTATTATTATTATTATTATTATTATTATTGTTAATACTATCATTTTTGTTCTTTTGATAAATAGTTTCTTGCTGCTTCCAGACTTCAATCCAGCTGAGTCAAACATCATCGATCCAGGGCGGGGTGCTCAGAGAAGATGACCCTGCTGAGCCCCCGTAGCTGAGAAATTCAGCGTCACCACGCCGGTGGCTCCCGTCTCGGCAGGTGCTTCTCCTCAGAGGCGTAATCGAAGCCACAGCGTGAGGACACGCAGAGATATGATACTGCTGTGCGTCAATAGTTGGACACGGGTGTGTTTGTGTTACTGACAGCTTCATAAGGACTCAATTCAGCCGCACACAATGCACACTGTCACTTGACAATCGTGGCAAAAAGATACACTACAGATTAAAATTATAAAGTACAAAGCTCTCCACGTGAGGACGGGAAACCCAGCCGAGATCATCCATCACCTGGGTGTGCGACGTGCGGCACAGGTCTGCCGTGTTGCGCTTTTGAAGGGGGGTATCAAGTGAACACTTCCATGCAGCTATGAGGAATGTGGCGCTGCGGTGTCTGGCAGTCTGCAGGAATGTGCCCCAATACAACCTTCTCTCTCCCTGAGCAGGAAAACGTTCCCCCCTCTGAGGAACCTGTTAGGCCCTTTTCACCAGCTTGTAAACAGACCTCAGGTCTGTCTGGAAGACGTGTCCTCGCCCTTTGTTCGAGCCCCCCACAACGCTGTCTGACCAAACGGAGCTGTTTATTTTTTACGCAGCTGCATAAAAAAGAAATGATGAAGAATGTCACTGTTTTGTGTGTTGTGCAGACGCAAAGTGTGAGTAACGCCGCAGTGATGCTGCAATAAAAGCTGCAACATAAACAGCCACAAGAAGGTGCTTCTATTAGCAGGGAGAAACAAATAGCATGTAAATAAACTGTTGGAGCAACAGCCTGTGCAGATGGGGAGATGAAATCTTTTTTTTTTTTTTGCCATGACATCAAAAAGTAGGAAGAAACTTTCATAACGTAGATATGAAAAAGGAGCGTTTATGAGATTTTGCTTCAGATATTAATCTGTTGTTGTTGTTTTTGCGGCTGTTTCGGTGTAATTATCATGTTTTAGTATGTTCACTCAGTGTAACTCTAAACTAGTTCCACTCTTTAACATCTTATACCAAAATATCCTTTTTTCACTCCACTACGTTTATCTGACCAATAAATGATGATGAATCTTTACACATGAAGTTACACAACAGTACAAAAACTTGTTCAAATCAGCCCCACCTGTTGCTGGATCCACAATCATAACACAACGATGAACTCTAACTCTTTCTGCACTTTTTTTTAAAAGTTCAAATTCAGAACTTTAATTTTTAACTTCCAACTTGGTTGTTGTTTCTTCGCACGACGCTGCTACATTTATTCCTCACTGCTGCTGTTTTTTTCTTTTTGGTTTCGTCTGAACTGACTCGATTCGGTTTATTTGATTTCGTGTCATTCGTTTTATGTCGTCCTCGCAGCATCTTGCGACCATGTTGGCAGTCAGCGTTCTCGCTTCAACACGCTAACTCTCTGTGTTTTTCTAGATCCATAAATAAACCGAACAAATAAAAGGAAAAGCAGAAATTCCTGCTGTGCGTCTCAAAGGTTTAAAAATGCTGAAATAAGATATTTAACACTTTGCAGTACTTCAATGACTTTGAATGAGTTTTAAAGTTTTATATTGTTTTATCTTCCTACTTTAACAGAGCAGAATGAAAAACTGACTGATTGGAAGCTGACGCTGGGGCAGAGAAGAGCCTGATTTTGTATGTAATTATTTTAACAGGTAAAATCTATTTGTTGTCCCTGACTTAAAGTATCCAGCTCTCTGGTTACGGCTAATACAATTCAAACAACAAACTTTCAGAGGTTACTGACTTCTATCCGTTCAGGTTTACTTTGGCCCAGGTTTTAAAATTCAAATCCACCCCTTCTTCTCTTTAGCCTCCTGTCACTACTTGTCGCTTGAGGGATGCTGTGATTTATCGACAAGGTAAACAGATTATGAATGAGGCCTAAGCTTTAGTTATACAGTTTACAACATTTGAGTAACCACAGGAGGTTTATGTACACACACTTTCTCAAGGCTACTGTTAGGGGCGAGAATGAGGCTGCCAGCCTCATCTCCTGTCGAGGGAAATTCCTCAATGTCTTAATTGTAAACCCGTAAGATTAATTCTGCGCGCACAATTGCTTGTGTAAACGTTTCAGGGTGACACTGAGACATTTTTAAACAAGTTTCAAGCAGCGTGAAGAGTGACGGAGATTGCTTACACCCGTACCTGCAGCTTTTTTTTTTTTTTGCCATCGCAGCCTTGCCTCTGAGGGTGGACATCCCGAGGCCGCTTCGGTTCATTTGAAGGACAAAAGAAATTAAAAAAAAAAAATTTAAATTGTGAGAAGAAAAGGAAGTGCTTAAGGCAAATTCACCAGTGTGTCTTTGTTTGACAAACTGCTGAGTGGATGATGGATTTATCTGCCATAAGTTGTACAACAGCAAATTGCACAACAAAGTGTCTCTTTCCTCTGCAGATTTGTTTGTTTCAACAGAAATTATAACATTTTTTGAACAATCCCAGCTTTATTTCTCAGCCATATATATATTTAATACAGCGCCTCTGTGAAAGAAAGAATTTGGAGCAAAGGTGAAATCCAGTAGTTCCAGTCGTTTTGTTTTCCCTCAATGCTCCAGTGTGCATAAAGGCAGCGGATTCGAGGAGCGACCTGTGTGTGTTTAGTGCCTCAGGTGAAGCAGAGGCTGCTATTGGCTAATAATTGACTAGTTAGTGCTCTTTCCATGTCCGAATGAAACTAGACTCACAAGCTGACGGTGGAGACAAAGAAGGCACAAGCTGCCAAAAGACAAAAACACAATGAAAAGCTTCGGCGTGTCAAATTCTATAAATTTAGAGTGAAGTTTAGGGATCAAATTGTGGCATAATTAATGTAATAAGCAGAAACAATATTCAATAAATTTCAGGAAAAAATACTTTTCAGATTTTTTTTGTCAGTTTAACAGAACAAAATGAGCACCAAACAAACAGAGAAGCCAGACAGACATGATTTTAGGGTTGATATTTCTCCTGGTGTCTGCCGATGTGTAAATAGGGTGCTATTTTGCACCAGTCCCTGTTGACACGCTATCTATCCGCTCACAGGCGTCACTGAGTTCTTGCACATATTTAAACACATCTATTGTAAAAATGGCCCTCTTCCTGTTGTTGTTTTGTTGAGTCTTGATTTTATTCAAGCCTCAGGAAGTGGAATAATTTCAATGCAGATGTTTTTCACTGTAAACAGGCATAGCGATCTGGGGGGAGTCTGGGAGGATGAAAGTCGGGGAAGAGTGAGGAGTGTTTTCCAGAAGTGGAAAGCATACTGGTATATTTTGCTCAGGCGGCCATTGTGGTGCTTCATTTAAATTCTAATTAAAACAAAGCAAGTTTGAACAGCTCATGTAAAACAGAAGTGCCTCCGTTAAGAGTTCTGCAGAGTGAAATACAATCCGACACAGATTCTGCACTGAGGTGTGAGCCCTTCAACTATTACAGCAGCTCACTAACAGGCTGCTGTTGTTGTTTGTGAATGCATGTTGATGCTTTTAGGTCTTTATTATTTTAATCGACTGAATTTATCGTTGTGGTACAAATCTAAAAATCCCTTCGGTCAAAGTTCATCAGACTCACTTTTCTAAATAAGATGTTTACAAAGATTAAAACGCTCGTTTTGTCTGTTTTAAATAAGTTTTATCGGCAAATCAACTCGACAAGCCCAACAAAGAGTCTGTCACAAATGTGATAACTGATTACCGTGCCAAGTTATGTGTTTCTGCACCCCTGCAGGAAGAACCAAAAAAAAAAAAAAAAAGCCTTCACAGATTAAGTGAAGGGCAGCGGTACATTGGTGCCGGCTAATGAAATGAAAAATGAGGCATCTTGTTGAAGATTAAACTCAGATCTGTGGCCACTTTTATGTGCTGAGGTGTTATGGTTAAGTCAACACGCACTAACCAATATGTTCTGGCCTACTGCAAACAGAGCCGCAGACTGGTTTGATTAATGAGCTGGCGTGATGTAACCACGGGGGGAAATAGGTTAGTGCACCTGGTCGCTTACACAGTTTTTCATTCATTTGGAAAAACGCCGCGTTGAGGGAGCAAAAAACCGTTCCTACCTGGAATTGTAAATTTTACCAAATAGCCAAATGATTGAGTTTCTGCTAATGTTGGCGCAGGCCTCTCAATAAATGTCAGTCTTTTTGACAGAAATATAGCTCATAGGTCATGGCCTGCTGGTGCTGTGCAGCAGTGACACACACACAAACACACACAATTGCTATTTTTATTTGTCTGCAAACACTCGTGAACAGTCATAGGAGACTCGATCATCCCTGAGCCCCCCTCGCATGTCGCCCCCCTGCAGCGAAGACGCGTGCCGTTCAACCAGGAGCTAATATCACATTGTCATATATTGCTTTTCTTTTGTCCGTGTCAGTGGTCATCAGAAGGTCAGCGAGGTGACGTGAAGTTGTAAAATGGCCCGAGTGGGGCTGACCTATGGCTGCCCGAGCATTCCTAATGCAATAGTGAGGCCTGCGGGCCCGGCCTGCCAATACTGGGCTGATTATAACGAATCAGGTCCCTCTTAACACAATAATGTGATCAATTTCTCATTCCACTGAATAAATAACACGGCAGACAGGGAGCTCAGAGTGACCCGCTGTTAACCCTTTTCCCTCATTATTCATATCAGGGCCTGAAAAGAGGAAGGGAAGGAGGCAGGGAGAGGAGAGGGAAGAAACGGGTCAATTATTGGTTAGACGGAGCTGCCCCGCTAAATGCTGCTGATTGGATGAATGTCCCGGGATGTTTTTATGACATCTGCTGCGACTAAGGCCGGTGAAACTCCGGGCCCGTTTTTCTTCCCCTTGGGGATTTAAAAAGGGCAGGATGACAGATGCTTTACTGTTCCCCAGCTAGCTGTAGCGGTGGCCCACACATGCATCACAGCAGCCCAAGCAGACCAGGCCGGGCTCTGCTGAGTAACACAATAGGCTCGCTCTGCTTTCTCCCCGCTGGGTGCGTCTTATGTCCTGCTACCGGATAACACGGGGACGCTCGGCACAGCGGGTTCCACGAAGAAGGGGTGACAACAGCGCCGCTAATGGGATCATAATTAGCCACACACCGTCAGTTCTGCATCACACATACGGGGAGCTCTCCTCTGACACATTTAAGCTCCATAAATCTGGGTGCTTCGGCGTTTACTCCAGGTGAACAGTTAGCTTTCGATCCTTGTTTCGCCCCAGTTAATGGAACCGGGCCCGAGCGGGCAGGGTTTCTCTGCGTTGTAACCAGAGGCCCCCACCGAGCATCTGTGGCGAGGCCCATGCAGGAGCATACGACACTGCGGGGCGAAGCTTTGAGCTTTATACGATACCCAGTCGAGCTCGACCGGGAGGATGTGACACGGTCATCGCTCTTCATTTATTTACCTGTGGGTTCTTTTTTTTTTTTTTGGTCCCTCTCCCAGTCTGTGTGCGCTTGACACCCAATATCTAGACCTATTGCTTTCATCTCCCCAAGTATTGGTCTTCACTTATCTCACTCTCTTCATCTAACTTTAATCAAGTAAATGGATGCATTTAAGTGTTGCTAATTTCACTTTGGTAATTGCTTGTGTTTAATTAGGTTTGATCAAAAGAGCATTTTAAGTAATTTGAAGTTACCGGTGCAAAGTTCGCCAAAGTCAGAGCACATCTATAAAAACCTTGACATGAAAAACAGCCTTAAGTCTGGCGTATTGCATTTCATTGCAGGCAGTCGGAGCAGTTTTGGAGGCCGAACGCTCAAACGAGGTGTCACAGTTTTGTCTTATCAAACTAAATATTGCTATTTTCACTGGATGCTAAATATTAAGATGGAAATGTGCGCTGCCGTTCTGATACTTAACTATTCGAGGAGTGCGTGCTTCTCTCCTTTCATGTTTGACTTTGCCTCACGGTGCAGAAATCGCACCAGATGTCTGTGTACGGCTACTTTATATCCAGCTCTGAACAGCAGATCCCTCTTTTCCTCTCTGCTCACACACAGACCTGATGGCCTTAGCATCTGGCCTCATGGCTGAATCTCTCTACATCTCCCTCAGACGCCCCCCCCCCCAGCACGTAAAAGACCTGAATGACGTCGCCGAGGCCCCGTACAATTTTACTTAAGCCATTACAGTTCCTGGGAGCGTATTGGTGGGGGCTCAGTTCCACATGAGAGGACTTCCTCCCTCACCAGGCAGTGTTTAAAGAAGAGCAACAGGTGGCTGCTGGCGGAGGGAACCTGAGGCTAAGTGGATGTCAGAGTGGGATTGTGGCTGAATCACGGCTATTTATTTGACCCTCCTCACATCTGCACTCTCCCCCTCTGAGAGAGGAAGAGATGGGAGGGGAGGACGAGCAGAGGGGGCGTTTTGTTCTGCTCCTCTCCGCAAGTTAATGTGAAGCTGGGGGAGGTGAGTTTGGGGGGGGGGTTAGGGGAAATTGTACATGGTATTAATTACAGCTCTGTGTTCACATGGCTGCTCCCGCAAAGTGTTTATGCATGGAAGTAACATCATGTGCGCACAACATGAAGACAGTGTGTGTGTGTGTGTGGGGGGGCTGTAGGTGTTTTTCCACGTGGCGAGTGAACATTGTCAATTCACCAAGGTTCACATCGAGCCCTTTCAAGCGCAGACGGATGAGCGTGAGTCCAGTTTTCGATTAGGAGCAGGGCAGGAGTCAGGAGATTAGTTTCCTTCCATTTCAGAGAGCTTACGTGGAAACAGCATTAAAAACATTAAAATTTGAATTCTTTAATTTACAATTCTACAATCTTTTTCTTTAAAATATAAATAATATAAATGATAAAACATAATTTGGAGACTATCAACTTAAAGCTTCTGCTTCTGTTGCCCTTCCGCCTTTTGTTTAATAATCTGTTTCATTCGAAAAGTTTATAAAGGAAGCAACGTCATCCTTTTTTATTTTTGCTGTTGCATCTGCAAGCTGCACTCTTACACCATGTTGTGAGCTAACAGCCAAACCAGAGTCTGTTTAAACAGCAGCCGTGTGGAGGGTTGTTGGCAGCGGAGGGAGAACAGTGGCCCGGTCTGGGAAGGATCCCTGCGTGTCTTTCCTGTAGGCCTCAGTGTTTCCATGCTGTTATCAACCCAACTGATAATGCGAAGCTCCGGGCTCCTTTTCTCAGGAGCCACAGCACATTCTGATGCCGTGACACAGACCTCCACCACAGAGCCCCCTCTGTCTGAAGCCAAGCTGCCAGGCCTGGGCCCACAGCTGGTGCGCATATTGGTGAGGGATCCTGCCAGCCTGCCTGCTCACTCTGATAGGCGAGCACGTGAATGTAGGTGCGGCAGGTTTGCGAGAAATCAGACAAAATGTGCAACCAGGAAGGGACACCAGCGCTGATGTGGTAGCAACTAAAAGTGCAATCAATTGTGACCTCCTGTTGTTGAAAAGCGCCCCCCCCCCCAAATATTCCTTTAGTTTTTTAATGTTTATCTTATACTATAATTTACTGAGGAGAAGAAACTGGGAATCAACTGGCAAAAACTTTCACTGCTGGTTATTTAATAAACAGGAAAAGTGTGAATTTTCCTGTTTATTAAATAACACAACACATCTTGGACCAGTCAGACTGTCTGTTTGTTTGTTTCAGATTTCCTTGTATAGAGATATGTCACGTATCACAGCACATTGTAGGTTTATGCCCACTATTAATATCCGACTACTTACAGCGTGCAGTCTGGGCTGAAGGCCAAACGGTAACATACTTTATATGAGTTTTTGTTCTCTCACATAATAACTGAGGAAACTCCTGATATCAGAAAATGCATCATTTCACATTTAAGTTGTATTGATTACAGTTTATAAATGATCTAGTAGGACTATTTCATTGTTTCACCCCCCCCCCCCCCCTTTCTAACTAAGTGGGAGGTATGTCCCACACTGAGGCTCAGTAAAGTTTATTAAACACATCAGCTGGTTTGCAGCAGACCATTACTGAAATGCTATATTCCAGCAAAGAGAGATCAACAAATGGGCCTGGGAAATAACAAGCGAGAGGACTTTGGTCTTTTAAACCAGAGAGCTTTATGCAAAACTTTGAAGGAGGAATTTATTAAATCTCTTACAACAACTGAAGAAGTGTGTGTGGGGGCGGGGGGGGGGGGGGGGGGCTCTATATTTAACTTTGCCAGAGCATTTCGGCTGTGGTTTCCAGCTTGGCTCTGAGAGCAGTCTGGTGGATGCGAGGCAAACTTCTGGAGTCCCCGTTTCCTAAAATGAAACAGCTGCGGAGTGTGACACTGTGAGGGCGGTGGGGCTTAAAGGGAGGAGGAGTTTTCATGAATGAAGTCAGTCAGTCTGTGGTGGTGGTGGTGGTGGGGGGGGGGGGGATCAGAGAGGAAGCTACAGTAGCTCGGGGCTGAACTCTACTACGTAGGTGTGTCATTAAAAGCGTTTGAGGGGCGGACAGAGTCTGGGTGTGCGCTCAGACACGGGTCATATAAGTTCAGTTTGATTCATAGCGCAAGAAGGGAAACGGTGTTGTTGTTGACACTGGCTCGGGGTGCACAGCAGCCCACTGTGTAATTTGTAGTGTAGTTTGCACAGATCTGCCCCGGGGGAGCCATGAGAGGCTGCCCCCCCCCCCCCCAAACCCCTGACCCACCGCCGGAGCCGTGCGAATCCCAGCCCTGCCCGGCTGACGGAGACAAAACAGAACACCACTTGGACCGCTCAAAGGTACATAAAAAGTCCAAAACGCTGAAATTAAATTTCTCTCTCTTTGACTGCAGATGAACCTCCAAAGCTATCTAGCAGCCCTCCTGCGCTCCGTGCCAGAACAATATCTGTATAATTAATAACCACAGGCAGAGAGAGTCAAAGCGGAGCCATGTGGATGACAGTATGGAGCGCGCAAAAACGCACGCACGTTGTTTGGATTGGTGAGACCCCCCCCCCCCAAAAAAAATAAAATAAAATAAAATAAAAAAAATGCACTATAAAATAGTTTCTGCTGAATCTGTGGAAAAAAAAATGTACCTGTCCAATCAGCACTGTAAAGCTGGGCGGGGACGGCCTCCAGCTGGTGTTGTGAGTATGACTCACAAAACCAACACAATCTGGCCGTCGTCCAAATACACTTATTGTGTGTTATTCCATATATCCCAGACCTTCCTCGCAGGCAAAAAAAAAAAAAAGAAAGTTCAAGAATTTGGTGGAAATGAAACGTTCACAGGATGTGAAAGCTGCATCACACACACACACACACACACAACCGAACGAAATCATTATATTTTAACACCGATTTTTCAACCGAGCATGTTGGCCAAGCTTCTTCTTCTTCTTCTTCTTCTTCTTCTTCTTCTTCTTCTTCTTTTTGCACCTTCTGCTTCCTGTAAATACTCAGCTTTCTCTGGTTACATCTGCATCACATATGCTAACGGTGTCTTACAGTGGCGTGAGTGCATAGCTTACATTTTTAAGACGGGTGATCTCAGTGGTATTTTAAGCCATTATTTTTATTAAACCCAACATTCCTTGCACCCTGCTTGATTCCCCCCCCCCCCGCCCTTTTTTTTTTCCTGCCTTAATTTCAGCATTTTTAAAGCGTCTTGTTTTTGAACTCCCTTTTTTTTTCTTGCTGTTTTTAATTATTTTGATACATAAAAAATAATAACAAAGCTTAAATTATACCTTTCCTTTGCGCTGAGCTACATATGAACTTTCCCACCCAGGCCTTGTTTCTGTGTTGTTGGTGTGTGTGGCTTGCTCTCTCTCTCTCTCTCTCTCTCTCATCCCCCTACCTCCTTGAGGTCTCCTGATCAATATGGTGAACCAATGGTCATCATCGCTCATTGCAAGCCGACGCACACAAGGGCACGAGCACGTACGTGCGCGCCCTCTCGCAGACATACAAACAGACCCAGGCCCTTTAAAAACCTCTGCATCTCCCAGTGTAAGCAAGAGGACAGAACCCAGAGAGCAACGTAATCCATCTGGCTTTGATTAATGGATTTAACATCCATTTTCAGACCCATACAATGGCCCTGTATGAATTTTTATCAGCGTACAGTGACAAATAGCAGTTCTGTTCTCTGCTAAGAGCCCTCATTGTTCCTCTGACGAAGAGTCATGCAGATGTCACCGCCTTGACCAGGCTGCCCAGAGTGGCTTGTTTAGAAAATATAAATGTAACGGCCTGTGGTCTGACATCATTGTCTCAGCAATATAGATGCCCATTTTGTCAGCGGATAATCAGTATAAATGTATGACTTGATACTATTTTTCCAGAGAATAACGTCCACCCTATGTGTGTGTGTGTGTGTGTGTGTGTGAAGGGGGGGTAGGTGGTGTAATTACACACGTGCTTTTTTTGTTGTGGGTCCAGAGTTGAGTTGAGCCTTATTAAATAAAACGTCAGCGTTTTTATCTATAAGTAAGAGATCCAAAGAATATATGTTGGCCTGAGTGATTCCAGTTTAAATGCACACAAAGTACAGCCAACCAGAAGAGTCCGGAGTGGGTGCATGTGCGCATTTGGTTGGCGTCCTCTCAGCATTCATTTGGAAAGTCGCGTGGCTACGCATGGCACTGTCGTCGCTGGTAGCGTTGACTGTAATATCAGTAGGCAACGAAGCCCTGATCAAGATGGCATGATTAGCTCCTGCATCCTGATGCCTCGGTGCTGAATAATGCAGCTTTTTCCTCTGAGGCCCTGCATCCTTCGGGCCCTGTCATTGAAGATGCCCTCACATCTCATCTCTCCCTGACACATGGAAATGTTCTCCAAATAAGAGATTACATCACCCTGAGAGGCTCAGTGATGAGGTTTTTACAACGGTAAACGGCCCGGCCTAAGTGGCGTGCGTCTCCCTCCGAGTATGTCTCCTGACTGTCCTCCTAATGACTCGGAGAATATGCATGCCGCTCCATTTATGGGCAGTAAAAACAGTCATCCAGCCGCATGCTAACAGACTGTGAAGAGCGCCATAAAAACTGTCTCCGTCATATTCACTTACAGCGCGCTGCGGACTAGCAGTTCAACTGGCTGTCATAACATCCAGGAGGGCCGTCGGTGAGCGCCGCGGCGTGCCCCTCTGCCCATCATGAGCAGCCAAACATGAAGTAAAACAGCAGGCGTGCCCTCCCCTGCTACAACGGGGGTGACATGAACTAGCAGCCCCGCGCATAGGAAGTGACATAAACAAGCAGGCCCCAGAGAGGAGGGCCATCAGCGGCGATGATGAGCGACTCTCTGGATGCTCCTTGACATGTGAGGCAGTGGCAGTGAAGGGCAGCCGAGGAGGCAGGATATAAGGGTGGAAGGGGGGTGGAAGGGGGCATGCGGGTGGAGTGTGCGCGCGACTGCATTATCCGGCTGATTTAGTTATGACAGCTGGTGCCCAAGAGGAACGTAGCAGTGGGGGGAATAGGATCACCCAGGCTGCAGACAAATGATGATGAAGAGATCACTTTAAAGAACAATCTCCATAATATTTCATGCTCACTCGGCAGCTCCCAGGCAGCCCGGGCTGCAAGGCTAACTGCTCTATCAATTGATTTGATTCACTGCCGGAGCTAGTCCTCGCACATAGTATTTCAAATAAATGACACAGCAGATAGGAATGATATCTACATCAATATTAACCCTGAAAAGAACTAATGGATGCCGACTGCAATTTGCACTATATCCTGAGTAATGCATGTGAAGGCCGAAGGCAGGTGATGGAAGAGTTATAACTCAGGCTTTTCCTGTCTCCCCCCGAGGCACAAGAGGATACAATTTGACCTACACCCACCCCACCCAACACAAATATACAGGCTACATCTTTCCTCCTCCCTAGGCAACCATTTGTTTTTTGTATTTATAAAGCGCATTATGGCAGACTAGGCTAAACTAAACCATCTCTCAGGGTTGTGGAACACAAAAGCAGTTTATCAGATAAATCACCCTTGACCAGTTAGCTATTAGAGCAGGCAGGAAGTGGAGTCCAGGCACGTATGGCGCTTATAATGATAGCATAGTTGCCTTTTATTAATGCGTGGACATGATGCATTCTCCTGTGTTGCAGTGGTTTAACATGGCTCAGCACTCTTTAACCTGATCCCACTTACTAACCTGCTGTATTATGAATTCAGATCAGGCACGAGGACAGATATACTGATCGCTCCTGATAAAAAGTGGCTTTCCATACAGAGGCCACGACTTTTACGCCGAAACTAGGATGCATATGTTATTACAGCACATTTAAATACCCGTTCAGTCACCTGCTCCTTTACGATAATTAAGTGTACTGAAAACGCTCGTACACACATTGAATTTTTTCTTTGGTCGGGTCGGGTGTTGGATTCATCGCTCTGAGATGCCTTTAGGTGGCAACACTTGTGTAAAGGTGATGCCTGAACATTCATTAGCCTGGATGATGTTCGCTGAGTAGCTACTGATCACTCCTGTCCCTGATATCTGACCCATGGCCCAGTAAGAAGAGACCTGAACCACAGACACACAAAGACACACACACACACAACAGCACACAAATAGTGGGAGGTTTGTGGCATGCCAATAAGGCGGTGATTAATCACAGAGCTGATGAGAGTGTGTAGGATTTCCATCAGAATCTCAAAACAATATGAGCATCTCTGATTGCTCAGGTCAGCAAGTGGTGTATGTTGGGGGGTTGGGGGGGGGGGGTAGGTGGAGGGCCGGGTTTTAGCCCAGACCCCCACTAGTGAGCTCTCTGCTAATGAGTCCACTGGAGACCCACCCAATACCTTTGATTGTGATGCCATGGAAGAGAGAGGGGCAGTGCAATCTTTAGCTGGATTAAGTATCTCTTAAGGAGATCTACTTTCAGCCACAATGTTATCAACCCTTGAGTGTGTATTAATTAGGCCTGTTGCAAAGGCGAAGTGGGCGAATTCGCAGTATTCCCTTTACTCTCCTGTAGACTCACATGCACACACAAGTGAACGTACAGAGCAAAAAAAATAATGCATCTAATAGACTCTTGCAGAAATCCACTCCCACACTAACACGAGCTTTCTTTTCTGTGTAACAGAAGGAGAAAAGGAATACATGTCTGAAGTGAAGTACCAGTATGCTGCATGCTTTAATTTGACACCCCATTACATCCCCATCTACATGTTACATCCACACATCTGTATGCATGTGTAGGTATAGTATACATCATCCTGTTCTCATTAGCAGGGCTTTTGATATGAAGTGATGCATTATCTACGCACCCGGCATCAGTTGATTGACTGTTGGCCGGTAATGCTGTTTAGCCCCACTTAGGGCAACCTGGCTTTGATCTAAGTACATATTTCCTGGTGGAGGGGGTTGTTATAATTTTAAACATTCACTTACTCATCATATGGAGCTCTGACATTGCTGCGGTTCACTTGCTTTTTTTTTTTTTTTTTTTTATCTCTTACATGTGTTTCCTGGACGTGAAATCCACTATTTTCCTCTTCCCTGCAAGTCATCAGGAAAACTTCTGTTAACTGGCCCGCAGGTTTATTGTTTACCTTTTTATTCTGTACGGCTAAAACCTTTAAGCATATGGTGGCATAGGGTTCTGCACAAATCATTGATATTCAATCCCTTTGCCCCCCTCCTCCTACTCCTCCTCCTCCTCCTCCTGCCTGCCCTCAACTCCATCATAACCCGGATGTTTAAGAAGCATGTCCAACTGGTATGTTTTGACTTGGTTTAAGTGGTGTTTAATGACAATGGACTGGCTGGTCTGTTCCGGAGCTGTGTTAAGAGTTTCTAATCAAACGTTCTGCTCCATCAATAATGCAGCGCCTTGGATACCACGGAGGATTTAATTGTGGGTGTAGGGCTGATAGGGAGAGCCACGGCTAGGGGTGTCTCGTTGCACTCTTTAATTAGAGACCCCCGTCATGTCAAGAGCGGGAGCCCTGGGTGTTTACTATGCAGCAACGTGCCCGGCACTACTTTGGCAAGAGCCCCACTGTAACTCTGCCATCAGCGACGGCTCACAGCTGGAGGAAAGTGTGAGGTAGGCAGGGAGAGCGGGACAGCAAGAGAGGACATGGAGGTACGAGAGGAGAAGAGGGAGGGACAAAGAGAAAGCATGCAAATAAAAAAATGATTTACTCACTTACTCTATAAGAATTTTGATAAACCTCTGGCAGCAACTAAAATCTTTATTTAGCTGAAACTACAGTCAAAAATGAAAGTATTTTACAAAAGTAACAGCAAAGGATTCTCCAGCAGGGTCACTGGTTGATTAATTATTTACTTCTGAGGCGATGGAGTAACTGAGTCTATTCTGCAATACAGCAGTTGTAGCAGAACCTTATTCCAAACCAGGTCATTATTCAGTGACACACAGAGAGTGAAAAATGGTACAAAGGACCCACAAAACATTCACAGAGCCTTCTACTAGCGGATAAACTGAGAAACTACAAATGTGCGAAAATGAAAGAGTGGCTTCCTCCAACTTTGTGTTCGCTCTTTTATCTCATCTTAACGCCACAAATGACAAATTTGAGGTGAGAGTAAACCATTAAAATGAAAACATTTAGATATCTCTCCCTCTGAGGGTGTCAGGCCCAGATGTGCATTTCTTCGACCCCCCCTTTGTGTCTGTCATGGTTATTAGAGCAATTATTGATGACAGACCAACAATCCACTTCTAGAGTCTCAGCTTCGTGTTTTTATGAAATCAATATGCCCCCCTTTGGCCCTTATCTGCCATCCAAAAGAAAAATGACAGAACAAATTTGGAGTATGACGGATGATGGTGCCTTTATGTCGCTCATGTAATGGAGCTGATGATAAGGAGTTTGGTGGGCTTCCAATTAGAAAGCTGTCTCCTCTTATACTGACAAGGATCAGCGTATTGTTGATTGTCGATTGAACTTGCAATCTGAATACTGAAAAAAAGTGACTGAAAAATTGGCAGGAAAATTGAGATCAAGGTGGGTGACGTGTTGGTTACCTGGTCATGTCCTGCACTGGACTATGGCCTGGCTGTAGCTGAAGAGAAACGTGAAGCAGCAGATTATGAAATGTTAGAAAGGTGACTCAAATCTACTCTCGCGTTCGGCCCGTTGGCTTTTAGACACCGCGATCCATCTTAATGTTTGCTGGTAGTGAAGTGGTGGAGATGGAGACCTGCAGGAGAAGATATCATTCAGTGTCTAATCATTCTATCAAGCCACAACGTGCCTTGTGTTTGCGGGGTGTCAGAGGTGGAGGGAGACCCCGGCCAAACGTCAGGTGTCACACTCGGCGCCAATGAATGGACAATGGCCATCCATCAATCTTCCATGCCAGCTTGTCTCGCGGCCTGAAACCAACTACAATGTCCATCTCAAAGCAATTTGATCCCTTCAGCTGACTCATTCATCAGCCTGACCTCATTTGCAATCCAGACTTGGTTTTTCCTGAAGAGAGGAGAGTTTGGCTCCGACAGAGTGCACGGCTGCGAAATATTGAATTTGAGGGAACCAATGACCGGTAGTCCAAAAAATATTGCTCGGAGCGCACTAGGTGAGCGATTGCCTTTATCCCCCCGTACCTCGGTGGCTCGTTTCGTTGGTTGATGGATTGTTTATCAGCCGGCTCAAGCAGACATGTATCTGAGTAGCTGGAGGGAAGTTTAGAGGGGTTTTATGCGGCAGCGCTGTAGCACAGCCGTGTACTTCCCCTTCAGCTAGCTGACCTCTTCGGGTCATCGGGACTTAAGTAAGAGTGAAAGTCGCTTTAAATGGAGCGAGGCTCCCAGGGACCCAGCCTTGGCTGAGCAGCTGCTGCTGGCCGACGACTATTACTTTTCCAGGGGCTGACTTTGATGTTTTAACAATCCATACATATTGATTCAGACTGATAATAAACAATTTGATTAGCCTCTTTCTATAGGCTGTCATTTCAATCACTTTCAGAGCTCCGATGGAGTGGAAGTGTGCGGCCGCGGAGGGAGGGAGGGATGAGAGAAGGGCAACAGAGATGGAGAGACGGAGAGAGAGGCCAAAGCTTTAGAGGGAGGGTGGAGGGCTACAGCCCCCTCCTCAGACAGAAAAAGGAATCCAGCCCTGATTAGGCCTCTGCCTTTGGTGAATTGGACAAGACAGCTGAGCTGCCAGGTTATTAACTCCCTCAGAAAATTCTCAGCCCTCTCTCAGGCCGGCCTGAATACTGCGATCTGGATCGATAAGCAATCTCCGGTGTGTACCAAATGCCTGCTGGATTCATTTGTCTCCCAGCACCCTCTCCCTCCACTGGACAATACACCTGCACAGCCGAGCTCCCCCCACTCACTGTCTCTCCAGCTCCCTCCTTTCCCCGATGCCGTGCTCCCTCTTTTCTTCTCCACCCTCCATCCTCCCTCACCTCTCTCACGTTCACTCACTGGAGTCTCTGTCACTTTTTAAATAATGACCCTGGGGCTGAAGGAACAACTGCCTACCTCTATTTCATCACGCCGAGTCCCTCTCCTGCAGGCCTGGGCGACCAAGCTGTCTACGGGAGGGAGCGAGACATAGAGGCTGTGTGAGAGGGAGAGAGAGGAACAGCAGAGGGGCGTTTGCCCACGGCGATGGGGAAGGTGGGGGCTGCAGCAGCATCATGACTGACAGAAGCACAGATGTCACCATCAGAGCTCAATCTAAGCATATAAATGACCGGCCCGTGTCAACTTTCTAGTAAACATGAAAACACGTAAAGCAGCAGTTTCTACGGTTGATATACCGAGCGATGCTGCGCATTACGGATCAACCATATTTCCTGCGCACATTTCTTATTGAACTGTTTTGTGTTGTCAGCGTGGGGGGGGGTTATGTTGCTCCTCTGAGAAAACTCGCTGCACCACACTGAGAGCTCCAAACCGTCTACTTTAATGTGCCGAGTCTTCAGCCACCAGCCAGCGTTATTTGTTGTCCATTTCTGGTTCTCAGAGAAGAGCAGGCTCGTACGCGGCGCTCCCTCACACTCAAAGCAAGCCTGTCTTTGTGAAGGAGAAGTAAAGATGGATTTACATAGTGAGTGTGTTTGCTGATTTGGCAGGGCTTCAGCTGATAACTTTTAGTGATTCGCTGCAGCATTGATCTCCCAGATGGATTTATTGACGAGGATGGACGGCTGAATGTGGGGGTGGAGTTGGTGGGAGAGGAGTCGGAGTGTGGGGGGGGGTTTGTTGGTGAGGTGATATGAGGAAAAAACAGTGGATAGTCACTCAGGCGAGGTGCAGAGTGGATGAGCTTTATGTTACCTGCCTTTACTTGTTTGGGGAGTTATTCCCCCAAAGGAGTTAAAAACCATGCAGTTCCTGCATTGCTTATTTCTGTGGTTTGTCTTCTCTCTTGTCTTCCTATTGTCTCTGTGTGGCTGCAGAGTTGTGACCCCAGAGGGAATTGTCTGTCAGCATACAATGAAGGCGAGGCCTGCAGCCGAGGACTCCCATTTCTCAGGGTTAATTGTCAGAGACAATACGCGCCACTGAAAACACAGTCTATGAAGGATAAACCTGGCGGATGTTTAGATTTTCTTATCTCGGTAATCGCTCATGGAGCAAAATCAGGCTGGAGCTGCAAAGATGCTTATAAGCTGGGGGGGGGGGGCAAAAAAACGGTGAAGGAAATGCAGTTATTAAAAGGAGCTCTGTAAATATTTGAGAGGACTTAAATGAAGCGAACAGCAAAACACTCAACAGACGGACAGGGTGCTGTTCTTAGGCAGGGATGTGAGACAGACCAAACAGGAAGTCCCTAAAAAATGTATGATGGAGTTTTTAATCAGTCAAAGATGGCTTACTCATCAGGGGTTGATTGCAATGGAACAGTTTTAGTTCATAATGTTTTTTCCTCTGCAAGATCACAGGCTGTGATATCATCAAAGAAAAAATTGTAATAATGCGTCCTTCTGATAACATGATACGGAAAACACATCTTTTGATTGCTGTAATTGCAGTCCTGCATAATGACGGCATTAACCCCACCGCAGGATGAGTCTGATTTGACCTAATAATGTTGCTGCCTTAAAAACACTGAACCTCACTCATTTGAACTGTGCCTTCACAGTTCCCACTCTGCGCCTTCGTCAACTGCTTTAAAGCATTTAATCTCCTCTGTAACTGTCCCAGCAAGCACTTTTTCACTGGGCTTTCCTTTTTTCCTTCTTTTCCTTTGAAGGTCATTCCTAACATGGAATCTATAAAATTGTCAATGAAGAAAGTTATTTGAATTCTTAGATTTTAATGGCTGAGCTTAAAAATTCCCATTTCAGACCTGCAGTTTGAAATGATCCCACAGTGTGTATGTCAGCAGAGGAAATTACTGAGTCGAACTGCTCTCACGCTACTTCTGTCTCTCCCTCTTTCTCCTCTTCACATGCAGCATGCACAGCTCACAGCCTTTCTCTAAAATTTATTTTACATATGGAGGAATCTCCAACTTTGATGCTCCCATTTTTTAATGACACTACTTACAACGCTAGATTTATATTTGAAAACTGCATTAGAAGGAGGCAGCTGGGTTACTGCAAACGTTAAATGGTTAATGTCATTAAAGAGAGGTATTTGTCTAGTAATTTGTTTCTGACAAATTATCTGTAAAAGTAAATACAAACTCATGGCGGTTTGGTAGTTTTGAGATAGGTAGCAAATGCTCGCACATAAACGCACAAAACTAAGATGCCAAACGACAGCCTGTTGTTATTATGAGCATCTTAGCATGTGGATGTTAGCATTAAGCTGAACGCTGCTGTCATTTTCTTTTAGCACTGCGTCGATCCAGGAGCATTACCGGAGACACCTAAATCTTTAACAGAGAATACAGAAATAAGTCAAATAAAAAATATATATGCACAGTATTTGTTCAAAGGTCTTCAGGTGTTGAGAGTCTCGCTACATGTCTCTACCACAGCTTTATAAAACCTCCGCCTCCGTCTCTGCCCTCCCTTCCCTGACAGTGACGGTAATGTGTGGGGTAGGTGAGCCAGCCTCAGGGCTCTGTACATCCACGTCCACCTCAATATAAATCAGACTTGTCATCAGAGACTCATATCACACGCTCTGATCCCGTGTCCCCTCCACAAATGTGCAGATTCCTGCTTGTCGTTCAATCCCGTACGAGACGCCGGTGGCCAGTGCATTAACCTGTCCCGCCTCGCTGGCAGTGTCCCCCTTTCTGCGTCGCTTTGTTTTCTCCCTCCCAGACCTGTAGGTGCTCCCGAGCGGTGACGTTAAACAGATGTGACTGCATTAGATTCAGCCCCAGACAGCAGCACGCCTCCGCTGCCCTGAATGCATTCTATAATTATCCGCCACACCTTGTATGAGGAAGTCAGCTCATGTCAAAAGTGCAAGTGAAAGCCGAGGTCACCGTCAGGAAAACGACCCCGGTAATGACAAAAGGCCAAAGGAGCTGCAGAGGAGTAGAATAAGATTTAAACAGCGTTGTTGGCTTACTGGCCGTAATTCCCGCCACTGAACGTCCTGCTGGGGCGGCATGAAGGTATGACATCATCCGTGAGACACTAACACAGTTTATAGGTTCTTCAAAGTCGTTAGGGTTCATCCTCTGGGGAACGTGAATTTTCAAATTATTGAGATATTTACAGTGTGGTGAACTTATCAAGAACAGACCAAAAGTGCTTTCCCTAGAGCCGTCTCTTATCTTATAATGATGATATATATGTATTACGTTACATAACTTACAGCCACGAGTGCGGGAGATTTAGTAAAAACTCAGACCCAGTGCTCTCTAGGCAGTCTCACTTTTACATGCATCGACTTGAATACAGTTAATTTCAAACTAAAGACTCACTGCATTAAATAAATCCCAGTCTTTGTGTGGGAGATAAGTGCTCCGTATATAAACATCATCTAGAATTAGAATTCATTTGATGCCTCAGAGATTATTTGACGGCGGAGGAGCAGCTGCCTTGGCCTGGATTCATCCAGCCACTCTGATTGTGGCAACTGATTGATTTTTAAGTTTAGAAGAGGCAATCAGTAAATACCACCCAATCAGGGGGCCAAGAACATAAAAAAGATTAGACAATTTGAGGTAATCAATGAAAATATTCTCTGATTTGTGGCAGTTCAATGACGGCCATAAATCAGGCATCATAGCGCACGAGTTAGTTCGCCATAAAACAAAAGGCCGGCGACAGGCAAACTATAAGAGATGAATTAAAGGTCTGAGGGAGGAAGTGCCGACTGGCGTGATAATGAGACAGAATTACAGGCCACAGATTCCGGCCTGCTTCCCTTGCAGAAGCTGTCAACAACTAATGGGCTGCCGCGAGTGGAGCTATCTGTCATCCTGCTTCCTGTCCACATATTTACTCAGATATTTATAGTCTTGATGCAATATCATCATTTTTAATGTTAAACAGCAAACACATACTCCTTCAGGGAACAGGATATAGATACAGACAGGATATTGCCGTTGGTAAGTCATAATTAACTTACATTCAAGGAGCCGGTCATAAATTCTTGAACTCTGCCTTGATAAATAAAATGATACTGAGTCACTTTTAATGTTACTTCCAGCAAGATGGGAGTTTTTTTGTTTTGTTTTGTTTTGTTTTTGTTTTTCATTATGATCACAACAACAATTGAGATGGCGGAACCTCGTGCATCGAAGGTTCCTCACAAAACCAACAGGTCACGCTGTGACCGCCCATTAACGTGACTGTAAGGACAACGCAGACTCCCATCCTGCTTCATCGTCTTGTTAAGACCTCGTTGTTTTCACACTGGATGTTCCCACTTAGGACGGCGGAGCTCCGTGCTGTCTTGGCGAGGAGTCGCAGCAAACAGCGCTCAGCCTTAATGGACTGACTAGACGGATGATCCTGACAGCGACCTGTGCAAATGCTTTTGATTCTATCATCCACCGCGGGGTCGGGCCGCTTTATCAGAAGAATTACCTAAAGTGCCTCTTATTTCATCATCCAGAATGTCAACACAATGGCATTTTTTAAAGTTATATTCCCCCCCAACCATACATTGCATCATACATCACACATCAAGCCGTGAAGCCTCGCTGTTGGGAGCCCGGGCCAGGTGTCATTAACCTGCACTGCAGTTTGAGAGTAAGGTCACACACATCTGCATCTGCAAACTTAAAATTCTGGCTCTCCTGGACAGTTATAAATGATCAGAGAATATATTCTTCATGTCGGTATCATCATGCACGGACTTCCTCAAGATTCCTTTTCCTGAAGTGGAGTTACCTTTGATATCTCAATTCTTTATTATGTGGAATCTGTTTCCTCTTTAAGAGTTCGCTCTTCCTTCGGAGGATAAAGTGAAAGACGGGATAATAATATACCTCCTTGGAATGACTCTGCTTCTACGGAGACAACCAGGTGTGAGCTGTATGCTAAAGGATGTAGCTACATATCTCACCTCCACAGAAGTGAAGGTTCAGCCATGATATTGAGTTGTAGGTGAGCTACAATTCACAATTAACTGTAGTTATGCTCACAAAAGGCAGGAAAATAGACTTTCTGCATGAGGCCACACCTCGGCCACAGGTCTCTGTGTAGACCTGATGAAGACCTGATGATCGTTTCTTCATCCGGACCACGTAGCTGCATGGCCATACCAAATGGAAGCTTAGTAGTGACTCAGCGTCTATCTATCACATGCAGACTCTTAGAGAACACACATGAACACCAGAGCTGATGATGACATTTTCATCACATGGGCTCCAGCAAATACTTGTGTCGTTGCAGACGTGGAAAGTATAACGACCGGCACGACCAGAAATTACAGTGACTCCCTTCCACATGGAGACATAGAGGACTTTTCCTTATTTTTGTAGCCACGGTATGAGGGAGAGGAGGGATGGACTCAAACATGGCCTGCTGCCTTTCGGACTAAGACTTTATGGCGTGTGCTCTACCAGACGAGCCATCGTGTCATAAAAAAATTCAATCCCTTTAAAGACTTTAATGGTTTAGTTTTACTCAGATTTACATTTTTCGCATCACTTCTAGGACGTAGTTTATAAATCAAATGACGTGTACAAAAAATACGGCCACTAAGATCCTCCTCACAGCGCGCACACACACACACACGCTTTGAAGTACTCCGGTGTGATGTCTCTTTTAGTGTTTGGAGCAAAACTGTGTGTGTTTATCTGCCGTAAACTGCAAATGTTTGGATTAGTTTTATTCCTTTGCCGTAGAGTTGATCCGCATGAATCATGCTCATTGCTTAAAAAGTCGGACCTGATGTCTGATTAACTAAAACACATGGAAACACTCGCACATCAACAACAAAATCGCTCTGACATCTATTCTGACAACACAGAGGAATATTATGTAGAGAAAGCAAGGCCCCGTATATCGTACAGATGGATAATGAAAGACAACACCATGACATGTGTGTTAATCATGTGCTGGTACAGTACTGACTCCTCTGACTTTGCTTACCCTTGGAAAGCTTTCTGCGCCCTATGATCCAACATCTGAAGAGCTGATAAAAACCCTTCAGTTGCCTCAAAGCAGCTGCGAGGCTTAACATTGTCAAAAAGGGGTTTTTATTTCCCTACCGTTTCGACCTCCTGTGTATATTTTATTGAGCTGTTCTCATCCCACAGCGGTGCGCGGCAGCCATAAGCTCCCGAAAATGTATTTCAAAGCTCATTAACACGGGACATGCATGCTTGGAACATGTAGCATCTTTTTCAGAGACACTTGTGAAAGAAGGCCATTGAGAGGAGCTCAGAAATCGTTGTTTTTGATATTCAGCGGGCTTTTCATCTTTTTCTGCTGCAACACCACATGAGAGGATTAGGGAAGTTAATGAATTATCCTCACAGGGGCCGAGACAGTGTGTGCAAGCTGCACTATCCCACGTCTCATAACATGGAGCTGTTTGAGATTTATTGAACTGAGGACTGAATTTTCCCACACTGATCTGACCCAGTTCAAGATTACACCCCGTCCCCTTTTTTGTGCAATCAAGATGACAATGTGAAAGTCTTCTTAATCTTTGTGAGTCAGAAATATCATTAAACTTTACCTAAAGTAAAAGTTTACTGCGTAGCGTTCACACTGACCTAGAGTAGCCATCTATAGCAGTTCTTATGTGTGTGTCTGTGCGTGTTACTGTGTGTGTATCAGCGGATCCCCCTGGGCGGCTAATGCTGCTGAACTTTGGCTAAGTGAAAACAGTCCACAAAAGTGAAGTATCGCTTTAAGATGTCACCTCTCGCCACCGGCGTCTGTTTGCTCAACCCCCAGAGACGGCTCAGTATCAAATGCACCAGCACAAATGATAATAACACAGCAAGACCTTTCTATTTTTCCAAATTAGGTTGAGCCTCAGATCAGCACCCTCGAGGCCGCCGCGCAGCCTTTAATTCTTTCCCCGAAGATTTTTCTCTTCAGTTTTCTATCATATAAAGCAAATATCAAAAATGTGATTTGAATCCTGGAAATTTTAAAGCTGAAGGGCACCATGAAGGAGGAAGGAGTGTCGCACAGGCCGGGGCGACGAAGCGGCCGCCTTCACAGGCATCGATTGAGTCTGTTTAGCTCGCTGTCAGCTGGTGAGAAACGCCAGGCGAACCCTGGAGAGCCTGTGCCCGGAGTCAGCGAGCAGCAGACCAAACTGCCCCCGGGGTTAATTGAAGTCCCTCGAGTGACTCCAATGCCCCCCCCCCCCCCCCCCCCACCTCTTCTTTCATGGGTCAACCCATAAAATGTTGTATTTCTGAACAGCAACGGGAAAAATGTATCCTCTCATGGGCCTTTTTTTCCCCCTTCATTCTTCCTGTCCTTGAGAGCGGGACTCGGATGTTGCCGGGCTTACAAACACTTCACATCCTCGACTTGAATTACAAAAGAAACATCTCCAACGGGCTTAGTCTGATAGTAATTTGACCGCTTCGTGTTTCCTGCGGTTGGTATGCTATAACCACAAGTATCTTTTCTTGGCAATAATTGGACGGCGCTCACTTAAAGGTTAAAGCAGTAGCTTGAGAAAAAAAAAGAAGAATTTCACGCTGCCAAAGTCTTTTTCTTTACTTTAATTGAATAGTTTAATCATTTAGGTATAAGCCCATTCACTTTTTCAAGAGTTACATAATAAGTTTGTACTTTTATGTCTCTTCTTTAAATATGTGGCTGGAATTAAAAATGTGATTAGCTTAGTTTAGCACAAATAACAAACCAGCAGCTGAAGGGGGGGAAAAAACATGATTTCTGCCACTCAGTGAAAGAGCTGAACATTTTTGTTTATGCAAGTAGTTTTGTACTTTCTTTAATGTTGACTTCTCTCATGACAGTGTGGTTCACTTTTATACGGCTTCTCAACTTTAGTCTTTGAACCTCCAGTTACTATTTCTGGCCAAAATTAAAAAAGAGTATTTATTTCCCAAAACAAAAGGAATTGGGGAGGACTGCCCAAGCCATGGCCACAACAGATATTAGCTCAAAAAAAATGTTTCTACAAAGTTATCTGCTGCGTTAGCTGGTGAACAGAAGAGCAAATTTGCTAAATTGTCAAATCAAATTGTTTTGAAGAATTATAATCAAAATCCAGTTCAGTTTAACTCAAAATTGTACATCACACTCACAATAAGATGCAATGTTGCTACACTGCAGCTACGAGCTTTGCGAGCACGCACAAATTTATTAAATTGGAGCAAACATGAGCGGACATCAGTCAAACACTTTGGCGAGTGAATAAAGGTTAAAACCATACGTAGAGAAAATGTGAGGTAAATACTATTCCATAATGAAGCCTGGCCTTTGCAGTGTCAACACATTTTACAGAGCTCCACCATCTATCAGGTTCAATCAACAGTGATTCCCCTCGCCACACTGAATCAGAGGTGCCCACGAATGAAATCTTTAAACATCTTAAATCTTTAAAAACTAATTTACTTAATGTCTGACCGTTCCCGATTAAAAGCTCTGTCTGCAATTATATTAGGCCAGCGATTACCAACTTCCATGATTTACACTGCAGCTGTGCAGCCGCTGTTTCAGCGTGTCTTCATGCTCTTTTCCCTGATATTGATGCAAGTTATGTGGACGGTGAAGCACTCTTTAAGAATATGCTTTAAATATAGTCTCACTGTGTGTGTGTGTGTGTGTGTGTGTGCGTTTGCTGGGTGTCTGAGAAAAACAGGAGGGTGAGAGATGATGTTATTGGCCGGCGTTCAGAATGCCCTCCTCGCATATCTGTCGTTTGTTGGAAGATAATCTTGCCATCGATTCGTAAAAATGCTTGAAAATGAAATGAGTGTCTCTCATCCCACTTAATCAAGAGGGCATATTGATCAGGTTTGTAATGAAGGATCATTTAGATAGGGTGGAGAAGAATAAGACAGGGTATCATATCATGACAGGGAGTAATAGGATGTCTTTATCTGGAGATTCCCGGATATCAGTAAAAGCAAGCTTTCTATATCTTCATAATGGAAACCTGCATCACTGTCTCATCATCTAATGTTTTCTGCTTAAAGGGATATTCCAAATATAATACTCTGCAGAAGTAATCTGCATTATGTCCTTGCTATTCCCATCAAAAAAGAAAAAAAACCAAAAAACAAAAAAGGGATAGCTAGATCCAATTTTCTGTGGTAAAGCGTCATTTAATCTGGAACAAGTTCTGTGAGTGACTAATCATTGAAACGCTAAACAAGTTGTCTCAGCATGTTGAAGAAATTTTAAAAAATGTCTTTTTTAAAAATGACATCAAGATGTCCTGACCAAATGTTTGTGTGTGACTAACTGGGAGTGGGAATGTGTCTCCAGATGAACAGCGTTGAGCGTACCTTAAGGGGAAACTTACATCCGTGGTGGTTGTTGACATTTCACCAAAACAACACCAAACATCTTTATGGATGACTGTTTTATCTGCGTAAACTTATACAAAAATGTGTTTTGCGTCTGAGTGCAACAGCTGCCGGTTTATTATCGAATGGAAAAAGCAGTTTAGGAGAATTTGAATGGGATTCGTAGCTCGTCACAGAAGGAATTAGCTGAAGGTTGTGTGCCAGTGTCATGTGTTGATCCCATAACTTTGTGGTCGTCTGATTTTATCTGCTCAGTCTGGTGCTGTCGAGAGTCGGCTGCGACCGCGACGCAGAGTAAACTGAGGGAACTCGCCTGCTTTCTGTTTGTTTCTGAGGGTTCGTCACGTGTTTCTGTTAGCGCTCACGTGAAGATCGAATCGGTAATGTGCTTCCCGCAAAGGCCAAAAGAGCCCAGTCGCACCTAATGGCGGTGTGTTAAAACACAGTTAGCGCCTCGGGGGGTCCATATTCTACCCAGAGTGCATTGACCACTGCGACGCATCCAGAAGGGCACCGCGGTTGTGATCAAAAGACAGCCGTCAGGTCAGCGGGGGTGGGAGAGCAGAACCGGCTCTCATTACGGCCGTGAGACGTCCATTTGAGCATTTTTAATATGTGTATCCTATTAGACAGTTTAAGTGCTTTTTGATAATTGTGCTTTGTACTTTTACAGCACTTCAGTCTATTCCCAGTTCAATTTTCTCTTTTATCGGACGTTTGAAATATTGATCTCTGACAGATAAAAGCAAACACCATAATCTCACTCGGGTGAGCTGGTGAGTGAGTGAGTGAGTGAGTGAGTGGGGGGGGGGGGGGGGGGAATACACGGGGGGGATCGGCCTGCCCCTCCAACCCTTCTCTGTTTTATTACCTTTATTCGTCAACAGAATTTGCTTACTGCTCTGGGATGTTTATGTAGAGCACCTGCACGCTGATAGGTGGTTGATATGACCATCTCTTCCAGTGACCCCCCCCCTTCCCACACAACTTGAATCTCTCTGCCAGCCCACCCATCTCCTCCCCCTCCATCAACCCCCCCACGACATTTTGCAAAATGCAGCGCAGGGGCTCCCGAGGTGCTTCCGATGATTGCCGCTGCTTAAACTGCTGTCAGTGCTGTCAAGATAACAGTGATTTATCTCTATAGCACTTTATGGAAGTTAGGCTTTTTTCTGTTAATCTGAGCACTGAAATGCTGCTTGGTGCTGGCTTCCAGTCACATTAACCTGAATCAATCACATCTTGATTTTTCCATAAAAGAACCCCCCCGACCACCCCGCCCTGTAAATAACACTGAGGCTATTGGTGCATTGAGTACACTAAGCCCCCGCTGAGTTAAGGGTTGATGCGCAGGTATCGTTGTTACCTGTTTCCAATATCCTCGTGCCAACGGAGGGATTTGATGCTTTTTTGACTTGTGCGTGTAACTTCCTCAAATTGGGCAAGGCTTAATACCGGCACTGTCAGGAGACGCATGGCGAAACCGGCGGCGTAAAGGCCGGAAAGCCGCGAGTATGAAATCGCAAACCTCGCAGACGTGAAACAACAATGCACATCGATTGTGTACGAAACAGTTTATTCTTTGTTCTGAGCTAAATCTGTTCACTTTCAGATGGCAGGTTCCTCTCCAGATAATAGAAAAGGCTGTTTTGATGTTTAAAGCATTGCTAATCTCCCAAAGCCTTCAGATACTCATCCCGCTGCACATTTGCAGGCCTGTCAGTTTGAGCGAGGATGCAAGAGGATGGTCCTCTGAGCAAATTAATTTTTTTTTTTTTTTTTTTTTGGGGGGGGGGGGCGCCTGTTTTTCCTTTTTAGCTTTGCAGACACTATTTAAGATTTACTGCAAACATTTGACCACCGGCCTGGTGTATTGACTGCGTTTGACAAGCGTAATCCTTTTCTTCTTTCCAGTCACTTCCATTCTGCAATCAATCAGAGCATCAATGCCCCGCAGACTGCTATGAAGTGCAGACGCAGTGTTCGATCATGAGCCAGGCACCTCGTGGACTTTCAATATAATATAGTGATTGATTCATCTTCAAAGATATCTTAAGTGGTTGGCCGGCCACAGTATATAATGCCTTTTCGTTGACTGCGGACCTTTCCTTTCACCCAGCTTGCAATTCTTGAAAAAAACAACAACAACAACAAAAAAAACAGCAACACAAGCACAGACATCAAAACTTAACCCGAGACAGAGACACCGTTTAGTTTAGGTTTTTTTTTTTTTGTATGAGAGTCATTCCCTCTCAACCCCTTGAATTTCTCTTGTGGGGCAGAACTTTGATTTGAAAAATGATAAAGTGTCACGCAGTGTACAAACAGCAGATGCACTTTGAATCTCTTTTGGATTTTACCATCACTTTCCTGTTTGAAAATTGTGACCTCGAACCTGAATTGTGAAAGCTGTTCCAGATTAATCTGGCTGTTACCCTGTACTTTAAGGGAAAGTTGCAGTAGACCTATATTTTGACCAAACACAGACAAAGGCCAAATAATAGACTTTAAAGTTTCAGAGCAAAACCCCATAGATCTGCGATACCTTTTATTGTCCATTTGAGTTTGGTTTACTTATTTCAGCCGTGATACTCTTGATCATCACTGTGACCTGCAGTTTACTGCCACAGTCGTGTTACCTGAAACCAAGGAGCTGCTGTTATTACGGATCTTATTCACCCATTGACGGTCAGCGGAGTGAGAAGTGAGGATGGGGAACATGTTTCCTGAGGTTTGCTCACAAAACTGCTTTTTTTTTTTTTTTTTTTTTGTCATCAGATATCAATAAAAGCTGCATATTGCAATTCCTGACCCTGAAAAAAACAAAGACAGACGTGCGCTCTTACAGATATATTAACGTTTGTATGGATAAGGCGTGTGTGTGTGTGATGGGTGGGAGAACAGTTGCATCTCAGAAGTATTAAAGGAAGTGTAGTAATTACAGCAGAGCCGGTGTCAGTGACCTCTAGATTGCACTATCTTGTCTCCTTTGTGCTTTCCTTTGCAGGCCGCCTCATTCAGTGAAATTGTATCTTTTCACTTTGGCTCCCTTAAAAATGTGCATGGTATTGGGAGTCAGTGAGGCGTGATTTTTTTTTTTTTTTTTGCCCCCACCCCACCCTCCCCTTCAGCCAGCCTCCCCCAGCTGCCCCTCGCCTCCATCCCCACTGTCTTACTGGGAGGTATTTCATGAACAGCTGGGTCCCGGGAGAGGAGAGGTTAGTGAAAGAGGCGCGCTGTGTATAATTCAATGATTATCAGGTGTGTGTGTGTGTGTGTGTGTCGCCCTCCCCCTCTATTGGCAGGTGTCAGGTGACAGGCAGGCCATGTCACTGGCTGTCAGCTGGCTTTCTATTGCAGCAGTCACACCGTTCACAACATTACCATAAGCTGATGAGAGCCGCTGGAGCTCATCTCAACATACGCAGGCCGATCTGCAGCTCTGATGTCACACGAGGCGTCAACGCCGAAGTTGAAATCGTTTCTTTGTTTTTTCTCTCTTTAGAATGATTCCCGAGCGGGTGAATTTTTAAAAGCGCTGATGTGAGAGCTTTTCTTTTGGAGCTTCTCGCAGGGGCGAACTTTCAGGTCTGCCACCCTTATCAGCGTTTGGTTTGTGTCACAATGCAGACACAAAACGAAACAGGAGAGAAATGACACTTTCCATTAACTCAAAATCCTGAGTTATACTTTTGTGGTCGACTGTCAACAGACGTTCACAAACTTTGTCTCTTCAAATCACAGAGTAAGTCGTCGCAAACAGAAGCCCACTGAGACTGAAGCTGAGAAATTCATTTACTGACGGAAAATGAATCCATTTTAAGCAAGAATCCACCAAACAACAACAACAATTGTCATAAAGCTGTTAGTAAATTTTTAGTTGTAGTTTTATTTCACTGACATATTAGATCCTGGCTGAGACCAAACTCCAACTACCATCCAAACAGTTTTATAAAAATATAAATATATATCTGCTGCTGTGAAACAAACCACGGAGATGAAGAAGAATAACAGTTTTCAGTTCTCCATATCAGAACAACTTTTGGCTCTTGATGGCCATTTTACTTTCCGACCACTTCATCACCTGCAATTTATTCCTCATCACGATGCCATAAAGCGCATGAATAATGTCGTTAATGTTAAAGATCAGTTCTGTGGATTATCTTTTATTATCTGTCTAATTATTTATCCTTTGTATATTTTACACGATTTTCTTTGAGTGAATAACTCTTACCCCCCCCACCACCCTCGAGATTATGTCGCCGGCCCCCCCGTTTAGCCTCCAAAATGTGTTCAGTAAACTCCACATGGCTGATTATCCTGTATAAACACTGAACCAATCTGCCCATTACCGAGGCCGGTCATGGGTACACTGACTCCGACGGGGTTCAAAGATGGTCCCGCATTAGTGCTACCTTTACCATGCTAATTGCTATTCTGCTCCTCAGTGGGGATCCTGTTTGAGATGAACGCGACGTGTGAACTCTGCTGCTGTTTAGTGGCCGCGCTGAGAGCAAACACCATCACTGGCCAGGACACTTAAAACCCTCCTCCTTTCTTTTTATCCACTTTTGTCTGTAGAAGTTTGGCTTCTCGCTGCTTCCTCGGTGTGAGAGCTGAATGTCTGTGAGCTGAAAAAGCCAACAGCATGCAGCTTTCACACCTCATCCGGGATATTTATCAATAACATGATTTAAATCTTCAGCACAGCATCTGTTTTATAATTACACAACACAGCCAAGTTTGGTTTAAACTTGGTCACCATCACTCAGCATGGGGGGGATTAGAGTTAAAGACACTTCTGAAGCTAAATGGCATACACAAAAAAAGAATTTGTTAAAGTTTTAAAGGGGTCGCGGCTACTGGCAGCTCCGATTGATCGTGTTAGCTGAGACAAAATACATAAAAAGGCAATCAATGCCAATAAAATGAGCTCCGACTCACACGACACCCTCCACCTCCATTCACCTTTAGATAAATCGATAGATAATGTTTCAGAAACATCTTTACGTTAGAATCGAATAGCAAAACTAATATTTTCCAGAAACTTTCTCATTTAAGTCATTGAATTTTTTTAATGTTTTTTTTTTTTTTTTATCTTGTCACGGTGTTTATTCTGTGCTTACGACCAGGACTCCACTCTACATACCTGTGCCAACCTCCACACTGTAAGCATGTCTCCCTCTCTTAACTCTCAAGCACCTGTTCAACTCGGAGGACACTTGAGTGCATGACTGACTGTGTTCTCAAAAAAAAAAAAAAAAAAAAAACCCAGCCTGGGAAAGCACCGTCTTTCTTTGTGTGCAGAGAAATAGTTAACAGAAATTGTACTGTCGCTGATGGAAATGTGGATATTTGAGCCTGCTCCGCTGTTACATTCATTTAAGGTTAATAATCAGACACCTGATAGGACGGTCGTGTATATCTAACTGTAAGTCCGTCTCGTATTTATTTCCATCTTTCTTCGCGTTCAAGCTCAATGTCATTTTCCATTGAAACATGAAAAGTCTGTAACCTTTTGGATCTAGTTAGCATGTGCGTAGCACAGACCTACTTGGATCCGCACAGAGGTCGAGTTACATAAGGCCTGTTTGATTTAATCTACATTCATGGAATAAATGTTCTTGGAAGCTGAATTGAACTCTACGCTTTTACGCCATCCTGAAACTTCTGACTTTGTTAAACCAGAGTTCAAATTCATGCTGTAAAGGACAAACATTCATCAGCATGTCAGACCTTCAGTGTCATATATTCATATTTGAATGGAATGACTGTTTCCTGATAGAAGCACACCCGTGATGCAGTTTAGTGGAATCACAGAGAAATATAGATAAAGAACTAACCTATCATCAGTTTTGATCTTATTACTTGAAATGTGCTCAGCTGTACTAATAGAGCCAAAAAACACGAATACCACCCGAATGTTTATGCTTTTGCACATTATATCTTTATCTTTAGTTCAAACTATGTTTCTGCGTTGGCTTTTTTTTTTTTTTTTTTTTTTTTAAAACACATACAAGAACCTTAAAATACACAAAGACGTCCACACTGGATGTGTTGGTGTATCCTGAGGAGTTGTGTCTGGAGACGGTCGGTGATCTGGAGCACAGCGCCCCACAGTGGCCCAGTCCGGGACAGGTCTCCTCCCTCTCACCTTTCCCAGCACCTTCATCCTCCCATCTGCACGAGCTTTGTGCTCCAAGGTGGACGTCACGTTTGCATTAAGCTGCAACCACTTTGGGCCGTGATCATCAACACTGTTTATCATTTGATCAGCTATGATTGATGCTGTGTTAATACAAATTTAACTTAGCGTATTTTCCCTGCCAAGGGACCCATGAAGAGGTTCAATTACAGAGCAATCTCATTAATTCGAGAGCTTGTTATGGAGAGAGGACAGCAGCTTTTTTTTTTTTCTGGAATGCAGATGTGTAAGGGACATAATTAGTAGATAAGAGTCCTAATTGGATCCTGCTGTGTGGCTGCAGAGGGTGTAGCCCTCGCTATGTTTTACAAGTTCCACAGTGTGGAAGTACATTTTTTTTTTTTTTTTTTTTATAACCTGCTCACACACGCACCATCCTTCACACACAAAGTAGGATGGGGAGTCCTCCCTCTCTGTTAGGGAAAGATCATCGCTGCAGACACAAGATACTTGGCCAATGACGTGTGAGCATTCTCAACCCAGTAAAGCGTTTTTATTCTTATGAATGTTATTCGCGTTGAATTCGAGTTTAATTTGCTCAAGGCTCTTCGGCTTCCTCCGTATCCAGTCATACCAAATAATGCAGCGCATATCTTAAACGCTTGGTTTAAGTTGGTGGACATGTTTTTTTGGTAAGGCAAAGAATGCAGGGGTAAGAAAAGATCAAACAGGTTTCACAGCGCTGTTGTAAGGTTTTTATGACGCAGGGTCTTTTTCCCAGCCTCGTCTCCGAGACGTGTAAAATGTCAGAGGTGGAGGGCTGAGCGATCCCACAGGGCCGCTCCACGGAGGCATATCAAACAGCCGACCACCCTCCGGTCCGGCACACACAGCCAGCTTCATGGTCCCTCGTTAGATGTTAGCTGTTATTTAAGCGCACCTCTGTGGGGGGACACCCAAGGTACAGAAACGGGCAACAGGCAATGCAACTGCCCTTCGCTCTCTATTCTCAGAGGGCAGGTATGAGCCCGACAGGACTCATCACGGTGGTCCACCCACGTCTGGAACTCCCACGGCTGTGCAGCATGCGGGGGGGGAGGAAGTGGCACCTTGGTGCGGGTGGGGGTGGGGGTGGGGGAGCTCTGCCCCAGCTGTGCCCATCTGAGAGGAAAAGCAGCCCAGAGGAAGCTCCATTAGTTCCAGGGCGGCCGATGGCGGCAGCAGAGCAGAAACACACTCTGCCTCTCTTCCAGCACCAGCGAGCCTCCACACTCAATTACTTCTCTGGGAGAGAGGCCTCCAGGACAATGAGCACGGCCTCTGGAGCACCGATTTATACTCACACAAGTTTCTTCTTGTGCTCAGTGAAATAAGCTTTCGGGGGAAACCGCAAAGGAATTTTACCTGAGACGTGTTCCTCATGTGGTCGAAGCCCCGAGAGCCATTTACTCTGTGTTTCCTTTTGTTGTAGGCCGCTGACTGTGAGCAGTGTTACGCTTGTACTTTGTTCCAAGTGTTGCCTGAGTGAAAAAGCAATCAGTCGAGGAAGTCTAACTTCACGTCACGACTGCACAACCTGGACACGGAAATGGAAGCTGAACTTCCACCGTGACTTTTCCTCAGCTCCAAATCACCTCCGAAATACTGTTTGGTCTTTTTTTTTTCTTGAGCATTCAAACTTCTTTGCAACAAAAGTTATCCGGCACATTTTTATAGAGAAGGATTATCAGACATGCTCCTCCCCTCCCTGAGTGCTCCACCAGAGAGTGATTCATCGACACCGGGGCGTTTCTTTTCCTCAAACGAAACAGAAATGTCTGTGTTCTGAAAGATGAGACTCTCACTTCTCCTTTCATCCCAGTCCAGAACAACCAGGGAGGGAAAAAGAACAACAGAAAGGGCCGACCGGCAAACCAGGCCTTCCCTTTGCCTGCTCACCCGTGTCTTTGTTAATTACAAATGTAGTTTATCTCTCACACCATCAACCCTCACGCTCTTGCCACCTCCCCCATAAAAATGGACAAGGTCTCAAAAGATTTGTGTCAGCTGTGTGGCCTCTGTGACTCGAACGCCTCTTATCACACGGCTATCTGTTCACGCTGCAGATTCGGTCGCAGTATTTTTACCCCGTGATATTTAGGAGCAGGTTTTTTTTTTGTTTCATTTTTTTTTTATTCATGCTAAAATTTACATTTTGACTCATCGGTCTTACCCTGATGTTGATGATTTATTTCTGTTTTGCTTTAAAGACTGAAACGGTCGTGTGTGCAGCAGAAGTCCATCAGTTGTTTCAGTACTTTACATGCAACCAACATTATGTCCTGATGATAAACATCTTGGTTTTCCCCTGTCAGGTTTTTTGACCTCTAACCTTGTGTTCCTTTGAAGCCAGAACACTTTGGCCATCTCCCCCATCTCTGAGGTTTGCTCCTTTTCTTTAGCTGATACTGCTCAGTTTGGTTTGGTGTCTGCGTCTCCATGTTAACTCGGTTTGTGTGTGTGTGTTTGTTTATGTGTCTCGTAAGTCTTGGCCAAAGCAATCTTGGCCCGGTTGCCTGCTGTGCTGCCTGTCATTCTCGCCTCCATTGACATTCAGAGTGAGCAGCTGTGACTCTTCATGTTTTTCAATTAGACATCACTTCAAACCGCCTTGTTTGGAATTTAAAGGGCTCACTTTCCTTGTTTATACACCATGAAAACATGGGAAATAAAAATCTGAAGTGTTGGGAATTTCCTGGGAAAAAAATGGAGCAAACGTGCTTCGTGAAGCTACGAGAATTCCACATACCGTCGGAAAACAAACACATCCATTATAAGGTTTTATTTATTTTTATTAGAGCGCGAAGTAGGAGGATCTAACTCATCTCAACAGGTGTTCCCTCTGTAGGCCGCGCTTTCAAAAACAGCAACTGGGACTAAATAACCCGAAAGGATTGCATTTTTCCAATCACAACAGAGGTGTCATTTACGTCCCCGTCACCAGGCATGACCTGGACCCAGACTGAGCCCCGAGGAGACACGCTATTGATCCGCACAGCCAAGAAAGCCAGCTGCCATTAAAGCCATGACAGTGGAACTGTACAGCATCGATCGGCCGCGCCGGGGCCACCATATTATTTATAGAGGAGAGCTCCATCCACTACTCTCTTATGTCTGATAATTGATGGCAAGTGGGGTCCTGCTTTCTAGCCTGACCCTGACAAACCGAAAGTCAGATGGATTACATCTAACACAATTATGATTGATATTATCAGATTACGCCGTGCACGACAAGGCGTGCCGGGCGAGTCGAGCAGAATTCCTCACTCTTCCAGGATGTGTCCTTAATTCCTCCGGTGGGAAAAAAATGGTGGTTTCTGTTGTAGTGAGTTGTGTGAGAGATGAAGTCATGTAACCTTATTGGTTTTAAATCCCGAGGATCGAGATCTGAAGCGCGAGGCCGGTGCGGAAGATCCTCGTGTGTGTTAACACATGCACAGCGGACTTTCCATCTGGTGTGAAAGCTGCGTGGTGACGATTACGACTTCCCTTCAGAAGGTGTGAAAATGTCTCTACTGTTGACTTTTGCTCGACTCCGGTAAAGTCCACAGGTTTTCACCGATTGAAGTTGGTGCATTCCCCTCATTGATTCATTTCCACCACTTCTGTATGACTCCCCAAGTGAAATGAGCACTTTTTGCATTTTCCTCCACCTCAACCCATTAACATTGATTTATGGTTTTGTGGTTTTTCCTTTTCCTTTTGGTAAGCCCTTCCCGAGTCATGAGAGATGTACTGAAATAACGAGATCAGAACTTTTCATCCATAATATAATTCTCTAATATCAATTTCTCCACTTCAGAGGAATAAATATATCAGTGATAGTGTTAGCCTAAACTTAGTGAGTCTTTCGCTTGCGTTCTGTTTTTATTTACAGATAGTGTGACATGTGTGAACTTGTCCACGCTCTTTCGTTTGACTATGAACCCTCTCCAGTGGCTGAAAGTGGCATTTCAGAGAGATACAGCAGCCATGACAACTCTTCCTGTCCTATCAATGACCAACAGACTGCTCTCAATCCATTTCTTTATATGTTATTATTGTGGGATTTACTTGCATTTTTCCCTCTAATCCGGTTACTCTCGATGACTATAATGCAATTTAGACATTGTTTATTATTCAATTATAGGATCTATCTCTCCCTCTCAAGCATGCAATGCTTGCCCTTAAAGCCCCTCTTTATGGTTCAGAAGTTTCTGTGTTCTGTGGAGATCATTGTGATCGGGAATTGAATTAACGTGACAGAAGGAGTAGCTCCTTATGAGTCTTAAATTGTAACGACAAGCCCGTTAAAATTCATTTTCCACCCTGATTAGATTTAGCGTTATCGTCATGGGCTTCGCAGATATGTCTGTTCTTGGTTCATATTTGAGGGGAAAAAAACATAAATCTCTCAAATTGGTTCCTGTCTCTTCTTGTTAAAATGACGGAGATTTATGGCTAGGCCCAGTGCAAAGGCTCAGCCCGCGTCTGTCCTTGCCAACATCAGCTTCATAAATACACCAACAAAAATGTTTCATTCTTCAATAGTCACAGCAATTGTACCAAATCAAATTAAATCTGCATCTGTGCCCTGTTAGATTCTTATGTCCCATTCATTAACAAAACTATCATTCCTATTAGATACTGAGAGGAGGGGGGGGGGGGCACTGACTAAATGTCTGCTGCATCTTTTAGTTACAAACTCTTCAGCTGTTGTTGGCCTCCATTTATGGACCTTTTGTGAGTACGTATTGATAAGCACGTGTGTAATTTTGTACTAATCAAAGAAAAACACAGAAATCAGTGCCAGTTATGATATTTTTCAGTCAACGTTTTCTTCGCGTGGCGCAAAGGTTAACGTTTGACGAGTTGGTTTAATGAATTCATGTGCTCTCGGATTTATGGTCAATAACATACGTGTGTGTGTCCATTTGTGGAGGAACATGGAAATTAGTGTGTGTGAAGGAGTGGAGGAGGGAAAAAGTCTGGCTGGGTGACTCTCCGGCTGTCCAAGCCCCAAGTTGTGTTTTAACACCTGCAGCCTCGGGCCAGGTCCTTTCCAAGCACCACACTATAATGCTTGTTAAGAAGCTCAATAGGAGCAATTCGCTTGATGAAAAAAGACAGGGGGGGCAAAAACTAACTGGAGCTATTGAATGTCAGCCAAACACAAAAAAAATGCCCTGTTCAAAGGCCGGTGTGTGTTACACCCAGTTAGCCTCTATCATCTTAATTTAATGGCTTCTCCTCATTTGTGATATTTGATTTCATTTTTCACTTCGGCAAAGAGAGGAGGTTCTGTATGTATGGTCAACATATGGCACATATTAGATTACTCATATATTGTGTTTTGTTTGGCAGTATCCGCTTTCTCATCCGTTGGCTTCATGCAACATATGTTCTCCTCCATCCCTCATATCGCAGAGGCCATTGAAGTCTCTCTGGTGTCTGATAGCAGCTATTATAGTGGTTTAAATCTGTATAAAAGATCGCGCCGAGTAACTTTAAGACCCAACAAAAACAAACAAATAAAAAACAACATTTGTTGTGAACTTGGTGTGAATTTGGGCCCCGGTGATGAATGCATCCATGCACCTACCTCACATTTTGGAGCTATCTGTGATAATGTGATAGACTTTATGGTGTCAGTTATTTATTCTGCTTTTATCCTCCTTAAACTGAAAATCTTTGCTTTGAGACTGAATTGATGACAAAAAGGAGACACACAACGATGTCACTTTGACTTCTCACAACTTGAGACTGACAACAGTCGTTTCGAGATCGAGATCTTCCAGATGGTTGTTGCTGAGCTGTTCTTAGTTTGGCCGCTTAACTGGAACTTATTTGCCGCAGTAAATCCTACCAGGGCGACTCCCGGCATCACACACAACCGCAAACGGGACCTCTTACAATTAGTATTATTCATTGTGGTGGTTGCGGTAATTCTTTTATTATGACTTTTAACTTTGCTTTTCAGCTTTATAACTATTATCGCTTTAATTTGTCAGAATGCAGCCTGACCTAAATGACATTTAAAATCCGCTGACCTTTTCGGCTGCAGCCTGTAACTCTGAAGAGAAGCAGCAGTCGAGACAACGGAGTGAAAAGTGACATCATCCTGAACACTGCTGGACATCGCGAGCTTCCTGTTTTTCCCCCCCCTCACAAAACATAATGGTAGTTTGTCTCTGTAGTGCTGTCCAGTCTTTGTATCTCTCCTCAGGAACAGGAAATCCACGTTAAGGCCACTGCGGAGAAAATCCCTCCAACATGAACGCCGTCATGGCCAGTCGGGTTCAACGGCTCTTTTGATTCGGCCGCAGCGCAAAATGTGAGTTTTTCTGCCGGCAAAGAAGAGAGACTTTTTTTTTTATATTGGCAGACTTCTTCTTCTTCTTTCTCTTCTTTCTTTTCCAGTTTTTTCTTTTTAACGTTTGGTGCGACGTCCTAAATGAATCATCAATTGTTTCATATCTCTGTCTTCATCTAAATTGTATTATGAAGCCCCGGCCCGGATACTCTGGCAAGTAATTGACCACATCAGTTCATAGAGGCTAATAAGACCTCCTTTTCTGATACAGCAATTGTACATTGACAAACGAATTGCATTTACTTCTTCCTGACCTGCTTATTATCAGTAACTGGTAATATAAATATGCAAATCTGCTGCTTGAACTTTACAATCCTCCATTGAGGCCATTCATCTCCTTTCAAGTGTTCATTTACATGTGGAGAGCCTCCATGCATCATGCCGTGTCATTTTGAAAGCAAATATTAATCAATTTTGCATTGTGGATCGTCCCGCGGCAGCGTGTAATACATGCAGTGTCTTTGGCAGGATGGATGTACGCGGACGGCTCTCCGCTCAAAATTCTCATGATAACTGTGAAGAGGCTGATTCAGTATGACCGAGCTTTATCACGTTAGATGCACACATGCCCTGCAATGACCCGTCTCAGGCTGCTGTGGTTTCGGAGAAAATCATCATCCTCTAAGCTGACATTAGAGGAGAAATGATTTTCCTTGTTTGCTTACCAGGAAATAGTCCGCTTGTTTCGGGTAGATATGACCTTTCCAGTGGATGATTACAAAGACTCCGAAGAGCCAGCTGGCAAGTTGGCTTCCTCAGGGCGGCACATGTTAACCGACCCGACAATGAATCATCCATATTGTCCATCCGACACTGATGTTGTGTACTGAGTTTGTAATACCTATTGAGCCGCCCGTGATAATCTTTCAAAACAGGCTGAAGTTTGGCCTGTGTCATGCAAACTGCTCTCTTTGGGTTACCGTGGTCTGTTAATGTTAATACCAGTCAGAACTCATTAAACTCAATCCACTTGGCCGCAGCGTGAGTACTCAGTTTCACAGGAAGTTTCATCAGTTTCACTTGAGTGTAATGCATCGGAATAATACCGTGATTTCCTGCGCTCGGGCTCATAGCCCGTGTAATTTGCTTCCCAGCATCATAATTTTGCACTAACAAGCTGCTGGGGTCGTATCATGTTTTCATGTGATCGGCATGATGCTGTTTGCCTGTAAGCTGCCTCCTCTCTTCATGTTTGCTTTAGTCAATAGACATCTGGGTCTGTTAGATTTTTTTTAAATATAGTAATAATGGCCTTGTTGGCACCGCCATCAGGTTGATATTTGCGGTTTTGAGAAAAGTCTCGAGGGTACGGAAGAGGATTAGGGCCACATTAAATATTTTTTTTGGCCTCTTGGAAAAAAGTCAGATTTCTGATTTTAAAATCTGTACATGTTGATGTGTATTTTGATAGAGGCATTAGTAGGATTATTTTTAATAACTGACCGTCCCTTCGTTTTCGATCTTGTTCCATCATCAGATTAAAATCCTGTCTGATAGTTTCACTTGAAGTGATAGTTTGGGTTATTTGACGTCATGAACAGCAAAACATTTATTTTAATAAAATACTCAAATTGCCTGAACTGTCACTTTAAGGCTGAATATCTGCAAAACTTCAGCTGTAGTTCACATTTATTGTTTGTTAGCAACGTGAACGAGGTCAATATAAAAGTTTACCTGCATTCTTAGCTACATTAGTGTTTACCTCAGAGCTCCTGCTGTGTCGGGATGTTAGCGCAGCTGTAGATCTGTCGTTTCGTAACACAGGAGCTGTAAACAAACTTCTGCTATCCAAACCTTTTCTGTCAAAGTGGTGAAAAATGCCAAAAACTAAACCTTACTCAGATAATTCACTTTAAAGGTGCAGTGCCAAACCAGCCGACATCACGCTCACGGTTTGCTGCGGTTTTTGTGAGCCGTCATATTGAGGGAGACTGCATGAGGCCGGGCTTTTTGTTTTTGCGAGCAAGGTCACAAACCTTAGCAAGCAAATTTAGAGGATGGAACAACAATCTTGATAAAGTCAAACCACCAACAAAGTAAAAAAAGAGCATACAGCAAATACAGCAGCCTGGCCCCATTTCCCTAAGGGCCCCCTCCTACTCAATAGCATCAGACACGGCAGACAAATGATGATAAAGTGATCCTCTCATGACTTCGACAGCCACGACAGACAGCGGCAGGGTCGGCCCACGCAATAATGCCAGTCAACCAGGCTCTCGCTCACACACATCTCATCTGCAACAATGCAGTCAAACTACACTCACCATTATGGCCCTAATTATTGCCATTCGCCACTTTATTGCCGCTGTCAGGTCCCGTGTTTTGTTTTGTTTTTTTGTGGAAAGTGCAAAAATGCACTTTGTAAAATCACATCGAGGCTTTTACTTTTTTTTTTTTTTTTTTTTTTAAATATGTTCTCTTTGTGTTTGGGCTTGAAAATTTAACTCATGAACTGTAAACATGAGGCAGTGTTAATAAAATTTAAGACAGGATGTTGATCTGCTGATGTGTCTGTCAATTATAAAGAAAAAGTTTGTCTCCTTCTAAGTTCTGCCATCCAGCACGATATATTCAGGGCCCCAAAAATCACACTGTACTATAAAATGTTAACACTGATAAAGGCCCTACAATTTAAACCATCAGTTAGCATCAAGAAAAAACTAAAATCTTGTGACATCTGCAGCTGATCCTGGACACAGTCGAGTTGAGAAAAGGGGCGAAGAAACAGAGTTTCTGCCGTTCCACAACAAGAACAGAAACACCCATTCGAAATGCGCGCACCTCATCCATCCTGCTGTTGTGTTGTTACCCTAACTCCACCAGAAATAAGAGATCTAAAGTATGTGTGTCCCATCAGCACCCTGCTCGGTCTGCTGGGTGATTTTAGAGCATCTAAACAGACAATATTTGATTTGAAGAAGCTTAGAAAATGCAGCGAGGCCACCTGGAGCACAAAAAAGGTCAAGCATGTAATATGAAAGAGACAGCGCACTTGTCTCCAGGCGCACAACAGCCTCTGGGAGTAGACAGCCCCTCGCCATTTCAACATCAGCCATCCATTTCTCTCTTAATTATAGTCATATTGCTGCATTGAAGTCCAGTGTTCCTTAACATATTCTTTGTTTTGAGTCCTTTTTGTCTCAGGTAATGGAATGTCAGCTCGGTGTGATTCCCGTGTGTTGCAGAGTGTTGATCAAAGTGACCTCTGCACCCCTCTGCTCTTGCAAATCAATACACACAGTCAACGGGAGCTGACAGGGGCAGGCGCAACATATAATAAATGACAATTCACCATCACAATGGCAAGAGCATATCTGACAACTACTGCTCATGGCAGTCATTTTCATGTGATGCCGAGCTGTTATGTTCAAAGTGAGATTCATTTGCCGGGACTGTCTCACACAGATGCTGATATTACAAGGCTGACTTGTAAGCACCTCATCCCCCAGTCATACGTTCCTGCTGTCCCGGCCAAGTGCTGACAGAGGCAGCGGTATTACAGTTGTATCTTTTTATTGTTGTTGTCTTTCAAAAAGAGGGGGCTTATATTGAAAGCAATTTTCCTCTTAAGGGAGCAAATTGTTCACAGAAAATTGTAACTGCCATCGCTTGGAGATGATTGGCTGCATCTTTTGGTGTTGGCAGCCAAGAATGGAAGGATTTCATATGCTGGAGGAGAGAGGAAGAAACAAGAAAGGAGCAGCGCATATTAAAAGACGTGTCGGGAAAAATGAGTGTGAAATTTCACACGCTCCGGATGATGGAAATGGCTGCTGTTTTACCAGGTGGAGGGGGGTTGGAAATCTGATGTGTGTTTGTTGACATGCAAAGAGGCAGACAGATCCAGGTTTTATTATAAAGTTAACTCGGAGTACTCAACTGCAACTTGTGCCAAAACGTCAAACACCAGCTACTTCAGTCGGGCGAGAAAGAATTAGAATGAAATCTGAAACACGGTTCGGACACATTTTTATAGACTTAGCTTTTTTTTGGGGGGGGGGGGGGGGCATCAGTACCGTTTGTAAGTAAGCACATAAAAATATAAAAACCTGACACATACGGGATGCACAGCAGACATTTTATATTAAACTCCACTCAAACAGCCGACCTTCTGTTTTTTAAACTACAAAATAAAGAAGTAACGCTTGACTTCTCCATTCAGTCACACTAACTGTTTCTGCTCCATCTCTGTCTATAATCCAGTAAGCAGCAGCAGCAGCAGCAGCACCCCCCACCCACCCAATTCCTCACACGCACACACCAATACCACCAACCAACAGGTCCCTGCAGCTGCTGCTAATTGCCCAAATCTTGGCGCTCCTCTCACTATGGACATAATGAATTATGAAAGTGCCAGATCAAGCCCAACCTCCCTCTGGACACGCACACACGCATACACCTAAGCCCAATAAACCTGTTTGTTTTGGGCTAGCTTGCTCAATCCATTAGTTGTTATTGTTTTCTCTAAACATGACATTGATTCAATTTACCACCAATCAATTTCAAATGGTTCTGACATTCAGATATGACCTTAAAGCCGGGCAGACCGAGAACTATGATTAGGATTAAACTTTTGTTAATGAGGTGATTTCTCTTCACGCGGGGGGAGCGTGACATGATCCAACAGGAATGGTCAGTAAAAATGAGATCAATTATTGTGAATGAAACCGCTCTAACTTGATTACCTTTGCATCCGCTAATTTGTGTAATTAATAACCTCTTCTCAGCTGCAGAGAGCAGTTTATTAATAACAATCTATATCTGTGCTCCTTAATGAAATGGCAGGGGCCGGGCCATCCGTTCTGCAGGTAATGTCATAATCAATGGTGCCCAACACATGTTAATTACCATAGTTATTAATTGTTACAGTTGGACTTGAATGCTACATGCTGTCAGCCCCTTTGTCCTACTATGTATAGCAATCAGTGGATTGAAAATGGCAAATCTAATTAGCCATTCAGAAAGCAGGCTGGGAATCCAAATGAGACGGTATCAGCCCTGACAGCTGGCAGCCGAGGCGCCGTTCACACTGGGCCGTGAACAAAACCAGCATTATCCACTGCCCCGGGAACAACAGGAAAAGGCATGTATCGCAAACTAATAAATACATTCACAGCAGCGGCCTGCCATATCACACAATGGTCTAATGAAATGCCTGCTTGATGCCTTTGTTTGGGTACAAGGAGTGTTTATGCTTTTATCTGTACAGGGTGCACCTCATCCATCCAACAGGCAGCGCAGAGTCATTTTGGAGCTTCCGTCCTGAGTGGTGCTTCTGGAAAAACCTGAAAAAAAACCCAAAACAAAACAAAAATGAATAAATAGCGTACGTATAGTAAATGATGTCATAAAAAAGTGAAAAGGATCAACTGTTTCCCTTAATTTGTTTCCTTTAAATCATTTAAAACATTTTTCCAGATTCTGTTTATCTGCTGTGTTTAATGGCTGAGAATTATGACGTTATCGTATAATATTAAGTTAATGAAGGTGGCTTCCTGCGTAGACAACATGTTCCCCTTCGTGTGTCCATATAGGGTCTGTTTTAGGATACCTTTTAAAGTAAACAAACCAATAATAAAGCTTAAAATAATGAGCGGCCTTATGACTGGCTGTTCATTGGCCCTTTGATCCAAACATGATTATTTGCTTCAGATAACTTCGAGTCTCTTTTGGTATCTCTGCTCAGTCTGACCACTGTTGTTCAGTTTGTGAGGCAGGTGATAAAAGGTCACCGATGAGGGAAGTGGGACATAGTTCACTCAGAATAATCCAACCCTGACACTGATTTTGTACTCACAGTGGATGATGATGTTTAGTGTCAATTCTCTGTACGTCTCGTCCTCATCCCGGCGCATGCTGTATATCTTGTATATTCCTGTACATCATCAAGTACGGTGAGTCCTGGATGTTACCTCCTGGGGTTAACAGCAGTGAGGACATTAGAGCGTCGGGGGTGAAATTACAGAGACTGTGTCGGATCCACTTCCCACTGCTCCACGTGAGAGAGAGTCCTGCACAAAAAAAATGATTCGTCTGTTTGAGCATCTCGTTACGACCTAAAGGTAAGTTTTATAGAAGAGGCAAAGAGAAGAGTTAGGATCGAGAGAGAGTTGGGGTGAGTGAAAGAAAAGTGAGTTTGCGTCTATTCTATACTTTCATCAGATTTTTTAAAGCAAAAAACATGTATTAAAAAAAGTAACTGGCTCAATAAAAGTGACAGAAATGGCATGCAAATAAAACAGACTTAAAATTTCAAACTTGTAATAACAGCAACAGAATAAAAATCCTCATGATGTTGACAGTTGCTGAATTAAACATTCAGCATTTATTGATTTACATTAGTATGAATTTGGAGTAGTGTCGATATTCACCGTCTTTTAGCTCAGATTTTGGTCTCCACCGGCTCCTGAGGGGAATAACTGGCTGCTCAGCTGCTAAATCCTCACGACGCTCAGCAGCTCGTCGTTAACTGCGTCTGTCTGCTGCCCGTTTTGTGCCGAGCAGACAGACGGGGCAGAGTTGGAGCTTTTTCACTGACACAGCTGCCTGCCGCAGCTGAAAACAACACTATGAGACCGGCGAACGTGAACCACAACAATGAAGTTGAGGGCCGCACAGCTACACAGTGCACCGACTCTCACTGCAAAGCTCCATAAAGCCGAAGGCAGCTGCAGAGTCAGATGGTAAATCTGAGTATGTTCAGAACTACAAGCTTGTTTTCGCATTCTACTTTGATTTTACAGGTCGAAAAAATATCTATTAAATTCAGCTTGAATACGTACAAACCTGCAGAGCAGCATCATATATCTGTGGCCTGTCAGCCTCTAAGCACAGCATACGCGCTGAAAAAGTTCTCACATCAGACCTTTGAAACAGCGTTGGCAGCACAACAAAACATTTCCGTGTGAACAACAGTGTGTTAGTTTCGCTAACACACACAGACACACACAGAAACATCCATATTTAAAGCAGACAGCAGCTTGTGTCTCCATCCAGAGAGCACCTGTAAATAATGCAGTGTTAAAGGTGACAGCCAGGAGGGAATTAGAGAGCGACCAGGTGGATGAACCCCCCCCCCGCCGTCTACTCTCTCCACCAACACACCCACCCACCCACCCACCCAGGCACCAACCCACCCACCCAGGCACCAACCCCACCACGACACACCGCCATGCCAAGTCTCACTCTCAGCCTCGCCATCCGTAGTCTTAACACCACAGGTGCTGAGCTGCAGCGTGGGCGGGCCCAGGGGGGCCGCCGGCCTTTCCTCCCGTCGTACTCAAAGCAGTGATGGGCAATAAAAGCACTTCACACCTTAAGTGAAAGATACGACTTTAAATATTTTACACACATTCTGCATATGCAATTTATCCACACCTGGCTCTTAGGAGCAACAACATCTGGTCGCTGTTGTTTTAGAGGCAATTAATTCTTCATCCAAGCAGCCAGGGTCCTTTCAGAAAATGTGGGAGAAGGACCAATGTGTTACTTAGATGAGTACAAATGTTAACAGAAGAGTTCAGTAGCATCAGAAGATCCAGATTAGAGAGCTGGTTATATCAACAAAGATTTTAGAGCACGCAAAGACACAAAAGTGTCCAATTTCTGTAGAAAAAAATAAATCTGTTTTAAAATGATTATTCTATGATGAAATGAATTTGACTTCATCCAAAGCACATTCGAATTTCTTCCAAAGCTCCTTAAGAACAATTTAAAGCGAGATGACTGCAGACACTCATTTGAGAGACACTGACAGGAGACAAAAATTTTCATTTTGTGTTGTGACAACATTTAGGCCAGAGGCACTTGTGTCCCTCAACTGATGTCTAATTGATTGGAGAAAAAAAAACAAACAAACAGTCGAACTAATGATGAAAAATAACTGCAGAGCGTGCAAAAAAACCAAAAAAAAAACCAACAAAAAAATAAAGCAAAGATTTTAATACAGCTGTAAGTGACTGTTGAGTTAAAACATTTGGCTATAAACATTATGTTGATTACACTACTTTGACTTCATCAGAAACTGACCTTTGAAGACACTAAATTAAACTGGTTATCATGATGGAGTTAAAACAACACCTAAGTGGTATATTGAGTTAGGACTGATTGGCTTAAAACCGTTCAAGCTCAAGTTCTTTTTCATCTTCAGTGCCGGAAATCACTGCTTTCCTGTTGTCCCAATGGCCTTAAACATTTACCTTCTCTCAGCGGTGATAGGATTCCTTTGTTTACCGCTGTCCTTTCCCATGGGAATGAAATTAGATTCGGAGTTCAGTGCTAAGTGAGAACCGAGCTGCATTCCCATGTACCGAACGCCATATTACCTTATGAGATTGTGTTTACTGTGACCATACTGCCACCAAGGCCAGTGTCCATAACATAGACGTGAAAACCACAGCAATGAAATCTTGGCAAGGTTATAAAAGAACAAAACAGCCCTCTGACAGTGAGAAAGGACGGGGAAGTCAGATGTTTCTAAATCAGCACCAAAATAAGTTTCTGTTTTGAGAGAATTTTAAAGTTTAAGGTCAGCAATGTTAAAAAAAAATGTAGGACTTGTTGTACCGCAAGGAAAGTATTGAAACTTTCCACAAAATAGGGGGTAAGTCATAATGTACTTCCTGTGTTCTGTCTGTTTGGGTTTTGGCTGCAATTTTGGTAAATAGAGAGCCGAAGCCCAGAGCAGGTGAGGTTAAACTACTGTAATCCTGTTACCAGTTAGTTTGTGTGGAGGGTGGGGTTAAGGTGTTGGATGGACAATGGTTGCACTGGCTGTTTATCATAAACACAGCCTAGCCCAGAGAGGTCCATCTGCTTTGATTTTATTTAGTGATTCCCCCCAGGGGCCCTGAGCTGGAGTGAGAATAACAATACTTGAGCCCATCTGTTCCCGTAGAACCAGCCTCGGCTAAATTACCACGCGCTACGAGCGGCTGGCATATGCTGTGGCATAAAGCTACAAGAGGGCATTGTGTGCCAGCTGTTGTGTTGACAAATACTTATCTGGCACTTCTGAAGTCAGCTTGCTAAGCTGGTTTCAAGTTTGACTAAAAACTAAAAAGGGGTGAGGTGGAATAGGGTTCCTGTTTGGGGTGGGGGTGGGGGGGGTGCATCCATAATACATGCTGATTTATTCCAGGGTATCAGTTTGTCAGAGGTTGTCCGGGGAATTGGGTCACTGGATGGAGACTTAATCTGGACATACAGGCCAGATAGAAGACCGAAGCCAACCAAGTGGACAAAACAGCAGGATTAATCTTCCTCATCCTGCTGTAAACACCTACGTTTACAGGTCGGCGGATGATCACCGTTTCAGAATCCTAAATTGGGCTTGATCATAGTAATCCTATCAGCACAGGGCCTGATCTGCCTAGAAGGGGGAAATACACCAAAAGCCAGGTTTGACTGCTGCAGATGTTGTGATAACAATAATGATACTACAAGAATACCATCTTCGGTGTGATTCTAGCCATTATTCTGAAAATGTTATTCAACAGAAACAATCAGCAATCATAGTTCATCTCGGTTTGTTTCTTGTAGGTTTTGAGGAACGTCTTTTTTTTTTAAGAAAATACATAAAAAATAAAAAAAAGAAATATTATCCAGTAGGGATTCTGATTATTAAAAAGAGGTCCTTATTAATAAGCTTTTTTAAGACGTACACAATAACACAAAAAGTGTATATTCAAAAGTAGCTAAACAATCTGTTGGGAAATATTTCAGTTCGTCAAAGTTCCTTAAGTGTTCCTTAAAATCTGCTATTTTTATTTTCATATCACTCTAACGTGATAATGTGTGTTTTAATCTGTCCAAGGACGGACAATATAAAAACTTTCTATCTTCTGCCCCCCCCCCCGGTGTCTTTCTGCCGCTGTTGTTGCTGTAACATGGAAGTGAAACATCTAATTTAAAGCATCAAAAACTAAATTTACTCACGACATGCTGCATACCCTTCAAAATGGGCTTTATTTTGTTAACATTTACAGGAATATCACTGACATTAATTTTCCACCCATTACATATGTCTGTACTGTACAAATAGAACAGAGAAAAACAAAAAAAAAGAAAGAAAGAATATCTGAATCCCAACCTCCGCTCTGAGACTCCTTTCACAGAAAACAAGGCTCCAGTCAGTGACAAGCTTCAGCAGTGCAGCAAAGGAAGGTCCTCTGTCAGAATCCCTGCGACAGTGGAAACAAACACACAGCAACATGGAAGTTGTTGTTTGGAACCTAATTTATAAAAACTAAATCCAGGTTTAAGTTGTGACTTAGGAAAAATGTATAATGCGGATGCCAACATCTGCACTCGACTGGTTTCACCCCAAATTTGCGGGAAAATCCGCCAATTGCTCTCAGTGCACTTCTAATATTCTATAAAACTGGAATACAACGGAATGACGAATCGAGCTTTTAAGTTCTTAATTTATTCTGTTTGTCTTTAAATACATATGTATGGCGCCCAAAGGTTACCAGCCTTGTGCCTCTTCATTTCCTTCCTTCGTCAGGTCTACACTGTTCAACGTGTCACTATTAACATTCAGTAGTTGCTCTGAGACAGCGTAAACTACAAAAACTCACTTCAATATACAGTGAAAGAGGACAAGGAGTACCCGAACCTTACAGTGTCATCAACCCTGTGTCATTTTCTCAAAAAGGGATGACATATGAGCTTGTAATATGATTAGAATACAATAAATAATAACATTTGATCACAATTCTTTAGTTATCTGGCGCACGACTGGAAACAGGGCAAAAGTCGCATCTTCATGAAAGGCAGCGAGAGTCAATAGTTGCTCCTCTTCACCCGCAGGAGATCAGACCCGCCGTGACGGGCAGAGAAAAGGCTTCGTAAACATAAAATATAATTTAGATTTAGTCGTCAACACAATGAATCAGAGACTTAAAACACTGCATGTGAAATTCTTCACATCACACACTCTTGCTTATAAAACAGCCCGGCTCTTCCAGTATTTCACCTCATTGACCCTATGAATGCATGGAGTGCTTCACAAACCAGCTTTACAACAGGAGCCATTGTACAAGTCTCCCTTCATGCATTTATCTGGCATCTACTCTGCATTAGCAATGCAGACCATTCTTTACAGCTACAGAGGAGAAGCAAATTTGTATTCTGTAACACAGAACTCTGATGTCTCCCGACCAACAAATTAGCACTCGCTGTGCCTTCTAATGGGAGAGAAAAATAAAGAGCAAAACCTAAATGTTTCCTGATAAGTCCACTTGGGGATAGAACAAAAGTGCAGCATCGGTCGAGCAAGTATGCAGTAAAACATGAGGCTTTTACAATGGCTACATCTGTTTCTGCAAAACATATACTGGAAAGACATTTACACACCGTGATGGGGAAAAATGCAAACCGGTTCACAAAGAGCAGAATACTCTGGTCTTAATGCAACTGCACAGTAGGTTGACATTTATACTGTTGATGTTACTACCTGGAGAAATCTATGCTACTAAGAGATTTTATACAAGTTTTTTAGAACAGTACACACGGGTCGGACGAGGATTTGCGTACCGAATCGCTTCCTTAACATGGCGTTAATGGAAAGCTCCCGTCTTTTACAGTGATTAAGAATAGCAGGACTCCTCTTTTCTTAAGGTAAATGAGGTGGCCAAGTTTCTCCTACAATGTCCTCTTGTCTTTCTGCATGTTATGTCGGTTGCACACATGCCTTCCCGCCCATCTTCTCCTGCTTCCCCCAACAAGAGGGAGGGAATCTTCATAAGGCCTACCTCTTCATCATCCACCTCTGACACTCTGCTGTGAGACACAGGGAAGCTACATCGGACTACATGTAGAACACAACACTTGAACTAATGCACAGTGCAAATAGGCTTCTCCCCCCCTCTTCCATCTCAGCAGCCTCCAGAGATGGGCAGGTTTTGCAGAGAGGGATAACTCCAAACAGCACCCCTGCTGGCAGGCAGCCTTTCTTCTTTTAGTTTATTTTTAAAATTTTATGTCTTTCTGGGAATCTCCTGCCCTGGGGAGGAGGGGGAGGTGGAGCGGCTGAGGGACAGAAATGGAGGGGTCAGGGGTTCGGGGAGAGGATTCTACTTGTACAGGCTCATGGTCGGGCTCTGGTACATGCACATGTAGGCGTCGCACAGCAGGCGTCGCGCTTGGCCCTGGATGCTCTTTGGATCCAGAGCGTGCAGCTCCTCTGGGGTCATTTTCAGGTAGACCTCCACCTCTGGACAGGGAGACACCTGCGGGATGTTGAAACCGTTCTGCCCTCCTGCAGAGTCACATGTACGGATATTAGGAACAACATGCAACATGTGGCAGAGAGGTCACAACTAATTCCTGTCGATCGAAACAAAAGGAAACTAAAATTTAATACATCAAGTCAAATTACACCATCAGATATGTACTGCTCACTTTCAAATACTAAAAACTATAGTAATTTTTTGCCCACTGCTCATTGTATTGTTTTATATAATTCTGAAAATATTTTGCCATATTTAAAAGAAGTTAAAGGTGAGACTTACGCAAGTTATAAATAAGTCACTCAGACAACTGAGTAACTGATCTTTGAGGGTGTTTAAAGTTACAGCTTCTTAATGCTGTTTTTTTTATTTATACATTCTTACAATTTTCTGACACGTCACTGCTCAAACAATGATTATTATTAACTGCATTATAAGATAGAATGACAATATTAACTGTATAAAAAAAGCAGATTATTAATGTATGTAATGGCAGCACTGACAGTGTTGAGATTGGAGCTGAATCCAGGACAGCAGCTCAAATATTTAGGAGGAATGTGTTCTGTCAAGTCATTAATAACTCTAAATCTTTATTTGGATTTTTGAGGTGCCATCCGTACAAATGAGCACTGTTAACTCCCTCACTCGCGTTGCTGATACAGTTTCCCTCCCTGGGTAACAATTTCGTTTCAAGGATCAGTTTGACATCATAACAAACACAACATCAAAAGGGCCATGACACCCACCGTCACGGTCTGCCATGCTGTCGAAGAAGAGCCAGGCAGAGTCGGCGCTGCCGTACTTGACGAAGGCCACGTAGTGACTGGTTTCTATACACAGCACAGCGAACAGCTCCATCCTCTGACGGGGAAAACTGCCCTGCCGCCCCATCCCGTCCTGCAGCTCCTTGGGGACAGACAGTTTCCCGTGTCGATGGGCTTTTCTCCTCGGGTGAAGGTGAACCTATATCGGTACAAGCAAATATAAAATGACAAACATTTTTTGTTACTGTGGCTTGTTGACACCAAACATCTGTACGTCATACGAGAGAAAGGTTGAAAATGAAAGAAAACAACACTACAAAATTTGAATTATATTTCATTTTACTATTTTTCACACTGACTGAAAAGTAAATTATATATAAATGAAATACTTCTTTGTTAGACTGCTGGTAAGTAAAGGAATTAACGGACCATGTGCAACAATGCACTGTTGTAGCCCCCGTTCAGCACCATCACTCCTGACTGATACAGGATGATTCCTTCGGATTTGGCGCCACCAAATGGATCATCCTGGCACAGACGTTAAAACTCAATTTTGCTCAACTGCTGCTGCAATAATGCCCTCTGTTGTTTACCTGTGTATTGCACTTTTCACAGAATTGTTTAATCTTGCCAGCGGTGATATCTCCGTCGTCATAACAGTCTCGACACTCGTACAGAGCCAAGCCGCCGCAGATTCGACACTCCCTTGGAGCTGAGTATTAAAGACACGTAGCGTTATTATGGCTGACATACTGCACACAAGTGTAATTCTTTAAAGAGTTAAGAGCAGATTTGAAAGCAAGAAAAAGGAAAAGGTTCCTTCATCTCAGCTGAGCTGCAGTGACAACTCTGTGAAATTTCATTACCGAGTGCCACACAGCTCTGAATCACCATCGATCGGTAAGAACACACCACACTCAGGGTGGAAACTAAAAAAAAAAAAAAATATTGGCTACGACTCACTGTCTTCAAGAAGGTCTGTGATGTCTAACTCTAGCGAGGGGAAAATCTTGTTGAACATCTTGAAGTCCTTGCCAAAACGTGGCATCTGGATTATAAGGCAGGAGGGAGCCTGTGGAAGGTCAGGGGAAGCAGATGGGGAGAAAACTTATGTCATCATAAACAAAGCAGCGTGGACACATCAGCATCTGAAACCTGAATCCAAAGGCAGGAAAGTCTTTAAATGTAAATTCTAAAAGTGGTGAAACCTTTTCCACACTCTGGCAGTCTCACCCCTCTTCCCTCTGGATAACAGCTCACAACTCTTTGTTCTCACATTCAAACCTCCAAATCTTACAATTTAATGAACTAGTACAACAATTAATATCTGTAGTAACCAAAAAAAAAAAAAAAAAAAGAAATGCAGTTTCAGATTGTTTCACTTTTATTTCTGTAACAAATAATTAACACCAGGAGGAGTCAATCCTGCACTGCACATTGGAGATGCTAAAAGCATGTTTTACTTTATAGAAGTAAATATGTATTTCAATTTGATTATTTATCCAAATTAAGTGATATCTTACTTAGCAGCTTTTTTTTTTTTTTTTTTTACTTAAAAATTTAGATACTAAAGACATAAAGAAGCGACGATAAATTGGACTCTGAGCTAAATGTTTTTTAAATGTTAATCTTCACATCCTGTTTTTGTTGGATTAAAAAGTTTCAAAGCGACCTGTAACTAGAACCTGAATGTGGGATTAGAGCAGAATAAAATATGAGAATTTTTAGCCTGCAGAGTCTGTGACCTGGGAAACAGAACTGTACAAGGATTGATAAATAACATAACATAAAACTCACCTCCGCAAACTTTAGGTCACTGTTGATGAAGGACCATTCCAGGAGCTGCTGGATAGTGGGAACTCCGACTTTATCCTTCTTGTCCATGAAGATCTGGTAAAAGTAACAGTCCTGGACCTTCTGTCCTGCTGACCTGGAGAATTAAATCTCTTCATTGATCTTACTTTTATCATTCACATCTTCATCTTCTATTTTCACAAGACAAATGTAACAGAATATCAAATGGATTTATGGATTTTGACAATCAATATCAGCTTATTAAATTAAGAACATCATGTGTAGTTTTCCGTTTGAACGAAAAGCATCTGGTGACCTAACTTCATTTTTAACATCTTAAAATATGTTGAACGAATTTTTGTGGAACAGCTGTATCCTGTCTCAGTATCATGCCTCTAAAAAGAGATATTTAGCAGGTGCTGACAGTTTTTCACAGCTGAACAATTTCATAGCTGCCTTTAATGTGAATCAACTTTTGTCACGGACATATGAATCAACATATGTAACGCAACATGATGCGGCTTTACAACTTTGTGAGTATGTCATTGCTTGGTTTAAGTATAAAAGTGTGGGCAAGGATTTTATTAAGTTTAAGATCATTATACAATAACTGTGCATAATCCTATAAAACAAAGAGCAGGGAGGAAGACATCTGGCTCTCTGGGACATAAACTGCAGAGCCTCAAGCAGGAGTATTGAGGGAGTTTTCACTGTGTGACCAAAAAAAAAATTTATTTAAATAAATAAAAACCTCCTACAGTTTAACCACTTTGCCCACAATGTCCTCTATTCAATCTGTAACGTAAGCATTACAGCAAAAGTGAAACTTTGTGAGAGTGTGTAAATCTAAATACTACAGGTTTAGGCACAATCTGTTATATTCCCGTGATTTAGCAGGGGTTTTGTGAAACCACACTTGCAGACTGTTGAGCAGTGACAATGAAAGACTGTGTGTATAGTTTGTGATATCTGCTGTCCCGTTAAACCAGCAACTAAAACTATTTCTATAAACAATTAAATGAAGAAATAACTATAAACACTAGCAATAACCAAAGAGGTTTTGGATTCTTTGAGAAGAGAACCAGTTCTTACCTTAGTTTGAGGAGCGGATCCACCCTCAGTATGTGATGGAAAAGGATATTGAGGAACTCCTCAGGATCTACAGAAAAAGATGTACAAAAATGAGTTTTGAGACATTTGGGTGTAGCACACAGCTCTTTTGCCTTCATACGACTTGAGGCAAAATATTTTTCTTTTTTTTTTTTCTTTTTTTTTTTAAACGAAACTATGTCATTCTCCCACCTTTTTCCTCAGACGTAAACCCTGAGGCAGCTTCTACTTTCTCCAGGATCCTCCTGAGCTTCATCACTTTGGTGGCGCACACATACCCATGTCTGGAGGGCAAAGGCCGAGCAAGTTACAAGCTAGCTAAAAAAAACACATACGTTACGGTGACATTCACTTTGCTAGTACAGTTTGCACAGGAGTCAAACTCTTACATGCGCAGGGGGTTGACTATCTCTGTGCGTAACAGCTCTTGGGTCTCTCTGTAATACTCTACATCAGTCTTTGATCGTGGTCTCAGCAGAACCGTGTCCAGAACAGAACTAAAGGAGAAAAGACTGCAGAGCAAAATATACAACACAGGAATTAAAATGAATGCATTGATCATCTAATTTACATGAGATGATTGATGTCTATGATTCGTATCAGTGATTAAAAGTCTCCCCTTTATAAAACCCTGATATAACAAAATATTAACTTTGTAAATTTGAATTTCATGGATGTTTGATTGCATTTGTTTTTACTGTGTAGTTAAGTAGTAAAGATTTTCTGTGGGACATCCACTTTTATAGGAATTGGAGCATTTTTAGTTAGAATTCAAAACTTAAAACTGGTCAAAACATATTAGGCGCAATCTCCTGTAGTTCGGGAAAGTAGTTTGGCTTGACTGCTTCGTTGAAAAGCCCTTTGGCTGGATTGGCAGAAACATCAGATATACCACCATCATCCAGCCAGCTCACAGCTGGAAAACACTCTCCTGTTACAGCCAGTGGTCAGAGTTAAAATAATTTACTAATAAGCCTCTGCCTCTAGGCAAACACAGGGCTGCTGGCTGAGGAAGCACCATGAAGTCAATCATTGAGGCTCAAGTATTGACTCTTAGACTAAAAGAATACTGACCAGAACAGAGTTGAATCTAGGTAGCAAGAGTTGTAGTGGCCCTGGATGCCTTTCTTTTTCCCCACCATTATATCCAGACCATCGTTCTCTGTCCGGGGAGGCGTGTTCTCATGTACTACCTCACTCAGGTAGCCCCCAAACGCTGCATGAAAACACAGAGTACATGTTTAAGCACTAACAGTGAGTAGTTGGCGCCTATAATGATCTGTATTCCTCCTTCTGACTTACCTATGGAGTTGCACCTCTCTATGGGATTGGAGGAGTGATGCAGGGACGGGAAGCGGGAGTCGGGCCGGCAGCATTTGAGCTTCACAAAAAGGGCTTTTTTGGGTGGGCAGGTGAAGTACCGTGTGCCTTTGAAGGTGCCATCAGTGCAACCAGGACATTCTTCTTCCTGGAAGAGAAGATCATCCAACTGCTGTCAGGTGTTGCATGTCAAAACACTATCAGCACATCAGCATTCATTTATTCTGCCTTAGGCTGCACTACAGACTGCCTGATCAGGCATCACATATTTATATGGTGGATATTGCACTTTAGTCAGACCTTTTATTAGCAGCAACTTGGAGTTTGGAAGTTCAACATTTGGGGATATTTCTATATTTTTTGTCTTGTCTCCATGAGGGTGGCTGGCAGGAAAGAATCCAGGAAGTTGTCATTTTTGTGATACACATTTTCTGAACATCTTAAACTAACAATATATATATGTTTTACTTAGCGTGCATTCAAAAGTGTAGTCAACATATTTTGACAGAGCCAGTTTCCCATTGTTTCTGGTCTTTAAGCTTAGATAAGATACCCTCTGCTGAAAAGGCAGATATGAGTAGCATAGAAAGCAATTTCTCTTACAAATATAACACACAATTGTGATTTTTCTTTAGCTCCACCTAATGATATAAAAATCTAAATCTGACTTGACATTGTTTTATTGTCTCACCAGCTCCAGCCCAGCCAGAGGCTCCAGCAGTCCAGGATGCTGACCCACCCAGCGAATGACACCACAGAGAGGGGGGTTCTCCTTCACCTCCACCAGAGAGCCCACCTCAAGGCCCGGCTGCCCACGGGGAGGCGTGGGAGGTCGCGGCGAGGGAGGCACTGCAGGCGACGTGGGCTCGGGCTGCTCTCCCATCACTGACTGGACGGAGAGGGAGAGAGGCCCATGACTAATACTGTCGATGGGCCCGGGCTTCCGATTCAGGCTGAAGGGCAGAGAGTGGAACTTGTTGTCACTGGATAAGGAAGAAGAGGGCGGGGCTCTGGAGGGCGGGGAGGATTGGTTGAAGTCGGGGGGCGTGTCAGTGAGTGACTTGGCGGGGTCCTCCCCAACTGCAGAGGAGAAACCAGAAATCAGAGTTAATGTTCATTTTACTGTTTGAAAGAAATCATATTGTGTAGGCTGTGTTTACAATCATAGAAATGTGTGTGTGTGTGTGTGTGTGTGTGTGTGTGAAATGGCTTCTTTTGCTTAAAAGTGTGTCGCAATGTGGACATTTTAAGTGTGGGAGGTCAGCGATAACAAGATCTCAAATGGTGATGAGTTACTCTTTTTACCACCAACCAAATCAGCATTTTCTTGTAAATATATAAGAGCATGTCCAAAATGTCTAATGTGTCACATTTCCAGTGTTAATGTCAAAACAATGTCATTTCCTATGTGCTTCAATTGACTTATTTGGTTTTCTAATTGAAAGTAACAAGGTATCCACCCCCCCCCCCCCCCCCCCCAAAAAAAAACTCCTAGCAGTATAAAGACAGTTTGTATACATAAATAGTAACAATAGTTGCAGAGACTTGTCTGGAGTAAAGGCAGATTATAAACTTTATATTTAAGTGAGAAGAAAATACAACCAGGTTATTTGTAGCAGGGCTTAAGGTTGGGTGTATAGCGCTGACTCACTATACATTGGTCCAATTACGGCTGATCTTCAGCAGTAAAAAATATTGATTGTGGACCCTGAATTCCAAAAGTTGTCACCTGGTTTCTTGCCTGATCGTTAAGATACTCTTAACTGAGGTCTGATGCCTCGTGTGCAGACTCTTATTTCAATCTGATGTTATTTCGAAATCTGCTTTGTCATGTATTCATGCTGGGATAATTTGTTTAAAATATTTAAAAACTATCATTATTAATCTGATTATTCCCAGTAAAACTATAACCATGTGTCAGTTGAGTCAATAAGTACATAAACAGACAACTTTCATCTTGATAACATCGATGATGATAACATTACCATGAATGGGAAAATAAAAAAAAACATGGAAAGACCCTGAGGAACATGACAGCGATGACTCATTCACAGGATGATTAGGCAGCTGTGAAAACAGTCCAACAGTCCAATGATAATATACTTTTTTTAATGACAACATTTCTGGAATAAAAAAAAAAACAAAACAATATGTGAGCTTACAGTGAAACAGAGAGCTGAAAACGTTCTTCAGACACGATAACATATTCAAAAATTTTTTTTACACGTGACTGGTATTGACAATGACATTAACGGCATAAACAGAAAAAAAATTAAATAAATGAAGAATAAGAGTGACTAGCCTGAACTGTCCCAACACCGATGGAAATAAAGAAACGACAGGAAACACAATGTGCTGACTGAATCAGTCAAGCCTGACACCAGAAAGAAAGGCTTTTACTAATGCTTTGGCCCACAAATAGTACTCCGAAGAAATTTTTTATTGATTCCTCATCTGCAACCAAAGCAGGTCAACAGCCATTTAAGGAGTCATTTGCAGCTCTGAGCATCACTGAAAGCCTTACGTAACACCAATTACTCCATGCAGGTGAGATATGGCACTAACATGGTGATGAAAAAGTGGAGAGGTCTTTACAGCAAGCTACTGCAACAAACTACCGGGTTTTTCTCTCTCTGTAAATCCTGTTTGGGGCAAACATTTACTTGTAGTAACTTCTTGTTGCAACTACAACCTTAAAGTTATGGGTTAAATTGTCCTCCTTACACAGAGTGAAGGCATTTATTACAGTGTGCAGCCAACATATCCAACAGATTTAAGGCTCCTCATAATCATTAGGGTACAAGTAGTGGTTGTTTATTAATGGCTGACTCCCACTGTTTTTTACAGAGTAAGCCCATGATCAAATAGTAGCATATTTTCTGGTATGTGTGCCTTATAAATAATTCCTCGCTGATTTAATGTCTCTTATTATGAGACACAGTGTCAAAATATAATTTTTTTCTTCCAAATAACATATTATACTAAAACCTTGAAATACAACAGATAACAAGTGGATCTTTGTTGTATACTACACCCTCCTTTCTTTCTTTGTCACTCCCATGATTTTCATCTGCCTTTTCGTTATCAGCTGTCAAAGACAAAGAACTTTCCTTAAAGTTTTAAAAAGTTTTGAAAATATAATAAAAGTATAACTTCAAATCATACCATGTTAAGACTGAGTTTCTCAGTAATGGCATACTATGAGAAAGCCTCATTGTTGATGGGCCATTTCAAAATTAGGAAAAACCTTAAATTGTAAAAAAAAAAGTTGTAATCATTAAAATGCTGATGTGTCCATGTGTTTTGCGCTGGTTTGAGAAACAGGTTTTTTATAGAGAACTATACCAATTATTAAAACTATCTACACCATTTTTATGCTACTTTTGGAGGACATCTCTATTTAGAGTAACCCAGAGTCGACCTTTAAGTTCAGGGATTGAAATGAAAACCCTGATTGTTCCAGTGTTAGTTTGTTATAAATATACAGCACCAAAAGTTTGCCTGGGTAGAACCAATTAGTAGGTAGGTTGTTGTGAACAGGAGCTTGCCGATGAGATGATTGGCATCCCATGAGTACCCATGTTTTACCTTCATCAATGTACCATGTGCTTTTGGATTTGGACTGGGCTGGGGGATCAACAGAGCTGCCATTTAAAGTATAGTAAAATTCAGACTTGCTTCTACTGCCACACTGATGACCTAATCCTGTAAATAACACAAGTACATAAAAAGGGAGAAGATAAATGTGTATTTGTCTGCAGGTACACACAGGCGTGTACGTGTCTCTGGTGAGAGTTTCAAAAAAAGAGATAAATAAAAGTTATAAGGGTACAAAAACTATCAAAAGATGTCAATAACTCAGCAAATGAAGGCAGTTTTCTCCATAAAAGAGAATAAAGGTAGTTACACATTCCATTCAAGTCATGTCAAGTCAATTCAGAGCAACAACAGGAATTTATTTCAGCATTTATTCTGTTACCATTGGTTTTTTTACACACACATTCCACTAAACTATTTTATGGTTGTTCCTTCTTTGCTTTGTTTGCGTAAAATTGTATGCTCTCTAACAAAGAAAATATTTCTTCTGTTAGAACCTGACAAATTAAAATTTGTGAACGGCAAAAGTCATAGTTTGACAGGGTTTAAATATATACGCGGAATCACAACCAAACAATTTGATGGAACGCCCCTTTAAGAGTTGTCATTACAAGCTGTGGGTTCATCAGTTTGGTTTGTGTAATAACAGCAGTGCAGTACCTTTGCTCTTTGGTTTGCTTTGGCCAGAGGACGACTTGTCACTGTTGGTGCCTCTGGGGGCAAAAGTGTGCTTTTGCAGCCTTTGGTCCTGCATGGAGTATTCTGCACAACCCAGAAATACATCCACATTAGAGGCACAGCAACTCTTATCTGCCTACCTTAAACTACCATGCACTGAGTGTCTTCCACAGCCCACTTGCAAAGCGTGCACATTCACATAGAACCACGAGCAAATTTTCAATTCAAAACTGTCACAAAAACAAATCCCAAAATGACCATCAATGATCACACTTTGCAAAAGGAATTCAAATGTGCTAAAAACACATTTAGTTCCAAAGAATAATGCCAAGACTGTGGTTTAGTTTGCATAGCTAAAGAACGATACGCAGTAGCTGAGGTTATCTGTCATGTGGAGTAGGGAAGGAAACAAGCTAAATTGTATTTAATTAAAAACGAGTACACATGAACATGTATAAAGTTTTCTTTGCACACAGTCTGACAGTCAGACTCAACAGACCACTTCACTTGTCCGGTATCACGAGTATGACCAATCAAGAGAAATAGATCAACTTTTTGCCGACATAAACAAATTCACAAAAATAACAATAGTTGGAGAGGCAACAGTAAACACGCACATAAACAAACCAATACGCTAATGTGGAGAACAAAGAGCCCGAGTATCTCACTTGACTTTCAAAAACAAGCAAGCCATCAGCACAAAAGGCTCTCTGTTCCTGCTGTGTGCAAAACACAAACTCAGAATGCTCAGACGGAGCTCAGTGCTGGTCCCAGAGATGAACAGCTGAATATTTTCTGCAAACGTTCAAGGTCTGATGACACACACACACAAACAGAGCCCAAAAACAGGGACAAATAGTGGGTCACTCACCTGGCATTACGTCACAGATGGGGACTAGTCGAGTGTGCTCCAAACTGGCGAAACTACACAGCACCTTCCCATCGATCACACCATCCCAGTCCCCGATGGGTTTGTCCTGAAAGAGTGAATGAGACCCCCCCTCAGATGGTCTTCATCTGTGTAATGCTGCTCAACCTGGTGCCACACGTGCTTCTTCCTCTAGCACCTCCTTGATGATTAACAATGTCTAATGTCTGATTGCTCCATCTAAAAATAATGCTTAAGCTTGATCCTCTGTGTTGTGATGTCTAATTGCTCATCAGATTCTCTACCTCAAGTCATACCGACCAAAAGCTCTACTTTGTCTGAAAGCACGACTGCTATTCTTCGTTAGTTTTGGAATCCAACAGTCTAAGATAAGCGTGAGGCAAGTGCCACTTGCTAAAGAAGCCAGGGCGAGGCTGGACGCAGAATGAGGCAGAGCAGTGGGCTCTCCTCAGCTGCCTGCTGGCCCTTTGCCATGCTGTTGGGTCATACAGCACTAAGTCTTTACCTCACTCCCCGCGTGACTGCCTTGCCTTTATGTGGGTGGCTCAGATGCACTGAGTGGGTTGCTGCTGCTGCTGCTGCTGTTGGTGCTGCTGCTAACGATCAGCAGTCAAACGCCTCAGTTATGCGTTTCAATCTCCCTACGACTACAATACAACTACCGCCTGACAACAGTAGTCATAGATACCAGCTACTGTGATCCGAGGCAACAAGACATGTTTTCTCGACATGAAGAGAAACAATCACAAAAAAACAAACAAAAAAAAAAAAAAAGACACGGGCAAGTCAAGAAAACCTAGAATTCACAGTAGCTCGGATAAATTGTCTGTGAGCTTTTGGGACTTTTTGCATGTTGCCACCCTCTACTGATAAAAAGATACATGAAGTTGTGTTCAAACAAACAACAATAATGGGAGTGCTTTGATGTAGTTCTTTTGGCTATGGACTGCTATTTTTCTGAATATAAAAGTGATGGAATAAAAAAAAAAACAAAAAAAACTAAAGGAAAAATCTTACAATAGTGGAGCAAGTTTACTTTCCTGTATGACAATTCATGTTTGAACAAATACTCTTTCCTCATATCAGCGGGAGAATTGTTGAATGATCAAAGTCTAACCCCCCCAAACGTATGTCCTGACTCTCTAACTAAAAGAAATCAAAAGGTTTTAACTTTAAAGTGTGAAAAGATGATTTATTAAAAGACACACAATGAGTGTCAGTAACCAGCAATGAACTGTAATATTTGCTTTATTGCTTCCTATAAAGCTGACTAATTAACACATTGTGTCTTGTTTGTTGAATCCATAAGACAACTTGCCTTGCCAAGCTATTTCTTGGTCAGGAGCAGTTGCCAGGCAACAAGTGGAGACTCCAAGAAGTTAGCGATCACTTCCAAAAAGTGTGATACTCCAATGTACACTTCAGGTTTATGTACAGACTAAACAAACAATATGCAACACATACTGTGCTAACCCGGAAGCTTTATATTTAGCATAGATATGTGAAGGTGGTACAAAATGCTGACTTTTGATATAGGTGGCTTATTCTCAGAGCATTTATGCCTTACAGCCCTGGTGACAAAATTGCTTTTTCTTCATGAATTATCCGGTTGTTTACTAAAGGGAGTGATTTAAAGTTTGTACTGTATATTGGAAAATTACTTGGCTTACCATGTCAACTCCCACATAGAAGCCCAGGCTCTCGTTTCCTGGCAGCAGGTCACAAAAAATGATGGTGCCTCTCTCCGGTCCATCCCTGGTCTGCACCAGGACCCTGGAGCTGATCTCCAGAGGAGGGTAGTCCTGGTCGTCTTCCACTAGATTGACATGATCCACTTCCAGCTCGCCCAATGTTTCATCATCATCATCCTCCCAGAGTTCCAGTTTGTCCAGGGCCACAAACACGCCACATTCATCCTCACAGCGAAAGAGTTGGCGGCCTTGATAGGAGCCCTCCGTGAAGCCTTTGCCCCGGCCCTCCTCCTGAGAGAGGGAAGTAGAGACAAGTATAAAAGGTGAGACAGAATAGGAGCAAGAGAGATGATCAACTTACTGTCATAACGAGGAGGGCAGGTAAGCAAAGCTGCTTACTCAGCATTACCCAGTGAAATGAAGTTGACGTCATGAGCTGGGAGAGCTTATGATCGATTACTGCAGCAGCAATTCAACTTGACTTAGTGTGATGATGATAAAAACATAAAAAAATTTCTAGCATGGTACAGGATGTTCTGAGAATCCTACCGAATATTATGTGCTTTTTTTTCCTCTCATGCCAACTTTAGATATTTAAAAGCACCAAAACAGTATCATGGCTGGCATATGGAAAAAGAACGTGACGATCACTATTTGGTGAGGGGGATAAAATTAGAATTTTGTCTGAAGCATATGTACAAACTGTGAGGCCACAGTTTGAATGCTTTAGTTCCATCAGCCCACTCAAGAAAACTACAGCTGAACTCAGTAGAATAGAAACAACATTGTTCGGCAATAATGTATTCCTTTGTATTTTGTTACTTATTGTACATACAGTTCAGAATGATTTGCATGACATTAAATTATCAGCAGTTTTGCATCAATGTTCACTAAAATAACAACCATAAAAGTTACATTAGTGATATTTAACCGAAGAAATTTTAAGCCAAGCAACTAAGCAGGAAAATGCTTAATTTTCCAAAAATATGGACAATGAACTGTTGGATGGTCATTCTGATTCAACAATATTTCTTTGTGCTTTGTACAGTCATCAAATGAGTTCATGAAAATGGAAAAAAATATTAATTAAACTAATCAGCAAAGACTTTAAAGTCCAACTAAAGGATACATGAACTGCAGCAAAACCAGATATCCCTACCTGCCTTATTTACCATTGTGAACAGAAGCACAAAAACTTCATAGTTGCCACTAGTGGCAGAAATTGTATTACTTCTATTCTTTATTTGAAGCCCACTTGGTTCTGCTTGATTGTTTTCTTTCTCAGCAGACACAACTGTATTTGTGTCTCTGTAATAAACAGTAAGGGCTGTCGAACAATTAAAATTTTTAATCAGATTAATCTCTTGGCTGCGTGGTTTAATCACGATGAATTAATTGTGTTTCATTTTGTGGGGAGAAAAACACTCATGAAAGAAGGCAATATATATATATATATACTTAAAATTTGTTTATTTAAAATAAAGAGCAGATGTGGTGTCCAGCTTCCAATATATAAATAAAAAAAATTAAAAAACCTACCAACTATATCATATTTAGAGACCACTCTTTTTCTTTTCTTTTTTTTGTAAATAAACAAATATCCACATTAATGTGGCCCTCTTATTCATCTTTTAGCGAGCTGCTGAGACAGACTCACTTGTTTACCAGAGAGGAGAGCTGACCGCTTCTTATGTACAATGTTACCTGGAGTGGCGAGATATTTCCGAGCCAGCAGTGTCTGCTTTTCATGCTCCTAAATGAGCTGACCACAAATGATCGCCCATCACTACTGATCACCTCTCTAAAGGACAGCCCTGCATACTAATGCTCGGCTTTGCTGTGTACTGCCGGCCACCATTTTGGACAGCAACTTACGGCAACTCCACTTCGACAAATATCATTAGCGCACTGCCTGATATGTGGTGCCAGAGACTTTTCTTTTTATTATTTTTTTTTTCAGGATTTTGAGACACGTTAATCACATTAAAAATTTTTTGCAAATAAACATGGAATTGAATTACTCGACAGCCCTAGTTTTAAATGTTACTTGAGCCAGGCACAATCAGAAATCTGTCAAGAATCAGTCTTGTGCTGTTCCTATTGTATCAGACAAGACGGAAAGGAATGTGAAGAGATGAACCAGATATAATCTGTGTTCAGTTTGACAGCCATTTTGCAATTATCAGACTCTTGCCATAGACACTAAACAAAATAACTTTGGTTCCACACCAACAAATTTTTTTATTTTTTATTTTATTTTTTTATTATAAGAGAATCCTAAATGAATCTGAAACATTCACAATACTTTTCCCTAATGTTTAAATGGGAATCTTACAACAGCGTCTACAACTAGGTCACCACAAAAAGAAAGAAAACAAAAGCACATGAGGACTCACCAGAAGCTCCACTCCAAACCAGATTCCAGAGAGGGCCCTGTCAGGAAGCAGCGAGCCCTTGAAGCGGACCACACCCGGAAGAGGTTCATCCCCTGAGCGCAACTGGACGCGGACCTTGGATCCACAGTCGATATTGCAGACTCGTGCGAGCCGTGACTCGTTGCAGAGCAGGGCATATCTCTCTTCACAGTTGGTAATAGGGAACAGCAGCTCAGCCAACTTCTCCTCCAGCTCCTGGACATCCCGCTCATCCAGGCTCAGCACCACATTGGTCTGGTCCAGAATGCGGAGACTTTTCTTGCCTTTGCACGGGGGAAGTGTTCGCCCCAGGCTGTTGCGCTCCTGGCATGCTTGGCCGAGACTGCCACGGGGGATCCTCAGGGTCTTCTGGGGAGGTTTCTCTACCGTACACTCCTTCACCACCATGTAGAAGCGCCAGTCCTCCCTGAAGCCCCCACTGGGCTTCTCCTGGCTCCACAAGGCAGAGCTCATGGCTGCATGCTAGGCAAGAAGTCCAACATCAAGGCAAGCTTGACCTGTGGTCTGTTGTAAATAACAACACGCAGAACCATCAGTGTAACATGAATTTAAGCCATTTAATGAGAAGGCAACAATACTCAGGTGCATTAAAAATAATAACAGAAATGCCAGTTAGCTGAATGCTTGTTCGAGGGATGTCATTTTCTCAATTTAAATACATCTGTCAAAATGTACAAACCAACAACAGCACACATAATATATAACTGTACAAAATACGCCTTTGTGTGTTTTTGTGTAGACAGCTGCCTCATTGGAAAATAAAGTGTTTCTAAAGCACAAGAAGTAAAGTAAAAGTGTAAAACAAGTTAAAGTCTAAACAGTACGACGCACACATAGTATTGTTGGTTAGTTCTGCCGCATTCATTTTAACCAAGTAACTAGCACTGCATTTGTTTCCTTTGTCTAAAGGCAGACTTAAACAACTGGAAATATTTTCATTTCATTTATTCATTACTAATTATGTTTGAACAGTTATAAATAATAAAAATACCTTTACCGTTGAGATAAAGATAAATGGATTCAAATCTTCAAGGTGTATACAGACTTTATGATTACTGTTCTTTGACCACCAGTTTTCTTGTTGCTGTGTGAAATCTTCCGGCCCTGGATGTTCTCAGCTCAGTGGTCTCCCTGCCCAGTCAGCCTGCACTTTGCCCCTGTTATTAGCAGAAGCCCTGTGTGTCATTACTCAAAGCTACTGATTTGAATAACCTAAGAATTAACGGAGAGCCTTCTGTGGCACATTAATGTCAGTCGCGGTGCATTTCCCCTGATCACTTCACATATGAAGACCAACCACCTGCCACAGCCAAGAAACCACCAGCTCCTCAAACAAACACGACAGCAAAAGGCTGATTTACTAGATCAGTCACCGGGCTGTTTTCATTAAAAGGGCAATTAAAACACCAAATTTGGAAAACATAGAAAGTAATTTCAACCTGACAGGAACTAGCAGCTCAGCTCTTTTTTTTTTTTTTTTTTTTTTTTTGGAGGGGGGGTGTTTAGTGACGAGCATCGGAGCCGGTTAGAGATGTGTTTATTTCAGGATGGAAGTGACACTGACGGAAGCATCTTTAGGTTTTTATGAAGGTTTTTTTTAAATTAATTTTCTGACAATCAGAGCAGCAGTGTCATCACCGGACAGCAACTGTCAGTCAAAGGCCCTTTAAGAGAGACGGCAGAAGCTGGATAACCCGCAGCGTTAAAACGCCACAAACCAGACGTTTTTCGTCCACTGTTAATGACGCTGCCCCCCCTCCCCATTTACTTTACCTTTGATACCAGTCCCTCGGGTTAGAGGCAGCAGATGACAGTCATCTCAAATGTCCATCCCGATTAGATTAGCCAGGCCTGCCGACAACAAGCTAGGTCGCACCCGTAATACCAGTTAACCGTTGATTAGCTAAACAAGCTAGCTAACGCTAGCGTCCCGACTGGCTAAGTATCAAGGCAAAGTTAACCCGGCGAGCTGGAGAGCAGCAGGCCGGCCGGCAGTGGACTGCCACCCCGCAGGGAACACTGACGGCATTTATAATGAAATGTTATCCATAAGAAAAAATAAGAGAAACAACACGAGTGTGTCGCTACGGCTAAGAAAATATATTATTTACAGGAGGCGGACTGGCTAAACTTAGCGCTTGACGTCATCGCACCCGCCGAGAGTCGATTGGTTGTGCGATTTTGTTCTCAAGCGCTGATTGGCTGTCTGGCGTATCCATAATTTTTTCTCCCGCTCTGTGGGGCTTTCCCATGAATGGCAGGACGGGTAGTTAGGTTGAAGCGTAGCAACCAGGGCAGATGATGCTGTCTGAGGAATTTAGTGTAGAAGATTTATTTAAAATAAAGGAAATAACACTAAATTATGTTTTTAATTGAAACAAGACTATTGTTGTAATCAGCAACATTTATTTACAATCAAAAGTAAAAGTGCTCAGCATGCAGAATATAACCCCCCTTTCCAATGTTATGCATGATGTGTAATATTTTTTTATAAGTATTTATAATCCACTCATCAAATAAGAAGCATTTTAATCTTGCCTATTACCTATGAATTTATATCCTGCTGGAGTGGTCAATGTATAACAATGTGTCATACACAATCATGTATTATGGGTTTCAATACGAAACTAGTAATTATAGCTGTCACATAAATGTGAAATGTATATAAATAAATGTAGTAATAGTAGTAATCGTGGTAACAGTGATTCCAGTGTATGTGGTATATGACCACGACCACCAACATCCGGGGCTGAGAAACTAAGATCCACTTAAGCAAACACATTTCACATTCCACATCTAATATAAAATATATTTCCTATAATAAATAGAACTGCGACTCAGATAAGGAGATGAAGATGAATGGATGGAATAAATAGAAAAAGTTCTTAAAATAACAGACATTCCTCAGTCAGCTTAAGACGAAATCAGAAGATCAGTCTTGGGTCACGTTTCTTAATCTCCTCTACCTCCTCCAAACTGAGTTCATTGTTTCCCAGCCTGCAGTGTAAAAGGAAAAAACAAAATCAATCACTGACAATACACCGCTAGGCTTAAAATGGAAAGGAAGTGTGGATTCTAAAATAACACTGTAGTTTGGCCAGAATAGGAAGCAGAGTCGACAACAGCCGATTTTCTTGGCACTGAAACTAGCAACAGAAGCCAAAATTGCCCCAAATACATTTCGTGTGTGGCCCAGAGCATATTACATACCATATTGATTTCATATGAATATTGTGTTCCAGGGCCTGAATCAGACATTCCACCCCTGTTTTGGTTATGCAGTTCTCTGTCAACCTTTAACAGGAAATGAGAGGGTGGAACAATTTCAGTAGAGTAGAGTAAGATGTACTCTACTCACGTCAGTCATCCGGTTAACACAAATGTCATGAACTTTGTCAATAAAATTACCAAGACGTACCAAAGCTCTTCCAGAGATGTGCTGTTCTTGATGATGTTAGCGAGGGCACACGCTCCTGCATTCCCTACACCATTACCTACCAGGCTGCCAATAAGAAAATAAAAATAAAATTTGAGCTATATGCAAGTAAAACCCGAAGACATATTTCCAATAAACAAAACCTGCAGAGATGTATTTGACAAATTACAAAAATATATTGAGCATATTGTGAAACAGACATATACAGAATATACACATTTGTGGACATTATGCAACCTCACGTAACTATTATAGTCTTTGCATATTTCTAATAGATTTTCCACACGGTCTTAAGTCTACCTAACAAGTGCCAATATTTAAAGCAAAGATTACCTGAACCACAACAGAGATTTGCTGTGCTCTAGTGCACTGGCCAAGGCCACTGCTCCTGCATCACCTATCCTGTTTCCCCAAAGCCTGGAAATGTAAAGACAGATTAGTACATGGAAATGCACCACCAATAAGATACATGGATGCCTGCAGGAAAATTGTTACCCTAAATACTGCAGCGAACGGTTGAATTTAAGTCCCTCTGCCAGCTGCCTTGCTCCCTCTGCCGTTATGTTATTGTTGCCTAGCCTGAAAGAAAGACAAGTTAATTTGCTATTCCTTTCATGTCACACAGACATCCACATATTACTGGTTCAGACTCAAATAAGAGCCAAACCTGATGACTGCTAAAAGCACTTCATGTGCTGACCTTAGAGCTAGGAAGTTCTGCCTGGTCTTCAGAAGATGAGAAAAGTGCTGTGTGCAAGCATCAGTTAGCTTGTTGTTGAAGAGCCTAGGAGCAAACAAAAGGATTACAGAAGATATTTGATCATTGGTCATTTGGAAGTTCATGGTAATCTTATAAATCATCTTGACAGCACATACGCAATTTTCCGGAAGTTGTCACACTGGATAGCTTTAGCAATCAGTCTGCCGATGCCCTCATCTGTAATGTTGTTATTTCTGAGGCTGGTAACAGAAAAATATAGAACACTTAAATATTGTATAGAACGAGTTTGGAAGAGATTGCTAAAGGTTTAACAACTGAAAATAAATAGTGGAATAATCTTAACTTCCCATACTCACTACAGGCTATTACAAATGTGCATGCAGGGAAGAAGCTGCTCCACTCCAACGTCGCCTACAGAGTTGTTGTCCAGCTCGAGACCCACAGGGTTCCTTAAATGCTGCAGCACAAAGGCTAATGCAGTGCACTCTACAGGACCGATGTTACAGTAGGTCAGTTTCAGGTGATCCACTTCTAATTTGCTGATGGCGTCTTTAGCAATCTTGCGCTCCTGCATCTCATAGATACATTTGATGAGCCAGACGAAGCCTGGCATCGCATGCATGCTCTTCTTCTCTCCCTCTACAGGTTGAGGGATAGACTGAAAGTGTTTCTGCATGCCTTTGGACAGGCATCTGGAAACCTGTTTGACGCTCTTTTGTATCGTAGCACTTGGGGAACAGTGGAGCCACAGGTGGTGATGGCGCTGCGACAGTAGTCCACACACAAACGTGGCCGTGATCTGCAGATTTGGTATTTCAACTGCTCTGGCTTCCTCCCCTTCAACCTGTCCTTGTTGGTCACCCGGGGGCAAGCAGGCTCTGAAGAATCTGCTACACAGACCTGTCTCACTCATGCCTTGCATCTCAAAGAGTTTAGGGATGGTTGAATGTTGAGTGTCACTTGACAAAATGATGTACAAAGCAGCAAAGAAACACTGTATAGTCACATGGAGGAACTCGTAGTGTTTACTCTGGGTGGATAACATATCTTTGGTCTGAATGAGGAAGCCCAAGCAGATGTCCTTTTCCGTCACACCACATGTCTCCAGGTCTGTACATGAGAAGATATAACAGGTGGTTCCTAACCCTTCAAAGGCAAGCTGTCCTAGATGCAAGACTGTTTTTAAATGCTCCTGAAGCCAACCTAATCCCACGGAGCTCTTCGGAGTGCTTTGGTGTTGTAAAAAGTTCTGTAAGATCATCAAGTAAACATCTGTCATTGTTAATAGACTGCCCTCTCCACAGCCCAGCAGCTGCGTATGGCACCATGACACAATCCAGCAGAGGACCGGATTATGGCAGAGGCCAAGTAAAGCTGTGTTTGCCTGTAGTGACTCCCAAACCTTAGCAGCCACAGTGGGGTCACTGTGATGTTTCTTCACAAAACAGTCGACCGCACTTGGTGAAAAGCCTTTCAGGAGGACTTCTTTGCGAAGGTGTTTTTTCAACAAAGGCCCGACTGCCTCTGGACGGCTGGTCACCACTTTCCACACCCCCTTCATTAGGGAGCCTTGGATTAAGTTGAACAACAGTATGTGAACGGGTGCCCGCTGGGTGGGGCAGCAGAGCCTGTGCTCATCTGAAAAGCTCTGCTTGAGCTCATCCAGACCATCAAAAGTGAAGAGGATGAGATGTGGATGGTCCACGATAAACTGGAAGACTTCCTCCTGCTGCCGATCTGGCCAGCAGCAGTGCTGGAACAGCAGCTCTTGGACAGACAGTTCCCTTTGTTCTGCATTCAACTTGCGACAACTGAATGGAAACAGAAATAGAAAGTCGTGGAGGGCGGCCCGCTGAGCCCAAAGCAAGTGCAGCCTCTGGAGCAGAGTGCTCTTCCCACTGCCGGCCTCGCCAGATATCAACACCGTGTCTGCGTCCTCGTTCACTGTGCCCGCGGTTCCAACTATATCCTCCAGGCCCAAAGGGCCGTGCACATTTGCACAGTATTGGGCCAGTTCCAGCTCGCCTTCAGTGTAGATGTCATCCAAGGACATGTGGCTGGTGCCTCCATAAGTGCTGAGAAAGAAGGAGTGGGCTGAGACGGAACTGATCAGCTTCTTCTGATACTTCAAGGCCTCTGTGGCAGGAAGCACACGAAAAGAACTACAATAAGCACAACACAAAATCCTGCACAGGGGCTGGTATGCCAACATAGAGTCCCGAGTCAGATCCAGCACAGGCTACAGAGCCAAAGCAAAGCACCAGTGACTTGGCATATTGTATTTTTGCCATGTCAGTCACAAATAATATAGCTGATAAACTCAGTGAGATATTAATATCACAGTTTAATGCTAAAGTGATGAATCTGTCCCTGTTTTTCTCAAACCTGCTGTAGGTAGTCAGATTGAAATTAATCTGTGTATCCTGATTGAGGATTTATTGACTTGAGGGCCCAAGGCTAAACCTGACTTCTATATTTTCAGTCTCTCTCTAACTGGGAATGTCATAAAAAAATAATGTAGGTAAAACCACTGCACAGTGAATATTCTATCTGTATAACCAAGAAGCTTGTGTGTAGCAGTAATTTCATAGTTGTGTTGTAGTGATGCCTTCATTTGAGCTACATTTGATAGTTCACCACTGAAACACTTGGATGAAATTCATTAGTTTGCCAGAATAATAGAATTTGAAGACCTACACATCACAACAAATGTAGAGTGGGCTGAACTGGGACTAATTCCCAGGCCACTTATTTTATCCCAGTCAGCCCCTGATGATGCATAATCTTAAGATATGCATCATCTGCATGGGTTTTGCTATTTCGGTCATTTCTGTGTACCACCACTCTCAGAGGAAGTGCTTAAGTTTTTCACATTTTAGGCAAAGAAACTCCAAGTTTAAACAAGAAAGTGCATCTGCTGTAGGTTTAGCGCGCATTAGATTCTTCATTAGTTCAGTCTGTGTGTGTTCATATGTTGTCTGATTTTTGGTGGGTTTTTTTGTCTTCATATCTTGTCTTCATATCATATCATGTCTGTGCTTGGTGGTTGTTGGTGATGTTTTTGTTTGCTCAGTGTGACGGACTGTGAAAACAAATTTCCCCACGGGACAATAAAGTCTATCTATCTATCTGTTACTGTTATCAACACGGCCTCATAGTTTTCACAATGACGTACCTTTTGGAGGAGTTAGAGTGTCCTGGTTAAGGGGGGATTCACATTCCTGCGTTTGCTGGATAAATTGCAGGACCACCGTTGCTGCTGACTCGCCTTTTGATCTGACATGGTCAAGCAGACGTCTTGCCTGATCGACGTGTGAATGACAGAAACAGTTAAAATAATATTCAGCAAACGCTCAACTTGTTTCTCTGATAACTCAAGATCAAGACGTTTGATGATTAAAATCCTTCGTTCCATTAAAATTTATTCTGTAGTTAAATAAAATATACTCTAATTGTTTAAATACATACAGAAAAGTCAAATGTAGCCTACAGTACCTGCTGAGAGGGCGTGTGGACAGGCAGCTGCACCTCTTTACAGTCTCCAGAACTGAAGTGTCCAGATGCAACCAAAGCCTCGAGGGCACCATCAATGCAGCCTTGTAGCTTGTTGACAAAGTTCGGCCTACGAGCCAGAAGAGTCTGACTCGGTGTGTTCTGGGCTTCTTCTTCCTGATCTACAGTTAAACTGCATCCTGACAATGTGAGTCCGGATTGTTGGACTTCTGGCAGAACCTGTTTGAGAGCTCTGAGAAAGAGCTCACATGCAGACACCCCTTTTGGATGAACCAGGTTGAGGAGCTGTCTGGCATTGGTGTACAGAGCTCTACCCGGCACTTGTACGTTCAGGTAGTCCTCCCATACGAGCTCCCCCTGGGCCAGAAGTATATCCAAAACCCTCTCCAGGTGTTCGGCTGAGCCGCTGCTGCACAGGGCATCCAGTATCTCTGTCCGTTGTTTCAGAACAAGCTCCTGAGCAAACATGCTTTCTGTCCATACTCATTCACGTCTGACATGATAGTCTGATGCTTTAATTATGACACACACACTCACGTCATGATGGAAATATTGGAAGCCCCCTTTGACTCACTCATGTCGTACTTTTACTTCATGTACAATAGAACCGGGATCCTCACTAATACTGGAGCTCACCATTTTGTGTTAAAAGCCACCTAAAGCACAACAACCCAGTAACTTAACGCATGAAACGCAGTGCACTGTGTATCACTTACATCTTCCCTCCACCGGTCCGTTGTATGAGGAAAACAGAAAGTATTGTACTTCCTCATTCCACAACTGAAAGTAAAGTGAGTTGCTTCTGTACAGTGAAAACTAAACCCTGCTGGCAAATTAATGAAATGGGCGACAGCGACTTCTGTAACCAGACGTGCTTTCTATTAAAATTCATGTGTGGGCATCACAACACAACAGTCAACTCCTGAGTTAAATCCTGATGTCTTCACTGCAGAACAATGTTCAATTGCAGCATTTCACAGCTAGTTTTTATTGATATTCCAACTTAAATATAGTGTGCCACACAGTGATTACTGCTCACTGAAATCTAACAACATTTTCACGTCTTCTTGTCTGAAGTTTTCAGGGTGAAGACAACACAGTTTAATACAAATACAGTAATGGAATCATATCATGGGTGGAATTTCATAATATTCACATATTCACAAGACACACCAGTAGGAATACTCCCACTGGGAACATTTTATAGGTCTAAGTTGGCAGGCCCATACTGCTTGTAATTTTCTCCTAGAACCACTTGATGGAAGCATTGTGTAAATGAAACTGTATCTTGCTTTGGCCATGAGGCTGGAGCTGCTTTTATTTTCTTCCCTTTCACACACTTTTATTGTTCCTCTTTCTGTAACACTGCTTGATTTCTTCATCGGGGGCCACACCAGCCAGAAAACATGATCCTTTGAGTATGAATAATACGTCTACAGTGTCACAGCAGTAATGGTGGTGTGTTGATATTGAAATCTACAGCTTTGTGAGCATTCTGTGCATCTGATGTAAACTTCAAAACGTGCTTATACAATACAACACAACCCTGGAAACAATATTGAATAATGATTTATCAATCCCAACTTGTATTATTTCATGCCAGAATAAAACAGTTTTAAAGCTGAGTTTCTGGAGAGTTCAATTAAAGTGCTAAATTCCTTTTTCTCCCTCTGATGTTTCCAGTTTTCCTCCCTGTTTTCAGATCCACCTGTTCCTCTACTTTCCGTTTCCAATCACCTGCATACTCACACCTCTGCTCCTCACTTCCCTCTTTTAATTCTACTATTTATATCTGTTTTTCCCTCACAGTTGCCACATTACGTGTTAATGTGTTCCTGTCCATCGGTCTGTCTGTAAACCTGGCCCTCATCACTTCACATATTTATAAATCATATAAATAAAACTCGTAGTTTTATATATATATATATATATAACTATAAGTCATAGTATCATCAGCAGAGTTGAGTTTTGGGAGAACTTTGGATAATCTGCACTTCTTTGTAGTCTGGTTATTCATTATCTTTTGGAAGTTTGGGCCCAAACTTCGCCCTCTACAGGTCTGTTTGGAGTCGTGATCCATGCCATGTCCTTGCCAGTCAGTCACCTTTACCACTTGTACAGCCGTGCTGCATGTCTCCCAGAAAGCTCGTACAATCTGCTTCTCCTCTGGTTGGAATCCAGCCTAAACCCATCCTACACTACATCCATCCACTCTCAGGTTTGTCCTCTGTTCAGTTTCATCAGGCCTGTGAGCCCTCCCGCCTTGTCTGAGTCAGCCGTTTCAGCCGATATGTTGTCTATTCATGAGTCCAGCACTCAGTCGGGGGTCACGTTCCCTGCTCTGTGCTGCCATGTCCGAGGTTGACTGCTCTTTTCCTGATGTTCTCGCTCTTCTTGAAAAAGCCACCTGCCTAAAGTTTCTTGCACAGTGGAGACGTTGTCCTCCAGTCAGTTGGAGGATCATTTGCTGATGTCTGTGCTCATTCTGTGGACTCCTGTATGAGGTTATCTGTTGTTTTTCACCACCTTGCCTGCCAGTCCATCTATCTGTGTATAAGCCTGGTCCTCATCCCTTTATCTGCTGAAGTTCCCTCATTGCATCCGTCTGCTTGTCCTCCCACCACCAGCCGTGAAGATGTCTTCACTGTGCACTCTGGGGCAAATTCACAAACACGAAGCTATAAGTAATCAAAGACAGACAGGAATAAAACTTTATACAGTGAAATTCTGTTTCCAACTCCTTCAGTTTTTGTTTTGTCTGAGAAACGGGGAACTCTACCAGGGGGAGTGTAATGCAGAGTACTCTCTGTCAGACTTCATGCATGAAGCTCTAACGTGGGATTCTGTCATCCAAATCACAGTAGGGAGTCTAGACAGGTTTGAATGGATAAAAAAGAAGAAGGTAGGATATTGTCAATAAAAAAAAAAATACTGATATAACCCCCAAAGATATTTTGGAGTATTTCTGTCCTCTCTTGCAACAAAAGATTTCTTTGCACCCTGTGTCAAAATACATATCTCTGACTTCATGCATTTTGACTATTTTACATCCTTTCGCTGTGAAAGTTAAATCTTTGGATCAGCTCCGCAGCAATAAGTCATTTGTAGTTTATTGTGGTGAAAACTGTGCTAGAATAAATTGTTAAAGTTTCCACCACATGCATTGATGCATTCAGCGCTCAGCTTGCAATTTATTGTGCATGAAGGTTACGTCTCGTTCAGCTCCTGGTGGGTCACTAAAGCATCACCTTGTGCACCAGGTCAGTTAAAACTCCATGTCAGTGAATAAGAGAGCAGTTCAGATGTGGAACTGCCCCCCCCCCCCCCCCCCCCCCCCCCCCCGCCTTGGCAGAGATGGAATACTTTGGCTGCATTTGTTTCACTGCTGCGCATTCTTTCTGTGCAGAAATCAAAAGCACATGTGATGAGCTCAGTGTTCGACCAGGTGCACTGGTGTACTGTACGTGCACTGATTGGTTTGCCAGAGAGTCAGAGCTCCCAAAAGCAAATCACCATGCCTCATGTATTCAGAAGTAAATCTACAGGCAGGTTGTTATATGTTGCCAACTATCTTTCATGTTCAGAAGGGATTATTTATTTCTTCACAAAATAAAAAATAAATAAATCCATAGTTGTACTGCAAAAGAGCAGCAACACAAAATAATCCAACGATCAAAGATTCACTCAGTTTATTTTGTCTTTGTAGGGGAAATTGTACATGGCATCAACATGTTTATGTATCTACATCTTACATTCAGTCAGATGTGGTTGCTATTTGGGCTGCAAGCCCTTTAAAAAGTCAGTTTGTCTGTTTTGGTCCACAAGTCGAGCTTGAGTGGCAGGACAACGAAATAAAAAGGAAATTTTGTACAGAAAAGACTGAAACCCACTTTAAATAAACAAATATAAAATGAAATGGATAAACTGCAGGAAAACACAGTTAAGCTTCAGTAAGATATCTCTCATTGGAAATGTACGTCAGTGAGTTCAGATTGGCTGCTTGCTGGTATGATACATGGGATTCGTCAAATTTCACCTGTTTTTAGTGGTTCTGTGATGAGCAGTGACTTCGAAGGCTGGAGCCAAAACTTTCTGAAAATATTATCACGATTCAGCACGAACAGTGAGGAGTCTCCTGACGGACGATGAAACAGAAATCCCTCTGCCTTTTAGCACGAGCATCGAGAACTTCTTTGGAAATCTTTTAAAATGGACAATGACAGCCACTTTGTCAATGATGCCGAGAGAAAAAAAAAAAAAGGCTGTTGTGCATTAACAATCGGTAATCTCCCGTTCCCCTGAGCCGGGGATGATGAATAAAGGTGGAGAGGATCGCTATGTAGAGCAAACTGAAGCAACGCAGCCAATCAGACCTCAAATTGACTGGCACATCGGAAGCATTAGTTCATAATTACAAATGGCCAAAGTCCAGAGAGAAGGGCGTTGGGCGGGGGAAGTGGATGGCATCCCTTTTGGAGGTAACTGGCTGAGGAGAGAACATGTGCGTGCGTGTGTGTGTGTGTGTGTGTGTCAATCAGGATTTAATTAACAGGAAGATTAAAGCTCACATCTGAGAGCCCTCCATTTTTTCCGGCCCGGGAAAAGTTGATGCGGTGTAGACTCCCGCGTCTGCCCGAGGTTCAGGCTGCTGAGCTCAAGGTTAGCGGAGGCACCCCGCCGAGCGCGCACCATCTGAGATGGGTCCTACTTGTTGGACATTCATTATCAAACTCTGTTTGCTTCTTTCATCTGCAGCTTTCTGCAGCACTCAACCTAAACTACAGAGGCACCTTGCAGCTTGACATCTCTCCATTCACTCTGTACCTTAAACAGCATGCTGCCACATCAAAGAGCCGCCGCTGCCTTTGATGTTGCAGAAAGAAAGAGCTCCAATGATCTGCTAAAAACCAAATGCAACTTTCCGGAGCCTTGTTTTATTCATTTGCTATCTGAGGAAGTCTGGAGTCAGTCTCTTGAATTCCACGCAGCAGATCTGGAATTGGGAAAAGTTGAGCTGAGCTCTTGACAAAGAGAAGTGAACGATTCGCTGCTAAAACAAGAGCGCGTTCGATTTCTTACGTTGCAAAAGTCGGGATGCTTTTCCCGTTTCTGGCATGTGACCACTGCAGCAGCTGTAAAAATATCCGTATTCACAGCACATCAGTATGATAGAATGAACAATTTCCTCAATGTGCTTTTAATACAGATGTATAGTATTAACTATTCCTGCTCAAACATCCAATAATGTAATGTAACATCACTGACAGTGAGAGTTCTTGGCCTAAACTTTGACTGCATCATAAATGCTGTATTGCAAATGACATCTTGCTTAACCACATGATAACTGACTGGTGTTATTCTTTATTTTTATTATCGTGAACAAATCCTATAAAAGACTAAATCAACAGTCAGTACCGGGCTGAACCAAACGCATTTACTCCTAATAAAGACAAAAATCAGAGGGCTAGAAGGGGTAAAGGTCAAAACTACCTGCTTAATGTGATGCATTAGTATTTACATCATGACAACAGAGGATGTGGGATACAAAGACACAGAATTTAAAAGTAATTACTTGTCGGAGATATGAGAGAGTGAAAAAGTCACTTGTGTGGTTTAAGGATAACGATGCACACACACATACTGTACGCACACGAAACAGTCCAGTGATGATCCAGTCTGATGAAAATCCAATATTGTTGCTGATGCTTTCACACATATTTTGGAAGGCGTTGGTTTTCGCCAACACGCACAGGCACCAAAATACTGGACCGACAGACAAATAACTTCCATCCTCAGGCGCCAGCCACCACAACATCAGAGCTGAACAAAGCCCTTTCTCTCTGTCTCCTTCTCTCCGGTGCCAGCGTGGTGATTACAGGGTGAATATAATCCTGCTAATTATAATTTCATCAGATATAACAAAGGGAAATGTCGACAGTGAGAAGCGTCGGCCACTGGTTCGGGCTCGCTGAACTTTAGCACTTTGTCAGCTTGCTTCCTAATTGAATGAACTTGACAATAATTGAAGTGTTTTATTTTTGCCCTTCTTTCTCCACATAAAAGACTGCCATGCCAATTAGCTTTAATTCTCCCTTTTCCCTTTTGCTTTTCATGCTCTTGAGTAGGCAGGAGCCGGCATATTTCGATCATTTGCATTATCCAAAGCGAATCTGCTTTGAAGTTCTGAGATTCTGTAAGAAAAAGGATCCACTTATCCCACATGAAAAAATGTTCAAAGCTCATAAATTCACTGGAACAGATGTACATTATCATTGGATTTGCCTTTTTCTCCCCCCACCCCGCTGTTTCTTTCTCTTTGCTCCTGTATTGGTAATAGACTACCTCGTGTCCTTCTCATCCCTTAGCTTTTAGCATCCTGCCTTTACAGAAGCTCGCACCCTGCTGTGCCAATCCACACTTCAAAGCTCTCTGCCTATCTGCTGGAAACAAAGCACACAGAGCATATTATGACAGCGTCTCATTTCCTCATATTTAAGTCAGTATCATGCCTTTTCTTTATTACCAGTGGTTACACAGAGATAGCGTTTATTTCTACCCAAAAAGACCCTTCGCTGTAACCCGTCTCTCCCAGTTGCACAAACAGAGCGCCGTACACATGCACGGGAGAGCTTTATCCCATTATGTTCTCTGCTAATGTTGGATTTTTCCATGACAGTCTCAGAGCTGTTTGTTGCTCTAAATATGGAGAAAGCCTGAGTGGTTGTCCTTATTCACTGAAAACGACAAATTTGGTCTTCGATTTGCTGAGAAAAAGCTCCGCAGAAATCCCTTTGAGTTAAACTACCTGATCTGACATGTTAGACACCACAGAGTTACTTAGACATTAACATCCTCCTGGGCCCTGGCAGAGTTTTCAGGTAAGTGAATGAATATTTTTAGATTGGAGCCTTAAATACGTCTGTGCTGAGCAGAACTGAGGGATCATCACTCTCCTCACTGCTGCTCTCTATTGTCTCCGTTGTGAGGCGTGCTGGTCTCTGGAGGGGGATTCTCAAAGTAATTGCACACTGTAATTGCTGTTTAGCGCTCATCAATAAATGATCATGTACCGTTCGCTTAGTCCCGAGCTTCACGTGTTGTTGGACTTAGCGGAGAATTAGACCAGTGGTTCTTTAGATTTGCAGATGTTTAGAAAATAACAGACACTGTGAACGTTCACACTCTGGAGCTGAATGGAAAAGGTCAGATAAGCTTTTGATTGTGACTGTGGCATCAAATAAAAGGCCAACTAAAGGCAATACAACATACCTGTCAGATGTCTTAAAATGAAATAGTTCAGTTTGGGATTCTTAGCTGGTGCTTTCTATTGTACTTTAACTTCTGTGGTGCTTATTTCTCTCCAGACTTTCTTTTGCAGGCCTTTCCAAGAGTGAAAAAACGACCATGTCAACATCTGTAAACATATCCATAAATCTTTTTGTATTTTGGAGTTAACTCCCTTGGAAAGTGAGTTTCACCAAGCCCGAACCCGCAAACTCCAGTTATCCAGCTAAGGCTGCGTGTTTGCAGCAGCACTCTGATTCTGGACTTAGTTACAGCACCAGACTGAGAAAGTTCTCCTCGAAACATTACTCAATTAGAGGAACGAGCATCATGAGGAAAATTAAGGTTCAAGTTAAAATACTCATAATGCAGATCACACATGATCGGAGTAAAGTTATTAAACTTTAGAGTTAATCTCCTAAAGTGGTCTCCCTCCGTCTTCCTGCACTCTTGACAGACATCTTCTTCACCTGTTTGCTGACTTTGGTGTACCGTCATTATTCCTGTTGGTGAGTTTGGTGACATCATGTAAATCTCGGCCAATTAGAGTGATCTATACTAAACTCCAGCTTTACTTTATACGTTGCCTTGAGCTGTCAAATAAACACAGTGTAGATTAGAGTTAAAAGTGCAGCACACGCACTGTAATGAAATAAAAACAGCTCCGTAAAGACCAAGTGCAATATAACAGAAATGCAGTTTGACTCAAATCCTCCCATTCATGTGTGGCTGCAGCTCAATGAGCAAATGAACACAAGCAAACCCACAAGAGCTGTGACCCGGAAGACCCAGGTCTGCTTCGCTGGCAGCAGAAAAAAAGGCGTAAAGAGAGCCACGGATGTGTACTGCAGTTTTAATAACAGTCATGAAGCAAGCAGGAATCATCTTCCTTCAAAACTCCAAAGCAGAGTTTAGTCTGAACATGTGAGACGTGTTTGCACGGACGTTACGTCTTCACCCGACGCACCTGCGAAGAGCCCCGAACCGAAGAGACCGAGCAGCAGACAGAAGCTCACAGATGAGAGGAAGGACACCGTCTGCAGCGCTGCCATTTCAAAAGGCGTGAATGCATTATCAAACCGTTCCCCTGCACTGGAGAGGAAAATCTCCATGAACACCGAGGCTATTACCAACATATGTGAAGAGTTGAAAGGAGTACAGATCAAAGTCACAGTTAAAAAAAATGAAGAAAATATCCACCCAAAAAAAAAAAAAAAAAAAAAGTGCTAGGCAGCAGAGAGGAGAGGATGCAGGAGGATACAGTAGGAAATGGCCCCTTCGGCTCCACGGCATCTGAGAGAAAGTTTTCCAGCATATTTTTTTAATGATTTTTTTTTTTTTTTTTCTGGTGGATTGAGTGTAAAATCTGCATTTCACGCAACAACAAAACATGTCCTGAGTTCACTTGAGATACAGTCAGTGACTCAGACTGCAAAGCCGAGCGTTGTTCTATCTAAAATCTACGTATTAATGTTTTCTGGGCTTCACTTTAAACAGCTGCAGCTTTAACGTGTGTTTTCATTCAGCCGTAGCACTCAGCTGTCATGGCTTTCATTAGTTATGGCAAATATGGCAACGTGCTTTTATACAGAGCGAGTATGGAATTTATTGGATTTGCCAAGCGCTTATGAAACAGCACTGCTGAGTGATGCTCACTTGTGCAGCCTTTAAATCACTTCACATATTTGTCTGTCTCTGTCTGCGGATGCTCACTCAAACTTTAGCAATCACGCTGAAAGAGGAAAAGTCGGCACAGTACACGGAGACGCCAGAAGAGGAGGAATTTTCCCGGCTGTTGTAATTTGTGTGATTCACCTCAGACCCTCAGACGTGTTCTTAAGTCTTTAAAGATGAAAAATTGTCCAGGATAAGTGCAGGCGAGTCTGTTTCGTCACAGGAGGTGACTTTAAAAGTGAGTCTGATGCCTGTCCACGTGGAGAGGTCTTAAAAATAGCTTTAAAAAAAAAAAAAAAAAAAAAGTACTTTGCATTTCAAGCTGCAGACATCTGGTTTAAATTCTAACAGAAAAAAATATTAGTCCATCAATTGATAGAAAAAAAATCCAATATCCATTCATATTTTACTAGAACCTTTAAGCAGTACATATATGACCTGATTATAACGGGAACCACTTACTTGAGACCACTGATATGGACGACTCATTCTGTTAACGACTGAGACGTGTGAACCAGGGTAATAATAACCTTGTAAGCCGTGTCAGGGTAGAAATCATTTGTAACGATGATACGAGTTGTGCGGCGTTACACTGCCCGGCTTACACAAATAGACGTGTTCGTGAGAGGAAGGCGTATCGTGTTGCCAAGAGGTGGACTCTCTCTCTGCGGTCGGCCCGACCAGAGATAAGCTGCTAAGCTGCAGATGAAAGTGTGTGTGCATGTAGAGAGCGTGGCGAGGCGAGCAGCTGTGGTCAGCCAGATTTGGGAGCCTTGTGCGACAGCACAGTGGAGACACAGTGAAGAGGAGCTTAACTTGGCTACACACACGCACCAGTCCACCTTGAAAGTGTTAGGGTTCGTGTTAGACAACAAAAAATACAAAATGTTTAAGAACACCGATCAATTATCGGAGAGAAAAAAAGAGAAATTTCAGCCAGGCAGCAGTAAACATGTAGTCCTGAATCATTCACTCACACAAATCCTGTTTCCTTGTTTTGTCACCATTTGACCTCAAGAATGATCCGTCACAGGTAGACTCCGTTGATGCTGATCAGCATTTTACCGATAAATAAAAGTGAACTCAATAACTGAAATGTTGCGCTTTAACAGATCAGCTGGTGGGTTTGTTGTTGTTGTTGTTGTTGTTGTTGTTGTGTACTTTGCTTACATAAGATGTAGGGGTGGGGCTGTTTATTGTGGGATTATGTAGAGGATGTTTGTTCCATCTGTCCATCCTGTGAGGACATTGCTGTACAGGTCGAGTGAAAATTGCTGTCTAAATTTGTTTTGTTGATTTACTGGCCTTATTAACTATTTGTGGCCAGAAACTATTTCACCATTTCAACATTTCACAGCAAAGATCGTCAGCTGACTGAGCCCTTCAGCCAATGAAGTCAGGCCACCAACAGCACAGCAGAGACGGTTTGTAAGTAAAAACATGTAAGAACGTGATCTTTAATGATCGTCGCACCTTAAAGGAAAAGATCCACGATCTGTTTTCCTGCTCAGGCTTAAAATGAGAAGATTAATAACCAGTCTCAGATCGTACACTAAATATGAAGCCAACAGCAGCAGCTGGTTCACTTAGTTTAGCATAAAGAAAGAAAATTAGGGTTCATTAAATATTCCGTCTGGCAGCACCATTAAAGCTAATTGATATGCTGCAACTCATTCTCTCTCAGTGAGAGCAAACGTACTTATTTCCCTGGGCTGTAAGTCAGAAGTGCTTTTGAAAGCAATTCAGTACAAAAGTTATGTTTTAGCATAAATAACAGGCGCATTAATATAAATACTGGCGTCATTTAAGGGAAAGAAGTAATAAATTCTCATTACACACATCGAATCTTAACAATAACACATGTAGTTCCAGTGAAAAATGAAAGAAAGTCACTCCAAAAGTCAGTGAGTTAATAAGGAACAGGTTCATACTTTAATAAAAGGGTATTTCCCCTTGGCACAGATCTGCTATCAAATAAATAAAGCAATTAATCAAATACAATCTATATAAACTAAACAGTCATGAAATTCATTAGGGGGGTGAGGGGAAGGGAAGCAACAGCTAGTGCTACACAACAAATACCAAGAGAAAGTTTGCATGTGTGTGTCTGTGTGCGTGGAAAAGCTTTTCCTCCCCGCTGAGTCCGATCGGTGTGCTGGTGTGTTTGTACCAGGAGCACTAGCTGACATTAGGCAGAGATAGTTGACAGTCATTGATTATAAATAAGATTTTTTTTATTATTATTATTTCTAAACGGCGCTGGTTTAATTTTTCTGCAGTCCACTATGTACATCAGGTTTTTATAAAAACGTGTGGAGCGATGCGTACTGTGTTAGCATGGAGAGGCGGCGCTGAATGCTGAACATCCAACATGACGGGACAGAAGATGATGGATGTGGAGCAGATTTTCTGTTCCACATAGAGGCGTTCATAATTTGAAACATTAAAGGTTCACTCGCTCATATATAATATAATAATCTGGCAAACTGAAAAATACAGACAGATTCTTGGAGCTTTAGAGGAAAAGCTGATGACACAAACAAACAAACAAACAAAAAAACACCTTCACTTGATCTTTTTTTGTTTTCCCTCTCCAAATATAGATTTTGCCAGACTTTGACAAAAGACAGGCAGATAGCGACAGTGGTGAGGTTGCAGAATGAGGTTTTGACAACACGTATTCTTTGAAGGAAGAAAATGAACTGCTCTCCCAAACCCTTTAATACCGCCGAGGAACCTTCCAGCTAAGTGAAGCAGCCCAAGTCACTTGAGGTAATTCTATGAAAGTGAGTTATGTGTCATCGGTAAAACTTTCTCTGGTTTAAAAGGTACAACCATGCTGTGAGTCTGAGCGAGCCTTTTACTCAAATTCCTTCACTCGCCGTGTCCAATCAGACCACCCTGCTGGACAAACAGCGGCCTGCTCGCCTTCCGCTCACACAAGAGGATTAAATTTGGACTCCCACACTGGTATCGATGCTGTTTTGGGTGAGGTGAAGCTTTGACAAAGGAGCTACAGTGTTCTAAGGGTTAAGGGTTTGTTGTCCGGGAAAAAGAAGCTGAAGTATGGAGCGCAGCTGCGATCCCCCTCGGGGAAATGATGCCATTTTCCCCCAGCGGGTCCCGTGAGACGACCTGTCTGCCTGGTGCCTCTCGCTAAAGGACAGCCTGCAGCTGTGGGAGGATGTCGCAGGCCCCGAAGACATGACTGGCACATACTGCATTCTTTTCATCACAAAAACACACGCGCTTGTGTCGGAACGGTGACGGCGTCAGCTTCCGGGAGTGATTCACTCAAAACCCGCCGTCACTGCAAGAAAGTGGAAAGCGCCACAAAAGGTCAGCAGGGCAAACGGCGGCGGGTAATCCCAGAGACCAGGCAGCTCTTCACTGCTTCCGAGCACATTTTTGTTTGTTGCACGTGCCATTGTGCAGCGCTCGTGGAGCATCATGGGACACCGTGAGCAGGCAGTCACCGCCGCTGGCAGGAGAGCAGCGCTGGTGAGTTATGGGCCTAGTGGAGACTGCGAGCCGGGCCGAGTGTTATCCAGCACCAGAGGAATGAGACAGCTGAAAGGGCCCTCGCCCCGCCGCACCACAAAGAAAGACCTGCTGACAGCTGGGGGACAGGAGGATGCCAGGAAACAGAGGGAGCAGCCGCGTGACCTCGGGGGCGGCCGTGCCGAGGCCCCCGGACACCAGAGCTGCTGGGGGAAAGTGTTGGCGTGAAAGGAGAAAAATAAAAAAGACCACAGAGTATGAGAACTTCCAGGTGTGAATGTGTGTGACTGGCCTGGCTCGGGGCAGCGGTGAAAAATGCTGTAAAAGAAAGTTCAGACTTCATGTTAATTTATGAATGCGCCAACTTCTAACTGGCTGGAAGGTTTTCTGATGTTCGCAAATTCCGCTAAAGGGCCGGAGGCAGAGCTCGCCTTCTTTACCGCTCTGATGTGACAAATCACAGGACAGAGAACAGGTGATTCAAGGGAGATAAACAGCATTAAACTGAACTCAGATTCGTCTTCAAAACTACAGACATGTCCTGAACAGCAGGATTTTAGTCGCTCAGCCATAATTTTTGGGTCACGCTGATCACACGTGGTGAGAAGGTTGCGACGAAGCCGTGTGTGTGTGTGTGTGTGTGTGTGTGTGTGAGCGGGTTATACAGTTTGATAAATATTCTGGTGAAAATGGAGCTGCAAGTGGTCTTATAAAATGTGGCTGTGTAAGAAAAACAAACATAAAAGCTTCAGATAGTGAATACAAAGATATCACATTATCAATAAAGCTTATAAAATTGATAACAATATATACCTTATGTACAGTCAAGGTTAGTTAATAAAAGGAGCTTTTCGACACTTCAGTACTGCAGATTGTGACACAATTTTTCTTCTTTCCAAAAAAAAAAAAAAAAGTTTTGATGTAATCTGAAAATAACTTCTGAATGCTTAGTCAAAGTCACCATTACAACAACAATTAGGATAAAATTAGAGGTAGCAGCGCATTTGGGATCTGTTTTTTTTTTTTTTTTAACTCTTCCTTCCCATTAAACTTGTTTTCAGGGTATTGCGTGCTCAGATCATAATCTTTTTCATTTTCATCTTCAAAAACCTGCCTGACAGCCAGCTTTAAATACTCACGCACCCATGAGCGCACTTCAAGTGGTTTTCAACAGACACCAGTGACGTGACACTCACACACACTCACACACACACACACACGTACAAACTTTCTACGCCTTCACATTCGCACAACGTTTCACACAAACACACATACATGCTATGCCCTGCTCTCCTATCGTCTATATTCCTTCATATATTTTCATCTTTGCACCACAGTCTGTCCTTCTCACGTCCCCTCCTGTTAGTTTATAAACCTTTTGGCTTAGTGGTCTGGAAGGGTTGTGGTGCTGGTTCGAATCCGTACAGTTCGTCGGGTCGTGGGACACGACGTGAGAGGAGCGTCTGAGCTGTTTAATAAGTCTGACGCTGCTCGTTCCTCCTCTCGAGCCCCGGACGTGATCCTCAGTCCTGCTGCGTACCCGAGTCTGACCAAGCTGTTTATAACACTGGTTAATAACATCTCCGCACTGGACTGCCCCTCCCATGATCCTCCTCTCCACCCCCCGTGTCCCGTGTCCACTGCGAAGCCGCTGGAGGGCTGACTGCACGGTGTTGGAGGAGGACGCCGTCTGCAGCTCTGGTTTAGGTTTTGTGGGGCCGCAAGAGTGCTGGGCTGTCGCAGGCAAGGCGGAAATTCAGGACTGATAGAAGTGGTGGTAGTGGTGATGGTGTTCGTGGTGGTGGTGGTGCTCGTGCCGCTGCACCACCTGCGCCAGCCCCCCCTCGTAAAGCAGCACGCTGGGCAGGTCCCTCACCTGCTCCTTCTCCACCACTGGTCCTGAAGCCACCAAAGGGGCTAAAGCGCGATAGCCCTGGCTCTCCTTGGAGCGCTGCTTGTGCTTGCGGTAGGGCGCTGCGGACTGGTGCGGGGGGGTCTGGCTGGGCAGCGCCGGGGGGAGAGGCACGCCTCGGCTTCTCATCACCCTGCCGCTGATCTGTGCGGGAGGCGTGCGGGTGTGGGTCTTGGGAGAACGGAGGGCGTGCTTTCCTGAGTCTAGGCCTCGTGGCCGGGGAGGGTGGAGGCCGTCCTGAGCAGCGGCGTCCACGGCAGTTTGCAAGCGGCGGTGGTGGGAATGGGAGTGGCCATTCTCTGGTTCGTGGGAGCGAGAGCGAGTCTGGTTGGACGAGCGTGTCTGAGGCTCCGCCTTTGTCGGCTCAGTAACGGGAGCTGCAAAACAGAGAGCGGGGGTCGTCACAGAACTGGTCAATATTAAAATTTATTTCATGGATACTCAAAACCCAGTGAAGAAAAATATCTGCCAACAGCTCACTAATAAGGATCCAGTAAAAAGTTTCCCGATAAGATTCTGGCTGCTTCTTTCAGGTTCTGTCCTCGTGCAGATAATCCTGACACGCTCTCACGCAGGGCAGATCTCAACAGAACCGACATTAAACTAATCACGTCATCACTGACCATCAGATCAAGCCTGCTGCTTATTAGCCCTAATATTTCACTTCACAACGGCCCGTTCTGCTGATGGGCTTCAGCCGTGAACACTTGATGTATTGTGCTCGCCTGAGCCCAGATGTTTGTACTGGCGAGGAGCTCGGTGGGTTGGTAGTTCCACCTTATGGCTCCAAGCAGGTGCCACAGTAATGAGGGCCCCTGGATGCAGCTTCAAAGGGGCCACGGTCTGCATTTCAACCCCCCCCCCCCCCCCCCTCGTTACCCCTGGCCCCGGTCCACTCACCGGCTCCGAAGCGGGATGTGTAGTTTTCGATGCCTGCCAGGTCCAAGTAGTGGTTCCTGCGTTCCAGGTTCTCATCCACACAGTGGCGCTGGCAGCCCGGCTGGGTGTGGTGGTCACTGTGGTGGCGCCTGTGGACACGAGCAGCACCTCTCATTAGGTAGAAGTTTGGGTCAGTGAGGTTCAGCATGGTAGTGTTTGGACAAAGTAAAACAAGTGTTCCTTATGATCAGGCAGCAGCAGGGTAATTGTTAGAGAAGTGAGATTGTGACAGGAAAATCACAGGTTTGAACCTCAACTGGAAGTATCCGAACTGCGGACCGACGCCGCAACGAGACTCATTCTCGATGCAGTTGAAGGTAAATTTGGGCAAAACTAATGAAAGAGGTCTCAAAATCCCACGCGTGTGAACATCCACTGCCTCTCAGAACTATTCTGAGAATATTTTCTTGCGTTCTGTTTCAAAAAGTGGAAGTTCAAATGAGAGATCTAGCAAAAAATAAAATGATAATGAAGTTCGTATTCTTCTTTTCGAGGCTTAAATAATAGAAACTGTGTTCAGAGGAGGTGAGTGTACCTTAGGAGTGCTCGAGTCTTCTTGTCTGCACTCTTGGGGTCTTCTGTACACTTGTCATTTCTCTCTCTGGGGTGGGACAAGTCTGTGTACGTATGAAAGACAGGAGGCTATTATCAAACAGAGCTACACACTCACACATACACATGACAACAGTCACACAAGCCTCAGAATAAAGCAACCTTTGTTTTGGGGTTTTACTTTGAAGATCTATAGAAAAGGAAAAACAACAATGCTTCATTTATTCTATTTTCTACTCCCAGCCGCTTATAAGGCGTGAAATGAAATAAAAAACCAAGAAAAAAAAAACAAAAAAAACTTGCAGACTTCAGAAATAGTTTATTAAGGCTGCAAGATCTGATGCAGTTTCAAATTAGCATGAAGGCAAGCGGCGATATTTTCAAAGCTTGCTCTGTTTGAATCTCTTGATGGATATTTATAGTCGAAACAATAGGACACAAACACACAGGGATATATACTTTTTGAGATATTCTTCCCTGACTACTTGTTTACCAAGTCATCAGTGAGAAAAGTTAAGTTGAACGTAGCTATATTTTCCCAGCAGCTCTGAGAAGATTGGGGGGGGGGTTGAGAAGAGCTGGAAAAAAGGGGAACTTTGGAGAAAAGAAAACTGGCTGTGGTTATCAAAAGGACTCGGCACATCTCTTAAGGTTTCTTTTAGAGTATTTGAAGGCGCTGAGGGAGGGGGCCTTCTCTTGGCTCCGTCACTCCCCCCATCATTAAAAATGAACCCCATTGAGCGGGAGAGATGAAGCAACTCCGAGACTGCGAGGAACAAAGCTGCGACAGGCCCGAAGCAGCCGCCTTTCTGCATGACAACAAACACATCTCTGGCTGAGCTGATAGCAGGCAACACAAGGGAGACCCCCAAAATGCCCTTTCCACTTCTCCTCTGCCTCCACCCAACCACCACCCACTGCGTTAATGCCAGCTTCTACCTGCTGCACCTTGCGTGCAACTCCGCCACCGCTGGCTGGAATCGGGAGCCACCGAGAGCTTGACCCGCAGAGTCTTGCTGCTGCCCGGAGAGTGGTTGACGGAGGCGTCCACGACCTCGTAGATGGTGTGCAGCAGGCTGGTGATGTCCTGCAGGAGCAGAGAGGTTAGCGGAATGTATCGCAACATGGAGCAAAGATGTTGCAGATCTTGCTAACACAGAGACACAGAATTTCAGTGCAAATATTTTGCAAAAAAAAAAAAGGGAATATGCTGAAGGAGGCTAGACTTACTTATTACATATCGCTGCAACAGCTTTGTGCATGTATCATGAACTTCATGCTAGCGAGGAATTTAAAGAAGTGACTCAGACGACAGCGAGCAGAGAAACACACTGATGTCAGTTGTTTTAGTTCAGCTTTCCCAGTGAAGCGATCAGACGGGGTGTAAAGACAAGTTATAAATTCATGAAGAGGAACGTCTCTGCGGTAGCAGGGGAGGCTGACTGAGATGTCAGACCCAATATCAGTCATCTAACAGCTGTGCGAGCTCGAGACTTTTTCTGTTTAATCGCTCAATGTCTCTTAAATGACTGAGATCACGTCTGCGTACGCGGTTACACGCGTGTGGATTTTCAAATAAATAAAATAATGAACACATATACATAAAAGGCACTCAGGCAGCAAATTCAATTGCAAAGCGCCCTTGTCCACACATGCAGGAGCAACGGGAGCATGCAAGCAGATATTTTCATGTAACTGGAGTTCATTACAACACTCTGCCTGAGGCCACGCAATAGGAGGGATCGAATTATAGGAACAAAGATAAAACAATAAGAACTTAAATTACCAACATCAATACGTTCAAATTAAAAGTGATAGCACGTTTTCTTCAGAAAGAGGTAGCCGGCCATATTTGGCCTGCTTCATTTGCACATAAAATAGCGCCGTCTCTGGTGGCTGTTTATATTATTTATATAATCAGCACCGACGAGTGTTTGGTGCTAAATACTGAGCTAATGACTCCCTCTTCTGTGATATTTTCATCAGAAACCCGGTTTTAAACGTCCATACAAGTTTCAGCAGGTATACATTTTCTGTATCTCAAATCTCATCAGCGTTTTATTTTATGCAACTTCTCCAAAAGAGCATAAGAATTAAGTCTTCACTCACTATACCATTCTGGCTCACAACGAAAGGGGACTGTTATGAATCCCTCGGGGACCGGATCCACATACTGTTTTCAGATATAGAATATCTGTAAAAGAAGGAATTAAATAAAATAAAAAATAAAAAAAAACAAAAAACAACACAGGCCTTTCTGGATGCTCTTTCACATCTGAACCTGGCAGACCTGAGCCACAAGGTTCTTCGAGGGAGTGGGAACACACAGGCGGTGCTGGGTTTGGTTCTTAGGAGTGAGACTGGGTGAAAGACTTATAGCTTCTATCATCACTTCCTTTTCGGGTGTGATCACACCAGTTAACAAGTCGAAGTAGATTAATTTCCGGGCTAAGTCGGACCTGGACTGGATCTACTGTGCGCTTTAATTGTCTGTTTTATTCGTACGTTCGTTCGTTCGTTCGTTCAGATGGTGATTACCTCTCTGGTTACTTTGCCGTTGTTGTCAAAGTCGTAGAGGGTGAAGGTCCACTCCTGCCTGTTGTCCTCCTCCACAGACACGGCGCACTCCAACTCCTGAAACGGCGCAGAGTCGGACTATCAGCATCATCCAAGCGCGTACATGTGGAGTGCGTGTCTGTTTGTGTGTCTGCCCTGTCGCTGCCCCAGTTCCATCCAGAGGGGAGGTAATAAACATCCCGTTCAGTGTTGATACTCACTTCAAACTGGAGCTGTTTTTGCGGCCCTGCGGGCGATTGGCTGTCCCTCTCCTGCATCTTCTCCTCCACACAGCAGCTGTCTGTCTTCTCTGGGGGTAAAGCCACTGCAGCAACACACACACACACACACACACACAAAGAGAGACACAAAGATAAAAGAGGGAGCCTCGGGATGGAAACGGTGAGTGCAGTCGTAACCTGAGGATATGTCGTTGCCTTCAAGTGTTCCTTGTAAGCTCCCACTTCCGAGCCTGGCAGCCGCAATTAAGTTGTGTCACACATTGAAAGGCTGCTGGTTGGGAATAAATCTTCACAGCCACAGACCTCTCTGTTTGTGTCCCACTGAATTTATATCTTATACCGATTGGCAATACAGTGTAATATTAGATTAGCATAAGTAACGCACGAACTGTACCATCTTTAGTTTCCAAAACTATGATCATTTGTCTCATTTTAAAGACTTTAAAGTTCATCTGTCTGTAAAGAAAATGGAACCATGGAGCCGGATCTGAGAGCTGGTGCTCTAATTATCTCTCATGTCAAATTACATTGATTACCGCATCATTGCAGAGAGCAGCGTATCAGGTGGCTTTCGATTATAACTTGTGGAACTAAAACAGCATCTGAACATCAAAGACCTATAGGAGGCCCCTGAGTCACCCAGCTCAGAGCAGCGAAGCTCATCACACTGCCAGCCAGACGGGGAACACAGGAAGACTGTCCGGAGGGAGCGGTTATCTGTCATATGCATTTTACCGGTTAATCTGAGCCGGGCCAGTCCAACCTGGCAACGCTTCCACAGCCTCACTGTGCTACACCTTATGGCACAGATATTTACACATTTGTTGTGAATCACTGAGCAGGAGTTTATGAACAGGGAAAAAACTAAAAGGCTTATAACCAGTTTAATCCATTACAATAATGTAAATAAGCAATTTCTGCAGCGCGTTCTGTTCAAAAACGTGCAACACGGGCGTTGATTCAACATTGTTGTGATGTCTGAGGTCACAGCTAATGGTAACGTATCCGAGGATCGGATGGTATTGTGAGGCGGTCAACGCTGCAGGACAGAAATAACATGACTGTCATTGTGTGGTTGGATGTTTTGAGTTTCAGAGTTGGACGGCAGCCCAGATCTAATGCCACCGGATATCCTCCTCTGCTTTGAAATCCAACATTTGTTTGACACGCGAGGCCGCAAATACACGCAACGTGTAACCGAGACCAGAGGTGTGTGCACGTCAGCCCCCTCGCGAGCCTCTATGAGTTATGGCTACCTGGACACATCTCCATGAAGATGTACACACACACACACACACACACACAGCCTCCCCATATGTTCCATCTCTGGTCATTTGCTTTGCTGTGCAGAAGTGTCAGCACCCTCCTCCACCATCCAATCACAGGTCTGCATACAGCGAGCACACCCACAGACCACGCCCCCCCTCTCGCCGCCACCCTCCACAGCTCCTTTCTCCTCCCACCACACTTTGAAGTTCCATTCTCAAACCTTCTGGAAGAGGATCAGAAAGGCTGTAAAACAGAATCACTAATTAATTAAGCCAAGTCAAATCTGAAACACTGTTTGTTTGCTTGCCAACAGAGCAGACACAACAGCCCAATTTCTTTCCTCCTGATCCAAAGCAGATCAAAGCAGACCTGTCTCATCCCTGGGTAGGGGAAAATGCCAAGAAATGAAAGGCATCATCCCAGGGAGCTTTCACCAACTTTTTGGAGAGGAGCAGCATTTGGGGTCCTGCTGTTTGATCATCTGAGGTGCTCAAAGGGAACATTGTGTGCAGGGGCAAATCTGTTCTGTAGCAGGCTCAATATGGTGGTGAGATGCTTATCTCTGAGCTAATGAAATGCCGGGAGGAGTAACAGTAATCTGCTATCGCCCCTTCCCCCACGACCCCCACCCACTCCTCCACCACCAGAGACATAAGCCGACTCTTTATGAGAGAAGCTGCCGCCAGGCGATTGGCTGCACATCACATCTGCGGGGCAAAGACGAGGGCAGCCTAGGCTGGCACCCTCCATGCTGAGCCTGCTCCAGTAGCCCTGCTACGTGCACACACACACACACACACACACACACACACATGCAGGCGTACACTTTAACACATGCACAAACACAAGTTTTGGCAGGTTGGAAAAGCTGCCGCACACAGTGAGCCATCACACCCAGCTTAGCCTGACTACTGTATTACATGTAACTGAGCCCGCCACCCCCTCGTGCATTCAGTATCGAGGTGATTTTGGGATGGGCAGGATGACATGGCCTTGGAGCTGATTTTCCCCTCCGCCACGAGCCTCCACTGAAGAGCTCAGCTATTCAGGAACGAAACATTTCATTTGACTGAAGCCTTGTTTAGCTACTCAGAGACTGCGTGAACTGAAGCAAGTTGCTTCTGGACCAAAGGGTGCACAACTTCATAAAAATCTAGTGCTATTCTGCTTCTTGCATACGTGCAGCACCGTTGTTAAGACCCATTCATCACTGATCCCTTCCTCCCATTGCATCCAATTTTTGCTTGCAAGGTCTTTTCAAATCCCCAGAAAGCTTACCTCAGAAGTACTTCCTTAAACTTAAAATGTACGCCAGTTGCCCCAGAATCTCTGCTCTAACTGTTTTTATTTAGGTGTTGTGCAAAGCATCTTGCTACAAGGACTATTTATTTATCAAAATTAAATCAATAGATTATACATTAACACAGTTCCCGTAAATAAAACAGCTAACAATTTCTCAGGAGGAAAAAAAAAATTAAGTATCCATCTCTGTCTCAAAAATTAATGCCGTTTTGATTTCAAGTGTGATGTTTGAGAGAAGCCTGCAGGTATCGAATGTTGATTACCTCAACTAGGAAAACTGTGTCCCATTCTCTCTGACTGAGCGCCAAATTTATCCCAAAAATATTCTGGTTCGTGCTGTTTTCTCACCCACAGAGTTCACCCCCGAGTTTGCTGGAGTGACTTAAACATGAGAAACAAAGATTATGTAATTATCTGAATTATAGAAATTTTCACTTATAAACAGTGGAATCTTTTATTGAAGCAAAATTATCCAGGCACCTGGTCCATTATTCACAGAAAATGAATAGAGCAGCAAACATTAATTTGTGTTGAAGGGAGGACAAGCTTGGACCAGACTCAGCCCAATGACTAAACATCCTTTCCATCTTCATTTATCAGCCATGTTATCGCTTGTCTCTGTACTTTGCGAGGCAGAACTGAAATAAAAGCCTCGGCCACGCTCCCAACATTCTGGGCTTGTTTCATTCAGCTCCACACTTCACATCCAATCTTGTTTTTAAATGGGAGGGACAGACTTTCGTCTCCCGGAGCTCTTAAACCAAGATCACATCACATCAGGGGAAGAAAACATGGAGGCACTCTGTAGAGCACCGCTGAGGGTGTGGAAGGGGATGGAGGTGGGAGGGAAGGTAAAGGGGACCTCATCAGCACATTGTTGGAGTTTAGAGAGCGGGAAAAAAGAAGAACCACACAAGTACCGGGAGGCCAGTTGCTTACAGGTTTGAATTCAAATGAAACTGAACCGGTGTGACCTTTGGTGATGATGATAATGACGATGATGAAGACTAGGCGGCCTACCTTCTAAGCGGTAGTGTTCATCACCAACCCCATCAGCACAAGCATCATCCATGGAGTCCTGGAGAGAGCAAAAGAGAGAAGAAGAGACATATATCAAGTCAGATAATGGAGAATCATGAAACACATAAAACAAACATTTTTAACGGCGCAAATCCACAGCGCAACCTTCCAACGCGGCGCGACATGCCCATATCGAAATTATAGCGTGTATACATCTATATATGAACAAAGTTTGACAGCTGCGTGCTGAGCTTGAACGGCGGTGGAAAGTTTAAGAGGCATCGTAATTGTAGGACTGAAACAAACTCAGCAGAAGACTGGCAGTCAGGGTTGAAACTATGAAAGATGCATCTAAATCACAGCAGGGAGTTGTGAGACAGGCGGTTGGTAGTAGGGCTATTTCCGTAGCGTGGCTATCGTTGCAGCGATGCGTTCAGATGCTTTTTTTTTTTTTTCAACCCCCCCTCGCCCCTCCCTGTCCTGTCCTGGCAGCTCTATCTGTTAGTGCATACCACAGAGACTGGAGGGACATGTGATCCCCGGACTTCACTGTGGAAAAGTCTGGCTCAGGTATCCATGTTGCATTACAGTCATCTAGCCAAAAAACCATTACTCATGTGCTGACAGACTCACATACATACACACACATCCATGGCTTTATTTCTTATTTCAAAGTTTCCCATTAACACATTAACTACAGCATAAAAAAAAAAAAAAGAAAAAAAAAAAAGGTTCAGCCAGAAATCAAAAATGAAACAAAAACTCCCCAGGGTGACTCATCAAAGGTCAATTGTGACCTCTGATAGGTTTATAAATAACCATAAAAATGTCCGAGCATCTGTGTTTATTCTGTATCGGCTGGTGTGGTAAATAGTGTGTGTCAAAAGCGAAACTGTGACAGCGTGATAGGGGATTTCTGTGTAATCCAGAGAGGCAGAAGGTCAGATGGTGTGATCCTGCCCTCCTCGGACTAGCACCAGCCGGGCTGCAGCATCGTAGGTGGCCTCAGCAAGAGACAATACTGCAAACCGCAGGACTAACCAACTGATTTACCGGCTGTTCAACTGGTTGCCCAAATTGGTGACAAACCTGTTTGTTGTTGGTGTGAATAGCTGAAAACATGTCACAGTGCAGCTTTCCTGAGCCTGCTCTGTTTTTGTTTTTGTGAGACCAGAAAACCAAAGAGTTCCTATGATAACTGCAGGATCACACAACGGTCACAACACAATACAATAAAAATAAAAATATACCAGCACTGCGCACTAAGTTTGAACTGACATGTTAACAAAAGCTTCAAAGCGTTTTACTTCTCCAAATGAACTTTCATACTTCAAAATGGGTTTTGTTTACAGACGTTATATAAGTGCATCCAATATTTCACATTTGTCAGCTGAATTATAAATTCTATTGCCAACAAAAGCCGATGCAGTCAGTTATAGTTCCACGTAATGAATCAAATGCAATTTTCTGCCTTATTGAATAAAGGATGGCTGCGTCTGCAGGGCTGTGGTTGATTTTCTGCGCAGTGATAAAAATACTTGATATTTACGAAGAATTTAATTAAGTCTGTATTAATTTCGTCAATGTGCACAGTTGCTTTCTCCGACCAGATCCAGGAGGGTTGGGTGATCATGCTTGACCTTCTCTGATGGGTCACAATGGCGGCTTTGAGCCACATCGCTGGTTTGGTGTAAATCAGACCGAGGTCACATTAGAACTGGCGTCTCTTTCAATAATACGTCGTAGAAAAATAAAATCACTCCACAAATTCCTGCTATTCCTCACGCACAAGGGCAAACACCCACACTCGTACACAAACACAGCGCCTTGAGAGCTTTCCAGTTTTTTGATGGATGATCCAAAATTATTGGGGGGGGGGTGTTAGCCAAGAACATGAGAAAAAAGGGGGAAGAGGAATGTGCTAATTGGTTGTTGTCTGTGGTGATGGATGGTAGATGTATTATTAGTATGCTGGGGTTACTCTGGGATTTGCTCTGGTCAGTGTTAAGAAAAAAAAAGCATCCCATGCTTTTTTTTTTTTTTTTTAACTTTACACACACACACACACACTCATAAAAAGTCTCTGACCACTAAATTGAAATGGATATGGGAGGAAGTTGAAAAATAGTACCCTACTTTATTTGCCCTGTGAAAAAGAAAACCAGCTCGCCTGGTTAATGTAATGATGCCAGATACTCAATCTTGATCTGTTTCATGGGAATAATATTATAATAAAACTGGAAATATTTGTTGGATATTTTCTCATGGACATCCTTCAGATCCTCTGTGGGCCGTCTCCAGAGTGGCTGAACTGATGACACTACCAATTCGGAGCTTGGCTCTCAAGTTTCAGGCAGTTATCGATCAGATTGTCCTAAGACAAAAAAAAACCAAAACAAAACGTGGAGCTAAAAATAAAATGTTTGCGCCCTAGCTTCCTGTTTTCCCACCAGCCATTTGGTCGGGGAAACAATGGGGCAAATTTCTCGTCCAATTTCAGAAATGGGAAGTTTTGAAGGGAGAAGCAAAAGATCTGGCTTCTCTGTAAGAAACAGAATCAGGTCTGGCTCCAGATTCTCAGACTCCCTGATACTTTTTTGACCTCATCTTCTTTCTCTATGAGTCATATCTTGATATAATTCACAAACACGGCCAATGAAAAGATAAAAAAAAGTTATTGCTTTTTTTCTAATCCATCTCGACTGATGCAACACTCACAACAGCTAGAGAATCCGAACGGTCGACGAGAAAATAAGTTTCATTAGTCTCATTAGTTCGTAGCACAATGACTGACTACGTGTATGTAAAACGATAAAAGAGCCATCAATCACGTTTGGTCCAGGAATGGGCCAATAATGGGCTCCTCTTGGGACCCTTTGTAATTCAAGGGTCAGGGGTCACATTGGGGAGAACTACTCCCCCCTCCTTTCCCCCGCATTGGCTGGATTTCAGAAAAAATGATAAAAATGTGCGTGTCAACCTTCTGCCAAGCAAATATGATTATAAAATAAACCTCATGTCGAGTGTCGTCATTTTTGGTTACACATGTTCGTGGTGTCCTTTCAGACGCCACCTTTCCCGCTCATAGAGTCACCTGACCTGCCCCCTCGACTCACGCATTCCCCATCGTCTCCCTGCTATCAAACCATTTCTACTTGTCACTGTCTGCCTGTTTTAAACTTGATTTTGTCCTCATGTTTTGGGGAATTTTTAGTTTGTTTGTCAGCTTGGATTTTTCTAACTCGCTTTGTTCTAGACCAGGGCTTCTATAACTGTCTCTTGACTCTTGCTCTTGGATCTCTTTCCCCCAGAGCGTGACATTGGTTAACGCACTGTTTGGATGCTGCTTTCCTCTCCTGCGTGTCTCTGTAGTTTATGAAATCCACGCTGAAGGTCTCACTTGCCTGCATCTCTGCAGGATTCGGTCGCAGGTGCTATCCTCAGGGCACAAACAAGTATCTTTCTGCCGCACTTGGGACTGGCTAAAACATTTTCCAGACATGATGTTAAATGTTCTGTGGAAACCAGAACATAAAGAATTTGGCTTTCAACAGCAGCCACATCCTTCAGAGCTTCTTCAGGGCCGATCGGACAAGGGCTTGTATTGCCCCTGTGTGTTTTTAAATCATTCAAGCCCCTTTACAGAAAGTGATTTATTGCTGGACTATAACAGAACACAGTGTGCCTGCCACATTACAACATCCCATATACATAACTCGCCAGCCTGAAGGCTTGTTTGGGTTGGCCTCATCAATGGCACACTTTATGAATATGGATTTGTCAATGCCAAAGGCAGATTAGCAAATAAAGTATAATTCAGAACACTTTGTAACGTGGACTCAGAACTTCGACAGATTTTTTTTTTTTTTACCCATATTATTTCTACAATTTAGTGCGAATCAAGTTAACTGTTCATGTCAACATTAAATCTTAGTTAGCAATGCAACAACAGAACTGTCTTTCTAGATTACTACAGAAATACGCACACGTCCACACATGCAGATGAAGTGTGTGGCCATGTCGTACATAAAAACAGTCAACCGCAGCTGAAAATCTCTTCTAACTTCATGTCGACACTGAAGTTGAATAATACATGCAGTGTAGATGTGAGAGCAGCAAATCCAGGAAGTTATTCTGAAAACACATTCTTAAGGAAATTAAATGAAAATGCCTCGTTTCTGTTAAGACTGGCCATTGTCAACTTGGCACACGAGTCAAATATGTCGGCTCTGAGAGGGCAGCACAGTTCCACCTTGTCAGCAGTTTCAATCAAAACCTCATCACTGCTTCAAAATAGTGAGATAATGTTTAATGGCCCGACTGTCTGCAGAGGCTGAACGGGATGAATGAGAATGAAGAAGTACTCAGTTGAGCACACTGTGAGCTATAGCAGAGCAGGGTGCAGTCTGAAAAGTTCACTGTGCCTAATTAGTCAAATGTGCATACGCGGTTAAAGGAGTTCATTTGGTCTTAGGCAGCAAGACAGCAGGCGCTGGCTGCCAGGGGAGTATTTTTGTGATTTAAAAAAGAAAGTTGCCACTATCGTCATCCTTACTCCGGTGCTGCAGTCATGGACCCACTGGGCCACTTCTCTCCGCGAGCTTGCTTGAAAGCAAAAGGGTAGATTAAAGTGCAAGTAATGTGTACTCGTATGTGATTGTGGGAAAGTCCCACAAGGCCTCTCGGTCTCAGTGCTGTCTGCCTCCACGACCCACCACACAGGCTGACAATTTATGCGGCCGACGACAGCTCCCCCTGATCGCGCGCCAGGGCACAGTGGAGGCAGGCCTCTCGAGCAATCACAGCACCACTGGCACTCAATCAAAACCCAGGAAAAATCTCATTAGGACTGCGGCTGGGGGCCTCCTGCCTCGTTGTCCGCACGGAGTGAGAAAGCACCTTCAGGATTGCGACGTTCGGAGCGGCGCCGCCAACATGAAGAGGGGAAGTGACACACATAAAAGGCAGGACAGGAAGAGTGACGGAAACAAGAGAGAATAGGGGCAGAAGAACGGTGCTTCTGCTTCCCCTGGGCCTTCACAGTGGAGACAGCTGAGGTCGGTGGCACTCACATAAAAGAGAGGGTGAGACAGAACCTTTACTGAAAGTGATTATCATGTGTGTCATATTCTTCACAGCCAGAGCATGGCCAATAACTGTAAAAATATGTAGACTTGGCAGAGATTGGAAGTACGATAAAATTCGAGGAAGGAGGAGTGCACGGCACGCAGCCTTTGCTGTCCTTGCAGCAGGTATGTTAAGATACACTCCAGTTGTCATCATGTATTTGTATTTTGTCCCATAAATTTACTGCACTTGGGCAGTGAAGTGATTTTGACTGATTCTCTGGCTGACCTGGAAAGCAGCCACTAAGTAAAGTTTATGAATAACTAATGGAGAAAACAGCTGTAGCGCACGGGGACTTTCAAAAAGCTCGAGCACACACACACACACACACACGGCCTCGATGTTGAAAACCAAGAAATAAAACAACAAAAAATCTTATTAGTTTTAGAGCTGCAAATTAGCTTATAGGTGTAGCGTTACTCGCAATAGACCTCCAGAGAGGAAATACCCACCCCCCCCTCCATCATCCCAGAGAGTAAACTGAGATACACCGGAGGCAGTTTCAAAGGACCGAGCAGCACGGCTCCTGGAATCTGGAGCAGCGCCTATCCTGCAGTACGCGGTGGTGCTGCTGGAAGGGGACCACCAGTCGTCGTCGTCAGACGGCGGTTCAAACCTGGCTCCGGTCCTTTGCAGTTCCTTAACAGTGGAGTGTCCCTCACCTTCCAGCAGCATTAAACAGCCTCATTCAAAGCACCACGTAGCAGTAAAACAGGATGCCCAGAGATGGAGCCAAGATAGAGGATGTTTGATGTGAGGTAGTGAAGCGCTACGCTGTCTCCGAGTGAAGCTTCAAAGGGGATCGGTTTTCACACATGAAATAAAGATCACAGATAATCATATAGAACAGCGAGACTGACGCGAGACGGTCCCGTTTACGGTGGAAGATTTTGAGACAACACCTACAAACCGAGAGGCACGGCAAATTACCGTCTCAGCGTCTCTCTCTATCCAAACAAGACGCATCTGCTTCATTTCTGAACGAGGCCATCAGGATCATCGTCATCACGTGATGCATTGAGGTAGTTTCTTGACTTTGCTCCAGCAGAACAGATGCTTACTCGTCTAAAATGTCAGGGCCTCGCAACAAAGTGAGTAAATGTATAAAAGTGATCTCATGAGCAGTCTGCACTGCCAAGAGGAAGTAATGACGGCTGTGGTTTTTTTTTTTTTTTTTCCCCATGGCTTTGATAAGAAATTCAGTGACTTTGCAGAGGTGACAGATTGTAAATCCTTTGATGTTGAACCCTTCACATGCACCATTAACATAACGCACACTACCTGGTGGATTTTTTTTAATCTGGAGAATTCATTGTAAGTTTAATATTCATCTTTATGAACATGAAAAATTTAAGGGCTTTATCAGACATGGAAATATTAAGCAGTAGCAACACCTAGTTGTAGGCCCCAGTTGACCTCTTATGTTTTTATCTTTTTCTTATGCATCTGAAAAACTTTGTCTCACTCGACTTTGTACTTAAGTTGAGTTGAGCCCAAACAAGATGATAAATAATTGAGCAAGCAATCCTTTACTAAAAATGGCAAACGTGTCATTTGAACTCTCAGGGGGAGAATCAAAGACGGACACCTTCTGTGCAGACTCGGCGGCCCCGCGCCTGACACCCCTCAGTCACGGCACACCAACTTCTCTTCCTGCACCCCAGGAAGGAAATTATAGCCACCGAGTTGGGATCCATCACCCGGCAGGTCGGAGGAAGCTGCTCTATGATTAAAGTGTGCATGGTCAGCAACACCAAGACTGGAGGGGTTTGAAGAGACTGCACATGCCAGAAGGCTTACTGTGTTAACTCTAGTTCACGACACAGGTCATGCACAGATTTTTACACACACACACACACACACACAGAGTCCAGAGGCACTTTAGTGAGGTTGACATAAAGCCCTGCGTGTGGAGGAGGTGCAGTTCAGCAGCTCCACTCTGTGCACCCTTTACCAAGTCAAATGATACGGTGTGTCTGTGTAAATGAAGTCTCTGACATCGCCGAATTAGAGGTTGCAAAGCCACGTGACGAGACATGGATATGTGAATTTCTGCACACGTGTTGTTTGCTCTCTGAATCCGTTAGTTTTGTTTTTTTTTTTTTTTTTTTTTTTTTTTACAAGACCCACAAGTGCCACGATTGGATGCCTTCCTTTTTGTGGAGCGATAGTGCACAGACACCAGTCATTTCTCCGTCAGATTAACATTGCAAACACTGCTGGTCACATTACCTCACCCACATCAAAGGCTGCCTCCTGAAAGGCTCAGTGGAATATTAGCAGAGATTTACAGCCCTCATCGCTACGCTTCAGAAACATGCTGATCTGAAGTAATCTCCCTCCCCCTCTCCCTTTTTTGTGTTTTATGTGTGAAGTTGGCCAACACTTTAATGACCCATTTACAAAACTTTTACACCTGCGAAGATAAGCTTTTACAACCCAGTCAGTCCCCCGGGCACGAAGCCCTACCTGTTATTCAAGGTAATGGCCTTTATTAGTGTTTGAAAAATATGTAACCGCAGCAATTAACATTTATCACACTGTTTATCAAAGCCTTATCTCCACAAAGAAGATGAGCGGGAGAGGATACCAGGTATCAAGATCAAGACTCGAACTGCGTGATCCCCCCTCCAGCAATTTACCAAAGCCAAATTTCTGTTTAATTTTTCTATAAAGACGGAAGAATTGGGGCTCATTCGGTAATATTGATTTTATCTCAAGGATTAAGACATAAAAGAATACAAAATGGTGGCGTCAGCAATTAGCAAACCAGAGCTGCAGACCCTCACAAACGATGATGAAGGTAAATGCATGAGCGGGGTTGTTTTCCCAAAAGTTTGGGACTCTGAGGGGTTAACATGGAATCTGAGCTCTGAGGTGAATCCCCAAAACACATTCTCCACCAGCCAATGAACTCCACTTTGGGACCTCGCATTCCCAAGTGGAAGCTATGGTTTGGAAGGGAATGGAGACAGCCTGTCGCTTGGCCTCGATTTACAGGTGGTCTCCGTCTGCCAAGAGTAACAAATCACAACGTTATGGCCCTCTGAATTCTGAGTAAAGCTCCGATCTTAAGAGTAAGAAAAAGAGAGAAAGTCTCGAACAAAATGATACACCTCATCTCAGAAAGCTTGTGCTGTTAACGCGGCAGCAGAATACCTCAGTCCAGCCGAGGGGACACGAGCTCACACAGTGTGTGCAAGTGTGTCAATCGTTAAAACAGCAAAAATGCGATGGAATACGCATTCAAGACGCACGGTTGACAGCACGCCTGCTTCCATGCTTAAGTGTCTGAGCGTTGTGTTTTAACAGAGGGGGTGAGCCACACTGTGTCTAGAGGGTCTTAGCAATTAGTCAAAGCTCTCTTTGAGAAGAGACAGTCCTTCAGTCGTCTGGGTGGCTTCGGACGCCAGTCTCAAGTGCTGTAAAGTGTGGGAAGAACGGGGGTTTTAGTCGGGAAGTCTACCTCGAGGGGAAAAAGAAAGTGACAGGCACTTCAACTTTTTAACCACAGCCAAATGAGAAGGAACGCCTCTGCAGCCCGAGGATCCCCCTCTAAAACCGACAAATAGACAAGATGTTCAATCGTCTTTTAACAAAAAGATTAAAGCACCTCCACTTTGGAGAGAAGACAATAGACCAGTGGGTCTCAATTGTTTTCTGTTACACCCCCCCTACGAAGCAGTAAAAATGTAACGCCCCCAACCCCCAACTATTATAAGTATTTCTATACTAGTAATACTAAAGTATTGTGTTTGTCTATAAAACACAGCTGCATGACATTGTATGCCTAATTAAAATCAAAGAAAACTAAAACTCACAAAAAGATTAACTTTATAACTCTTTTTTTCAGAGTGCATATTCAGAAAAGATTAAAAGGTAAAACACTTTTCAACCCACGAGATGAACGCGACTGCTGCATCAATCTCCAGGAAATAACTTGTAACACAAACAACTGCTTGAACCATTTTTTACTGCAAAATAAACTTAAATAATAATAAATACAATTCATCAGCATCATTACCTCAGGAGCACAATAAATAAAACTCTTTAAACTCTTTCTTTCCCCTGTTCAGGGTCGCCTCAGCAGGTCGGCTCTGTGACTTGCATGATTGATTTGCCTGCAGTTTTTATGCTGGATGCAAATGAAACACTTTAACCTACAAAAAGCAAATGAATAAAAGAAATTGTGCTGACTTTTTTTTTTTATCAAAATCATTAAGAATTAATGGCAAAACTCAAGCGGCTTATCAGTGTATTAGGGGTGTAATGTCTACAAGTGCCTCCTTAATTTATTTGGCTTCATGCTGTCCACTGCCAGAGTTTTTTTAGACACAATACACGCACCGGTCTTTCTTCATCTCCCACTGTTTAATGGCGCGCCACATGAAAGCTCCACTGCCACCGACTGTAGCGGGTGTGCAATTACGCTTTGTTTTGGTGCGGCAATGAAAAAGCTACGACATTGGCTCAAACCGGCACCCCAGGGTCACACGCCCACCCCCCAATGTTTGAGAAACAATGCAATAGACACACATTAGACAAAGCCTTAAGGTTGCAATGTTTTAATTTTAAAGGGCATCAGATGTGTTTTTTTTTTTTTATTATTATTATTATCTGACCCGCCCAGCACTTGTCTGTTTAAAAGCTAGAACACACAAAACAGATTATGGTTCATACTCTGATTTATTCTGATCGGATCTGCTAAATCAGTTTCTTAAGGTGTCAGGGCTAAACCAAGAGTGCAGTCTGGATTCAATAAAACCAGTCCATGCATGGCGAAAGAAAAGCACAGTGTAGGTGAGGACATGTCATAAAACACAATCTGTATTTTGACATCTCTACAACTTCACCAGAAGACGCTTGTCAGTAACATTTATTAACATTTATTGCAATCAACAGCAGAGCTCCACGTGATAGGTGGCAGCTACCGAAACCTCTGACGTGTGCACGTTGACCAGATGGCACTGAGCTCAACACCAAGGTGGCCACTCTTCCTATGGGCCTGAGCACACATATCCACACACAGGGGCACAAATGCAGCATGTTTAGAGCAGACATCCTTCCAGCCACAAGCCACTACCTCTAAACATCCCTCACATCTGACCTTTTAACTGTGGAACTGAAATCTCTATAATTACAGAGAGTGTTTCAACTTAGCAAGTAAACACAGCAGCAAAAATAGACACTCCAACTACTATATACAAGTGCGCTGGTGCCAGACGCACGTTTCTATTCATAGCTGCCTGGAATTAGTGGCTTGTGTCACTGCTCACTATAATGAACTTGCAATGAGAGTACGCTGCCGAGTTACAACCTGCAAATTAAGGTCTACTGTATTGCACACAGAAACAACAACAACAACCGTACAGATACACACACAAACCAGGAAACAGCATTTATGAAAAAAGTAAGTCATACATTTCATTTTAAACTGATTGAGCTCAGCTGGGGCTTCCTTTCCATTAGTTTCACAGCGCATTGTTTCTTGATGATAAAATCAGATTGACAGAAAACAGGATGCAGCATGTGACACGATCTGTGACTCAACACACTGAATGGTTAAACGTTTTGTCCGAAACGGTAAACACCAATCGAGAGATCGAATTTAGCATCCTGTTATAACAGAAAACACATGAAAGCTTTAGAGGCACGTCTTCAGTGTGTTTAACAGACTATCCCGTCTCACGTACACTCTGGTGTAAACAAAAACGCCAATTTGAGAAGCCAACTACAGGATTGTGAGCTTTAAGGAGCGTCCGGCTGTTTTTTATTTTCCAAGCTTCAGCAAGACATGGTTGGTTTTGATGGACCAGGCAAATGGTCCTTTGGGGAACACTACACTAGGTAGGCCTCCTTCATGGAGTCTGCGGGGTAAGATCCTCTTTGGGTCGTGGCACCTGTGGAGCATAAACACACCAGGGGAGGACAGCTTTCCTTTCAGCAGGGCCGCTCCTCTGTTTAGCTTTCCTTCCACCAAAAACATCCCCTAACACACAATCCAGACCTCCTTCAGCCCTGGCGCCACAGGAAGAGCCGAAGAGCCCTGGAACCTCTGTCTGCAGGAGGCACAATGCTCTCCGGACTCTGTTTACCTAAATCCACTTCCTCCGTTCTGTGCCTCAGGTGGCCTCGGAGACCCTGGTCACCGAAGCCCTCGAACACAAGGAGGATAAATACAACATCAAGCTGTAGAGTCCATCGCTCGCATTTCCCCGTGTCTAAAAACAAGTGGAAGGGAATCACACTTGGACCCCAGGTCTGCGAGCAATGTGATGAATCAGCTCACATATTAGGGGAAATAAACAAATACTGCGTGCATGTATATTTGTGAGAGCCTGTCCGCTTTGTTACACACGAGCGAGCGTGCACACTCCTCGCGAATGCGCTCGCTCTCACGAGAGCTCGATAGCAGTTTTATGCAGATGTTGATCTCGTCCTATTTGAGAGCCACTTTGAGTGCTCAGTCAAATTATTCAGCGCTTACTGCACAGGCCAGAGCGCAAACCCGCAGGGGGACCTGATAAACAAACAAGAGAGAATTATTCAGGGTTTAAACACTTAAACACCCACTTCAGCAGAGCCTTTTAAGTGGGTGATTAAAATGGGCACTGAGCTCCAACACAGAGGAGCTCAGTGCCACCACAGGAGAACCCGTCACCTCCAGTTCGACCCAGTGACAGCTAGGCCTTAATAGAAAATATTGCTCTAGGTATTGATCAGTTCAGTAAATATTTACCTTTACTGAAGTGCATATACTGCACCACCTTCTCTTCAGAATAATTAAAAGGAGAGATCGTCGTCTCTGAAACCAACATGCCTAACTGTATAAAATTTGTTTCCTCAGTTTGAAAAGTTTTTGGACAAACATATTAGGTGCAACAAACTGAATCCTATCTATAAATAAAAGAACGGAGCAACGAACTGCTCTCCTTCCCAACATCTCATCTGAAACTGTTGCTGATGTCATTTGAATAAACACAAAAATGTATGAATGGATTAACTACTCGAGCATATCACACTATTTATAGCATTTACAAGCCATAACCTTTTCACTTGTGAGCGATTTCAGTCAGTTTTTGGTGCTTTTTTCTGGAAACAATGACATTGACGCCGATGTTCACTTCCTGACCGGGCCTCGTCAAACAAAAATCTCTGCTCTTACTTTTTGGCTGGGCTGTTGCCCAGCTATAGAAACCAAGTGCAGAGACAATCTGCTTCATCTTTTCTGGTGAGCATTTGTAAGAGCAGGGATTATTTCTGTCCCTTCTGTCTTTCTGTTTTTCCAACGCTGTTTTAAAATGAACAATGCGGATGTAGCCTCAGAAATAAATGCCACCCTCAAGAAAAGGAGCAAAACCCTGCAGCCTGAATGAAACTGCGAACAGGGTGGTGAGAGACACTTTGAAGAACAGCTCTCCGTTGCGTATATTTTGGAGAAACAAAGCACAATCTCAGTTGCTAATCCCCCGAGATTCAGAGCACATTCCCGCAGAAGCCTTTCATCTCTGGAGTGCATCCGGACAGCTGACTGCAGACATACTGCACACTTACATACACTTGCATGAACACATTTGTGCATACACATGAGAACCACTTTGCTCATGCTATCAAATGCCTGATGCACAGTTTTATTTGTAATGACACCAAGCTGTGACGACATTTGAAACAGTTAGGCCAGGTCAACTCAATGCAGAGAGCGGCCTTTGGTGTTAACATAAAAAAGAGAAAGGTGGATAAACTTGGTCAAATGTCAACATGCCACTGCAGCTTTGCCCAACTCTAAACCCACGTCATTCTTTCACAGAAATCCTTTCCAGAAGGCGCCATTCAGAGTTATCCCCTCTGCTTTGTCACACACGAAAACTCCTCCACCGTTTAGAAATCTATGTGACACACGATGCTCAGAGTGACATTAAAGCCACCTGCGTGTCCTCGGACCTCCCAGTCCCCCAGCTACGCTGACATCAGCCCAAGACTTCCATCCCATCTTCTCATGGGAAAATAAAAAAGAAATCACAGAGCCCCTTTATGGCCAGGTGCTACCCCTCCTCCCCAAAGGCTAAGGCTTTTCTTCTCTTTAGAGTGCGGCTCCAAACTTTTCTCCCAGCCCTCTTCAAAGAGCAACAACAGGCCCTCGGTCCCTTGGGAGCACAGAGGGGGTAGAGCCCGGTGGGAGAGGGGCATACGTCACACAGCACGCACAAGAGGCCAGCCGGTGGGAAAAGAAAACGCTCAGGGAGAAGACAGAAAGAAGGAGAGAAAGAGGAAGAGGAGTCTGCATTTGAAAAGTGGTGCTTTCAGCTTCTAGACAAGGGCCCTCGCTTTGTGGAAACAACAAGAGGAGAAAAAACACAACAGTAAAAGCAAAAAAAAAACAAACAAAAACTAAAGGGGCGCAAAACCTGCCATGCCTTTTATCAGGCTCGGAGGCTGAGCGAATGTGTTTAAAAGCTTTGGGCCTACTTCCAAAAAAACACCTTTTTACAAAAAAAAAAAAATCAAAAAAAAAATCAAAGAACTGACAGCGAATTGCGAGACAAGGAGGCTGGGGGCAGAAGTTCCACTTTTCAGTGGCAATCTGTCATCAGATGCACTTTTGCTTTTTGTACACTTCTCAGTATAAATTGACGGAAGTTGAAGGAAAAGAGAAATAAGAGCAGCAGCAGCAGCTTGGGAAGACTGGAGGTGCGGGGCCCCTCCACCTCCGCTTTTTACTACGCAGCCCTGAAAGGCTTCACAATGGAGGAGGAGCCATCAGTGTCACGACAAACACCTCCCTGCGTCGCCCACTTCAAATACAGTCTGAGGCAGCACACGGCCACGGGGTAAACGCAAGAAACAGATGGAGGCTAGGAGGAAGAGAGGACGTAAGGGCAGGGGGGGGGGTTAGGAACAGAAAGGGTTTAGCTGTGAGAAATAACCATCAAATGTGATTATTTTTAAAGTCATTCCAGACATGTGACATGTAACATCTTCCTTTTGATCTGCTGCCAAGAAGAAGAAACCTAATAAACCCGCATCCAGAAATTCGAACTTCCAGGTCGTTAAGTTTTGAGAAGCCCCGTCGGTTTCTGTGTCAGCTGCATAATTCTGCAGGGGGGCACAAAACAGATCAAATGAATGGGTAGGTGTGGACACCAAGCTGTACACAGGGGAGAAAGTGTGCCAGGGCTCACATGACCCGGATCTCATGAGTTGAAACCCAGAGATCCACCTGCCCACACCACTCACTTCCCTGTCCGACACACGACCAACCGACGCTGCGACTGACGGCGCAACTCGCGAACGGCCGTGGAAGCATCTCTGCGTCTCAAGCTGTCGGCTTCGACGAAACTGCTAACCTGAGCAGCTCCACAAAGCAGTGGCTGCTCTGATAACCAGAAGGGAATCATATCTACAGGGGAAACGGATTTGGAAAAGATCGGATCAAAAGAATTCCAAGCGTTGACTCCCTACTGTTGACACCCGAACCAAATTCTCCCGGACCGTTGTTGAGATAGAACGGGGGCTCAAAAGAACAGCAGCTATAAATAACTGTCTCTCCAGGTATTCTATACAATACAGACAGCTTTTAAAGTTAAGAGAGTTGACTTGTGTTCGCTCACCTAAGAGGTTAGCTTCTGTTTTTATCTGGAAGCGCCGTGGGGTTGAGCTTTTAAACTCCTCACAGAGCGCAGAGACTTTAACTACAGTTACATCCTTAGAGCCCTATAAAACATTTTTTTCCCCCCCAAATAGTTTTTTTTTTTGGTTTTAAATTTTTGAGAATTCCGTTTTTAGCATTTTACACAAATTTAACCCCGAGACAGTGTTTTAAGTAATGAAATACGGACAATGTCTTCAGTTATAACTGAAAACTTTATTGCCTCCACACATTTAAGCAAAAACAACAATAAAACAATGAAACATACGTTCCACATACGACCGGGGTCCGGTCTAGTCTCTAGTCACTGGGGGGGTTCCGGTCTCTCTGGAGGGGTCCAGTCTCTAGTCTCGAGGGGGGTCGGGCCTGGTCCGGTCTAGTCTCTGGGGGGTTCCGGTCTCTGGTCTAGTCTCTGGAGGGGCCCAGTCTGGCCTGGTCCGGTCTCTCTGTAGGGGTCCAGTCTCTGGTCTAGTCTAGTCTCTGGTGGGGTCAAGTCTGGTCTGGTCCAGTCTCTAGTCTGTAGGGGGGTCCAGCCTGGTCCGGTCTAGTCTCTGGGGGGTCCTGTCTCTGGTCTAGTCTCTAGTCTCTGGGGGGGTCCCGTCTCTGTTTAGGGGTCCAGTCTCTGGTCTAGGCTCTGGAGGGGTCCCGTCTCTGGTCTAGTCTGGTCTCTAGTCTCTGGGGGGGTTCCGGTCTCTCTTTAGGGGTCCAGTCTCTGGTCTAGTCTGGTCTGGTCCAGTCTAGGCTCTGGGGGGATCCACTTTTCCTTGCCCCAGTCTATCACTCGTCACCAATTTGGCTGCGTTCGGCTGCCCACACCGGGAATCGAACCCCGACCTTGTTATTGGGGGGGCGACATCACTAATCACTACGCCACCGTGCTGCTCAAATCACCACATACATTTACATCAAGTCACCAATTAACCTAGACATGTTCACCTGCCCACACCGGGAATCTAACCCACAACCTTCTTGTTGGGGGGTGACAGTGCTAACCACTATGCAACAGTTGTGTAACTTCTTTTTTTTTTTTCTTTAAGCAATTATGGTACAAAGAAAAGCAGCAAAATTACCAATTAAAACATTTTCTGGGATAAATGTTTGTCTTAAAACATTTCACTGCCATTTTGCACAACGGTGCTGTAGCAAGGATCTCATAAACCGCCGATTCCGATCAAAGATCTGACCGATGACATCATTTATTTAAGGTGCAGTAAAATTTCACAGCCGAACAGAAACAACAGCGGCCTCCCCTGAGCGGCACTCATCCTTCTGGCGCAATGAGTGTCTGACTACAAAGCAAACGTTACGCTATTTCAGACAGCCGCCACCATTATTTTGCAGCCCCACTCCTGCGCCACCTTGATGAGAAGGGGAAAAAAAAAAAAAGTGTCCGACACTCAAACGCAGACGATTTACACTTTAAAATTCAATATTAAAGAATCTGGATCCACTTTGTAACCATAAAAGAAAAACGGAAAGCACCCAAATTCACAGCGATGGTGGAATCACCTTTCTTCTTTTATTCATTTTCCCCCCTGAGCTATAAAAGCCATTACGCACCCAGACTTGAATTATTTATACAAACTGAACTCCACTAACTCCAAATTGTTCAAAAACATCCAGCCCCTTTCAAGAGGCTCCCGTCCCATCCGGAGCCAGAATTTCACACACCACAGTTGATGGGAAAAAGAAGCACGTGAATATTTCCAGGAATAAAGTAACGACTGTTTGTTTTTTGTGGTAATAATGTATGCTAATGGTTTGGTAATAATGTGATTTTAAATGCTTAAAATTGCCTAAAGCCTGTGAACTCCACTCAACGCATAAGTGCCGACGGATGGAAAAGGCAGCAGCGTTGACATGCTGTGAAAAAATAAAAAAATAAACATAGTTTCAGGTGTTTCCCATCGAGCCAATCACCTCCAAACACAAAGTCCCGTGGACCCGGCGTCTGCTGTGCGTGGGATCCCGTGACAAGTAAAGTTTAATGCACATCAGCAGCAGCGACTTTGGCATCATGTAGGTGCAAACGACGACAAACAGTCCCTGTGCGACTGCAAGATTTATTAAAATAAAAAAAATTAAACATAAAAGGGCCGCTACCTTTTCCCCACCATGGCTGCTCTTCAGGCTATTAAAACAACGGCGGACTTTAGACCCAACTAAAGGGGAAATCCAAAGATATTCCAGTTGCCTAAGACTTCCTCAAGTTTGATGTTTGCCTTCTCTCCCCCGAGCACGCCAATAAATCCACATACCAAAGCTTAATTTTTCCAAGAATCCACGCACTTAAGTCTGCGCTCGCACGATAATCAGTTTAAATGCATGGCACAACATGGACCTTCATGAGATGAGCTGCATGCTGTGAGAGCAGAAGTTTGGAGAATGTGAATTAAAAAAAAAAAAAAAAAAAAGGATAACGACTCAGTTTACAGGTTACATGGTACCGATTCTGGGTTTTCTGAATAATGAGCTTCTTAAGGAGCTGACAAGTGTTCTTGTTTTTTTTTTTTTTTTTAAGTCAAATCCTGCCACGCAGCATCACAACAGAATTATCAGTCAAGGTGTTCAATACAGGAGCTGGCTGCATTCAATAGATAGATGCTCCAGGCGTCTGCATCGTGGGTGGAGGAAGTGATTTTTTTCCCTTTTTGATGGGCTCCAATTCCTCAAACAAGCTGCCTTTGAGGGGAGGCATCACCGACCAAAAGAGGCTTAAGGCTCCTCTGAAGCAATTCCAAAGGATTTCCCTACTTGACAACAACAACTCGGTGTTTACACCGACGCCAAAACACAAAAACAAGCATGACCTCCAACGTTCCTCCCCGAGTCTTTACAATCCACACTTGTCACCAGACTGCCACACTGCTATGCTTTCAACTCAAGGCTTGATCTACTGTTACCTGAAGATTAAACAAAATAAAAATAAAAAAATAAAATAAAATCCTCCTGATCAGTGCACAGACAGATGAGCAGAATTTGTTCCCCTCCATGAGCAGACGAGAGCTCAACAGGGAGGAAAGCTTTTTTTTTTTTTTTTTTTTATTAAGTTTGTCACCAGATAGAAATAATAAATAAAGAAAAAGAGAGAAAGCAGACAGACACAAGGGTGATGCGTTCACTTCCAAGGGAGTCAGTAAATTGTCCCTTTATCGTCTCCATTGCCAATTTTTTTATTTATTTTGGGGTTTTTTTTTTACGCACTGACGAGCATCGACCCAGTTTTTTTTTTTTGTGTGTTTTTGTTTTTTGTTTTGTTTTTTTTTTTGTTTGGGGAAGGCGGGAGGGGATGGAGGGTTTGGTGGTGGTGCTGGTGGGGGGGGGGTGAAACATGAACCAACAGCGCTGCTTGAGGGGACTGGAAAACACTTTTCTGGAAAAACATTTCCCGGTCGATTTCTAACAAAAAGCACGTGAAGCTCGTACTCACCCGCGCGGACAAACCGCAGTTATTCTTGTGGTGACAGTCCTGCTGCTCGAGACGCGAGCTCGTGCAGTAATATTTCTGCTTCACGAGCCAGTCGTCGATGCCCTTCCTGGCCAAACAGGCATTCACCACAAAACTGTCCCCTGGAACAAAGACAGGCATTATTAACGGCCACAACACCATAAATAAATATAAATATACGTATAAAAATAAATATGTTTGTCCCTCCTCCTCTCACTTCGCTCATGTTTTCCATGAGCGCTCCATCTTCAAGGAGTCGGACTCTTTCTTTTCTTTTTTTTCTTTTTTTTTGCGCCTTAATTGAGTCTGAAAACTGCTGCAAACTGTTTCAGATTTTAAAATAATGATTATTTAAAAAAAATAAAATAAATAAATAAATAAATAAGTTGAATATTAAAAGAATATTCCGCTTACCCTCAGGACTCTCCCTCGGTTTACAAATAGCGGCTTGAGAGGGAATAAAAATAGGAAGAAAGAAAAAAAAAGGGGGGGGCAGGGGGGGGGGGGGACAATGAATTTTTGTTACTCGAAAGTTTCGAGAGAGGAAAAAAAAATTAAAAATAAAAAACAAACTACAGCTGTGATTTGTCTTTCAGGAATAAAACACAAGAAGAAGAAGAAGAAGAAGAAGAAGAAGAAAAAGAAAACGCTCACCATGTTTGGAGTGCAGTTTACCCATTTTTTATGCATCGGAGTTGGAGTTGAAAAGCATCAGATGAATTATAAATCCAGAGGAGGAAATAAAGCCAAAGAGACCGGACCGAGTATCCAGACGGAGGAGCGTCCGCGGACACCGACTGCGGACTCTGCGCTCGGATCGGGATCGTGAGACCGGAGACCAGACCGGGCTTTGATCCGGAGCGCCGCCGATGACGACACTCACACGAGGAAACGAGCGACTTCCTGTCCGCGCTTTCACTATAAAACTCCACATTGCTTTTTTTTTTTTTTTTTTTAACCAAATAACCAAATTATTACCAGAGTTTTATATATATATATATATATATAAAATAAGTGACCAACTGTTGTCAAGTTTTGAAACAGAAATGTCTGAAATAAATGTATCCTATAGTAATTCTGTAGTAAAAACAACTTTTAAGATGACATATACAAATTTTGACTTTGTATGAGTTTAAAGTCAAAATAAAAAAAGACAAACTACAAATACACACACACACACACACACATTCCTTCGGGTTTTAGCTTCATGTTTAGTTTGGGATTTTATAGTGAAAATTTTTATATTACTACTTCCGGAGTGAGATTCCTTTTTCTAGCTGGCTTGACACTTCTAGCTGAGCTTACTCGACTCTCTTTGCTTTAAAAGAAAAAAAAAAAAAGGAGCAGAAGATGCATAAAAAAATATTATTTTAGGTACCACAGAATCGTTCATGCTCCACCCCCGTTTGCAAGAAATTGCATGTGATGAGTATTTCTGCATTATTAGATCCGTCAGTGCCCCCCCTCACCAAAAAAATTAGGTCTGGATTCCTCCATGCGTTCCTCCAGGGGGGTCCCAGGACACCACCATGTCTGTGCCCACCACCTACAGGAGTCAGCATTACTTTATTTAGGTATCTGCTGAAACAAATATAATACCTTAACAAATCGATAACTCGATTTACCGCCATCTGCTACATCTTTTGAGTAATTCAGAATTCATGATGATGAGTTGAAACTTTAGTTTTTAAACCTCTCATCTTGACCACTTTGGTAATAAACCATATCAGAGATGGTAAAATCATATCACGTGCCTTTTGGTCAGCTGTTTGGGTTCTCTGACATAAAAATAAGGTTTGGAAATAACAGTCTTATTGTACTGAGGCAGCAGATGAAAGCTGGCGAAGATTCTTTTGAAGTCCTCAAATATATAATAAAAGACAGAAGCCATGTGCCATTTCTTGCTCGGCTGCCAGTGGCTCAATGTGACAGTAATACACACTGCGGATATGGTCTCTGCAAGAAAGCACTTTTCTTTTTTTTTTTTTTAAGAAATACCATGTGATTTTTCTAATCATTACCAATGTTAAACAAAAACTTTAACTACGATCAAGTTTTATGTCCATGCGTTTCTACATCTTGAATCCATGACTGTTGATTGAGCCCAGATTTGGTTTCTTTTCATCCGTGTTATCCTGTGATTCGGGAGAAAAATGCATATAAACAAATATTTCAATATTTTCTTCTGATCAGACTCTTGTTTCTTGGTTAGTTTCCTAATGGCGCAAAATGAAGCACAGCCAGAAGAAAGTATAGCACTTTGGATCATTGCAGCAGTCTGTTTAAAATTAGGACACAATTTTAAAAGCACTTGTTGAAGTTCAGCTTTAAAAGAAAAAACAAAACTTCTTTGTCGATAACTCAGGCATACTGTGGCTGGCTGGTCGGGGCGTCTGAGTTATTATTGGCCTCTCAAGTCTTGAGTTCAAAAGTCAAAGCTGTGTTTATGTTTACAGGCCTGGTTTTTCCTCCCTGTACCTGTCTGCCTCCATCATACCAGCATGTCAAGCACATCAGCAGACAGTAATATCAATAATTTTTTTTTTTTTTATGGAAAGGAATTTGTACTGTATATAATGCATTTCTTCTTCAAGTCTTTATCATGTGCCCCTTCAGCAACTGTCCTTGTTGGTGTTATGTCAAGATGTCATCCATTTCCAAACTTAATTATCCAGATTCCCATTTAGAGTCCTAAAACTCTGGAATTACAATGGAAAGTAGAGTTTTCTGTTGGTACAATATGGAAAAATCTGCGTAAAGCAGTTGAATTTTACCCAGCTGGTGAGTTTAAGTTGTATGTTGTTCCTTCTGCCATGTACCTGATCAAAAAGAGTCCTCGTTGTGTTGATCTACCTTTGTGTGGCCCCCTTATTGGGAACATCTCCGTGATCTTTTCCTATCCTGAAAGTATCTCAGGCACAAGCTTTGAAACAATTCAATATCCGCAATCGTCCCTCGCCTGTGTTCCCGACATGGCATCTCCGGAGCCGCCCCAGCACATTTTTGAGGTCAGCTATAGTGAGGCCTTTGGCGTGGATCAAGCCTGCACACATATAATGGATGTTATAGGCTACATAACCAAAATCCCTCCTGAGCATTTATAGACGTCTGTAGATAAACACTAAATTGCCAAAGAAATGAGCTCACAGGCGCATCAGGCCAAAAAGGAACTTGGACACCAATTTTCAAGGGAAGATTTTAACATCTTTAGAGGTGATACACTTGACACATGTCCCTAATGCAGCCCTCCAGTCACAGTTTTACTAAACAGTGGTTTCCGCATCCTGACTCTATCATCACATGTTGTACCGAGAGGAATCAGGCTCCCCTTTGAACTAGTCAGCCACAGACACACAGATGAGCTTGTTATTATAGCAACTCGCATGAATTTGCTGGGAAAGAAGGCCTGTCCCTCTGACACACTTCCTGTCCTTTGAAGAGGCCAACGGAGAGATGGCTTTGTGGGCCCTATTTCCAAGCTTCGCCTTTGATGCCTGTGAGAGAGGAGGTGGCAGGGGTTTAAAGCCAGAGTTTCATCTCATGGACGTGAACCCCCAAACCTCCAATCTAACCCCATTATTACAGGTAGAAGGTTCTTTAGCTTGATGCATCATCAAATCAGAGAATTAATTCAGTGAATATTTGGCTCCATTTACATATTTGTCACATCCAGTGGAAATCTGACTCTGTTTTGTTCTGTTTTTTGTTTGTTTGTTTGTTCGGTTCAGATTTTTTTGGTGGAAAAGCTTCATAGTCCAAAAGCTAAACGCTTTAGACACCTGCCCGACGGGTGGAGGTATTTATTGGCCTGGGGTGGCTCCTAGCTCCTACCTTGGTGGCAAATTCTGCTTCTTTCCATCATAAATCTCCGTTCTCCCTGGAAACAGATATAATGGGGGGGGGGGCATCCAGACGGCCAGATTCAGGGGTATCTAATGGTTTGTCTGTGTTTATGTCATTGTAACATTGTTAGGGGCCCTCACGCCTGGGGAGACCATAGGAGGGATTGCTGCTCAGCAGTGAGGAGGAGGGGGATGTGAGGTATATAGAGGGAGAGAAGAGCAGCTGCTGGGCGCTTAAAGCTCAAACATGTGACTGTTGCCTTTATGTTGAGGAACAAAAGGGCATAAATGTTGTAAAGGGCAGAAGACAATTGTGACTGAAGTACAGTGTTGATTCCTGCAGCGGTGGTGACTCAGCCCATTGTGGCAGCCCAGCGTGTGATGTGTCAGGCAAAAGGGAAGCGAAAGACAGCCTGGCATGCATTTGCCATTCTGCACGCTGGAAGCGATGGCTATAACCTGGATTCACAGCGACACACCGGACACAGAGCTGTATCTTCCATGTACTTGCACAACATAAAAAAAGTCGTAAAGTGAAGTAAGATCCACTGTCAGAACGGAGACCTTTGATCTCCATATGAAATACCTGGCAGGCGGCAACTGCTACCTTTAAAAGCATTTCACGTCTATCATCAACATTAAAATGACCATTTTAGGCCATTACGTAAAAGGGATATCATTTCAATTGTAAAAAGCAGGATGAAGTTAAAAAAGTTTTACATGTGAAGTTAGTAACAAATTTTTCTTCATATAAAATGCATTTTCAAATAAAAGAAACGAAATGATTGAGGTTTTCAATAAAACTGTCGATACATATTCAAAAGAAACACTCGAACTGCATTTGCAGTTCAAAGGATTGCAGCAACACCTCTCTGCGTCCTCTAGTCGATTGATTTCTTTTGTCAAATTCAGGCAAAAAAAAAATATTAAGCTTAACAGTGAAGGTATAGTGAGACTTCAATATATGTAAACTATAAAAATACAAAAAACTGTGTAAAATACAGGAATACTTACCAACCCACTTAAAAATTCATTTTTATCTGAACGGCAGCATAAAAAGACTCATAAAAAGGCCTTAAGCCCATTGACGATTATTTTTCTTCAAAAAGTGTCTACAGTATAAATGTGCGGTGCAAAAAAAATGATGTGAGGTAAATAAACACACACGTGCAGACTTTCAGGCGTGCCGCCCAATGACTTGTAATCATTCCAGTGTCAAACACTCTCCAAATTTAGGCTTGTATAATCAATACTTTCTGCTTCTCTACTTCTCTTTGCTATCTGCACTCAGCACTGGCTGCTTTTTTTTTTTTTTTTTTTGAAGTGATGGGGGTGTAGCCCCATCCAGAACGAGGACACAATTAGTGTATTCAGCCGAAAACAGTGGGGTTCCCCCTTTGATGTGGGGATCAAATGAAGGAGCTGTGTGTTTTTGTCCAAAATGACAGGCTTGCCAGGTTTACTAATGGGTAGCTAATAGAAAGAGAGGTTTATGATGCTCATTAATTACACAGTCTGTCATGTGTTGGAAGGGTAGAAAAGAGGAGATACGGGGAAAAAAGAAAGAGAGTGGGGTGCAGCAGAGGAAGCAGAGAAGAGAGTGGGGGGTGGTGGTGGTGGCGGAGAGGGGGGCTGGGTGTACTCTGAAAGGGGGGGAAATTGGAAATGAGTGGAGTGAAAGAGCAAGGGCTAGGAGAAGATCTCCTAAGAGATCCTCACAAAACCCGAGTTGACGGAAAGTGAGAGAGAAAAAGAGAAAGAAAGAAACAGGAGGAGATAAAATAATCCTTTCCTTAGATAAGAGCAGCCACCAAGACAGAAGCTTCAAAGAGCAGGAGACACTCTCATGGGAGCGTGCCGTAAACCTTTTCCTCATCTTCAGAGGAAAATTCAGTCCCTGATCCAAAAACACACCCAGGCTCTCAGCACCCACCACCCTGCAGGTGTCCGAGGCCCCGCCACTCCTGGGGTGGCGCGCACACTTCCAAGCAACGCTGCCTTTGAACTGCTCGGGCTCACGTTGAGTGGCGATGATGATCTGCACATAAGGTCCGAATGTGAATAGTTAATGAAGAGAGAAGAAAAAAAAAAAATCAGAGCCTGTCACTCCCACCGCGGGGAAGACGAGTGATCTCTGCTATCAGCTTCAACCAGCACAACTCCTATGAGCCCTCCGCAGACGCAGTTTGTCATTTCAAGCTGAGCCGCTAACAATGCCCTTGCCAACAGTAGCCTATCCTTTGTGACAGAGTGGAGGTGTGACTTGTGGGATGTAGCTAGTGGATGTCATGGTGAGTTTGGGGTAAATGAGGCTGTCATTAACGCTGAGCCCGTCCAGTGACCTGTGAGGGACCGGGCTGCGCTCTTCCCTCATTGGGCCGGGCACCAGCGGGGCCACTCAGCCAGACGAGGTTTATTTAGCTAAGCTCCGAGTCTCCCACACATAGAGGCCCGCGCTGCCATGGAATTCATTATCCCAGGCCGTTAACGGGCCATTGGTGTTTTGAATAGTTTCAGCAGGCTTTGAAACTGCACTCTCTGCTTGGGTTCAGTCACAGAGGCCGCGATCGAATTGCACCGAGCGTGTTATATCATCTTCAGGGCGTTCGGACCGAGGCGTAAAACCGAGGTCCGCACAGGAAAACAATGACAGAATAATACCCAAATATTTAGCCGCGCTTTCTGCAGGCGAAAGAAGGCCCGTTTCAGAATAACACAGCGACGGTTTGGCGCTCCGAGCTTCTCGGCTCTTGTTGCGGAGAGGCTTCCTGTCCACAGACCTGTGACCTTTCACCCACAGATCCACAGGAATGCAGGACAGTTTCTCTTCTTTTGGGGAGAGTGGAAAATGAAAATAGAGACCTCTGTTGGTAGAAACCAAATCACTGTAATCTGAACACAGGCCCTTAATGTAAATGAACGTATCCCACCACTCTGTGCTCAACCAAAGCGGCTGCTGCAGGTCTAGTTTTTACTAAATTGGTGTAGAAATGATTGCGGATCATGCAAATGATTTATTGTATGTGCTATGTGTACACTTTCTCACGCGGTGGATCGAAACTTTCCCAAACATTTCATGCCAAAGGTGGAATGAAATGGCAGCACTGGTACAACCTGCAGCTGAGGGGACTTTACATTTACAGGAGCAGCAAAAAACTGAAGAGGTTTTTAAATAACAGCCCTCATCGATGAGGGCCTACACCTTTAGGTGTTTCCAAAGGTCTCTGTTTCTGCCCGTCCAGATTACAACACAATCCTGAAGTCTTTCAAGATGAAACATGGCTGGCATCTTTCCCTAAAAGCTCCACGACAAGTCGTGTCTGGTTTTATGTGTCTTGGTGTATTTAAAAGTGAAGATAAGACAAACAGTGCTCTGTTGTATTCAAAGTATCTCAGTATTCCCTGATGGGAAGGACAACTAATAAACAGTTAAGAATTTGATATTGCATTTTTCCTGCATTGTCAAACGTAGCGTGTCCCATCACTGCACTTTACCGATTCCCCGAAGAGAACGCGGATTTATACTGAAGTGATCAGGTACATCGGAAGAGCTGTGCACGCATTGATCTCGCTCAGCAGAAAAACACATTATGGAGGAGCAGCCTGTGAACAGAACTATTCCAAAAAGCATGTCACAGTGTTTTGACATCTTTTTTTTCATGTTTACTTAAAATAAAAAAAATAAATAAATCTTGTAAAGCAAATCATTTAACCAGACAAACGCTACAGAGAGCTGTCAGCACAAACAGGCATGCCTCAAGCAGCATTGTAAAGCAAGTATTTAAAATAATTTTTCCACAACAATAAAACATTTCGGAGTTGGCTCTTAGCTACCCCACAGAAATCCGCCTGTAGCTGCTTGGCGAGGACGTTTAAGAAGAAAAGCAATAAAGGCAACACTAATTCTTTATTGGCTGGTTTCTGTGTCTGTAAAATGTTTCAACGGCTGTACGTTACAACGAACAAATAAATAATAAAGCATACTGATTCCTTTTATAGCACCATTTCTGGCACAAGCCAAACTTCTCTGTGAGTGCCAGCCTTAACGGTTGAATGCGGTCCGACAGCGATGACAGAACAAAGTTAGATTTCAAGTTTTAATCTTGAAGGCCTCTTTCCTTTAAAACAACTCACTATTTTGATTGTGTTTTCATTCTGAGTTGAGGAAATGGAATAAAATATTTACAATAAGCATCAGATTTTCCCCCATTATGGTATTTATGGACACAGCGCACAGGAACGCATAAATAATGATGAACAGGTACAATGTTGACCATCTCAGGTCAGCCAAGGATGCAGTCATCAGTTTTGTGTGTCTTGGTATAAGTATTGGACAAAGAAACCTTTTTCTTGTACTGAGAGCCCAATTATGATAATTCATGAACTCATAATTTACATTTTGTGGAGAGATAAAATACCAAGGTGATAAATTACCCATCAACATAGTCCGCCTGGTAGAGTTGTTGGCAGTCCACATGATGGCGGCTTGAAATTTGCTCACCAATAAAAAAGTTTGGGTTTTTTTTCAAGGTGAAAGGTCCCCAAAAACAAGAGATCATAGCATTAATTATGAATCGGATCTTTTCCTTCCATCAGTAATGATGCTACTTTAAAGGTGACCTTTAATGGTAAATTGTGAAAAAAAAAAAAAAAATCTTTATTTTTATTTCAGTGTCCTCTTAATGGACAAGTTTGTGCAGTTTACTGAGGAAAATGCTGCTTCCACCAGGAGCTGATCAAACGCTCTCCGACTAGCCAACACTTTCAAACTGACCACCCAGATGTCCGTCTGTTGTCTGCCTACTTTGCAAAAAGGTTCCAAAAAGATTTTCCACGCAAGGTTGACAAAGCTGGCTGGACCTGACAGTGCACATGCCTTAGGAAGGAATCATCCTCTTTCCTTCACAATGACGACCACATTCAGCTGGAAGAAAACAGACCACCATCAAAGACATTCAATTCTGCCTGTGTCGGTCAATGAACCTCCACGAACTCCTTTCATTACGTATCTGTACATCAAGGGTGACATTGAAGAATGAAATGAAATTCAAAGTGCAGGAATTAAGTATGGAAGTATTGGAATAAAAGTGCAACTGTGGGAGAATTTAAGACTCTTCTCTACACTCATTAGTAAAAGACGTACAAAGTGGTGCAGCACGCTGGTGTTGGCCTGGCTGTGAGAGGGCCCTCAGCTGAGAAGAGGAGGCAGTCATCCAGTGATGCGTTACGTGAGATGCTTTCCAAACAGTGGGTGAAATGACCCCTGAAGCTGGGTCACCGCATGTTGCCCCAATGTCCAGCAAAGCTCCACCCTCTTCTGCAAGAGGGGGCAGTTGGTTCTTTACAATAAGACAATTCATCTCTGTAATGAAGTCGTGTTCCCAGAGAGGGAAAGGTTGGCCAATTGGGTGGCTGGTGGTCCAAGGACTGACTCCAAAGGTGGGGGTGGGGGTGAAGAGAGAGAGAGGGAGGGGATGGAGGGTCCATAAAGGCCAGTGATGTCATTCTGTTGGAGGTTGTGCCTTTTGTTGTCCGCTGGCACAAAAAGAAAAGTTGGAGTGGAGCAGGAACTGGATTACGATGACGCTGTTTGATGCGCAGACAAACAGAGAAGATGAACATTGATGGAATCCGGCAGCACAAAGGGACAAAAGTCAAATCCTGTATTTCATTGGGACTTTGGGGTCATTGGGTCCTCACCTTTTCAAAATCAGAATCAGAGCCAGCTTTATTGGCCAAGTATGAATGCACAAACTGGAATTTGACCCGGCTGAGCTTTGGTATCAGCGTAAAGAAGAAACGTAGAAGTATAAAAACTAAACTTAATTTAAATGAGCGATCAAACTGAAGAGAGAAAATTTTAAATGCTAACAAATGTTTCTAAATTCCCAGCAAAGATGTGCAGAAAGAAACTGTCTTTGTGATTGTTTTGGAATACAGAGTCAGTAACACCAACCAGAGGTGAGGAGTTTATGACATGGCAAAATAAGAGAAGCAGGAGAAAAGCAGGACGCGACTCGTCTGCTCTGAATAAATAAATGCTAGAATCATGAATTAATCACCCGACTGACAGGCCATTGTTTTACCATCAGCAAACAGATATACTGACTGATTTTTGGAACACCAGTGCAAGACAAACGCAGAGTCTCTGAAGGGATTTCGGTCGTCAGATGGGTCGTGTTGGCGACGGGAAGAGGGTCATGTCTGTCTCCCTTTGGATGTTGGAAAACATCTGGAGAGTTTGTGGGTCACAGCAAAATGTCTCACTCTGAGATTCTTATTGTCAGTCACCTGTTAAAACATTTGTGTGTCTGTGAGCGTCAGTGCTGGCTGGTCTGAATGCATTCATATCGTGTACTTTAACAGTTCAAATTCAATTAATGTGATTTTTTTTTTTCTTTTTTATTATTATGTACAGATTTTATAAGGCAGACGGTTGCACCAGAACCAGCCCTCACTAGTATGTATTAAAATGATGTTTTATACAAAAACTAATTTTCATTTTTATCACCTGATTTAATAAAACAATACTTTTAAACTATTAGATCATAATTACAAACTTGGCTGGTGTTATTTGTTCCAATTCAGTGATACAATTTAAAAAAAAAAAAGGCACAATCCGAACTGTGACGACAGCAGACTCCTAACGGGGCCTTCAGCGGAGTCTGGGTTGTTTCTGCTTTACTGTATCTGACTTTGATGCATGATGACTGCTAGTGGACCTCTGACCTGACAATGGTAGTGCAGCTTAATCCAAGATTAGGCATGTTTTCTCTGTACGAAGTACAAATCTCCCTCCATTTATCAAAGCTTAAATGCTTTTGAAAAATTGAGTAACGCCGCAGGATAAATCTGAGGGGATAAAAGTATGTGGATGCTGAACCAAAAACAGCAACAACTTTGAAAGAGGCCATTTGTGTCATTTTATATTTGACCATTTCTGGATTTTATGGTCTCCTATGTACTTGGCACAGAACAACCCCGGGGGTTCAAATACAAGTCATCCAAAGTGTCCTGTTCATTCTCACACAAATTCAGTAGGAACGGGAGGTCAAACAGCATCATCCTCCATCCAGTGGGCTCCCGTTCATCCAGACCTCCACTGTTGTGTCAGAACGTCTTACGTTTCCACGGCCACGTCCGAGATAATATCCTCCGCGTCCCACTGATCCCTTAACGTGAAGTAAAAAATGTCACCGGGTGATCGCACAAACATCCACACCTTGCTAGACCTACTGGTGGCGAGCCCCGTCACCAGTTTGTTTTCTCAAGGTCTCGAGTTGTTTGAAGTTTTTTTCCGCTGAGGGGTTTGCGAGGCTGTAATTGGGAGCAGATGAGGAGGCCCCTGCGTGCCTCCATGGTGATGTCAGCCCCTGGTGGAGGGAAAAGCATGACGGGATGGGTGTGAGAGGTGGAGGTGGAGGAGGGTGGACGTGCGGCGAGCCAGAATGTCTGGGAGGCGGCCGACTCTCTGCAGGTCTACAGGTGGGCCGACTGGCAGCAGTCACACGGGCAGCAAATTTGGAGAAACACTTCAGAAAATTCTCTTGTAAAACATCAACAGGAGAAAAGTTCACGGGACGGACGGCTCGTCATGTGACGTTAAAGCCTCATTATTTGGCTGTGGAAATTTGCTTTGTGATATAAGACATGCTGATATGTTGCACAGGACTTTCACCATCCATTATCTAATCAAAGAGAGACTCGTGAAGCCCTTTTTTCATTTTAAGCATTACTGTGATTGCTTTTTGTTGTGCTTAGCTTGTTGAGATTCTGTGATCTAAAATGTAAATTCGTTAAGCACTTTGCTCTTCTCCCGGTACACACAAACTGTGCCCACCTAGTGCTGCCCTGACTCATTTTGCTGCATGCAGGACATTTGCATGAAAGGAATGAAACGCGATGCCAAAATAAACATCAATTAAAGCTGTCAAACACCACCAAAAACAGCTGCAGCTTTGAACAGCTCGACCAGCAGGCTTCAAAAGCAAGCCGTCTTTAAAGGACTGCCTCACATGTACCAAAGGCCAGGCTGGAATTAGCACAGCCTGGGTTAAAACACAAATTACCTCCACTAATGAACCGAGGCAAGATGATTTCACTAAGTCCTCCAGTTAAGTAAGACATTTTCCCCCAGTCATTTACCATCAATTTTAAAAAACTATGTATATAAAAGAGCAGAAATTAATGACGCATAACTAATTCTGACATCCAATTCTAGATGAATAGTTGTTATTCATTCAAAGTGAGGTAGAGACCGGCAGAGCACAAGCCTACAACCACACCAAGGCCAAACATTTTGTTTTCCACCAGATCCAGACTACCATGTGGATCTGAATTAAATTGCACCAACCCATAAATCTCAACCCTATAAATATGTGTGTGTGTGTGTGTGTGTATGTGTCCAAAGATTATCTCCTGAGAAACTGACGAGAAAGCAAAAAAAAAAAGAGAAAAACAAAAAACAAACAAAAATCCACCTTTTGGCTGGATGGCCACCAAAAATATAATCCTCTCTTGGCCCCGACTGACCCCTCCACCAAGTTTGCAAATCGTTTCAGTACATTTGCTCTGTCCTGCCGTCATATAACAAAAACAAACAAAGCAACAAGCAGACGTGTGCGAAAACATAACCTCATCAAGCGGCTGTAATAAAGTTGTTTTTCATGCAGGCACAGCAGAGATTTGTCAAGTTAAAACACCTCAGCTGGCACGGAGTCGAGGGAGGCAGAACGGAAAGCAAACAGGTACTTGTTCTATCCTGGCGATTTTGCCGAAAGCGTCAGATGAGCCGCAGTGATTTGTCAATACAGGTTTCTGTCTGATTTTAATCCATTATGGCTGCTCTCCTCTTGTCCGTTCGCTCATACAGAGCTCCCTTTGAGTAACTGCCATGGCTCATTACTACCATACCAAACAATTTTTGCCTGCAGTAGGTTTAGCATGAGATCTTTGCCTCTTTTCAACAAAAGCTCACACTGTGAGCAAGGAGCACTCTTGTGACAAAAAAAAAAAAAAAATCCATATCAGGGGTGAGATCAGAGGCACAAAGGAGCAAGAAAGGCGACAGGAAGTCGGTCATTTTGAGAGGCACATGAGTGACTGCACCAAATTTTCTGGCAAAGCATCCAATAATAACCCAACAAATATAAACTGTGCACTGCAGATAAGGTCAAGCGACCACCGAGGCCATAACATCCACACAGCATGGATGGAAATTCCTCTTACAAACTTTAGTCCTGCCTTTTAAATATTGTCCCTCTACTGTGTCCAATTTTGTTTCTCTTTGCCATGAAAGACTGTCATTTCTCTCAGAGGAGTTATAATTAAGCACCGTCTCACCATCACAAATAGCCTGTGTTATTGGGCACACTCAGATTCCTAACGACTACTATAAAATGGGATTCTTGACTGCATTTCATTCGAGAAGCGAAGCGAAAGAAGCCCCCAGACGTTTTCTGCAAACACTGAAAAGGTAAACACATTTTGTAGCCTTTCTACATGCAGAGTGAAGCGCCAGCCAAATTACCAAATTAACGCTGAGCCAGTGGAACGTCAGAAGAGGAGAAATAAAGGCTTTGCTCTGCTTTGATCTGACGTCTTTGGGAGGAATATTCTCAGCAAAATATGAATCTACCCTCTACTGTTGCAGGTTGCACACCTCCCCCCCCCTTCAAAATGTGACTGTTCTCAGATGGTCAAGGTAATTTTGACCCACTTAGGCTGCTTTGATCCGAAACCCCTTTTAACAGATCCTCCACGCAAGAGTTCAAACTGATTTTGTCATTGCCGACCACAGCCTCTCTGCTAAGATCCAGAGTCGAAGCTAAAGCTCTTCCAAGCTGCCAGAGTTGCTGGCAGCCAGCAGAGTTGAAAGCGCTTTCTAATGCTGACGATCAGTACGAGTGACTTGCTGCTAATGGGTTGCACTTTTTTTTTGAAAGGGAGGGGGATCATTCTTATACTTTAGGACAGAACCAGTTCTTTATTTCCTTTCAGGAAAATTATGAAGCTTGCAAACCAACTTGTTTGCTCATGTATTGTGCCGGCCTTTTGCTGGGACAGAATGACAGCGTCTCCTTTAGAGGCTCTCTCGCTGTGATTCGGGGGGGCGCTCTGTTGTGAATCAGCTACCCCACAGTAGCTGTGAGGTGGCGGCGGCGAAGCACTGTCACAGCGGCATCACAAAGGAAGCGAAATGTGATTAAAGAATCAGATAACGAGACAGAAACACAAAAGGGTGTTGAGAGAGAGAGAGAGAGAGAGAAGTGTTTCACGGACTCTTCAGAAGTGATCTCAAAGCCTCTTTGCTCGGAGACCTATCCCCTGACAGTGATACTTTCTTCTCCAACTTTTCTACAGCAATGTCTGCACACCACTGAGAGTTTACTTTATTTGGAAAAAAAACTGCTTTTGTCACAGAAAGCTTTACACTTGCTGTTTCATCCCTCGCTGCTGACGGATCGGTCACTTTCTTCACTGAAGTTACCTGTTTCAGCTTACGGAGCCATCATACCTGCCGAAGAAACAAGTCCGGCTGTGAAATGCTGCTTTGGCAGAAATATAGTCAAATTCTCAGCACAAAAGCTCTCAGGGGAAGGCTGTACAGCTGGTCTAAAATAACCAAAGATTACATCGATTTTGCATCATTGTTTTTGTATAAATCTCCACGAAAAAGCATCGTGTCAAGTCCTCAAAATGACTCTGAGGCTCGGCTTGCTGAGCTTGTTGAAGGGTACCAAAACAAAACACAACACAGAGTCGGCAGCAGGCGGAAAGGATCAGGCAAAGAAGTCAAATAGGGCGAGCGATAAACCGAGCAAACACCTGGAACATGCATTGATTTAGAGCTAGTCAGACAGGACGGATAGATAAGCGTCATTGCTAAGTGAGAAGCTAAAGAAACGAGGAACTCTGAAGAGCATGTAAACAACAGATGCATTATCAGACCCACTTCTAATTAAAAGAAGGTACAAGTTGGTGGATCGAAACAAATCATCTTTCTAAAATACCATTATGATCATTGGAGGGAATCAGCTATAAAGGCCCGTCACCTTCTGTAGCTGGACTAAATAAAGGTTATCAACACCACAGTCAGGGAGAGGTACACAGAGACGCACTCGGTTCTACAGGCAACCTAAACATTCATGATCTGTGGGAGGAAGTCCAGAGAGAACCCATTCAGACCCGAGGCCCGGGCCTGAGCCCAGAACCTTCCTCCTGTGAGGTGACAGCGCCGCCTATTTGAGGGGAATTCATATGTAACAGAAAGCATAGCGACGGGGAAAAGTCCAGTAAGCTGCAGATTCATCGTGGAACTTCATCGCTCAGCTGGCTTGCCCTCGACGTCCTGCCGGGCAGGTCGTCTTTTCCAACGGATGTTCAATTCTTTAGAGACTACAGGCTTGCTATAATTTCATATGTGAAAGCGTGCTGCGGCCGACTCATTCTGCATCCTAAAGCTTTTCTTCAGACCTTTTATAAACCGCGTAAAAATACTCTGCTACAGTAAATATTTTGCTGAACGGGGTTTTCTCTCCGCAGCTGCTTGTTGGGAGGTTGAGGGCTGAAACGGCAGCGTGGATCAGTATGATGAGTGGAGGAAACGTTAGAGAGACTCAGCCACATGTTTGAGCTTCAGTCAGACCAGAGATGGTAATTGTAGTTGATCGGTTATGTTGTTTGTGAGATCGTAACCGGCGGTGGCTGACGGAGTGTTGGTGGTTGTGCTAACGATATCTGTTTCAGGTTTATTTAAGTTGACAGGATTAGTTCCTTATCTATGTTTTCTGTCTGAATCTGCTCATTTCACTCAAGCCTTGTGTGAAATAAAAAACATTGAATGGACTGGCAATAAGGTTTAAACTTAATATTCATTTGGGTCATTTCTTTGAAGATTTTTTGGCTCTTATAAATAAAGAATGAATACAACACAAGAACATCTGTGTTGATGGGTGGCTGCAGTGACATATAAATAAAGTGTTTTCTCTCCACGAAAGATGAGATAACGCTTCAATCTCAGATCATCAACGCACGGGTGGAGAATAAATACAGAATTCAGAGAAAATATGTTAAACTGAAAATAATTTGACTAATTTATAGCTCAGTTCTCTTCAGATAAACAAACATACCAACTTTACTGAAGAACCTGGGCAGACCTCACTGATGTCTGTTATTCACACCAATTTTTTCATTTAAGTTTCCTTTTTAATTTCTAACATATTGTATTAACTGACGGCAGCACGGTGGCGTAGTGGTTAGCTCTGTCCCCCCACAATAAGAAGGTCGCGGGTTCGGTTCCCGGCCTGGGTCCTTTTTGTGCGTTTCTGTGAGTTTGCATGTTCTCCCCGTGTCTGCGTGTTTTTCCTCTGGGTACTCCGGTTTCCTCCCACCGTCCAAAGACATCATGTTTAGGTTAACTGGTGACTCTAAATTGTCTGTAGGTCTGAATGCGAGTGTGAGTGGTTGTTCGTCTCTGTATGTCTTTGTGTGTTGGCCCTGTGATGGACTGGCGACCTGTCCAGGGTGACCCGCCCCTCGCCCGGAACGTTGGCTGGGATTGGTTCCGGCAACCCCCGCGACCCGGAAATGGAAAAGCGGTAAAAGATGGATTGTATTAACTGTGTGTCTTTAATTCAGTGAAATTCATTCAATTTTTGAATTTTGACCCAAACAAGTAGTATGAAATAAAAAAAAAAACCTACCCCACAATTCAATGCGTCACAGTTTCCAGTCCATGTTAGATGTTGAATTTAAAATTTGAGTCACATGAAAAATAAGACAATAGTGAAGTGCTTCTCCTGGTTTCCATATTATTGATAAGATAGCAAAGAAAGCCACACAAACAGCCGAATAATAAAGCTTTTCATAAGGCAAGAAAAGTTTTCCAATGTCACCAGTGAAGCTTTAAATAATAGATATTGTTTCACTTACTACTTACTACATTGTCACTGTCTGACTGACGATCAGTTTGAGGGAGCAGCAGTTGGACAGTAGGTAAGAGGAGTCCTTTAATCAGTCTTAAATTGAATGAATCAGATAGCTCTGGTTATGTAGAAAGGTCTTAAACGAGTGAGCAAGAGAAGGATTCTGGACACAGCTGTAAATCTGCAGAGACCGATGAGACAACGTTTAGGGTCGGTTTCACATAAATTAAATACTCTGTTCCCTTTCCCAATCAGATGTGTTTAAACAGTGTGTGTGTGTGTGTTTGTTCCCTATCAGGGCCGTAAAGGCTCTCAGGTCCGTCGGTCTCAGCAGTACAACAGTCTTTTTGCAGTTTTTTGTATACGGTCTCCTCCTTTGGTCGACTAAACAACATCATTCACTTCAAAGGATTCGGCTAATGAGCTTGTTTATCATAATCTAAATAAATCACACAAAGTTATACTGCAGATTTATTTGGTCCCACTTTTCTACACTCCGAAAAACAAGAAGCCAGTACGACAACAGCTTGAGATTCCCCGCAGCACTCCCCTGAGTGGGACTTCCACTTTTTTCCTGGGAGTGGAATGTGTCCCAGCTCTCCGTGTGGGGAAAGAACGAAGCTTTTAACTTCCACTCAAAAATGCAAGAAATCTGCTAAGAATTTATGTTCCTCCTCTGGGTCACATTTGCACATTTGTGGCTAATGAAAAACCATTTGCTGTGTGTTTCACTGCGCTCTGGAATGAAGCCCTAATGGTAATTAATTGATTCCTAGCTCTCTGTGGCAATTACTACAGTTCTTGGGAGAAATGAAAGAGACTGCCAACATGTTCTGCATTAATAGCATAACCTAGCATAAAGTATACGGTGTTTTACCACAGGGAGCACTTATTAGGACACACACAGGCATATAAAAATATATATATATAGAAATACATATGGGTAGAGCATGCACGTGTGTGTTTATAGATATGTCAACTTGTCATTGATATAAATTTTGGCCTTCCTGTTCCCATCTGCTAACGAGACCATTTAAAAAGATCGGCGTCCTTTATTCTGCTGCTCAATGTTGAAACTCCAAACACTATTGGACTGTAAATAAGTGTCCATTTCACATTACTCTTGCATTCAAAACGGAAAGAAAAAAAAAGAAATGAACTTTAAAAGCTGTTTTATGCTAATGTCAAGCTTAATTGGCATTAGAAAAATTGGTCTGGCATACTGAAGGGCTCCAAGATTAGCCAGGAGAGAAAGAACAAGATAAAGCCTTCAAAAGGCCTATTTCAGAGGAATTATAGTGTCCTTTGAACATCATCCAAGTTTTAAATACATTAAAAGCCTGTTGGCATACATGTAAATTAAGCGGTACCAAAGTGTTCCAAAGAATTCATGGTGAATCAGACCAAGGGTGCGAGGATGAAATGCAGGGGAAACGTGTCCCAGAGGGAGGCGGGGAGGAATCCTGCCATCTCCCTCCGGCCTCTCTGCCCGTCCTTTCTTCTCCGTGTCCATTCTGCCGCAGGCCAAGTGGCTTAACTTAGATGAAAAGAACAACAGCTAGGAGCTCCCTTGGCAGCAGGGCCCTCATGCTGTCCAAAGTGCCAGCGATGGAGCATTGTTTACGGCACATACAAAAGCCTGTTTAGCAGCACTAAGCGCAGAGCGCCAGGGATTCCTCTTATTCCTGCGGCTGGACCAGCGCCGGATATGCCCGGGTACAGGAATGCCCATTCCTCACTGTCCTGTAAATCATGCATGGCGAACGGATAGCTGTACGGGTTCTCTTAAGGCCCCTCGCCGCCATGTGTGCAGACGTGCTGGAGAGCAGCAACAGGAACTTTCAAACTACGAAAACTTCATCTTTGTTTTCTGGCTCAAAGTCACGTACCATTCATGTCGTTGTTTGTTCGGGTTGTAATCACGTTACAGACACTGAGCAGATGGATGAGTGATTTTAAATGACGACGCCAACCTTTGAACACATTTTCTCAGCGATGGGACGTCCGGATTCGTTACCTAACCTCGTCAAGCCAGGCGTTGGGTCTGTCTTGTGGGACGATGCAAAGCAGAGACATTAACTTTACTTTTGCACTCCGTGGACTCTTATGAGAGCCCAGATTATTTTGGGCTTGTTTGTCACAGAGGCCAAAATAAGAGTGTGTGGTTTTTTTGAGTGGCCTCTGAGGGCATCGTGCCTTCTTTCGTCTCACGTCTCTCCTATTGTTTTACTTCCAAACTCATTGCACATCTATGCCACACTGGAACACACTAAAAGAAAAGAAACTTCCTGAAACTCCAGGGTTGTGTTGCAGTCAGTTTATCGTGTTTCAGCTGCAGTTGTTTCTCTTTTGCAAAAATTCTTCTGCAACCAACCAACCAAGTGCAGAGTCTGTTTTTTTATTCACAGCCTGGTGGACCTGAGCAGCAGTGGAACCATTTCTATGAATTATCTGACTTTTAGGGGGATACATCCGGATCTCTATTTTAGAGTTTAACAGCTTTATCATTCAAGTAGAAAAAAGTTTAAATGGTTGCCCATGAAATCCCTCCATCGCTTTTTAAAATATAAACATTTGGAACCCATTTTGAACATTGTGGAGAGAAAACCTTTAACTGAGAATGTTTAATGGTTTTGCTTTGTGACCAAATACATAACTCAAAGGCAGAAAGTGTTACAGTTACAGGATAAGGAGTTTAAATTCACCCTTCAATCCCCCTAAATGTGTCTGCTCACCTTCGGTACAGCAACTAAAGATCAAATAAAAACATCCCACATCCCGATGTCAGATTTGGAGATCTGAAGTTTAACTGAGAAATGAAGTTGTGCGGTCTTCTTTTGGCGAAGACATGTTATTTTTGCTGAATAGAACAATGAAAGAGAGACTGAACGTCCATACTTAAATTCTGACCGTATTTGATCAACATGGTCAAGTCGTCACATCTCCAAGAGGATTTACATCTCAAAACGAACAGTGACATGAAAGCTCTGAATCTTCAAGAGGCTGAAGCACTTCATTTAAAGTTAAGAAGATTTAGATCAAAAGGTTGGGGGGGGGGGGGGGGATACACTCAAAGGACGACCCTCTGGAAAAAAAAAGAAAAAAGAAATTGTGGCCTTCACAGTGCTAAGCTGTACAAGTTCACAGCCATGGCAGGACACAGTCTGTTCCTTCACAGCTTCAGAGAGATGAAAGGGAAGATTGTCCGCTCGCTTTGATTCAGACTTGGCCAAACGAAGTCTAAAGAATGCCCTGGCAAAGTTTGTTTTCTGAAACCTCAAAGTTCTCCGCCACCCCCACCGACCCTCGCTCTTCCTTCCTCCTCTTCCTCCCGTTAAAAGCAAGCGAGCAGGGATAATCTGCCCGATGTTAATTGTTAATTATTTTCCCTCGCTGTGATTCTTAGCTTCGCTAAAATCGTAGGATTCTTAGGATTAAATTGTGTTCCTGAGCTCTTTGGGAGCTTCGTACTGCAATTTTGTTGGAAGACAACAAGTCTAATGAAAACTGTAAACACTTGTCGGTGCAAAAAACGTGATTGAGAAGGAGAAATTAAAAGACCTTCGTCTTCTAATACGGGATGGAGGCACGTGACAGTTCCTTATTAGAAAGGTGACATGATTACGCCAAGCTGCATGAAGGTCCAACTATTCCAGTCATTGCAGGTCTGACTGAATAAAGAAAGCCAGATTAGTTCTTTGATATCACACCAGTCTGCAAGATTGTGTTGCGTTTGTTGGATCAAAATACTTTAAAGCTCCTCCGTCCCTCCCCCAGTCAGCGGACGCAGCTCATGTAAAGCTCCTGACTAAAAATACGGGATAATACACAAGCAAACTGATCATATGATACACTTCGTATAGATTTATCTGAGTAAGAAAAGACCTGGAGCAGGAAACAGTCTACAAATTCAAACTGATTCTCACAGTTAGAATAACTAATAAACCGACGGCCGTTCAAATACATCCGAATTCAGAATAAAGCTGTTCACATTTATTACATTATATGTTTTTCATACCTCCTGATTTCATACCCGTCTTCTGAAAATCAACACATACAGTTTAAGGGTGATGGTTGGGCAGTAATTTACACATGAAATTATCAATGAGAGATTATTTGACGTGGCAGAATATCTTTGCAGCTGTCCTGAATGTTAATGCTACAACTGCCTTTGGGTTTCCTCGTTCAGTGTGTTTTGTGCAGCTAATCAGCCGAGTACAACAGAAAACACTCGTTTACTCTGCTTCCATGAACGTGTCCATTAATGGTCACGTATTTGTGTGTTTCCATGGACGGAAATCATTTCTGATGCCGAACAAAAGCAATCGTCTGGGCGGTTTATAAACGAAAACGGGGGCAGCTTATCCAACCTGCAACGAATCAGGAGTAAAGTCAAGCAGATTTAAAAAGAAAAAAAGCTAAAAGTCTACCAGTTTACAGGCACTGAGTGATTTTGGGGGAGTCCCATCGCTTCCAACAAGAGGAGGTGTCTGCAGCGTGTTGCAGTTTGTAGCAGCAGCTCAGATAAGAAAACGTGACCTTCATTTTCCACCTGCAAGCTGAAAGCAAGAGAGACTTTACTGAGCGCGTTAGCAAAACTAACGGGTTGTAAACTTCACATTTATATGGCTGGATGATAGTTTGGCACCTTTTAAAAGCTAACTCTGAGGTCCACTGTGATGTTAAATGACACATCAGTCGCACAACAACAATCCTCGATGCACATGTCCACTCCAGAGAGAAATTCGGAGAAGCCAAGATGTGTTTGATTGAACACATGTTGTGGAAAGTTTCAGTCTGGTTTCATGATGGCTCTGGAGAGAATCGCACATATCTGGAATTCCAAAGCTTTAGATCAGCCTGACAAGAGTAACTGTTTGAAATAAATCTCTCAAATAACTTTCCATGAGAAAGAAGAAAACCAAAAGCATTTGATTTCAAGTTTTCCTCTGATGTGCAGCTCAAAGTGATTCAATGCGAGAGACTTTCTGAATTAACTTCAGAGAAATCTGCAAGTAAACAATAATAGGAAACAATATTTAATCACATGCATTTGCTTGTATTCATGCCTGCACATCAGAGAGGCTGCTCCCTCTGTAGTGGTGGATGATGCGGACTTCAAATGCGGATCACTTTAATTGACACGGTGCTTCATCTTCAGACTTCTGTTGACAATCCACAATTCATGAGCGTGATAATTACATTAATAACACATATGAAAAACCCGTGCGAGTCCACAGAAGGTCTGAAGCAGCATTATCAGAGAGTACACAGTTGTTCTGTGATCCGTCTCTCCTGACTGGGACTGTTTGATGGCGATAGGAGGGAAGGATTACAGCACAAAGGTTTTCTGTTTCAAATGCACAGTTATATATATTTTCACTGCACTTATAAACTGGACAGTCACTTCGACCGTGTCAGCTTTGCAGCAGGGTTATATTACCATTCAGCCACACCCAAGAGCCCCAAGACTGTTGGCTATTTGGTTCTCTGATGATTTTGTTGTTTTTTTTAATTATTCTTCAAAATAAAACAGAACCTCTTACAGAGTAACTAAAAAAGAAAAAATGCGAGGAACCGTCAACGTAGAGTTGGAAATATGGAAACTGCAGATTGTTTTTTCCCCTGGTGTGTGAACACTTGTGGGAGCAGTTTTCTAAAGCCACGTCAGAACTGGGTGTATCCAGCGGTATTATATTAGCAGAAAACGTCCGTACTAATAATATCCCCACGAACAAACACCAAAAAAAAGGCGAACACATCAGCGTGCAGGCCAGATGGGGACGTTTCTTAATTCACCACCAACACGCTGATGTTCAGCTAAAAGGTGACATGAATGGTGAGGTGTAAAACTTGACTCCACTTTCAGACCTGAAGGATGTTTCTCTATTAATTTTTGGGTGTTTGCAGGCTGTTTTGTTTCCTACTTAAAAAATTTCCTACAAGATATTGAAACTTTTTTCCCCAAATAGTATAAACCCAGTAAACGGTTGGACCGTGCATGGAGGGATTAGGGCTGCACCTGTCGTTGCAGACTGGCTGCTCTGGTTTCCCGGCTGAGCTGAAGGGAAGTAGCGCATCCAGATTGCTGAGCCTCGTCTCCTAGAATGACCAAACGTCCGACCCACCGAGCGAGAAGGCAGGAGAGCCGGTGGGAAAAGAGAGACGTCATCTGAATCTGCAAAAGAAATTAGCAGATCTGAACAGCATGTAAACAACAGCAACACCAGCAAAAAGAGACAATACGCCTACTGTAGCACAGAAATAAAAGCCCTGTTAAGAAATGAAGCGGTCCGACCCTCCGAAATGTTCAAAATGCGTTAAATTTGGAAACGATTACAGGAAGTGGTGTAACTTGAAGACAAAGGGAAACAGGAGGAACTGAAAATAAGACTTTCTACTGGAATAAATAGGCTTCAATAAATTATTGCCCTCTGCACTTGAATTAAATAAAAGCTCAGATTGATTGTTTTTTTTATAGTAGCAGTTGTTCCCACATAAAGTTATTTTATAAGTCTCTGAAATTTCAGCACAGTCTTTGTTAGCTGGGGTTTATGGTGATTTTGGCAGATGATGCTAACGTTTTATTATCAGGATTTTAAAACTTTAAATTTAAAAAAACTTGTAAATGTTTTAGAAGACACTTGACCTCAAAATACGAATCGAGTCTATCAGGATCAAGACCAGGGCGGACTCAAAAATGTAGAGTCAAGGGTGCAGATAGTTGTTTATTCAGTCCAAAGTCAAAACAGCAAGTTAGAGGAACAAAAATCAGCAGGCAAAAATTGAGAAAAGCAGGATCAGAAACGAGCGTCATACACAAGAGAACCTACCAGAAGAAATGGCTGAACTCTGACAATAATGACGAGGCAATCTGCAGAGAGGTGAGGGAGAACAGAGGAAGAGGAAGAAAATGAGACACAGGTACAACACATTAGGGCGGGGCCAGGAAATCACAGAAGAGGGGAAGTTTGACAGGAAGTGGGAAGTCAACCCCCCCCCCCATTTCAAAATTAAACAGGAAGTAGGACAAAGTCTACAGTGAACCTAACACACAGACGCTAGACAGCTAACGGGCCCTGACAGATTCAAAAAAACAGTTTGCCAATTATTTATAGTCTCTAGTCAGTCACTTCACTTTCTAAGACTTTAAAAACTGTGAACACGACCACCTCTGTAGGTGGGCTCGTCTTTTCTTCTGACAGGACTGACATGTCTGTGTTATTTGTCCCAGACCAGCAGCTTTACAGTGTTTGTCGGGCTGTTGGACTCGGGTGTCGTCCCTCTGATCCAACTTCCAGTTCTGCTCCGCCTGCCCTTCACTTCATGATGTGATGAAGACGAACTGCATCACGAAGATGACTTCATATCAGGGGCGTCTTCTGCACACAGAAGTTCATGTTAATTCACTAAATTACACACGCAAAACATACATTACACTTACATTATTAAACATTTTTAACACCTCGACATTCCTGACAATGAAGCTACTGCCTCGGTGTATCTCCCAAAGTTTTAAATAAATGAATGATACCATTAATATTTAAATGAATTAACTGAAGCTGATATTTGCAGTACCTTACGTTTTTAGTCATTCGGGTGTCCATATGTGCAAAGTTGTTTAAAAAAAAAAAAAAACTACTTTATTTGCTTCTAATTTGTTGCTGACAACTATTTCATCAAATAAATCCCATTAAAATACCGTTGATGTGACGGATTTTCCTCAGTCTGACGTTTGTGCAGTGCATTGTAGGAAAGGCTCGATTTTCCGTTTCCCCATGAGCCTTAATCCATCGAGTGGACAGAGACCATCCCGTGAGAAATCTCTCCGCTTTTAGACCTGAATGAAGGTCAAAACACTGAAACACGACGCTCAGAGTTTCTGTTGTTCAGTTTATTGAAGCTCTTTTCATCTTCTTTTTGAGCTGCCTTGACTTCAGTCTGTTGGAGTCACATGAATGTTTCATCTCCTCACCTCGCCGTACTGTTTCCCCTCATACTGTATGTTTGGAAAGTACTGAGGAGCCTTTCCCATGTAGCTTTCTTTCTCTTTGCACGGCAAATAGCATCTTTGCCACAAGTTCACAGGAAATGTACAGGAATGCATTTCCAGCACAGTCAGGATCATCCCTGTTCCTCTCTGTGTGATCGAACGTATTAAACATCTTTAATATGTACGACAGATACTGGAAGGAGCCAAAGTCATTAGGATTTCAACTTAATGGAAATGTACAGCATGCAAATGAATTAGTGTCACTTAAGATGCAGCGCTTTGTGACAGGAAGCAGACGGGTTTCTGGGAAATGTAGTGACATTGGAGGAATAGACCGTCACTGTTTTGAGAAAAGGTCTAATAACCAACCATGCTTTTATATACAAGATGTAAGTTTACTATATTTTCCAACCAATGTTGATTCTGCAATTTTGGAGTCTTAAAATTAATCTCTCAGTGAAACTTTTCCATTTCCACTGTAGTTTCAGTGAGATCTTAAAAACAGAGGGTGTCTGGTATCGAGTGTTTCGTACGTCAAAACATCTGATGATCAAAACCTCCTCTTCTTCGTCTTTTGATGCCCATTTTAAATCAAAAAGCCTAAAAATGTCTCCACGACAATAGCTTTAAAGCCTTGATCAAGAGACACATCACAAAAAGACTTATATGAGACAGCCTGTGTTGGATACCGTAGTGTTATATAATCAATCAAAAATTTATTCACTTATCCCAGTGGGAAACATTCATGGCACATGGCTGTTTATTCCTGGTACACTTATTTGCTGTGACTACTCCCATATTGAGCACATCTGTGGACCAAAGTGCTGCCAAAAGGCCAAACACGATGAAGTGTTTCCATTCAAATTATTGTTTGAAGGCAGCAAAAGAAGGAATGCATGCAGATTTCAGTTGATTTTATAACTTTGAATTAATGAATGGACCGAGCGGTGTTTCTTCTCCAAACACAATTTGTCTTCCTCCCTACAGCTGCTGGAACGTTTCCCTCTTTGGCCAAGCTTTCAAATTGTGATCACCGTGTGTTTTGTAGCCACGCAGGTCGCTGACAGGTTTGCGAACGTTAGTCCTCTGCAGACAGAGCTTTGGTTCCCGAGCATCTCGGCCGGCCGGTATAAACGATACACCAGCCGCCGCTTCAACACATGCGACGCTGAGCATTGGACACTGTTAATGGGTTTGCCTCTTTTGCATGGGTAAAGTGAATTAAGCCGTGGCAGGTGCCTGAGAGCGCAAAGAGTCACTGCACAAAGAGCACTGCTGTCCAGGCTTTGTAGACAGGATATCCACAGATGTGGAGCCAAACCAGATGGCATGTACATCTGAGACAGAGAGAGAAGCTGGAGACAGAGGGATAAAGACACACAGAGTTAGAGGGGGACGAGGACGAGGGCCAGACACAGGCCTGCATTAAGCTATGTGAGCGCGGCCATGTGCGCCTGACATTTAGCCAGCCCCCAGCTCTCCATTGACTCACTCTGCGTAGCTCAAAACATGCCTGCAGGCCGCAGAGGACAATGGCTGCCTTCTCCTTTAACCAGCATCAAACGGAGAGATGAAAACGGCCACACGATACAGCGCCCGTCAGAAGTGTAAAATCGCCAATGTAATATATGAATATAGCCCAGTGGTGCGCCTCACCCTGAAGACCAGCCTTTAAACAAATTGGCCTTGTTCAACCCCCCCCACCCCCACCCCCACCCCACCGTCTCCCCAACACTTCATATCTAGAGTATAATTTGTCTGGAGAGAATGAAAGATATGCGAAGGGAAGTAATGCATGATATCAGAAAAAAATCCTCCCTTTGTGCTCATAGTGTCGTTTTTACATCTGAGTCCGTGCGGTTGCATAACTGTGGGACAAAGAGAATATGAGATGAAAGTATTAGAGCGATTTAAATAACTTTGTCTGCTTGTGAAACACAGAGACGGTGATACAGACAGAGAGAGAGAGAGAGAGAGAGAGAGAGAGAGAGAGAGAGAGAGAGAGGGAGAGAGCAACAGGAATAAGTGTCACCCAATTAAAGCCAGTGTGAGACCCGGGGAGAAACTATTACCCGGCTGTATTTACAAAGCCAAGCACAGAGGGCTCTAATCTCTAAAAGTGATTAGATGCCCTGTCATGCCCTGCTAAGGCTAATAGTCTCAACTATTATTTGTGTGTTTTAGAGGTCAAAGATCAGAATCACTATTTAGATTTTGTGTCAGAAATAGATCACGTGTGGCGGCAACATAATATAAATGCTCAGATATCAGACTGAAAGAATTTGGAATGACAAATTTCCACTGGAAATAAAAACACCACCACCAATTACTACGAATTTAGTAATTGTTTCGAAAATCTCCCCTGGAGGCGCACATAACTTAATCAGGTCATGCTCTGACTGCGGATAATTACCTTATACAGATTAAGTTCCCGCTGTACTTTTCATTTCTTTAGACTTGTATTGTCTTGTGTTTGAAGAGCGTTGCCGTCTTAAGAGGTCACTGTGGTTCAAGGTTAGGGTTACGCTAATCCTGACTTTTGTTCTTGGGGTGTACTTTGGTTTTATATGTTAGCATGAAATTTTGTTTTTACACATGTGGCTGTAATTATGGTTTGAGTTGAGCCCAGTAACCTCAGCACACTAATGAACAGGCAGCGGGATGTTGACCGAGGAGATATAGGTGACCGCAGCTGGCATCTGCGCATCTGCGGACGTGATTGCGAGAAAATCAGGTGGTCTGTATCGTATCCACCTCACAGAAACGACGAGGATGGTGCGATAAAGACAGCAGCGGACAACTTAGACGGACATCTGGGAGGCTGAGAGTCGAACAAGGCCAATCAGTTACAGCACTGTTAACGTTTCTGTCGCTCTCTGTCGAATTTAAACAGAAATCTATTGAAAGGAAGATCCACTGCATATGGAACTTCAGTCCAATTTGTCTTCAAAAGGGGTAAAAGAGCTCATTATGTGGGCTCTGCTCTTTCTTGACTATTAGAAAGAGACGTTAGTCATGCCTTCTTATCTCACAACCTTATGAGCACAGGATTAAAAGATCAAAGGCTGACTTAGGTTTAATATTATAGAAAATGTAAGCTCCTTTTTCAGATGCGCTCTGGACCGTGCTTTTTATCCGCTCTCAATGCTCAGATCAAAATGCTGAAAGTTCATACTCATTTCATCCACTGTCCAATATGAAATTTATGTCCACACCTCTCATATCCAGAGTGAGTCTGGATGTAAGCAGGCACTGATCTGTTTCAAAGTGGACCCTTTAAGACCTTCAAGTCAGTTCCCCGTTGATTACTCAGGCTTCAAGACTGACAGAAATAAACACAGAGCTAAGTTTCAAGAGAACTTTGAAGTCTGAGCTGAGAGCAGAGACGTGCCCATTGCCAGGGCTGGACAGCAACCTCGGACTTAATGAAAATATTCTGTAACCACTCGATTATACACTTGAAGGTTTGGGGGTTAGAGAGTGATGCACACACAATAGCTCACAAAAGCCAAAGTTGGGAACTTTCTGTTCCCAGTTGCTGTTGACCAGTCGAACAAGGATGTGCATTTCTGGCACACACTTCAGAGAGCGAAACCAGCTTTGCTGTCTGATCGCCTCGTGCTCATTATTCCTGGAGGAGAGTGCACTCTTGTACCAGACAGTGAACTGCAAAAAGTTCCCCACTTATAAGCGGCCGTTTTTCCATCGTTGAGTCCTGAACCAACATTTTTCCTCACAACAGAGAAAGATCAAAATATTTTAATGGTTTCCAAAGCAATTTAATCCTTTTGAAAGGATTCAGCGTTCCTATACGTGACTGATCTCTCCTCCCAAAATAAGAGAGTGACACTTGATTCCAAAAAACAATGTGAATAAATTGTTAGTCATAGTCATTTCGTGACCAACAGAGGACATTTTTGCATTGTCTGTGTCTGAGGTCAGCTTCGTCTGACTCCGCAGACAGACTGGAAGCAGAGCCACCCCTGAGACTAAATCTAAACTCATTTATAATCTTGGACTTTGGATTTAAAGCTGCATCTAAACAATGCATGCAAGCATTCACATGGTCCTTTTTGTGTGTGTGTGTGTTTTTTAAGGACTGGATTTGATCTTATTGGTGAGACTGACTGTTTTCTGGCATTTAAAGACCAGAAAGCCGCTCAGCACCAGATAGTTTCTTAGTCCAACTCAGACTTAAGAGAAGGATTCAAGTTAACCACCAGTGTAAAAAAATGTCCAAAGTTACATGGGACTGTCAAAATGATGTATTACCAAAGTTACTTCAAGGCATTTTAAATACAGAGCAGGTCAAGACCGATCTCCAACACCAGCCAAACACTTGAACTGTATGTGAGATATTTTAACGACTTATTTCCAATCATGGTCACACCTTTACAACACCAAACAGTGCTGTTATTATTTTATTCTGGTAACAAACTTCCAGCTGACGAGTGCTCTACTCTCGCTCCTTCAGTTGGCTGACCCTTAAATAATACAGCAAATATGAAATACAACACCTCCTTTTAAAGGATTATCAGTGTATCTTTTCAGTTCAATCCAAGTGCAGCTTTATGATTTATATTGTTTCTGGACACTTTTATTACCTGCTCTTAGTTTTATATTTTTTACATTTTCCCAGTGAGACCAAACAGAATGCTTCAGGGCCAAAGGTCAGGAGTACATTTTTGTGTTGTTTGAATTTGTGGCATGTTTTTAAAGCTGCACTGGTGTTAGTTTATCGTTTTTGTCCTAAAATCTGGATCTTTTCTGTTTCGGTTCACGCTTATCGGCGCCCTCTCCGACCAAATTAGGTTGTTTTGTTTATTTTCCAGCTCTGACAAACTGAGTGAATTCTACCTGTCAGTGACTGTAGCTGGTGATCATTTAGGACATCTGGAAAAGAAAAGTGAACATCGGAATTAAATAAAGGATAAAAGTAACACAACTCACGATAAATACTCAATCCAAACCCTGACATTCCCTTTTCATGATTTAGATAACTGAAAAACATGTGCTATTGCGCCTTAATTTCATGTTACGGGATCAAAATAAAAAAAATAAAAAAATGTAATAAATGCAACATGCTTGCTGACATCTGTTTTTTAGCAAAGTAAATCAGTTTCAGGGTGAACCTTTAATTTGTCAGTACTGGTTAATGGCTGAAGACTCATTCACTTACATCCTGCCCTCGTAGCTCCCAACCTCAGTCATGATGACGTGGGAGTACAGCCTTCCCTCTTCTTCTTTGGTCTCAGATAGATACACTTGGACCCATCAAGATAAGAAGCAGACCAAAACACCTTTGCAATTATCTTCAATCCCCCCAGTGCCTCACATCTGGTCTTCCCTTGCAGAGCAGACATGCCAACAAAAGCCTGCAGAGCAGACGTACAGAAAGAGGAGCGCAGGGAGTTATTATCATACCAAACATTCATTTGTCCTCATCCACACACATTTATCAGAGAATATTGTTAGGCGAGACTTCCATAAAAAAAATAAAAAAAATGCCCGTTTCCTTATCTTGATCCTAAACTGATAGTAGCTGGACCGGGGAGAGCACATGCAGGCCAGCAGGTTCAGGGAGGCCGTCCGTCTGCATGGAGGCGTGTTCTGCAGGTAGCAGTGTGAGCGGGTAGAGGAAGAGCGGAGAGACAGGCCTGGCTGGAGATCATTAGTGCTTGTTAGTGTCCCCACTGCCTGGGGCCTGGCGAGGGGCCTCCATTTGGGGAACCTCTCCTCTGATCCTGCTGAGAGCGAACCAGCGTGTGAGAGGGAGAGAGAGAGAGGGGAACAGGCGGAGGGAGGTTGAGGGGGAGGGCAATGGGGGTCGTTGCCACTTACAGTACACCAAACCCGCGAGATGTCTCAGCAGATCTGCAGGTCTGACTTTCATCTGTCTCATCCCGGAGGCCATGAGACAGTTTAGCCGGGAAACGGCTGCTAAAATATACATCTGTCTTAGTGTCAGCACATAGCAGCCCTCCTCTGTCTGCTCACTGCTGCTAGTCGATTCAATATTTAAATCATCAGTCCCCGTGAGCGTTTGATGTCAGCTCTTAACGAGCTCTGCCTCCAACGCTGACAGCTCCGTGGACGGAGCGGCTGTTTACTGTGAGGGATGGAAAACGCAGCCTTCCGTTGTTCCGTCACGTGTCGATAAGATCCAATGAGACTACTTTGTTTGAATGACTGCATAAAGGACTCCAAGCAATGTGCGCCTCAGCAAGTCTATTTCATTCTTTCAGCAATTCTGACGACACTTTTGCCAATACTGGATTTATGGCAGACTCAAACAGTTGGTGTCCCATATATCCGTTGAGGAAAATCAGTGGGACGCTGTCTGATTAGATCACAGTGCAAGAATTCAGTTTATTCAGAGCGAGGCGTTGAATATTTAAACTTTGCAGTGACATTTACATTAATGTTATTGCATGGCTGCAGGTAACAGGAGGAATTTTCAAACTGATTATTTTAATAAACTCTGTCTGCTGCGATGTCATTTCAGGCAAACCCTGAGCTTGTGCAAAGCCTCTGTACTGCAGCGAACCTGCATTTATGCAAAATTAGCTTCGGCTGGAATGTGTTTTTCGCTCACTTTACATTATGCAGAACAAAGTGGAACATGATATGGATTCCTTGATCTAACTTCAATACAGTTAACCTAATGCAACATTCATTGTATCAACGATTACGCACATTCAAATGGCTCCAGTTTGACAGTGTCGAGCTATTCTACCTCTCATGTTGTGTGTCAACTTTCATCATGGCAGCGGAGGATTCATGAGGCTGTGTGTGTGTCCGTGGGGCATTCGTGCAAATATACATTATGTTGCCTGGACGGAGCGCTCACATCTGCTGAACGGCTTCCAGTCCCCTAAACACTGACATTCAACCCCCAACTGTTCTGCTGTCTTACACTACATGACCTTTGACCTACGCCAATGTAAACCTTTAAAACCTGACATTTCCCTCAGAAGCTGTCAGCGGGGGTTCTTGTCTACGCCTACATACATATCTTCTTCATGAGCTCAGCTGCACAGCTCAAGAGGCAGGAGAAGAAAAAATACGAAATCTTTAAATCAGCAAGCAAGAAAACGTTTTCAGGGTTGCGTGATCGCAGCGTCACAAGACATTTGATGTTCACTTTAATCCAGACAGCTGCCTATTAACATATCAGATGTCCTGCGGTGGTCGTTTTAATCTTAACAGCTGTATAACAGCAGGATCACACACATTCTTTACATGAGTTAGCCCAGTTGCTTCTAACCCCCCGCAGCGTCGGCACCATGTATATACTCAGTGATCCACCACGATTTTTAGACTTTATGCTTAAATTTCAGGCGTAGGGTTCTGCTGACAAATGATTCAACAAAGACATGGCATTAAAGAGACTGAAAGCAGGCCCAGCAGGGTTTTATCTTTAAAGCTGCTGTAATGAATGTTTTCAGACATGCCAACAGCATGACTCTAAGGATGGCACTGTCTCTTATTCCATCACTTTGGTATAATTTCTCAACAACTATTGCACATTAAGTTTAGCACAGACTTTGTGACAATGCGACAATAGTGATTAGTGATTCATGGACATGGACCCTGGACAGGTCTCCAGTCCATCACAGAGACAGACAGAGACCAACAACCACTCACACTCACACTCAGACCTACGGACAATTTAGAGTCACCAGTGAACCCAAACATGATGTCTTTTTTTTTTTTTTTTTTCTCCGCTGGTTCCACCAGTCAGAACACTTAATGTTCCTTGAAAGATTCCTGATTCCTAGGAAAAGCTCCTATATCTGGAAAGGTGCTTATGATTGCCAATTCTGCCTTTGTGTTTCCTCATTGGTCGTCTCTTGACCCAGCTAACATATGGTCAACAATAAAGGTGCTCCTATATCTGCATACGCATCGTCATAACGCAACAGCTAGCAGCTAATGTGTTGAAGAGCCAAACTTAAAACGCTGCTCTCTGTCCATGTTCATCAAATCACCTTGAAATAATGATAAAATGTCTATGTGGTGGTTTATAGCAACAATGAAGTGGATATCTTTCTTTCCAACTGGACTTCACAGACATCTAATCCACCTCCTATTTCATCTTTAACTGATACACACATTTTTTATGTATTTTTGTATGTATGAATTAACTGCTGAAACTGACTCAGTTCTGAGGAAAAGCTGAGTTACAGATTACACAGTTATCGCATCGATTATCTGCAACTTTCCTCTGCCTCCATCGTTAACCCCCAACCAAGTCCTTGATGAACCCAGCTTTGACCTTTCACTAGTTATCCTCAACCTGCTTGGTCTGGATGCTCCACACGTTGCCTGCATTACAGGGCACAAAAGGAGAAGGAGCTGGTCTTTGGAGCAGAGTATCTCGCACCCCCCCCCCCCCAAATAGGATCGCTCCCTTTCTGTGGGCCTCCCCTGGGCAAAAGAGAAGATTAAAACAAACAGGACTTTAATCAGCGGGCCCCGTGCTCTCTGCTCAGCTGCCGACAGAAGGAGCCCTCTCCAGGAAGGCTGCCTAAAATCAAAGCTTCCTGCTCACCACTTGCTGCTTCGCCGATCCGTATCACAACAACAAAACCAGCAGAAACAATTATTTATTCCTTTTGATGTGGGTTTTGAAGTTACCCCACCTCTTCCTCTATAGCCCCGCCACCCCCCGCATCCCCACCCTCTTTCCTCCTCCCCTCCTCTTCCTCGCCCATCCCCTCCAGCTTTCTCTATCTTTTACTCCCAAGGAAACAAGGTCATGCCAGCTTCTCTGCAAAAGGAGGCTGCTTTGAAGGAGCGGCACTTCCAGAATCGACGCCTTTTTCTTATTTTACACCAAAGAAAGTGTGTCGTCGTTTGAAGGGGTGGAAAAAAAGAAAAAACAAAAAACAAAAAAAAAAACTTGACAGGCTCTTTCATTCAACTCGTCGTCACTCTGCTGAGTGTGTCAGGTTGTAAATGTCACTTTCACATTGTTATGTGTTAACACATTCCTGAGAGATTAATTGAACTAGTTCAGCGATGTAATGTGATTATTCAGTTACTTCAATAATCATCTTCTTTAAAAAGAAAATATTATTTTTGTAAATTTGCCATTTAAGGGTGAAGAAAGTATTTTGTGCAAATGAAACTATCAGAACATTTAATTCTTTTATAAATGTAAGACATCAGCACTCAATAAAGCCTAAACTTTACTGTCATCTTGCTCCAAGTAATCCATCTTTCCTCTTCTGCCTCTGGTGTGAAAGCATGTGTGTTATTTGAGGCGGAGGGTGTGGCGCTTCCAGAGGCAACGCTCGGGCTTTTTTGGCGAGCAGAGAACAAGGTGCTGAGATTGTAACAGATCTACGGATCCCAGTTAACCTTTTTCTTAGATTTAAAGTGTAGCGGTTCAAAAAAATCTCTCAACAGCACTAAAACGTCTGAGAGCTGCTTTTCAGCTCATCACACCGCAACATCTGCTAAAGCTGTTGGATAAGTCTGCAGCCTCATCAAAAGGCTTGGCACAGAAAGGCGCAGATGGTAATCATGTTTTTATCATTTGGTGAAAGTTGTGATCTTCTAAATTCATTTAATTGGGGGGAGGGAGGGAGGTAATATAATTCCACCTTTAAATGTCTGCCAAGCTGATTTTTGACAGGTCACATATTATTATATGTTCAGAAAAACATCAGGAAAATTGTGGGTTTTGTAGCCGAATATTGTCATTTTGGAAGCGTGTCCCTGTGTCATATTTTTCATGGTTGGGTGGTTCTGTCTCACATTTTCACCACTTTTTAATGGGTCGAGAGATAAAACTGCACGAAAACTGCCAAGATTTCCACACTGACTGAATTATACTGAAAAGAGTCACATGTCTTCGTTTAACCTTTCTTTCACAGGGTTCATCGCTTTCTTTCTGTTTTTGCTTTTTCTTTGTTTTATAGTTAATGTTCCCAAATGTCAGCGCCTGCTTTAGATGACTTTAAATCAAGGTGGCTGTAAGTAACTCATGAGGAACCTGCCAAATTTGGCACCATATTCATGTGAGGAGTGTCGTTCCAAACACTGAAAGAATGTGCATATGCGTGTGTGTGTGTGTGTGTGTGTGTGTACACAGGGCCGAATAGTTCACAGTCACTGCAGTGATGACAAGGAGCAGAACAGCTTGTGGCTTCTGGGACTCCCTCTGGGGCAATTAGCAACACTGAGGGTAGAAAGGCTCCTATTTCTTCCTTATATTAATTATAACCGAGTTAACAGCGGTGCTCAAGTTACACCATGAGAATTTGGACAAAGTTTAACCTATGCAAACTACATCCCCACCCCTCCTTGTGCCATTGTGTTTGCCGCTAACGTATATTTAATCTACAGTTTACAAGGAACCACAAAATAAGAACAACCTTTCTTTTCTTCAGTTTAATCGCTATGCGATAATTTATAATGCACGACGGTCAAACAAACAATTTAAACTCAGATTTTGTTTTAATGTCTTTATAGTCGAGATGTAACGCACGACCTGCATGAACAGCTCTGAGACTTGCTGTAAAATTTTAGTTACTTTATATTTCACTTATAGGATCACAACTTCACAGCAAAAGTAGCTCTGAACCCACAAAATTGTAAACATGCTCGCTGTGAAGGTTTGTAAATTAGGTCCCTGAATGGTGATACCGAGCTTGTTAAGCATTTCATTTTCTGTTTTACAAGTCTCTTTAATTTGCCTTTTTATGTCCGTCCCTTTTTTCAAATTGGCCTTTAATTAAACTCCAGCTAATTACACAACTCTTGAATGACTTTTGTGTCCTCCGCTGGGCGTAGGGAGGAGAGGAATCTGGCAGAGCTAAAAGTAAAACAGCAGCTGACACCCAGACATTTAACACAGCTCTAACTAAAAACCAGACCTTTATGGACACATCCCTCATCTGCAGAAGGTTCAAACTCTTGCCGTCTGAGACGACCAGAGTTTAACTCATTGTTGTGTCAGATGTATGCCTTTAAAGGGGTGATGTTTTGTTATTCGTTTCTTTCTTCTCTACACTGAATGAAAAACATTTTTCGAACGAGGCAGAGCAGCTTTGCTAATCTTTGATGTTTGGTGCGGTATTGGGTCATTTGAACATTTCCTGAAATGAAACCAAGGAGGGGATTAGAGGAAAAATCACTATTTGGTAATGCTGGTAACAACTTGTACACATCTGGAACGTGATGCTGACTACACACAGCAGAAAGCAAACTGTATTCTAAAAAGCTCGGTATACTATCAATGGTGTAAAATCCTCATCATAAAAGTAACAATGTAAATTTATCAATGTAAATAAAAGTTAAAATAAAATCTGTTTAATCGCAATAACGCTCAGAGCTAAACGCTAATCCTGCTAACGTGCTGATAATTCAGATATTTAGCTTGTTCAGCAAAATTTGGCACAAAACACAAAGTACAGCCGGAGCTGATGGGACTGCATTGGCAGGTATTGGAAAAGTGAATCATCGTTATTCCTTTATTTCAATTCGACTTTAAGGGAGCAGAAATATCTGCTTCACAGCGGCATCCACCTATTGAAATAAAAATGTCAGATGAATCCTGACACTTCAATGGAACATCAGGAAGATTCATCCGGCGGGAAATGATTAAATAATTTCTTGGAAATCGATTTAATAGCTGCTGCGATATTTTAGTTTTGTGGTCTACGGCTGCAGACACAGAATGATTTGTATCTCTTTTTGTCGAGCTAGAAACTTTTTTATGTGTACGGCATCTGAACGCATCCCAGTGTTTTCATTTATAAGCATTCTCCTGTGATACAATTTAAGATCAAGTGCTTAATCCTCACGGATTTTAAGAATTTAAGCGAATGTCAATTTTCAATTCGCCCACCCGTTTGGGTGTTGGAACTTTCCTTAATTAAAAAACATTTTTCTCAATTCAAACAGCTGTTTCTAAGCATCAGATTAAATGCTGGCTGATGCCAGTCTCCGCTCCAAAATAGGTGCTAAAAGAATAAAAAAAGAAAAAAAAACCACTCATGTCAGTCAAATATAAAAAGCGACAACATCTGATGCGTTACACTATAAGAGGATTCACAGTTAATCCACATCAGAGCAAGACGTGCCCCCAACACAAAATCCTGTAAGAAGGGCAAAGACTGGTTGAAAAAAACAAAGTCGGTGACTCTCACGTACAAATAAAAGTATTTTTGTATAGGATTAGTCCTGAATTAGCCAAAGCTCACACTGATCTCAGACAATCACAGTATTTGATGTCATGGAGTGGCTTTGACTTTGTTTGTGTGTATTCCCAGAAAATAAGAGCCATTACCAGCTTTGACAGGCCTACACAGTCCAGTGGCTTGTCAGAAACAGCAAGCACATGTGTTGAAGCATGGCTTGTGGCCTGGTTACCCTGAGAGCATCTAACAAATCCCCTGGCTCTGGAGCCAGACTGTTGCTGATCCAGACTCGCTCTACTGAGCCTGTCTGTACTGCACCCTTCCAGAGACCCGTTAGCTGTCCATAGTTCCCATCACACCATGTCAGGCATGTGGAACATCAGGAATCAGACTTTTTAATCTGCAAATGATTCTGTGGGTTTAGTCAATTTTTTTTTTTTTTTTTTATAGCTTTAATACTTATGGATATTATGCTTCTGATATTGCTGCTATCGAGGATCAGTAGGTGTGTTTCCGATAACCGGAAAAATGTATGAGGTGGCATTTAAGTGGTGGCGTCTCCCATATCCGGCCCCAGGGAGCCGGATCCTGCCGAGAGGGGGAATGCTAGAAATCTGCTGTCACATTTTATTGGTAAAAAAAATTAAAATGGAGTAGCAGGAACACAGATGGGTCAAAATGGTGTTTTGTCAACTTTTCAAAAAAAACAAAACAAAAAACCACATCACTTCTTTTTTGCACAAACTGCAATGAAAACCCGGCTTGTGGAGATGCAAATCTGCAGTCACTGAGATATCCTTAAAAGCAGGAATTGATTAAATGAAGGGATTTGGCTTCTTCCCAGGGTGATAAATGAATGCACCAAGGTGTGACAAAAAAAAAAAAGAAAGTTCCTCTGATTAATGCTGAGGCTGACAGCAAGCACCAGGCCTGACTGGCACATCAAAGCTGCCAAAACCACAAGAAACCGGTGGCATTTCTAACAAAAAAAAAAAAACAAAAACAAAAATCCCACAATTTTCATCCTTCCTCCATCACGACTAACTTTACTCCGTACTCAGCACTGACCGTTTAGCCTGAATTGAGTCACACTCAATGGGGGAGGAGAGCTTTGAAAATACCTCTATCTGTGTGTTGCTGTTTTTCAGGCAACACACAGATAGAGTTACACAGATAGACTGACGAGACCATTTATCTGTAGATTCTTTCAAAGAAAAAGAAAGGCAGAGAAAAAAGCAGAGCCTACCTGATGTTTTCTCTCTCTTTCTTTTTTTTTTTTCATGAGGCACTGTCTGTGCCTGCAGTCCCTTTATCTGCCTTTCAATAGCGCCTCGTTCGCCCTCTTAGTAGGGCGGGTGTCTGGGAGACAGTCACTTTCTCCCAGCCTGTGATGTTTCTGCAGATTACAGAGGGGCCTTTGAAGCCGCTGCACTCCTCATTGCCAGGGCCGTCAGACGAGCCCAAGCCATCTGTCAGATTGACGGCAAAGTAGCAGAATGGGGGCTGAGACACCCTCTGTTGATCCATACTTTTGTCTTTTATGTGTCACATTTGGATGTCATGCAGTAGCCACACCTTTGTAATCTGCAGCTGGCACCCGGCTGAAAGACTGGCCTCCGCAGCACACAAACACACCCGCCCACGGACCGGAGAGGATAATGGTCCTCCGTAATTACTCTTACCTGTGGGCATCAGTCTTTAAATGAGGCAATTATCGTCATGCCCTCACAGTGCTGGATTCCTCCCACTTTTTCAAGGCCCTGGAAATCATTGGCATGTGGGTCCTTTTATTCCTGACCAGTGGGGGAGATTTTGTTCATGAGCTGAGGGAACTGCAGGTTTGTCTTGTTGCAGGCCGAACAAGCAGCCGCCTGCAGATCATGGTTGGCTTTTCAAAAAAAGTTTTCAATCACAGAGAAATATACTAAACTGAATTTTCTCTCCCAGCTCTAAATAAATGTGTTAGAGCTAAATAAGTGTTCAGATCTGATTTAAAAGTCGGTAAATCCAGCCCATCTGACTTAATGTCTCTCCATTTATTGAGCTCTCGCTTCTCACACAGGACAAATGCAGCTGGTCACTATAGAGGCGGCAGATTTGATCGTTTTGGACCGATGTAGACAAAGTAAAACACATCATAAGATTTTTCATTTCATGAAAACAAAAATTATCCCCCAAACCCCCCCCCCCCCCCCCCCCCCCCGGGGTAATTGTAACTCATGTGCTTTGCAGGCATCAGGGAGCTGCTGTCAAAATACTCCTGGAACATCTGGCAGAGACTGGAACTGTAGTAAGTTAGCTAATGAAGCTAAGCTGCGCTCCACAGCTGGGATAAAACAGTGTCTTCGGTTGACTTATTAATTTCTCCGGCTATTTGAAAACAAGACCGTTGTCATGACTTCTTAAACACGGACCTGATGGCTACGTGCATGTTGTGCAAAGACTTCCTGGATGTATCTAAATGTAACTGGAAATAACAACCGCACTTTTGAACTGCAGTTCAGCATCAGTAAGTCGTAGCATTATCAGCGTGATGGGCAAAAGATCAGACCATTATAATTTCACTCTAAAATGAACCCATTTGGCTGCTTAGCTTTTAAACTTTGCCAAGTAAAAAATATTTATTGACTTTTTACTCCAATGTGTTCGGTTTGCTTTTATCCAGTGGAAAAATATGACACAGTGGATGTGATAGTTGAGAACATGTTTTTCTTAAATACAGCCTTTTACGCCACAAAATAGTGCTCTTTGCTTTTTTTACACTGGAAGTAACACTATAGGCCAACTAACAAATGCAGCTCGTCCTAGAGCACACAAACACTGTTCAATCTGTTCCTCGCACATTTGCTTTTTTGCCATCTGAACTCCATACCCGCCAAGTCTCTTCCCTTCTACAACCTAATACGCTTCCTATGCTGTGAGTGGACAAGTGATGTGCGAGGGCAGCAACCATCAACTGACACAAACAACACACTTGGGGCTTAATTAGGTCGAGAAATAATGAATGAACTACTTAGATAATTGCAACAAATGCACATTTTTAATGATGTAATTACCTTCCTAATAGCTACTTTTAAAATGGCCTAAAGACCTACAAAAAAGGCCATTAGTCTTGAGTCTGTTTCAGCGTTTGCGGGTCACAAACAGGTGTGTGTTGTTTTTGGCGGGCTGGCAGCTCCTGCTCAGAGATACCGTGTTTATAAGGGTGCAGATTTAACTGTGTTTGGAGGAAGGAGGGTCCCTGATAAACCTCTGAAGAAGAGTGAGATTACAGGAATCGCGTTTCCACCTCAAACGGCGCCTCTCCCTGTGTTGAGATGATAAAGTCGCATTGAGTTTACAAAGACCATTTCCCAGCGGCTGTCTTTCAGTTTATATGAACTTTTCAAACAGCTAAGGATCTGACGGAGGATCGTCACCAAGCTCACAGGCTTTGAACACATCTCCCCTGTGTATTTTTCCCACCCCAGGACCACTGTCTTCAGAGACTTGGGGAGAATAAAGGCTCAGATCGAAAGACATCACACCCCCTCACACAGTAACCCCCCCACCAGCCTCCCCTTTCCCCACCTTGCTTGTCCTGTCACACATGCTCACGCTCACACACACACACTTGCAAATTTATGATGCATATAAGTATTCTGATGTGTGTGTTTGTGTGCCGTGAAAATACACTCACAGACAACTCCCCAACAAGCATCCCCCGTAGAGTCACACATCAGACCAGCCTCCTTAAAAAAAAAATAAAATAAAAAATCCTCTATTATAATGGAGTTTTCAAAAACAGAATAATACATTAGGTACCTTAAAGCAGGGGGTGACGTTAAACTACAAAAAATATTACACAAGCCCGATGAAATATACATAAGAGTAATTGGATCAGAGACAACTGTGGCTTACGCTTGGAGATGGCAGATGCTAATAAGAACACATTCATAACTTCACCCTGTTAGCACAGCGGTCTAAGGTGCTTACAGTGAAACTGTGACATCCTGGTTTTCACTCTATTTCTTATTATGTCTTTTCACTTAAAATTTTTGTATGTTTATAATATTGCTGAAAAAAAAAACAAAAAACTATCTCCACTGGAAATATCTCAGATGCTTTATGTATTTTTAGAGCAGAAGAACTCACTTGCTGTCTCTACTTTACAAAGCAAGAGTGCTGCAGCCCGAGATGGGCCCACTTGTACAGCCCACAGGCCTGGGTGGGATGTCAGAGGACCACAGGGCTGAAGATGCCGACGAGCTGTAAAAAAAATGATAATCAAAGTCACGCACATTGAGTGCTTTCAGATAAAAATAGTCACCATACAACATAATGCTTTGACAGGCATGAGTGATTGATGCTCAAAGATGTTGCCATGACAGACTGGCAGGCGGGAGAAAAACACTGAGGCAGAATGATTGGCTTCTCCGCTTTGATGTTTCTGTCTGACTTACTTGTGATGGCTGGTTACATCTTCAAACCCGTTCTGCGTTGACAGTTGTAATGACCCCAAACATTTCATCTGTCATATCTCAGAAGGGCTCTGACAACTTCGAGTGAAAAGAATACACTTCTATTACCAAACTTCAGCCCATATTTTTATATGTATCCATAAGCAGAAGTTATTAATTTGCATTTGTCACAGGCCTTAAGCTGGATGTAATAACCCGGAGTAACTTACACTGACACAACTTTAAAGAGCCAAGATTTTTGAATGAAGCTGCAAAACCCAAACAATGTTATAAATATTCATGAGGAAGCATATCAAAGATATTTTTGTGTTTGTGAACTGAGTGATAAAGTAAATCAAATCAAAGTGTATTTAAATAAACTTCGCAGGTCAAGAAAGAGGACAGAACACGTTGCGTACAAACAGCAGCTTGTAAAAATTATGTAAGGTCAACCTGGCATGATGAAAGTCAGCTGAGCTGCAATTTATAACACAACTCCATTTTATTTTAGAGCAGCTCAAACCGGATTGTTCCAGCACCTCAAAAATGGAAATGACCATAACGGTCCGGCTCAGTGGTGTCCAAACAGCCCATTTTATCGCCAGTGCTGCTTCAGTCGAACCATGCGCGAGACAGATAACCCGCTCAAAGCCTGCCTTTGTACGCCTGTTTATATTTTGTTGTGTATATGTGGAAACACCAAACATCCCAGTTACATCCAGTCCACAGAGTGGGAAGCGGTTTCCCATGGTTCTTCTGGGATGCCGCTTTCATGTGGAAACAGTCTCTGGGTCCCTTTAGCCCCTCCGTTGTGACAGCGGATAATGAATTTCACAACATCTGCCATTTGTTAGCCCCGTTTGTTGTAAGTGATCTCCCTTTAATCCATGAATTCTGAATGTGTATGCAGCTCCGCAGCTGGAATGAAGCAGATGGATCCCAGGGCCTCTCTGGGGCTGCGGCAGGCCAACGGGGGCGGGCACGTTCTGTCCATTTCCTCCTCTGACCGTAGAGACGGAGCATTGAGTCACGTCGCTCTCTGTTAGCTTGTCATCAAGCTTTATTCATTTTGTCCAGTTTTTACACCTGTCGAGCTCATCCGAAATAGATTTTAAGTCAGAATCTGCTCTGTTAAAGTTTGTAATGTAAAAATAAATCCTTCCTTTGTCTATATTGAAGTCACTCGTTTCAAAGCTGCATTGAACAGCACTTGCAAATTTCTTACTTGAGTGTGAAATGGTGGTAAACACCAAACATCCAAACTCAAATTGTAAGGTAATCCATCATTGCATTGATCTTTGGGGGCAAAATCGAAACCGTCTCAGTAGCTCAAAGGATGCGATAATGAACGTTAAAAAAATTGTGAAGTAGAAACCCGCAGAAAATGACACCTGTGAGTTCTAGTAAACAAACATTTATGGTGTAGTTGATCTCCTTTCAATCAATACTACATTAATAATATCCTTTTAGCTCTGTTTTTGGTCTCCACTGGATAAAAATACCTGGGTCAGATAAATCAAGCACTTCATTCACTGACTGTGTATATCGCCATGTTGAACTCCGCAGCCCGTGCACAATGAGCGTGCATTCTCTTCCAGCTGGTGTAGGTACGTAAAGGCTGTACTGTGGTGATGGTGCAGGTCGGGAGGTAATTTGTTGGGAATGGGTTTGCTTTGATAGCAGACTCAAACATCAACAGAGCGTCAGAATCACCTCTCCATCTGACAGCAGGAATGGCCAAAATGCGGGATTGGGTCAATCTTCATTCCTTTCGAACTTTCTGTCCCCGTCCTGCCCTCTTCATAAAACCTGGAATGTGCTTCAAAGAATGCGCACTATCTTTCCTCTATGAATAAAACATCTGTCATTCATCAGCTGGTACAATACGTGCCAATTTAACAGAGCACAACAGTTCTGCAGGACAGACAAGCAGCAGACTGTACATTGTTCTGTGAAGCTCGACCATAACCAAATGTCCTTTAGAACTTAGTCTGGCCCATTTAAACAAGATTCCATTCATGCATTTGTGAATTTAAATTGTAAAATGACTGTGAAAAAGGTTGCAGTTCAGTTGTTGTACATTAAAGCAGGTTCACAAAATGTTAGAGAGCCATTGCATCAATTTTGTACAAGTTCAGTCCCCAAAAGCTGAAAAAAAAAAGGATCCTGTCATCAGTGTTATTGTGTCTCTCTGACTTAACAATGCCGTTTGCCTTTGTCCACCACAAATTACTCCCAAGGGAGACAAGTAAAGTAACCTTGACCATGAAAATATAGAAAATATTGCACTCGGTGCTCAATAAAGAGCTCTGCTCCCTCCCCTGCCTCCTCCTCCGTCACCCAGGGGGCCAACGGGTCTCTCCGGCTTGGGTGCTGGCTGGCCCCTTGGGTGGGCTCTGGCCTGGTGCCCTGGGGTCAGCTCTCTGGGAGCATCCCCTGGTCTGTTGCTGTTGGCTGTGTGGGTGGAAGCGGTCATTCCTCCCTACTGGTGTCGCTGTAATCATGTCCTGTGTCTCTGGCATGCTTGGGCAGGGGGGGGGCTTCCGATGGTGGGGGGAGCTGGCTTGTGGCTGTGGTGGATCTCTGGGTTTGGTGCCTGGGCCCTTCTGATGGTCTCACTTATATTTAAGGAATGCCCACATGCACGTGTTGGTCACATCATGAAGGATTGATGAATGCCAAATGGGCTTGAGTTGTTCTTTCAATCTATCACTGTGTACCTTACCTTTGACCCGGTTTTCTGTTGGGACACCTTCACTTATCTGGACTCCCATCTTTCCAAAGATCTACACTGAAATCCCCTGGAATGTCATAATCTTGAGTGATGTGGCGGGAAAACCACAGCATCCTTCACTCCTCCAATTCCTACCAGCACCACCTGCTTCCCTTCCCCTGTCCATCCTTCTGCATCTTGTCTGTCCTTTGTTACCCCCTATATTCACTGAGGTGTAGCACCACCCTCACTGTCCCACAAAGGTCATTTCACTCAATAAAGATCAACCAGGCAGGGCTGGTGATGTTAAAAATGCATGCAAACCAACATGCAAAGAAATAATAAAATAGTTAGCTGCAAGACTAAAAGTGCATCAGTCTCATAAAAAAAAGTTGACACACTTTGTGGTGTTAAACAATGAAGAAAAATACAGACAAAAAAAACCCTTCCCTGCTTCCATTTCCAACTTTAAGTGCAATAGTCAAAGTCTATAATAAATTAACGATGCCATGTTGATCTTGATTCTGAGAAATACTTTAATCCTGAACATATTTTGCCCTCTTCTGGCGAGAAGGGCCGAATTTACCCCGCGTTAAACCCCCGCCGCTCCGGCAGGTGGCGCTGTGCGCATGCGTCAGACGCCGTTTCCTGGTGTTGTATTTCCGGTCCGAGCTGGGAGGCGACTGGCCGGTGCCAGATCAAAACACAAACAATGGGCAAGAAGCACAAGAAGCACAAGTCGGAAAAACACGGATACGAAGGTATTTTAAATCGCAGACAGCTTAACCACCTGTCTGTTTGGTTTTTTAAATTATTATTGGTTTGATTTATGCCGAATGCAGACGCTTTAACATTCTGCTTGGCGCTCGGTAGCCCTGTTAGCTTAGCATTAGCCGCCTGATTAGCTAGCCAGCTTGCTAATAAGAAAGCAAGATCGAGAACAAGCTCTGTGTTATTCGGTCAGTTTTAGGTCTGAAGTCAACGTAAAGGGGTTTGAGAATACAAAAAAAGTGTTACCTGTAAGCTGTAGCTTCCCTTGCAGGCATGCTAAGTAGGGTAGGCTAGCTGTTGGCGGCTATTGTGTTTAGCCGTCAGGTGGATAACGGCTCCTGTCTGTCCGCCTGCCGGCTGCAGAGTACGGAGAGAGGCCGCTGAAGTTGGTCCTGAAAGTGTCTGGAAACGAAGTGACAGCCGGAAGCTCAAGTTTGGACACATTTTACGACGAGCAGCCGGCGGAATACGACAAACCCAAAGACAAGAAGAAGAAAAAGAAGAAGGATAAGGAGAGGAGCTTTGGGTCACCGGAGGATGACAAAGGAAAGAAAAAGGTAGCTCCACTGGAAGATCCTGGTCTTAGATTTGGGGGGGGGGGGGCTGATCCTCATTGTTAGACTTAATTGTTGTTTCTGTAATCTTAGATGACAAAGAAGAAAAAGGGGCAAGATGCAGACGGAGACGATGACAGAGAGCAAAGCAGAACTCCAATCCGCTCAGAGCTGGATAAACTGGAAGGTAGACTCAGTTCTCGTCTTCTGTTGAGTTTGTCTCCAAACTGCTGCCTTCTCTTGACTTTTGAACTTTGTCACCAACAGAGAAGGAACAGACTCCTCTGCAGGAAGCTTTGAATCAGCTCATCAGGCAGCTCCAGAGGTACAGTGCTCATCATTTGCTCATATGTGTAACAGATCCTCCCACTCTCTGTCTCCTTTTGCCATTTGTTGATGAATTGTTGCTGTTGTGAATAAATGCTGTATGTGTGTTTGTGTGTTTTCCCCGTAGGAAAGACCCCAATGCGTTCTTCTCATTTCCGGTGACAGATCTGATTGCCCCTGGTTACTCTTCAGTTATCAAACGCCCCATGGACTTCAGTACGATGAGGGACAAAGTAAAGAAAGAGTGTTACCAGTCACTGGATGAACTCAAGGTATCACACAAGGTTTAATCTAATTGTATCCATACAACAGGATGAACTAAAATAACTCTCTTGCACAGATAACAAAATAAAGAATAACGTCTTTAATGACTAAAGTTATACATTCTCACTGGCCAGAGCTATTTTTATTTTATCACTCTGCCTTATGTTTGATTTGGAACATGTTGTTATTGCAGATGGATTTCAGGATCATGTGTGAAAACGCCATGATTTACAACAAACAAGAAACAATCTACCATAAAGCCGCTCGGAAACTGTTACACTCTGGAATGAAGATCTTGAGCCAGGTATGACTCTGCATAGATATGTCCCTCAGTTCTGTTTATTGTGACGTCACTCCCTATTAGTGTAAAAGGTTTATGCTATTTACGTGCATGTGATCAGTATAAAGTTATGGGGTAATATTCAATAAAAATATTCAGTTCTTTCAATCCATATTTGTATAAAACTCCTTGTTGTCTGAAAAAAGTATTGAGTTGGTCATTTATATTGTATTATATATATATATATTGTGCTCTCAAAGTGTAGTAATGTTTGCTCTTAACTAAGTGGCCTTGCCTTGGCAGTGTTGCACCAGAGGGGGGCAGCAGATGATAACAAACTACACCATCAGTTGTACCAACAGGTGTCTCAGACAGGTTTTCTTTCTCTAATTCTAACTTTTTACTGTCTTTTCTGTAGGAGCGGCTGGACAGTCTGAAGCAGAGCATAGAGTTCATGTCCGGCCTCGATTCATCTGCCAAACAACCAGGCAAGTCAGAGGAACAAGGTGGCAGCAGTATGGACCAGAACAGAGAGGGACTCATGAACACAGACACCAGCGAAAGCTCCCACACTCCAGGCACACCCAGGTTCTTTCATTTCCTGACTCTTGAAATTTCATGTATTTTTGCTCTGATGTCATTTTTATTATGGTTCTAAAGTCTGTTAAAGTGTATGTGAGAGCTGAGATAATATCATTTGTGAGGAAACCAACATTTTTCCAGATCTTGAAAGGAAGAAGGGACTTTTTTTTTTTTTTAAATGTTCATATTCCACTAACACTAACTGGAAAAAGTAAGAAAGCAGCAGTTTGAGCAAATCCATTTCCCACCCGGTCATTTCACAGTGATAACAGGAGTTTTCTCTTGAGACTAAAGTAAATAAGTTTGTCACTGTAAGGCCAGAGGTGGAGAATGTGAGGAATGCCTCAAAGCACGCTGGGCCTTGTTTTCTCTCAGGCCGTGCATCTTTGAAACCAACGTGCTGTTGCCCAGTGAGGTAACAAAACCTGCTGATTAAAATCGTCCGTTAGTTATGACTTGGTGTCAGAGGAACAGACTTAGAGACACCTTCAGCTATTTGCTGCCTCTACATCTTTAAAAGTTTAAGAGGAACTGCTTAGATTTCGTTGGTCAAAGCAGAATCTTGTGGTGAACTCAAAATAATTTTTAGACATAACTCAGGAATTCATATGCTAATTTTACACAAATGTCTGAAGTGGTGACATTTCATATCCATTTGGTCAAAGGTCAACCTCATTGTGGCATCATGTTGCTCTGCAAAAACACCCCTGACCTTTATTCAATGCTGTAACTCAGGAAGGGAAGATTTGGACCATATTTTCAAAGGTCTACAACCGTGAGACAGAAATTCAAGCATGAAAGAAGACGAGACATAAAATCTTGAATGTGCTTCTTGCTGTCATTAAAATGCTTTGAGGGAGATTATCTGAGGAGTGAAAAACAAACAGAGGTGGAGGTTTAATGAACAGAAGAGTTAACACAGATTCCCTCCCTGCAGCTTGTTTTTCTCCTGTGTGCATGCTATTGAGGCTCGTCACAGAAACAAAACTTTTCTGTCTTTTAGTTTCTCACGTCCGTGTTTCATTTGCAGACAGGACAAGGACTCCAAGGATGAAGCAGAAAAGGCAGAAAAAGAGCTGGAGGAAATCCGCAAGATTATCGAGGAGTCTGGAGGAAAGCTGTCTAACAGAGCGCTGCAGTGTGATGTGAGAGCAAAGTTAAACTGAGAATTTTTTTATTCTATTTTGTTTCAAATGGACATATTCTCTAATCGATGGCTTGAAAAGAAAAGCAGCTCGCAGTTTGGCCTTCAGACAGAACAGTTGCTTCTTTTAGTCTTGTAGGAGATTCGTTATTCTTGACATATATAATGAGAAGTTTCTCAGTACCAATCTTGTTATTTATGTCCATCCCAAATGGTAAATCACTACAAAGTCAGTTCAAAGAGTTGTTTTTGGGTCTTTTTACACAATTTAAACTATATCTTTTGTGTAGTTGGAGTTTGTGAGGCGGAAGTGTGATGGCTCCACCACTTTGGCGATCCTTAATCCAGCCGATCCATCAGCGGGAGGTAAGTCTGCCTTAATAGATCCAAGATTTAACTAAAATACCTAAAAGTAACAGATATTGGTGAAAGTAAAAACCCCCCCAAAAAACTAGCTTGATCCCATTTTGGCCATTAGAATATTTTCCAGTTCTCTTAGATTGAGACTTTGTAAATGTTACTGTGGTCTTTGGGAAATGAAACGATAATCAAAATGATTGTTAGGTAATTACATCCACAGACCTTTGATAGGTAAAAGAAAATGAGGTGGTGAGAGACCTCGTGAAATGAGCTCACATGTTGGCGTTTCCCGCTCCAGATGTTGGTTACTGTCCCGTGAAACTGGGCATGATGTCCAACCGGCTGCAGAGCGGAGTGAACACCCTGCAGGGCTTCAGGGAGGACAAGAGGAATAGGATTACTCCAGGTACTGTACTGTGGTGACTTCATGGGTGAAGAGACTCCTGTACATCATCATAATGGGCCATTTGTGTGTAAAAACACTTTCCTCAGTGTCCTACATGGGCTACGGGCCGTTCACCTCCTACGCACCCACTTACGACTCCAGCTTCGCTAACATCAGCAAGGAGGACTCTGACCTGATCTACTCTTTCTACGGAGAGGAGTCCAGTCTGCAGGGCTCAGACAGGTATGTACAGTCTGAGCATAAACGCACTCCAACTCTGTGGCATTTTACATAGAGCGTCACTCGATGCATTCCTGTCTGATCACCTTCCAGATGTTTCTTCTTTTACTGAGTTTACTGAGTGTAGAGCAGCTGTCAGCTGTGGACGAGGCCTCAACTTTGACCTCAGCTCTGAGACTGATGTTCCAGCCTCTTTCTGCTGTGTCAGTTATCTCCTGTTTTATCTTTTCTCGTCTGTTCCTCTGTGCCTCACTGTGTTTTTATGGAGTAAATAACTAGGAAATAATCACATGGGCATGTCTTTTATTTCCCTCGATAGGAAATCACACTGTCACTTTGCTTTGAAAATCAGGAAAATGTTTCATCTTTCCCAGAAGCCTTTGTGTCTGTCTTTGGATGTCCAGTATCATCAGAGTCGATATCAACTTCTCATGCTTGGCCAACAAAATAATTCAGATTTTTAACCTCACTGCAGCTCAGAAAACGCTTGTTATGAATGTGTGTGTGTGTTTGTGTTTGGCAGCTTGTCAGAGTTTCTTGCCAAATCAGACGAATATGTGTACAAGCTGGCAGACAATCTCCTGGACGCAATGACCAATGGAGAGCATTCAAAAGCCCTGAAGGAGACCGAGCCAGTAAGAATTACTGATCCACCTTTAACTCAAGTGTTGAACAGCAGCCGGTTAAATCTCACACAATCAATTTTCTGAATAAATTATATATCTCTTCTCTCCAGCAGATGGAGGAGTCAGCAAATACTCAAGAGGACAAGGGAGACTCTGAGGTAAGACATTGTACTGACAACTACGTCGACCCCCCCGCACAGAACCAATGAAAACCGATACAGAGTTCATAATGAGAAATACCAGCGTGAGCTCTGGAACATTGCAGTCACTCTGTGTTTGATGTGGCGTTCGGATGAGCTGCTCCCGCTGTGCATTGCTTCATCGTAACGTTCTTCCAACACCTCATGTGTGGATGCTTAATTTCATTTTGTCAGTATAGATGGCTGTTGCATCAACCAGCTGTGTCAACAAGGCAGGATCCTGCCTCTAGCTTTGATCCATCCACGCATGGAAAGAACATTTCCCTTCCAAACACAGCAGTGCTGTTCGCTAACGGCCTGCTGGTGGAGAATTTGGAGGGGCCCGTGTTTTCTTTCAGTGCCCGCTGGCAGCCGGGCTGAATTGCTCCTCAGAGCGGCGGAGGAAACCAGAGCGCAGGCCCCTCCGTCAGGCACACAGCAACCCTCTGTCCCAGCTGTTTGCTGTTCTTGGCCACTCTCCAGCTTATTCTCATCCCATGCGCGGGTGTTGCAGCTTTTATTCAGATTTGATTTCATCGGAGCAAAGTCACAGTGCGACTAAACTGGCTTCAAGGGTCCTGGAGGTTCCTTTGAAGTGTCAGCTGGCCAACAACACGTATATTTTTCTGCTCTGAATACATGTTGTTTTTCTGTCTGTCTCTTGTAGGTAGCAGAACCTGAAGCATCCAGCTGCAGCCGGTTTGACTCCCTGCGCTCCACCGCAGGGCTGCAAATCACTGAGGAGCTTTCTGAAGGTAAAACTTTCTTACACTTAGTTAATAACTTGATTTATTTTGTTCATACAGGTCTTACATTGTAATTAATTCAAAGGTTCACCCAAAACAAATATAAAGCTTCAGCGGATTGACTTTGTTGGACAAGAAAAACAGTTTGTGGAACTTGTAACGCCTCCACCATGGACATGTGGGTAATTGTTTAAGATTTCAAAGTCTGTAAAAGGTCTGTAAGATTATTTTCAGAGAAATAAGACATAAAACAGCAAAGCTGGAAGTGGTTAATGTTGTATGTTAAGTAATGTCCGATAATCTTATAAAACTGGTGGAAGATTTATTTGCTGTTGATTCACGTAATATAGTTTTGAATCATTTTTTCAGCTGTATTCACATGGCTTCGCAAAGTAATCTCACAGCGAGCTCTTATGTAACAACAAGGGTATAAACCTGTCACATAACAATCCTCTGTTGGGACCAGAGATCACACCCCCCCTCTAAGACCGAGAAATGGCAGCTCAGTGCTGTCATACAAATGTCACTGTAAGAGTAGAGGTGAATATGTGAATCCAAGAACAGAAGAAATATGAACTGTGCTGTTTGTGCTGTCTGTACCCCCCCTACAACAGAAGCCCTGCACTTCCAGCAGAAACTGGACGAGACCACAAAGCTGCTGTGCAACTTGCAGGAAGCACAGAAGGAGCGTCTTAGTGCCAAGCAGCCCCCCAACATGATCTGCCTGCTGGCCCCAACCGCCAAGGAGATGGAGCTGGGTGAGGGCTCGCTTTTTAACCCCAAGATTGTTAAGATACAACAAGCTAAGCTGATAGCATGCTATGCTATAATTTTTTTCCATCTAGAGGGACTGAGTGCATTCACCAAATATTAAATTTCCTGTGGGAAAACACTCTGGTTGATGTTGTTTCTACTCACTTCCTCACAGCTGAGAAGGTGACGGGGAACCTGGCGGAGCTGACCGGCCAAGTGGCGCCTTGTGACGTTAGCAGCATCTACGGCATCAGGAAGGCGATGGGCATCTCGCTTCCTCCGGAACTCGCTGAGCCCCTCACAGACCTCACCACAGGTATCTCACCTGGCGCACAAACGAGCTTCACTTCTGTGGACATTTGAGCAATGAATTAAACAGTACATTTCAGCCACAATACTGACACTTCTAATATTCTTTTAACTGCTTACAGTGCAGGATATGGCCGAACCGATGGAGACTTTGCCCACCTGTCAAGATGCGGTTCAGGTCGTCGCTGTAAAATGAACTTCAACCAGCAATATTCAGTTTAATAACTTAAGTTTTGTACAAAGAAATGCTTTTTGTGTGACATTTGTATGGATTTCATTCAATAAACATTTTTTTTTAATCTATATATATATATATAAAGAAACCTGGACTCTTCTCAAATATTACACGACACACAACCACAGCCATAGGAAAACATTTATTACATTCTGTAGCTGTACAAAATTCAGTATCACATTTGTTCACATAAAAGGCCAACACATTATTATAATTATTATTATTATTATTATTATTATTATGTAACCACAACTACAGGCAGGATGGTGGTCTCAAAATGATTAGGCCACGAGACAAATTCAGATTTTCTCAGAGGCACAGAGAACGATCCAGATCAGGGCAGGTGATCATCTGGAGCCAGAACCAGAAAAACATTCACAGCAGAAAGGTTGTTGGGTCACAGACTGAGGACACACTTCCTGCATTGCAGCATAAATGCAGAAAGGCAGCAGCAGACACTGAAATTTGATTTATCTGAGCAGAAACAACACTCAAACAGATGGCCTAGGTACAGCACATGGATTTGCCTGCCAGCTCCTGAAGTACAGCAAATATTTTGTCATATATATATGTATATCACTCAAATAAAACACAGCTGGAAACTAAAATGGAGTTGTTGAATCTAAAGCTCTAGTGCCGAGGCAACTCTTTTGTAGCTTGTCTAGAGTTGAAATGTACTCTGCTTTCTCTTTTCTCTAAGACATATTCAGATTAAGTGTTTCTATATCTAATGTACGGCCTGTTTCTGTCCAACCGCCTCACATTTGTTTTGCTCATTACACAGTAACAAAGCTGAATGTCCGCCCCTTCTCCATCAGGAAAACCAGACTGGTTTCACATTATGATCCAAACAGAATCCATTGTCTTTACAGGGACCAAACTGGTCTCCAAAAATTACACAACAGCATTTGGCATTAGTACATTATACATCCTTTCCTTCACAAACAACATCTGAGTTAGAGACGAAAAAAAAAAAAAAAAAAAAGGTAGAAAAGTGACTGACGACTGGAGATGAATGTATTTGTGAACAGAAAAAGATGGCAACTGTACAAACTGACCGTCACGACTGCCACATCTTGATCTGACAAAAAGGCTCTCAAGAGGAGAGTTTGCTGTCACATGCAGCACAGAGCACGATGGCGGCGACTCCTTTCCTCGCTGTTTACCTTCAGCAACATCACAGGTATCGCAGCTCTGTTACAGTCACATCTGTCTCAACACTCGTGGCGTGCAGGAGTTTGTAAACTCTTTGACTCGTGAGTCTGTCTCCGTTTCTGGCGGCGGCAGCGGTGGCGGCCCGGCCTCAGCTCAGCCCCATCCCTTGCTGCTTGCTCATGTCGGTACAGACAAAGAAAGTCTTGAGCTCCCCTTTCCCCTTGACGTTGATAAATCCCCGACACTCACAAGAGTACCCGAGCTTCCGCAGCACGTCGAACGTTTCCTCTGTTACCTGGAAGTAAAGATGTAAAGGATAAATCAAACTAGTTTCAAAGTTCAAATGATAAAACTTTTATAAACTTTCATCGTGCCAAATAAGTTTTAATCCCGAATACAATTGAATTCCACCTTTGTTATGGCATCTATACACTGCAGAAGCATTTCAAAAAAGTGCTGCTGCAGGAGAAGGGCAGATCAAATGTTCATGTTAATCAAATGTTCTGCTAAGATGGATTTAGAAAATCAATTCTTTTAGAAATTTGATCTTTGGAAGTCCAGCCATGTTTGTGAAGTGACCTGTTTGACCTTTTAAACTCTGCCCTTTGTTGGACTGAACTCAGTCTACCTGGATCTTCCCGAGCTCGCCAGTGCTTTCCATTCTGCTCGCCACGTTGACTGTGTTTCCCCAGATGTCGTACTGAGGTTTCCTCGCACCGATCACTCCAGCTATTACTGGGCCGTGATTAATGCCTGTGGAAGAACAACAGAAGAGGACGCTCTCTGCATTTGTTGTCCAATGTGCATGAGGAGAATTTGCAGAATCTCCATGAAAAGATAAATAAATGATAAAAAAAAAAAAATCATGTTTAATTCATCGCAACAAAACAATCAGTTTGGGTAAGAAGCAGCAGAAGGGCAAACTGAAACAGTGACAGTTTAAAAAGGTTTAGAAAATATCGCAGCTAATCATTTTACTGCATTTTAAAGTGTTTCCTTTTTTTTTCCATGAGGTCTGCCAACAAAGCTGTGACTGCTCAGCGCATAAGCTTTTCATATAATCAAATAGGAAGTGTCCACTCAGAGCATGAGGGAAGTATGCTGTCAGGAAAAGCCCTGTGCCAAACGCTAATTGCTTTTTAATTCAAGAAGAGAAGTTGGTGTATTTTGTTTCATAGGTACGACGTGTTCGGACACAGCTGCTGATAAAGAATCTGAAATCTGTGGAGGAAGGTTTACAGCGCTCTGTCTGAGTTTCAGTGTTTATGCCTTATGTAAGTTTTATCTCCAAAGAAATGTAAATGTTTTAAGCAAAATGTTTTATCTGAGTTTTTGTCTGCTCACAATCAGCTGTCTGGGTATAACGCTGTCAGGACCAAAGACACAACACACACACACACACACACACACACACAAACACATTCTTTCTCTGTTTCTTTGGTTTGACTCCAACATTTACTGAAGTCATTTCTTCTCTGCATTAAAAGCCACAAAGCGAAGGTCTGTCCCTCCGAAAAGACCGTCGGATGCCACGTCTCTCGTTTCAAGAACGCAGCACGAATGTCAGTCATGCAGAGCGTAACCATAGAAACCTGTCAGGTTGTTGAGCTGGATGCAGCGCAGCGTTTTGGGTCAGTGAAAGGTTTACGGCGAAGCTGCAGAGAAGCCGAGCACACTCACCCACACGGAGCCTGAAGCTGTTGAAGGAATGTCTGTTGATGCCGTCCAACTTGCCAATCAAAGCGATGGCGAACTCCACCATGTTCCCGATCTGGGCCTGCTGCCTCTCCACATCCTGAAAGAATACAATCACAGCCGTGTCATCCCGCCACCACGACCGCTGTGGCTCTTATTTCTCTGGGTGTGAAAGCGGGAAGACACTCCACCTGGTTGTTCTCCTGACCGGGCGTCCCGCTGAGTCCAGCGGCAGCCATGTACGTGCTGCCGATCGTCTTGATCTTCTCCACGCCGCTGAACTTCGGCTTGGAGAGAAGCTGTGGAGTTCAGGGAAAAACAAAAAACCAGTGAACGTGTGCTCGTGGGAATTCTTACACGACCCGCTCCCGCATCCATTTACACTCCACAGATTTAGCTCGATAATAACACCGTTTCAGCACAATTACAATCACATAAACGACGACAGCGATAACAGACTGGGGCTTTAAAGACACAGCTGCTTTGTATCAGAGCGGGACGAGGATGACAGAGGATTTCCTCCGCTCTCTTCCTGACCTCGTCAAAGTCGGCGATGATCTCGTTGAGCAGCCTCAGGCATTCCAGGCCTTCCTTGTTGATATCGCACTCGGTGTAAAACTCTTTGAAATCCGGCACCGAGGCGAACATCACACACACGCAGTCGTAGGACTTGTAGTAGAGGTCCTGGTTGGGGAAAACACAAAACACAAAATAAACAGTAAACTGTTTTATTCTAGCTTTCATGTAGTTGTGTGATACTTTTGGGAAGACGTGCTGTAACATCGCACAAAAATGAATTATTCCAAATTCAACACAAGAGACAAAGTCAGAGGAATCTTATGAAGCCCCAAAAAACTACTTCTTCAACGTCAACGCTGACTTTATCAGAGAGACTTCTGACAAACAGCGTCGTCACTTCGCTGTTAGTGAGAATCCAATCATTATGAATAAACTGTTGATTCTCTGAATATTTACAGCATTAAAATAATAAATAAAAACACAACATCCCCTCTATTTGTACCATTTTCTTACTTTTTTTTTATTATAGTTGTTCACTGAAACTGTCTTTTACTTTATCTTTGTTGTATAATATTTTGAAAAACAAACAAACAACACAACAACACAATTTGAAAGACAAATTGTGTAAAAACTCTAAGTCTGAACGGATTTTTATTGAACTTTCTCTGAATGAGTCGTGGTTGAAATAGACAAAAATGAAGATCTGACTTCTGTTGACTTGTTACTAACTTTTTACCGTCTCAACTCACCTCGTTCTTTTTATTCTCACCGACGAACAGCGCTGCCACGTGAGCCGGCAGCACATTCTCCAGCAGCAGGCGGTTCAGGTTCTCCCTGGTCTCGATCTCATCCTGCTCGGTGTGTTTCTTGTATTTTAGTAGAAAGTCGTGGCGGGAGGAGGACTCGTTCTGGCCATGAATAAATAAACAAAACCATAAATCATAACTGGAATGAACTGATTTACTTACAACACTTTTTATAACTGAATAAGATTATTTAAGTCACAGCAGCTCTCTGTTTGTCTGAATGTCGTTACCTGTTGTGCGATGATGAGCATCGTAACCAGGAACAAGGTGATGTATATGCAGCTCATCACCTGGGGGTGTTTGACCAGCCCGATCCACATCAGGACCGACTCATCGTCTCTGCTGTTGAATAAATGCACATTCACTTGAATGAAATGTGAAATTTAATGTCAAGTAAAAATGAATTAATAATTAACTTTGACCACCACGACTCTCCTCGTTCTTCTTTATCATTTCCCCAAAGACATCAATATATCATTTATTAAGTCAAATCTTTTTAATATGATGGAATCAATTATTTCTTTTATATATGATAAACTTGTTTTTGTGCCAGAATCAGCAGAAAACACAAAGCAATACACAGCCTGACAGGTCAAAGTGTTTTCCTCCAACACTAAATCCCACCTGCTGCAGTTATAGCTGTTGTTCTGAGAGTAGAGGAAATGTCCGTACTCCACAAAGAGTTTCTTGTTGGTGCTGAGGATGATGACGTAGTACGCTGTGGAGGCCAGGGTGAGGAAGAGCATTTTGATCTCAAAGCTCACCCGCAGGAAGACTCCACATGCAATGAGGGAGAGGATACAGCAGTATACAGAGTACTGCGTGAAAGAAGGAGGGAGGAGATGGAATCAGGCCTCGGCCATTTAAACAAACACCAGAACCAACTTTCCGTGTTTTTTTTTCTCTCAGCAAGAGAAACCGCCAATGAAACACAAAGTGTTCATTTAAATTCACCTCAGAGGGCCTCAGTGGGTTTGATTATTATTAATACATGCTGTTAAGTGACAGTTTAAAGTGCCCAACAACTGCGTGCCAATGTTGTGTTCAGATGTTTTAGCTCGAGCCACCCAATCATCTCAGGCGTTCATCGTCTGGCAGCGGCCACGTCGAACATATCAAAGTATTTAATGAAATATCTGACCCCGAACACTCAAGCCCACTGGCATCGCGTCGTCTCTGGTATTTCATTTAAATACATAGCAGGATTATTTGCAAATATCATTGAATCCGCCCTGATATGAAAAAAACATTAGATTGAGCCATTTTTATGATTGTTGCCTAAAGTAAATTAATCCATCACTCACAGGCAGGTAGAAAAGGCCTCCTAATTCGTGCTCCGTGGAATGAGTTACGTTACAAAGGTCAGCAATATCTTGTGTCGGGACAAAGCACTGGAGGGGGATAAAAAAAGATTTGACTGGCAAATTAAACACTGAACAGAGCGCTCTGAAGCTTGGCGTGAAGTGTAGCGCGGCCAGAAATAGCAGATCATGTAACAACCCTCTTGACAGCGGCGGGCGCAGTCTTACCAGGTTGAAGACTGCCAGGATGATGATGACCGCGGTGATGATGGTGGCCAGAGGGAGGCGCACGCAAGGCCGCTTCACCACCGCCTCCGACACGGCCTGCAGCCACTGACAGCTCGACAGCTTCCCCGGAAACAGCCGCTGCAGACGATACAGGAAGACGGAATCAAACATCTCTAGACATCATGTGAACGGCGCCTGTCGAGGACTGAAGGTCACCTCCGGGGATCAGCTGTAGAAAGCTGCAGCACGGTTTGTACAGGGAATTGTTCCAGGCACACACTTGATATTTCTGGCACAGTGAAACATTAATGCAGTAACACACACACACACACACACACACACAGACTTATTAATTCAAATACAGTCACTGAACAAACACCTCACTGTGCCTCATTAAATTAAAAACGAATATGTTCAAGTAATCATGTGCAAATGTTTAACATGAATACTTCCTCAAGAAAGTTTTGGTGTTTTTCACATGGTACGTTCATGGTACTTATTTATTTGGAGATATAAAATTAATTCTCTTCTCAACGGTCTCACCACAAGGTCAGTAGATACTCTGGAGCTTTTCACTGTATCATACAGTAGTCTAATCTTTATTAGAATTATTATCCTGGGAATAATGCACCTCATCTGTACATTATAGAGATGAGGATAATTAACAGGAGTAATCCTAACACCGATGATGGACAGATGGTGAGGAAAAGTGGCTCTCCCTGAAAGCTGTTGCTGTTTTTTTTTAATGATATTTATGTGCTGTGACCGTCACACTACAGGAACACAATCATCTATCAAGAATTTTACATTTATTTTAAATTAATTGTAAATGAAATGAATTAATCGAACCTTAACTTTACAGCAAAACAGTTCATGCGAGAGCCGGAGCCAGGCCGGGATTATTCAATACGGGACTTTAACTTTCACAGGCTCCCTGTGAGGTGTGAAAGGCTCGCTGTGAGTGTGAAGTTTACTTTTTCTTTACTTTTCACAAACCCAAATATTAGCTGAGACGAAGTCCCTGAAACGAATCGCCCGAATATCTGAACGGTGAATGTCCGACTCAACACACTGACCTGTAAGTGACCTGCGAAGCAGATGGCCAGAGTCAGCAGCAGCACACAGACCAACACGCCAAACGACTTCCCCAACATCTGTTGGCTGACGGAGAAAAAAAAACCTAAGTCAGAAATCAGTGTCCACCTGTCTGTCTCTACTCCTCCACAGTGTCCTCGTCGAACATCACAAGTGGGAACGTTTGGTCATACTCACTCTTTTGTAACGAACATCTGAACCAAAAATATGCAGAGGAAGATGAGGGTGGCACAGCCGACGTAGTGTTTGAACATCGGCAGATCCAGAGCTCGGTACTAAGAAGAAGAAACACAACTGAACGCCTGCACGACAATGCAGAAATCATTTGGATTCAGTCTCTGGGCCTCTCTAATTCGAGCAGGTCTGCATCTACAACGGTTCTCAGATGCTGACCGAAGACAGATAATTATCTGCAGTTTTGTGCCGGACTAACCTGTTTTTCCAGCTCTTTCTTTGGAAACCACAAAGCAAAACGGCTTTTTTCTTCAGACTTAGACCACTGCCTGGGAGAGAGGAAAAAGGAAGGAAGGAAGGAAGGAAGAAAAAGAAAGAGTCACAAAGTAAACATCCATGTTGTTCTGAAGTCCAAAAAAAACTGTTAGGCTTGTGATGAGGTTAGTCAGTAAACAGGCGGGAACTTTCAGATGCTTTTGGATGTAAGTGAATACAAAAAAAAAAAAAAAAAAAAAATACAACAGTAAATTTTACATAACAGACGGAAACACTGTGACACAATAAACCACAGATAAACAAAAAATAAAAGACATGACAACAAAGTTAATCTACGTGTTTTGGAACATGCTGGAGCCACCAATGTCACAGCAGCGTATGAAAAAACAAGCAACAAATCAATACCACCATGATCTTGTGATTTTGCTTTGACATGTCTTAAAAATCATCCACGTTTGTGTCGCCCTGCCTTTAGGTTAAATTATCTGACGGAGAAGAAGGACGTGATTTCATTTATGGTTTATAAAAAAAAAAAAAAAAAAAAAAAAAAAGGACCCACTTGTTGTTGAGCTCGTCGATGGTCGTGGTCATCTCGTTGTGCAGCTCCTCGTCAAACTTGCTCTTCTGTGATTTGGTCCTGCGGCGGAAAAAGCACGCAGACAATTAGGACAAGTTGGGGGGGGGGGGGGGTGAAAAGAGGCCCGGGACGCCGGGACGAGTGCTGGAAAACCAGATGGGGTCATGCAGGTTACTCAGGTCCAGTTTAGCTGTGCCTGGAGGTAACTTGGTTAATGCCATTCTGAGCATTAGTGAGAAAAAGAGATAATGTTTGTGCCTGTGAGACAGTTCTGTAGGAGGGAGGGAGGTGGATGCAGAACGCTGTTTTAGATGATCTCTGTGAGATTCAGTAGGAGTGTTTCTGCTTTGACGACAGTCGCCCCTCCACTCTATCAGGAAGGAAACACTCACCACAGATGCTCAGGCCCAGATATACAGAAGCCCCAGTCAGCGATCAGTGTTAATAGCAGCAGTTACAGAGTTTCAGATCACACGCTGTCCGGTTACAAAGAGGCCGCAGTGAGGCGTTGTCTGAGAGGAACAGTGTTAAACCTCCCTTCAGGTTAGTGTCAGCAGTAGTTCTCACCCTGAGGGACGGGACACCACATTGAGCTCGGGGGGGGGGGGGGGGGGATTATGATCTAGATGATCCTCTAACAGTTTTGTTGAACAATAGCTCCACAATTCATTTTAGGTGTAAATCTGCATCAGTTCTTTTTGTTTAAAGGGGTCATAATGTAAAAAAAAAAAAAAAAAAAAAGGTTGAGAACTACTGAGGGACCTTGCAGGCCTCGAGGGCCCCCCCGACTCATTTATAGCTGCTGAATGGAGATGCTGGCAAAGTGAACGGTTCCTCTAGAGACTCATCAAACAAAATGTGAAAATCCAATCGAGAACAGTTAGTAGCTGGTAGATACGGACGACGCACGCTCACAACGGGTACTTTTAACCACAGGAAATATATTTTATCGAGCTTACTTCAGCCCTCACATGTGTTCACCAGCTGCTGCCTCAGTGGACGACAGCGGACTGGGAATACATGAATGAAATTAACGATTTCCCAGATTAAAGCTGAACTCCGTTCTCTCCCAGAGTGGAACGCTTGAGCTTTTAGGCGCACACTTATCATCTCTAAATCACATTACTCCGGCCCACACTGTTTGTGTAGGTGAGTACTGCCCACTAATCAGCAGCTGCACTTTAAACATTTGTCCTGTGCCAGACAGCCAAAGAGAAATAACCATTACGAGCTATAACCGTAATCAATTTTGTATGTGCATTGTTAGCAGCTAAAGAACGGGCTTGTCATGGAGCTCTGCACTCCCACTCCCACTCCCACCAGCAGCAGCAGCAGCAGCAGCACTGCTTTACTGAGCAAACAAGACTTGACTTTATTTCCCTCAGCCTTATAATCACTGCCGCCGATACACCACACCAACACCGTGTACACACATTTCACAAGGTGCTGAAAGGCCTGCGTTCAGATTCTGCTAAATGTTGGCACAATTGTATCAAACCACTTCCCGCAGATTTTTATCAATGTCTAATATATTATTCATCAGCAGCACATTCATGCTGCCAGTCTGGACTTCACCACCACATCTTTCAGATTCAGAGACGACCCGGAGTTCACTGAGCTCACCATCACGTCGGGACTTTCGCTTTGTGACTTGGTGCATTATTGTGGAATTGTGATGGAAGAAGTCATTAGAAAATATTAAACTCAGCAAAAATACTCCAACAGGTTATGGAGTTCAAACTCTGACCAGACTGTTGACACGAGGCAGGCTCAGTTCGTGGATTCTTTATTTGAGTTAGTAGATATCTTCAGATCCAACCAGACGGTTCATTCTCCTCTCGCCTCAAATTGGCATTTAAATTCTCAGAACTTCTGCTCGCCAGGGCATTTTATATTTTAACTTAAGAGACTGTTCTGTTTGGAAATCCCAGAAGAGCCGCAGTTTCAGAAACAATCAAACCGGGCTGTCTGTCAGCGAGATCACAAAGTTTCAAAGTTCCTGAAAAGCTCCTGAATTGTATCTGCAGGATCTTTTTTCCTCTGCACGGCTGCCACAAGTGTTCCTTTTGATTTGCATTTGATGATGATGATGATGCACTGTGATAATTTATACTTCCAGTCATCCTGTGGTTGTACATTTTTTCCCATCCTATTGGGGGGGGGGGTGTCACAGAAGTCACCTCTCAGACTTTCAAATTAAATAGTTCCATTTTTCATTTTCCTTCTCCAGTAGCTCCTCTTTGCATAATGGAGGTTTATTTTTAATACTGAACATCCCGCCCGGATCGATTCCTCTGTATATCCTTAATGTTTTAAATGCGGTTCATGAATCTACAAATAACTGCTGTCATGTGAATATTTCCTCTCTTACATTAAACACACACGTTATCAATCATCTCCATTTAGCTCAGTGGCTGATGAAATTATCCTTTGAAATGTTTTATATACAGAATTGCAGAATATTATTAATAAAGTGTGATCAAGGGGACGACCTGGTTCCGATTATTTGAGCCGACGGAAAGGAAACTTGGCAGAGCAAGATGAAGGAAGACAATCTTTCCTGGTAAAGTCATGGTCATCGTGATGCTACTGAGCAACAGGAATATCAAACAGAATGAATCCCAGGTCGGTTATGGCTGAGCACATTCTGTCTCCTTCTATCTCACATCCACTCTGCTGCGGTATTATATATCTTAAAAATAAGAACAGGCGCTGAGTGTGTTGCGTCTTACCTCTCAGTGATCATGGAGCTGGGGGCCGTTCGCAGGGGAATGTCCTGGAAAAGTCAATTAAAACAACTTTCAGACCAAATCCGGATTAGGAAAGACAACCAAACCTTTTTTTTTTTTTTTTTTTAAATCACATTAAGCAACAAATATCGTCTCTGTTAGATCTCCATCTGTAGTTTACACATCTACTTCTCAGACGACATTTCTCCTGATTAATGAACACAGCCAGACCATGCTTTCAATTTGTATACTTGTTCCCTTCACGTTAGACAATAAACACACATTTCACCCACCCTGCCGTGCGGCTTTCCGTTGGTGTCTGTGGTGAAGCCCTCTCGGCTCTGGAGGTGGGCAAAAGGTTTGACGGCGCCCCAGGATTCCAGGTAACGGGTCATACGTACGGACGCCCGCATCTTCAGGCCGTCATTCACGCGAGGTTTAGGCATGTTACGGGTGTTCAGCGACGGATCCTTGGACTTAGCACACACACAAAAGAAAATTCATTTTGTGTTTGCTGCAGCTGCGTCTTCATGTACATGTACATAAATCTAACATTTTTTTTTTTTATACATGCATCTTCACCATATCAGCAGCTATTTGTAATATTTAAAAGATACACATTTGTCACTCTTTGTATCACGATGTGCAGTTTCGAGCAGCCTGGACTCACCCGCGGATCGACGACCAGGTAGGTTAGGACGTTGAGCTCCCTCAGGTAGGGGTCCCTCAAGTGGCCGTTGCCTTCTTCCACCTCGTACGCCTTGTTCAGGTGCTTCAGAGTCGCCTCAGTGATGTGGACACGTCTTTCAGAGCAGAGAGCAGATATGAAAGCTGGTGTGGCTTACTTACGCAAGATATTTAATCACAACAAATTTTGAAAAAGCTATAAATGATTATTAGTTAAAATAAAAAAGCAAAAAAAAAAAAAAACAAGATTGGTGATTTTATGTTGGTTTATTGAAGTCAACAAATAAATAAATAAAATAAAAGACATGTTGCTCTACTGTACGCACAAAGTGTTATGATGCGCTGTTCCACATACCCTGGGAGGCCTCCCGACTCCATGTGATTGGCCAGAGTGACGTCATGTGACCACACATCGAACTGCCACTTGCGAAGGCCGATGACGCCGCAGAGCACGTTGCCCGAATGCACGCCCACTCTCATGTTGATGTCCACCCCAGTGGCCTCACGTACCTGCCTGAGAGAGTTTCACAGCAAATCTAAAGCGCTTTGTTGGTGAAGGTTGTTTCTCTCTGCTAACCTCAGTCGACATCACGATATGTTTAAACACGGTCAAAAAAAAAAAAAAAAAAACATCATCTGCCAGAGACAAGTAAGAAATACGTCAGTTTCCTGCAGTTGTATTGATTCTTAGAAACATCAAATGCAATTCTTGGTATGACTGTAAAAGGTTTAAACGATACACTTGACTGAGAATAACTCACCTTTAAAGACTAACCTGAGGTATGTAAGTCAGTTTTAAACACACAAACTTACTTGATGGCCTCACACATGTCGAGGCCCATTTTTACACAGTTCTTGGCGTGTTTAGGCAAAGAGACCGGCAGCCCCGACACACAGTAGTAACAATCTCCAAGGATCTTGATTCTCATGCATTCGTTTTCCTAAAAAGGATGAAAAAAAAAAAAAAAAAAGAGAATGAAAAATGTAAGCTCACACACTTAACAAATTTTCTTCTTGTTATCCGTCACAGCGACAAAAACAGATTCTCACCTTTGCGATTTGGTCAAACTTCCCGAACAGCTCATTGAGCATGATGACGAGCTCCTTGGGAGAACAGTCACTGGCCAATCGGGTGAAGCCGACAATGTCGGCGTAGAGAATACTGACAGAAAGGATCAATGCAAAGTTTAACACACACACACACACAAAAAATGTACATCTCACAAAACCCTGAAATGAAATACACAGTTATCACAGTAGAGCAGCTGGTGGGTAACAGCAGTAAATACAACCTCTGCCTTTTGGTGACTCTTTGGAAACATGAACATCATTAAATTTCAGTTCTTATATTCAAAAATCTACTTTTCTCTGAAAGGCTTTGTTTGCCAATTATAACCAATTATGACCATCACAGCTCCCAAACTGAGAGGTAGATTTTCAGCCAGAGAGCAACCAGCCCATCTGCAGAGTCTCCAGTGGACCTGTCTGGCTTTAGGCACGGTCATAACTTCGGCATCATTAAGGCTGCCGGTCATTAAACTGCAGAGACGACGATGTTTCATCTGAACTCCAAAAGACCCCGATGGTTTAAAAAAAAAAAAAAAAAAACAGCTGGAAGTTTGGCAAAAGCCCAACCTGCACACAGCAGCAGGAAACCCTGGCTTAGCACGGCCGGCTTCAGTGGGAACTGAAATCCCAACGGCCACTGAACGCAGCCCCGCTCAGCCATCCTCAGGCCACGTCGACAACAGCGTAATGAACGCTGCGCACGTAAATTACAGCATGATGGGACAAATTTAATTTGACTTTGAGATGGCCGTTGACGGGGAATCTTAATTTACTGTGAACTAAATTCAAGCCTATGCCTCAAATCAAGCTCAGAGAAGTAACATATCAAACATCCACAGACGTCCAAGTGTGAGTTAAACTGATAATAAGCTACACAGCGTGCAGCTGAGGCTGATTACCGCCTGGTCCGAGTACATGTGTGGGTACACCTGTCCCAACCTGCAGCCCCGTCTGATTGAAAAGCACCAGGTGCTGCAGGAGACAGACGACGCAGCTAATGACCGGTCTGACTGGGGTAATTACAGGAACGGGGCAGAAACGCAGCCCATCATTCAACTCCCTCTTACTCTGGCTTTAAACGAGCATGGCTGATGCCTTCACAATGACCTGCTAATTAGCAAAAAGTCTATTGTTAAAACATTAATTCAGACAAAAGGAAGGTAGATATTAGTTGTCTAATTATTGTCTGTCATTCTGGGAAACTATGCAAAGCTGAAATTTGCCTTGAAAGTATATTTTCAGCGTCTTCTTGCTCCTCAGAATTACACCTCTCCCTCATAAAGCAGAGACTATCCCGTCTTGAGTTATACCAAAAAAAAAACCCAAAACAAAACAGAAGACCCTGAACCATCTGCTAAAGTTCAGTTACGGCTGTAACTCTCTGTCAGCGCACACAAAATTGATGAAATGTTAAAAAAAAAAAACTAAAATCTGTAAGTGGGTCGATCCTCTGAAAACAAACAGGCACACTAATCTGCAGCATTAGAAAAAGCGGTCAGAAAAATCTGTCTTTTGTTTGCACTTTTCACGGCTTGTTTGTGCTTTATGAAGCGGTGTGAAGTTTTCCCAGACAGCCACTCATTCGGATTTATCAAATTGAAAACAGGGGTGAAGCAAATAGTAGTTGGAAAAGAAATTAGTCAGGAATATAAAAGTACGCGACGTCTCCTGCAGAGCGGGTTCAGGCCTTGTTACTTTAAATATCTCGGGATATTCAATAAACGTCTATAGCTGCATTTATGCTTTACAAAAAAATTGTAATTGTGTAGAAAAATTTCTGAATGCCTTCAAAAAAAAAAATAATAATAATAAATCGAACCATCCCCAAACTAAATGCATCATTTCACCAGCACAACAAGGTTTGAGGTTTTACCTGACGTTCTCGTGTCTCTTCACATAAAGGCTGTGGAAGTTATTGTCTTTGACCAGGCGCTGCTGCTCTGCTTTGTCTTTACAGTCCTGCAGGCGCTCCATGATGGCCAGCTTCATCTTCATGGAGATATAGACGGGCAGCACAGACTGCAGCAGGTTCTCCTGCAGAAACACACACAATTAGATTCATAATTTCCATACAATTTGCAGTGGGAGGGAAAAGGATGTGGAACATTTATCTGTTTTTCTTCACGAATTGGTCATAAAATTTGATCATTTGTCATCTAAATCAACAGAAGAGTGAAGCACTATGTGTTTAAGTTAAGACCACACGATAAAAAAGAAAAAAAGATGCATTTATTATGTCTTCATTAACTGCAGACTTCCACAGTGAGGATGGAAAAAGTTAGTGAACCGTTGAACTTTATGACTGGATGACTGAACCGAGGTCTCCCCGTCAGCTGAGGATCAGACCGGCACATCGTTCTCGGGGGATTTTTGACCGTTCTTCTTCCAAACTGCTTCAGCTCAGACGTATATTTGACGGCATGGTGGGTTTGAGGTCTGAGCTCTGATGGGTCAAATCCAAAAGGATTTTCTTTCTTTCTTTTTAATCCATTCAGCAGTGGATTCACTTTAATGTTAAGGCTCATTGTCCCGATGCGTCGCTCAGCTTCAGCTGGCAAACAGACTCAAACATTATCCTGTTGGATTCCTTAATGAACTCGGGAATTCATTATCCCTCCGATGATGGCGAGCTGTCGAGGCATCAAAGCGGCTCCCGGATCACGACGCAGCACGTTTCACCGCCGTGGCGACCTTTTGCTTCATTTTCTTCTCAAAAGACTCGACTTTAAGTCAAAACATCTTCCCAGTAGCACTGTGGAGTTTCAAGATTCTGTTTAGCAAAGTTCAGGCGTAAAAGCCGTGTTTCTTTTGGAGAGCAGCAGCTTCCTCTGTGGTTTCCTGCCACGGACATGTCTGCTCAGTGTTTTTACGTGTAGTAGACTCATGAACAGAGATGTTAGTCAGATCCAAAGTCCCTTTCAAGGCTTTTTGCCGTGACTCACAGGTTATTTTTTTATTTTATTTTTTTTATTTACCTCTCTTCAGATTTGCATTGCGTCAGTGGAGTCTTCTTAGTTAGTCAGTCAGTAACGGGACTAAACTGTCTCCATGTATGAATTTATCTAAACATTTCTCCAACTGTGGACTAACTAAACTCCTTCTCTCATTCCAGCTTCTTCGTGTGGATCAACATTTCTTGAATGTACGTTTCTTAATGAGCTCCTTTTTTTGCTTTTTGTAAATAGTAATTTCTAAATGTTTGTTTGTTTGTTGTTTGGGTTTTTTTTGGGGGTTGAAGCGGCCTGACTTGTCTCCAGGCGAGCTAACTCCTGACTCCAGTTAGACTCCGTGCTGTGAACGTTTGAATGATTTATTTAATAAGAACAGAAAAACTGTCAAGTTTGTTTCATATTATGACCCATATTTTAAGATACTTTTTCTTTTTTTTTTAAGTTTTAATTAAGCTTATTTGACATTTGCTCTCATTGTACAGTAATGTGTCCTTAAAGATCTACTGAGGAACCGCATTGGAGGTTTACACACACAGGCAGGAACCAACATGTTCAAACAGGTTCAAACAGGTACAGGAGCCAAATACAATAAATCCAAGCACTGTCTCACCGTCATCGTGCTGCCATCATTGCCAAACAACGGTAAACATGACACAGGGGAAGAATATTCCAGACAGTGCTAACTGTGGGAATGGCCTAATACCTAAATGCCATTCAAAATGACACAGTGAGGTCAGTCTGCCGGAATAGCCGGAGGCCTCGGAAGTGTTCAAAGTTCAACGGCTTGATTAAGACAGGAATGTGAAGAGGCCAATTTTTTAATGTTTGTGAATAATGATTAATCCCTCTTCAAACTGCTGCAGCACTTCGGTATTCACATCCTTTAATGACCTTTTCCGCCTTTTAAGGTGAATTACAAAACGGATTATGGACGATTGTTTTGTTTCAGATCTGTCCTTGAAAAATGAAATGTACGTTTCTCTCTTTAGCAGCATAGAACCCAGTGGTTTTTGGGTTTTAATCTTCATTTGATATTGGCTCAGGATGGGTCAGGTGGGGCGAGGAGCGTCTGCGTGAGCTCCTGTGTTTTATTCGTTACAAAGATTTGGAGAGAGATTCGGATCTGGGCCTCCGAAGGACACTCACACTCTTGTTTTCAGGCTCTCCCACTGTTGATTTGTGGTATACTGAGGCCATTGTCCTTCTTGGAGCGCACACACATTCTTCCCAATCTAATATTCTCCGATTTTCTTCTGCAACTCAACACAGCTGAAAATACCTCGACGCCGATGGCATGACGCAACCATGGCCACACCTCGTGGCATGTAAGGCGCAGAATATAGAAAATGACTCTTCACCCAGTTTCGGTCTGACGGAGTGCTTTGCGTTACAACAAGCTAATTTTCAAGGATTACTTATTTCCGTCATCAGGTCACAGCATCTTTTGCTCCATCATGTCAGAATTTTCCACTTGGTTGTTTTTTTTTTTTGTAAAAGCCAAGTGTGTTGTCACCATCCTTTTATTTCCCTGGAGTGTTTCTGGACTCTCCAGGCTGTGAAGACATCTCAAGGACTCAAGAAAAATGAAATTGCGCATTAACTTAATTTGGTATTAAGTTTTGTTTTTTTAATTTTGATTAACTCCTTTTTTTTAAGAAATAGTTCAAGAGTTTAAATAAAAATTTAAGGTGATAATTTGTAAACCTCAAATAAATAATTTTTTTCTATTTTGCCCGTGATGACATAAAATGTGGGAGAGGTCAAGAGGGTAAACTACTCATCTGTTTATATTTCCGACTGTTTTTGTCTGTCTGTGCTTCCATTCAGCATGAATGACCTCTTACAGTCACGGCTCATAAGGTGGCCTTTGTATAGATGATGGCGTGCACACCATTGCAATAGACAGCGCTAATGCAAATGTTATCTATCCTGGATACGAGACAGTCTCATGTTAGATACACTAAATGTGGGAAAATGGGTCGTCACACGCGGTGACTGAAAAGAAAAGAGGTTGATTTCATTAGTGCTGGTTTCAAGAGGGAGCGCTAACGTCACACAGCATAATTTGCATTTTTGACGTCCTTCACAGTCTGCCAAGAATCATTTTGGACTCCTGCTGAAATGAATGTGGGAACACAATGTGAGTTTCTCATTGGTTCCCCTAGATGTTCCCCCAGCGTGCTGTTATGTCCCCGTTCTCTTTGGCTAACTTCGTGCACCGAGCTTCCTTTTTTTTTTTTTTTTTTTTTGGTTTGTATTTTTTGTTTTTCCAGCCACAACTCAAATACAGCAGGAGGTCCAAATGTTAATGCTAATATCATTCCTTTCTGTCCTGCCAGGCAACACAACAGCTTCCTTGTCAGCTTGTTTTATGTCCCATACTAAGCAACAGTCATAACAACTGACAAAAGGGAAACATTTGTTTTAGAAATGGCCTCAGAAGTCGAAGCAAGTCGGCACAGATGCATCTAATTTAAAAGGCATCGCAGGGAAATCTAATTTGAGAAGGATTTCTTAGTTGCAGTGAAAACATCCAGGGGAGAGTCAGCACGAGGCCAGCCAAAGGCAAAGCTTACACATAAAATAAAATTATAAGGCATGCCAATAACAATTACTAACTTCATCATTTGCCTGAAATGTTTGTTTTCATTCAGTAAGTTTAGGAAAATAGACATGATGCAGAACATCAGCGGTGTTGGTGCACTTTTCCTTCCACTCTGTTATAATTACGGTATAAAATTGTATATTTTTAATTAACCTCTTACACCCTGACACACCTAATTGCTCTTATTTACCTGATCTCTCGTATATCTATCAGAAAAAACGATCCCATGTTTAACTGGTGTTGTTTAAAGAGGACAAACTTCAAATGGCTTTGACGTCCAACTTCGGCTTTCATTTCTTCAGAGTGAATCCGTTTATTGCACCAACCTGTTGTCTTTTTTCTATCTCCAGCTTCATACGCATGCTCAGGCACCTGAGGATGTCTTGGAAGGTCTGCCGCAAAGTTTTCTCCATCAGGAATTTATGGAAAGCTCCCACCACACTGCCACACAGGAAGACCACCAGATTGGACAGCAGCTACAGAAACAGACACACAAGTATATACTAGATTAGCTTGCTTGTTATCATTTAATGTCACTTTGTATGTTTTATCTAACAGGTTCATCATCTGGTCTCATTGATTTTACATTCTAGTCTTTTTTTTTTGGGATGAATTCTGTAATAACAAAAAGATCAGCTAGAGCTTCAAAAACAGAAATCATCAGAAAACATTGGCCTGTGTCGCCTTGACGCTGTCGAGCAGCTGCAGACTGATAACAAAACATTACAGCAACATTTCGGAAACACAAAGGTGGATATTTAACGCAGATGATTTCACCTGGTAAGCAAGGTTAGGAGGGGGCTTGTCTCTGTAAACGGTGAGGCACACTGTGAGGGCGATAAGGTGGGACAGGGAGGAGATGACGCTCAGCGCCACGGCGTACCACAACTGGAACGGCAGCATGGTGTACACGGTGAAGATGATGAAGAGGAAGAAGGGCACCTGGAAACATAAAGGTTTGGTTATGTCAATAAGTCAGGAGCAATTCTACTTCACTAAGTATCGCAGTCATCAGTCTTTTTGAGTAATCGGGTTTCCTAAAAGTGTGAAGGGACATCTGAACATAACCTGAGCGATCTACAAAATCCACATCCAGACCTGAGAGGTGAGGATCATACCGTAAAATAAATTACCTGGTCCCAAGGCAGGATGATGGGGCCGCAGAAGATGAATGTGTAGCCCATGGTGAGCTGTGTGGCCCAGACAATCAGGCCAAGGACCCACCTCCATCGCTGCGAGAGAATCTCCGTATACACCAGCACAAACACGGCCAGGAACACACACAGGCTGCCGCCCACCACGCTGACAAAGGCACAGTGTTTCTCTGCTCTCTGCCCCGGCAAAAACAATAAACACATATTTTATTACAGCCAGACAGCGATACGGTCGCTGTTGTTGTGGTGAGCTTGGTGGACTGTTCGCATCAACGTGCAGAGCATGCAGACCCGGTTCACGAGCAAATTCATAATGAAATTTGTGAATGGAGAGAGGGAGGCGGCTGCCTGCCTGCCTGCCTGCCTGCCTGCCTGCCGTGCAGATTTACAAAAAATAAAAATAAAAATAAAAATAAAATTGCAAAGTGAAAAATGATGTAATGTGTGGGAAAGTTTCAAAAATCACCAACATTGAATGAAGACATTTACAGGACAACAACACTACGAGCAGCCGTCTAAACCATCAGCGCTCCTTTTAATCATCACTTCATTGTGTGTGTGTCTGATTTGTACTGTACAATTAAAAAAAACAGGGGCACAATAATAAGACGCTCCTGAGAGACATTCAGTCTGAGCATTAGGGCTTATGCAGGATTACAGTTTTTTGTTTTTTTTTTTTCTTCACATCTGTCTCTGCGTCATGTCCTGCTCGCTCCAGGCCACCATCTTCCTGACTGAGTTACTTCACAGCGAGGGAAAAAGATATGTGCGTGTGCTGGTTCTCCTTTAATGACAAGCAATTTCCCAATTTATAAAATAAATTGGGAATACTAACAACATCTTGGTTGAATATATTTCCTTATATTTGTTGGTTAGTCCCGATTTCTTGTCTCCTGTAATCTGGATAATTTACATAACAGAGTAGAAACGAACATGTCCAGCTTCCAAAATTATTGAGTTCTGCTGAATTCCTGGATTGATTTCTGGTTTCAGTCCCTCCCTGGTGTGTTGTTTTTTTTAGGAATCATGCATTATTTCATGCATTTGCACACACAAGAGTTTGGCACACTTGTGTCACTACGTGAGTGGGAGAAAGCGTGTGGGTGTCGGGGGGGGGGGGGGGGGGTGGAGAGCACGAGAGAAAAGAAGGGGTTAAAAGAGTGCTGAAGAGTGAGGCAGACACACAAAGTCAGTGTTAATAGATCTCTGCTCACAGAAGGCCATCTCTGCATTGTATGTTGAGCTTTCTGGTTACCATGGCAGCGTTGGAAAAGGCCAGATCTCAATTACAGCACTTTCTACTCCCCTAGCTGAGTCTTGACAAAATCTTTCTTGTAGGTGGAAAGGGAACAATTATTAGATAAAACCAGCAACCAAAACCTCCACCAACAGCCGTAATGCTCAAACCCCATGTCTGCAGGATCTTAGAAATAAAAATCTATTTCATCTTTTTAAATAGTACTAAATGTACAATTATGCTTCACATTACTGAACAGATGTATATATAATATTTTTATAAAGTATATTAATATATAATCCACAACCATCCTCCACAGCTTTAGAAACACACACACACACACACACAGGATTGCATTCAGATAACATTAAAGAACCCAAACAACTTCCTGCTCCACGCAGCTCTCTCTCCAGTCAAGTGGCACTCAAAGCATCCATCATCCAGTTTTCCCTTCAGCATCGCTCTCCATTCCATATCCACAACTGGAGAGGAGTTATATAAGTTGACCGTGACTTTCTGACACCAGTAGCCTCCTCCTAACAGGAGGCCTGCCCCTCCTTCGCATTTAACAATAGACTTATACAAGCTCCATCCCAACATTTCCCTCTCAGCTCCTCTGCGCCCCCGGCAACTGTGTGTGCCATAGAAAGAGAGAGAGAGAGAGAGAGAGAGAGGGAGGAGAAGAAATTAGAGGGTGAGTGATGGGATGTCCGGGTACCGATCCAATCAAGCATTTTAAAATGTCACAATGTCAATTAAAGAGTAATTTGTGCGTGTGTTCATGTGTGTTTGCACAAGAGACCAAAAATCAATGTGCATGTGCACTGAAAGTATTCAAAAATCTTAATGTCCGAGCTCAAAGACAAACAGGGTGTTCCAGAGAGTCCGCAGCAGCAGAAACAATAGAAGGAAGGCAACGGCAGTTTTTCCAACATGGGAAAGTAATATAATCTCCTGTGACAGAAGCTGTCAGTTCAAAATATGAAGAGGCAGCGCCGCTACCGGCCATCACGCCAAAATCAACAGCGAGCCAGCAGAGCAGCAGAACGCAGTGAACACAGAATCACCTTTTTCATGTTTTCTTCTTTTCTTCATTCATTTTTCTACTATTCAGCTTTCAAAGCGAAGCCGACGGAGACAGTTCTGGTTTCACCTGCAGCTGGAAGGTTTGTGCTCAAACCCGAAGCAGAGCAGGCTTCTTCAATCTTTTCTCGACCTTTTGAAAACTCCCACAAGGGCCGGGGCTATCCACTGTGACCTCTGACCTCTGAGGAAAATTAAACCAGGTTGTATCGTGAAGGTGACTAAATGTATACTTGATGTTGTTCAGCAGAGGTGATCCAAACCTGCCCTCTTGATCTAATCCTTGGAAAACATGTTCTCTATTTTCGTGCCTATTTCAGTTGTTGCATTCTGCTTCACACAGAAACAGTTACACAATCACTCACTCATTCACTCTTCTGTTCGTGAAGGGGAGGTAAAGTGATTTATTTCAAGTTGTGCTGTGAGAGTTTTTCCATTTTTTCAACGCCATACGAAAAGTCATGTGACATCTACGTTTACGAGGCCTCTGCCGGTATAGACGCGGCCATTGGGCACTTTAAAGAGAGATGTTTGTATTTTCACACATAGGGGATGAGAAACGCAAAACTAAAACATACAATTTCTCTTTAAACAGCCAACACTGAACGTTACAGACACAGAAAAAAAGAGATTTAAGTTAAAGTCTAACACTACAGTCCTCATTTAAATCTTATAAAAACATGAATATGAAATACTTTAATTTTCCTCATTAAAAGTTTTTAAATCGTTTTTAAATGTTCGTCGGCTCCGTTTCTGTCTATGTGATGTGTACCAGCTCTTACTTGTGAGGATGTTCATGTTGATTTTAACAGCACATGAATGCAGGATAAGTCATGATAAAAACATGTCATGGGAAAGTCTTTCATAGTGTAAGTTATTAATTAAGCAGCTGTGTTTTCCCTGCAAGGTCATGTCAAAATGGTTTGTTGATAGATTGCAGTTAAGATTACTGTCAGCCAATGAAAAGCACACACAAATATATATGTTAATATCAGTAATCATTACAACAGCCCACCTACAGAATTAACATTAGCTGAAATGATTTTACAACCTGCTTTCTTATCTGGAGCATCTCGGTCAGTAATCATCTATGTTCTTTAATGCTCTCTTTAATTCACTTATCTGACATAATTCAATCACATTTGCCGCACAGCTCTTTACGCAGACCGCACAATTTCAGCAATTATTTCTAATGTTTAATCCTGCGGTTCAGTCTGAAGACAAGTGTTTCTGCTTCCATTTTCATACGCCATCGTAACTCAACCTTGTTCCGAGATTGAGGCACGTGGAGGTTTCCGGCAACTTTATATTTCAGAGCACTGAAGTTACCGCCGGGAACTGTTAGACCAACTGTACCGCCAGGGCTCAAAGTCAAACAGGCAGAAAGCATTTTCGTGTCCGTAAATTTACACAGTTAAAGGTTTGAGCAGTCGGGATCCCACGTTAACTGTTTAAAAGCAGGTTGTGTAATAAAACTGGTTAGAAATGACATAGAAAGTGACAAAAAAAAAAAACAAAAAACACCAAGTGTGACGCTCGTCCCCCGCCAATCGTCTGCATGGGGTGGGTAACTTTAAGAATAAAAATAAAAATCAATAACCAGGGTGGATGTGAAGACTCACCAGTCCAAAGCCGAAGAAGAGGCTGAGGAGGATTCCACAGGAGAGCGTGGAGAGGATCAGCAGCAGCACCAGCGGCTGATACTGGTTGATGCAGGAGAATTTACGGTACAGCGCCTCATTTTTTACCTCCCGGTCGTTCAGCAGGTACTTCCCCTTGGCCGGCATGACTAACGCATCTTACTGAGGCATACCAAGTGACAACAAGGAGCCCCGGCGAGCAGGAGTGTGTGTCCTCCACGACTTTGTGCGTCAGTTAAGAAGAAGTCCACAGTTCTGGATCTTTTAGGGGTTCCTTGCTAGCTCATGACTCTCAAGTGAAACTTGTGTTTTTCCTTCTGTGTGGCATCTTGAATGGTGATGTGGCTCCCTCTCCACAAGTCGACCTCTCTGTTTTCTAGTCCTTTTGTGCCTTTTATCCTCGCTCTGGTGTTGGCAGGCAGACCTGCTTCATCCTTTGCCAGCTACTGAGTCGCTCCCTTCAGTGGGTTTGAGTAATAAGCCCGGAGCTGGGAGACACAGAGGATGAGGAGGGGAGGGGAGTTTAAGAAAGGGGAGGAGAGGGACGAGGAGGAAAACAGGACATTCATAAAGATCATCAGTGATCCCATCAGGTTTCAGGCTGGCAGCTCCGGTCCTTTGGAGGCACCTAGGAAACGAAAAGAAAAAGAAAACACAAACATTTTAGCAAACGAAAGTATCACTGCCTGAGCCAAAACAATAAGAAAACTCGAATCTGCTGCAACATTTCAGAAGTATCATAAGATCTAAAGTCGAAGGTAACGACAGCTGTAATGGGAGTTTCATAAAATAAAAAAATTAAAAAATAAAATAAAAAAAGCTGAGCGTAATCAGAAACTTCATGTGACTCACTGGGAATATTATGAGAGTGAGACATAAATATCCGGATCCCTTGATGAGCACATGCTTGTGCATACTTGAACTCCGTAATTTCCACAATCCAGAAAATCCTGAACCTGTTTACCTCAGAGTGCCGGCTCACCTCGGTCACAGGCAGCCATAATGACGGGCTGCACCGTTGTTTTGGGTGCCATTTACTGAACAATGTAATGTTGTGGGATGAACTCCTATACAGGAAACAAGCCACACAAACCGCTGTTATCCCCCCTAAACTGAACCCGTTACACACAAGAAAGATGAGATTACAGCAACAAAAGGAGACGAGAGACACTCAAACCAAAGAAAGGCGGACTTGCATAACAGTCCAATGACAGATTTTTATATTATTGTACGTTTCCCATAAACAGACCTCTGTGTGACGGACTGTGTTGCATCTACTCTCCTGAGTGGATGCTTATCTGAGACCTTCGGCTCAGCTGTAAGAAGACCCAGTCATCACATCGCACAATTCAGAGGCCACCTCACTTAGAGGAGAAGGACGGAGAAAAGGGGATCCGGGGTTAGAGCTGTGTTACGTCGATGTTACGTGCGGTTGTTCTGGAAATGCTGAGATTGAAAACTAAGTAGTTCACAGAGCAATAAAGATAGCAGTTGTAGCTAATGAGGGCTCTGCATATTCGTTTAAGAACGAGAAGGAGACGGCGGGTTGAAGCTCGATAGAAACAACATGAACTTCGCACCACTGTCAATAGAAACCTCATTTCCTCCAGCCGCTAATATGGCAGCAGTGTGCAGAAGGGCGCTGCTTCATGTTTGTCCCTCACATAGCAACTGTGACAGATGCTATGTGCAATAAAAGTGCACAGCAAAGAGGAAAGTGGAGCACAAAAAAACACAACACTGGACACACACACACACACCTGTTGCATTGTGTGTTAGTGAGGAGTCAACCACAAGGTAAGACGCATTTTCGGGTGACGGTCGTTTAATTTGCCCTTCCTCTGCCTCAGATGCCACCCTGCCAGCCGTCTGAGGGCAGTAAAATCAAGAGGAGGAGCTGGGGGGGGTAAAACAAATGGCATAGTGATGGAGGTGGTGGTGGAGGGAGGCTCCCTGTTTACAGCTGTTTACACTGGGAGGAATCATTTACCTCATTAAGCTGTGAACTACTCTACAGAGTTCTGAACCCGCTTACTATAAATGTCGCCGACAAAGCCGTAACGAAAACGTCAGCCACATATACGTCTGGTGGTCAAATGCATGGGAACGTTCAGTTAAAGTACAAAAAGGATGTTAAACAAGAGAAGGGCAGCAGCTGAATGATCGCACGAGAGACGCTCTGATGATTTCAAAACTGAGACCGAGCCGGCAATAAAAACGTCCACAATGTCACGTCAGCATCTGCGCTTAGCCACCGTTCGTCTGGTTTCACGGCTGGATGTGATTTTAAAAGAGAACCAAAGGAACCAGCAGCTGTTTTCTCTCAAACTCGGGTTCCAATTAGCTGTCGCTGAGATTTTTTTTATAGTCTCCATTCTTAATGGGTAAAAAAGCTGAAATGCTATTGTGGACAGAAGCCGATCTGCCTGCAACGGGAGGGAAGTAAAAAGGTTAATAAAAAGGAATGAAATCGGTGATTGATGTCAAAAACATCGATTGATATTGACGCCTCTGAGACTTCAGTGTTTTAGGGGGTTTGTCTGTTCAGCAGCAGGATCTCTTATTGAGCAGAAGTTTGAGCCTCTGGCCCTGATGGTGCTTCTGAAGCCATCATGGTGTAAATGCAGCTCCATCGTGCTGCAGTGCTCAGCTGGGAGGAAAAAAAAAAACAAAACAAACAAAACAAAACAGGGATGTAAGCCTCAAAAGAGCCGAGCTTCTCCGCAAAGCGGGGATAAACAGCCGAGACTCTGCTGCATTCCCTGGCAAGGCCTTTCAGTTTGAAAGCTCGGCTATTGAGGGAAACACAGCGGCCCTGTAAACTGGCGTCACTGAATCCTGGAACAGGAGCCGTACAAAAACCAACTAACGTCACTGCTAAGGATGTAAAGGCCCTCGTGTCAGAGAGGAGGTGAAGTGGAAGAGAGACTTGGAGCTCCCTACGTGCGTATTTTGCAGACGGTGTCAGGAAAAGGACAAACCTGGCAACCACAAGCGTGAAAACCGTGCTGCTTGGGTTTTCATTAACTCACTGGTGGGAACTAAAAATCTGTGTACTGCTACTTTTTCTTTGCCACGTTTTTAAAAGCAGCAGATCACTGGAGTCATCAAAAGTGACAGCATGTGACTTTGTTTAAATACACAACACCACCCTGATAACGGGGAGCAATTTAAGGTAAACAAATATTTCATACGTGCTCTTTCTGTTCATATTTATCAGGGTGATACAGCAAAGACATGACAGTATAAAACAGGTCATTTAACCAATACACAAATATCTCACGGATACAAATGAGGCAGAGAAAAAGAGATAAGCCCATTCCCGTTATTAGTTTAAACTCGATCTACTGTGATGCAAAAATTCAATCGACATCAGACTGCTCACAAACACAACAAGCAGCGTGATCAATAAAAGAATGACATGCTTAGTCTCTCCGGGAAACGAGGAGGGAGTCGGTATCTGCTGGGCAGCCGAAGGCACCACACAAAGGCAGAAGCAGGAACAAGTCGGTAGATGCAGAGCACTCCTTCAGTGTTTGGACAGTGACACATAAGCCATTGTTTTGACTCTCTTTTTAGTACATTAGATTTGCAATAAAAGCAACAACCACGAGCTCAAACTGTTGACTTTACTTATCATGACTCAAATGGAGTTTTCCTGAGTCAGACTGAAGGCCGGGAGATTTTCACTTCAGGCTGGCATACAAAGCATCCTGCGACTCCCTGAATGCGGTCAATCCGTCTCTTTCATAGAAAATAATCGACCCACCCCCCCCATTGGTTATAAACCAGTGTTATCAAAAAGATCTGGTCAGATCTTCCACAAGCCCACTCCTAATTCAAAGCCTTTTCACGGAGCGCAAACAGGCATGTCCCTTTCTGAAGCAAATCGCTGTGTTTTTTTATGGCGGCTTTTGTGTCGGCATTCAATGAGCGCGGACAAAAAGAACGAGACAAAGAGTGACCTCTGTTGAAGAGAAGAAACAAGCACATTTCTCAGCTCATGCTGCAAAGGCTGCAGCTGATCTCCTTCTTCCAAGGACAAGAACATACAGGCTGCCTGGTGTGTGTGTGTGTGTGTGTTTTGGTTTTCATTTCAGTGCCGTATCACAAGTTTAGGATGGACACACTGACCGTCTGACACGTCACATGATGAAGACATTCAGCCTTTCACCTATTTTTCCACGTGACAGTGTCCTCAGAGGCTCTGGTTTCATTTCCAGGCTGCATCTGAACGTGTCACAGTATTTTTTTTTTTTTTTTTTTAAACCATTTTAGCAGCTACATGTCAAAAATAAACCCGACTGTCAGTTATAAGGAGAGGAAATTCAACGTGAAGACAGAGACAAGAAGGTGAATTCCTTATTTTCAACAACGTTATTTTGGTCTAGTTTCATTTTTAGTCAGTTGATCTTGTTAGCAAGACCAACAAAGACGAAGGGAAGCAAAAGAAATCATGAGTCCTGACGAGTGTTCTGTGAAAATGTCTGATTGGCATTTCAGATATGAAAATACAAAAACAAAAACACATTTGACAACATTAAGATTTAATCACAGGCCAATTCTGCATCCTGAAAAATGGCCATTTGATTATTTAACCAAGACATTTATGACTCATTTGGAAAAAAACAAATGTGCCTTGACTGAGAAATAATCCTGTTGATTTAATCAGTGATTTTACCAGAATAAATTAGCCCTGCGTTATTTTCACTGCATGCATGAAACAGATTCTGTACCGATCAGAATTGGGTTGGTGGGAGGCCATGTGCCCGATTATGACCTACATAACACGGTTATATACAGTTTTTTTCCATAAACAGATGAGTGATGCATGTACAGCAATGCACCGGGCAGATTAGATTAGGCCTCCTGTTCTTTCCCATCTCCCCCTTCTCTCCTCCCAGTACTGTCTACTGGTATTGAATTAGCTGCAGTCACCAGAAGGAGCTGCTGAAAGCTAACAATATTAACGGGATGCTATCTCAGAGCTGATTTAAGCATGAAATACCATTGCCAATAATAAATACAGGAAGTGCAAGCGACAGCACCACGTGCTCGGAAGCCGGCCGCCGCTGCTCGACTGTTTCACATTTACTTCCGCAAATGCACCACCGTAAATGAAACCATTAATATCGCTGCATGACACAACCGGGGGGGGGGGGGGGGGGGGTCCTGAGAGGGGTTTATTGATTTAAAGATATGTAGAGTTTAGATTTAAACATATCGGCAGTGAGCCACATCCAGTATTGACATAGATGTGATTGAATCAGTCGGAGCCATTTCCTCGCCATTTGCCGTTTGGATTTGAAAACACCTGCGTGTCAGTCACTGAAGTCATCCTTAACACGACATCATTCGATAAAACCAGAAAAACACAACAATTTAACAATAAACAAGTTAATCCTTCATGAAATGACATCCTGTTTTTTATTCCATCTATGATCAGTCACCCAAAGCATTCAAATCCAAACACCACATCCCTGCGTACGGGCATTAAACACACCTGATGTCACCACGAGCTAAATCCTGATTATTTTCTCTTTAAAGAGCACCAACAGATCTTAATATTAATTAGGGAGCCTTCAAACTTCTGCTGTGACAACCTTAATTGCCAAGATAAACAATAAACACCAATACATTTTGACCTCTCCATGTTTTGGGACTGTTTTATTATATATATATATATATATATATTATTATTATTCATGAAATCTTGAAGTCATTCACATGGATAGATGACCTGCTGGGAAAGCTTAGTGTCATTTTGTTGGATTTTTAACTGGGAAATAAACTTGAGTAGAGAAAAACGGAGTGGAAAGAATGCAGTACAGTGAGAGAGGCCATTGTTTCCAGCTGATGTATCCAGCCACATCCCCATTTCAGGTTTCATTATTGGACCTGCTCCATCCTTTAACAGTGGAGCAGCTACCACCACCACCACCACCAACGACCAAACTGTGATTATCCTTCAGTGCGCCGGCCGACTTATTACTGGGTTTACCGTTCAAAGACAAACCTAAACAACTGCAGCCGGCGCCGCCGACAGCTGTTTACTCAGCCAAACAAAACCTTGTGTGGCCGCATGCAGAACTGCTGCTCCAGACACGGGTGGTAGCTTCTGATCAGCCTGATGATGGTAATTTTCCAGGCTACAATAAAGCCCCTGCTGCTGACGGGACCATCTGTTGCGTGTTTTCTCCAATCCACCATCATAACAATAGTTGTTTCAGCTGTGTTCATGATTCAAATTTGTAAATGCGTCCAATACTGCGTTGTTGTTCAGGAGGATAAAATTCCTCCGAGAGCTGGAATGAGGAATCTGAACGAGGTTCTTCTGAAGGAGGGATTAAGCATGTGAGGTTTTAAAGGGGAAACACGTGCCAAGATGGTCGTCCTCATTTAACACGCTCTCTGGTGTCTTTGGGAAACACTAACTATCGAAGCCACACCGGGAACAAGCAACACTCAGAGGGCTTCAGCCAAAGGAAAATCCCTTCAGTCCCTGCTGTGCTGTATTAGTTTGACCTGCGAACCAATTATTCTTGTCTGTGTGTGTGTGTGAGACGCCATATCACCACCGCACAATCATCTGCTCACTGCGATGTCTGATACGGATCCTGACGAAGGAAATGAGAAAGTTGTTTCTCTGTTTCTGGGAAATAAGCAGCTGAACCAGCAGAGCTCAATATGTAGATTATTATGTGAGATTTGACCGAAATTCGACTGAAACATATTTGAGACTGATCAGCGGTCTCAGCTGCCTGCAGAGCATCAAAGCACACAGCAACTGCCTTTAGGACAGTTTTTATTTTAGGATGTTTTGCTTTGTTTGAATATAATTTTATATGATGTCCAGATTAATGTGTTCCTGGTTCTTCCCTGGAACATGGTCCATCCCTCCACCAAGATTTGTGCAAATCACTGGAGTACTTTCCCTCCCCCCCCAATCCTGCTTACAAATAAAAATAAACTTAAAATTAGTCACTAAGCCGTTATGAGAATGAATTGATATTATCAGTTAAAATATTCTGGGATGTCAGCAACATCAAATCATCCAAATAAATCTACCACAGGTGGAGAAATGGAAGGCATCTGAGCAAGCTTGCGTCAAAATGAATATTTATATCAAGCGATATTTCAGTTTCAATAGTTTAACTCATTATTGAAAACGGACTGATGAGGCACCTTTTATTTTTTAAATCATTATTATTTTTCTATAAAAGTTGCAACATAAGAAATTTCAAAAAGGGTCTGAAAACTTGTTGAATGCGTGTCAAGATACGCAAATTGCATGTCCGCCCATTAATGTGTCTTTAAATACATTTTGCCGTCTCAATGTTAGCTCGTGAATGTTTGCAGAAGAGGGTGAGGTTTCGTTCCACAACTAAAGCAAATTAAGGTTAATGGAGACGTGACAGCAGAGACTTACACACCATATTGACAAAAAGGGATTACATAACCTCTATTACACACTCCCACACGACACACAATGATGGGAAACATTTAATCAAAAGAAATATACGGTGAATAACATGCACCGTCGTATTTCTGCAGATTTCATTAGCCTGTCCTGTAAATGGATTATGGATTCTAAAAAGTGAAAGTTGCTTTAATTTTAACTGTAAAATGAATCCCAAAAACACTAAAAGAAGAGTTTTCCCATGATGTGCACGTAGCATTCTGGCAGCTCGACGAGTAATTTGGCCTGCTGGCTCCGAACACGATCAGTATTTCAAGAGTTCAGTCACAGTTAATAAATGGAGGAAAAATTCCTGGTTCAACAGCAATAAACCTGTTATTGAAAAGTTTCATTTAGCCATCTGGAAGACTGATGAATAAACCATCACTGATGTGATATTTTTCCAATTTCTTTTTTTGGTGTTGTGGCTAAGTATTCCTGCAGTGCTCCTCCTTTTTTATGCAAAGTTTCACTGACTAATCCTGTGAGATTATGGCTGAATTATATTTATAGTATCCCCTTATTTTGTATCTAACAATGTTTATATCTTCCACTTAGTGCCAGTAAAGTAGAACACAAACATGCCCCTCGGTACAGTTAAACATATTCCCTCCACCGTGGATGAGGTCAAGCTGTTCCCATGCCATATCACACTGGGTGAAAGTATTGTGTTACTATATAATTTCACTGCTTGAACGTCACTAAAAAAAAAAGAAAGCCTTCACACAAGCAATGAGTTATTCAAGTGAAGTTATGCAAGATGGTAAATCATGTAAAGATCTGACGAAGTTGTACCAACGAAGACAAGCAGAGCATGAAACAGATAAAACCACCAACTTCCCACAAGTCGTCGTCTACTGGAACGGAAAGTCTCACACTGTCCAGTGTGATGTTCAATTACAGCGGTGCATTAGTATGAATTAAACTAAAACTTTTAGATTGAGAGGGATTAAAATTCCCGGAGTGAGTCCAGGCACAGAAAGTTACCTCATCCTCGTGTCGGGATCTATCAAATGTTGTGGCTACGACAGCACTCCAGCCGGCTGCTGCGTAGCACGCTGTCCTCCGTTTGTGCAGGAAAAAGGTCTCCAAAACAGAAACACAAAAAATATGACGCAAATCAAAGCTGGCTTCGGTTTGAAGAGACTTTTTAAGGCCGTATTTGTTTATCTGACGGAATTCAGCTGGAGCTAAATATGATCAGTTACAGATCCAGAACACACAGATGAGGAGGTAGAAAGATTCATTTTGAGGATCAGCTGGGATTGGCTCCGACCCCCCGACGACCCTTCACAGGTGATTAATATAGGGAGTGGACTTTAAAGCAACTCAAGGTAAATACTCCTGATTCTGACTCTTTGGGACCCGGACAGATGAACATTTCAACATGTGACTGCGACCATTTGAAAGGGCAGATTACTTAAAAAGGCTTTTTCACCCTCGATGATAAACATTTCAAAAGACACTTGATGCAAAACTACTAAAGGTATTATGGGGCGGCCAGAATTATCCAGTGAGTCGGTACGCTGTATCAGTGAGGAAATGGAAAAAAATAAAGAGAGAGATTAGATATCAGAACAAGATGATCGGTTATCTCAAACATTCAGGCGAAGAATACAGGAAAAATACAAAGTTGTAGATTGTTGCATCGCCTTTAGCTCCGTGCTCATGTTCAATAGCTTTATTTTCTGCTTTTTAAATGTAGAACAATTGTTCGTGCAGTGCTCGTGGGTGGGAAGCCAGGAAGGATGCACAAGCTTGTTGTAGTCAAAGCATCTGTGCAGAGAGGCGTGGGACGTCTGTGTGTGTGTGTGTGTGTGAAGAAACGTAAGTATAAGTAATTACATCTGCATGAAAAATTGGTTCCTTTCTTTTCAATCTAGAAAAACCGTAAAACAGCTCGTGTGCATTAAGCTACAACGGCCGCCTGGCTGCGTCTCAAACGCTGAGGCCCGACAATCGTTATCAAACGACACGCTGTCCAAAAACCTTCACACACGCCTGCGTGCGTTACGCCATCCGACGGCGCGGCTCAGGTACGGGTCCTGATGCCGGCCAGCAGTGCGATTACGAGAGGTGTGAGGTGACGGGGTGTTGAGCGAGACTCTTACACCCCTCAAAACACTGCTGATAAGTCGCCCTTGAGCCAAGCTCTTCAACCCTGAGGCCCCCCTCCTCGCCCCGGGAGAGTTTCTCAGGAGCCAGCACTACAAACTGTATGGCATGTATGTATGACACACCGGCAGCTCAGGGATTAGCACTATTCCATCACAATGTTTCCCTCCCACGCTCAAACACAGGCACGTCCAGCGTCCAGGTTTAGGAAGAGTCTGCTCCACTTTCCTGGATCAATACTTAAACCTGGGACGAAAAGAAGTGAATATCCAACAGCCTCAACACGAGCGTGTCATCGATGTGGATGTGTCAGATTTCATGAACCTACATGTGTAACGGGGAAGAGAAATGCTGACTGTATGCGCTATAAGCACTGCATGGGACGGCACATCTAAGCCTTCAATTACAGCCGTTCAGCAGCCAGGAGGTCAGGCGGTGGGAGTGACGCAGAACCAGCACAGAGGGATCTCATTACCTCAAATGCCTCCTTGGAGCTGTGGATGGCTGGAGGAAGGGAGCCGGAGGATTTAAGTAATAGCATCTTTGTCTCTACGCTGAATGTCTTCATTAGCGCCTGTTACTGTCTTTGGTCCTGCACCAGAGTTTTCACACAGCTGACATCCAACCCGTGACGGAGCGTCTTACACTTTCTAACTCTCAATGCAGACCTTGTTGTTTTTTTTGTTTTTTTTGGGGGGGGGGGGGGGGCTTTACCATTCTTTAAAGTTCTTTAAAGTTCTTTTTCAAAGCCGCCCCTTGTGTTTTGGCGCTTTGCAAGCTAAGGAATGCATCGCAGCTGAACAGCCACACTGTCAGGAATGCCTGACAGGCAGCGGCACCCTTCCTGGGGTTTCTGCGGCTGAGTGGGAAGAAGAGTTTTTCTGGCTGAGTCGGGCGAAGGCGAGGTTCCTCCCACTGAGCATCTGTCTGCTGCGCAGGGTTTCTCAAAGTAAGTGGCTCGAGACGACTGGAGTTTCACAGCAACCCCTCCCAAAATGTGAGTCACAGTCTGGATCTGCGCTGCATATAGACAATCTCATCGTGGTGTGGAGAACTCATCTTATGTTCGAGGCCATGACCCCCACCAGAACTGAAGAGGGTCCTTTGTCTGCATATTTAACACGTGTATAGTTTTTGTTCTTCTTATTTCTTTACATGCAGCTCGTGGAGGAATTAACTGGAGGAGCAACACTAACTGACTTCACTGGAAACAGCTTGGATGACATTTTCTACTTTATTAAAACAAGTGTTCACAATCTTGACTGTGCACTGTATATCGCAACACGCACACTTTCTTACATTACAGTTTGTATCTGAAAGAGGACCAGAGAGCGTTTTGTTCAGTGAACTTGAACTGTCGACGGTCAGCAACCATCGCTTTGAATTGAATTACATTTCCTACACAACGATCACAGTCCTTTCTGCTTTGGTTTCCGTTTCGCTCTTTAGTCCTGAAACCCTGAAAGCATTTCTTAAGAGCCCAAACATCAAACAGGCACGACAGTTTTCAGCGCTCTAATAGCTCTCGAGTGAAGGGCCAACCGTGCCCTGTGACATGCAATCCACCGCACACCGTTTCACTTCCTTGGTAACGGTGACTCATTTCCCTAACGACAGTGCGAGGACAGCTTCTTCAGAGAAAAAAAAAAAGGGAACCTGCAGCCGCTGCACAGTGAGTCACATATGGATGCTGTTATGACAACAACCACTGATTTGAGTAAAGACAAAGTGGTATGAGGAAAGGACGACACACCCCCCGTCAGTATCACCAACAGGTTCAGTCATTACAGCTGAAGGTAGATATGAAAAACAGAACATATTTCAGGACTGATTATAATTAATGCACCTCTCATTCCTTTTTTGTATTTTGCACGTCCACCTTTTCTTTTCAACACTAATCTAACTAAATCTGTTCTGCCATCCTTCACAAATGATTCTTTTCAGCTGTGATTTCACCTTCTCCTTTAAAACCGTCTTTTATTGGATTCAAATCACGACAAACTTGACTTCTATAGATGCACATCACAAAGAAATAAGAGGGATGTGGACGAACCAAGAATATTTTCACTGAATATTTAACAGTTATTTTCAACTTAAAGACCTGGTAGTATTACAGGAAGGGCTAACTATCCGTGCTTCATTCATGGAGCAGCATTCTTTTGACTCTGACATCTGAGCTTAAAGCTGTGTGTCACACCACCGAACCACCGCTACCCAAATGGTGACGGCAGCGGCCCGTGTGACAGCCTCACAAAGGAGGCAGAGAGTGTGTGTGTCTGCTGTGTGGCACAGCAATAGAAACGAGATCTTTGAAAAGACAGCGGTTGCCATAGCAAGGTCAAACGAGTGCGTCAGCAAGATTTGGAAGGAATTGATTCTGCTGCGATTCGACACCGCCGTCGTTTCTCGATGAAGAGCTCAGGCTGATCCACAGATCGACGCTAATTCTACAAAAGCAACAGGCATGAATGAAGGTCACAGAAGACACAGTCAGTATTGAACACACTCTCATTTGGTATCTGTTGGCAACTAATGAACGTGAAATTGAGCATCATCAAATGTTAAAAGAGTCAACAGTTAAAAGAAGAAAAGTCGTGCAAAGATCTCCGGCATGCAATCAGCATAGATAGTGATGGCGTTGTTGGTGACAGCGTGAGACACCCGTGCGTTGTTTTTACTAAGAGCCTGACTCCCTGATTTTGGCCCTCTCTGATTGGTCAGAAAGGCGAGGCTCGCTCAGAGGAATATCTTTGAGCAGCAGGCCAGATGTTTAATGACTCTGGCCCACAAAAGCCCTTGAACCTTAGAATAAAAAAAAGTCACTCTCCAGTGTGCAACAATTCCAGACGAAGTTTGGTCCGACATCTTCTGAAACTTACAGGCCAGAAAAAAAAAAAAAAAAGATATTTGCCTCCATCTTTGATAGAAATATGCCGGGAAACTGACCCTTTGGTGAAATCTTGAAATATCTTCTGTTGTCCAATCAACAACCACAAAACCAAAGATACTCACTTTAAAAGTCAGAGGAAATTAAGCCATCTAAGGAAAAATGATTCGAATCATCGAAACTGATTGATTAATCAACTTGTCGTTTCATCTCTAGATAACAATCAAACATGACATCCTGTTTGGCTGTTGACTTGACAGGTCGTCCACCGATTCGTCCTCTCGGAGTCCATCCTGGGCTCATCGCTCTTTAACCAGCCGAGCGCAGTGAGTACCGTAAATGATACACATTTCTGAAAGAGCAAATACACGACAACAACACAAAGCAAGCATCAACAAAGAGCAGAGCTCCGTGTGCCAACTGAATGATTACACAGTCCGCACTAATTAAAGCGAGTAGATAAAGATTCACTTAAGACGAAGACAGCCAGACTTCTACAGCTACGTCTTCTTGAATATTCCACACTAATCCCGTCTCTTCAAAATGGGTAATCACGGGTTTCTACGAAGATTTTATCACACGTGAGAGCTGTTTACCTGCTGCACTGCACATTCCTCTTTTCATTTAGTGTCCTCAGTTACTAATGTCTTCCACATTTTCCATCTCTAGAGAGAGAGTTCTGCAAAACTCTGCGTCTCAATGGCACACCTCCAGATGGGGTGCTCTCATAAGCATTACATAATGTCCTTGAACCGCAGCAAGCACAAGAAAAGAGAGAAAAAACTGTGAAATTGAAATGGGGAAAAGAAAGAGAGAGCCAGACACCCACACATCTGCACCATCCACACTCAAACAAGCGTTCGCAGGAGGCGTGCGTCAGCTCCAACTGGCTGCAGGGTATTTCAACATTCGACGCGGCTTTCGTTCTAGACACACAAGCTTACTTCATACGAATCCACATCACCTCATGCGAGCATTATAGGCATATTACAAACGATCCAGGATGTTTACTTGATGGTACCTTTTCGATTGTAAATAAATGATTGCCTTTTAGTGCCTGCTGACATTGAAATACATTTCATGGCAAACCGGTGAATTGTAATTAGCGTTTTCACAAAAAAGGGCTGTGGGCGGAGAAGTTGCCCAGGAAATGGAACAATGTAACAGACAATAAGGTGAAGAGGCATCTCTCTAATGGCCCTTCAAAACATCCCATCTCAGCGCACTGATTCTCTCCTAACAGCAGAAGTGGAAGAGGGCACGGCCTTAAATGGCCCCTGAAGAGCTTTCCTGAGCAGAATACAAAAGTGGTCTTGAACAAATGTGACTGAAAAATAAAGGCAATAGAACATACAATAACAACAACAACAACACAATCCATGAGATGATCCACCAAGAATCTACACAAAGGGGGTGCTGCAGCGCTGGCGTTTTTAAAACTCGCTCGCTCATCTTCTACCGCTTATCTGTTTCCGGGTCACGGGGGGTCCTGGAGCCAATCCCAGCTCACTCTGGGTGAGGGCGGGGTCACCCTGGACAGGTCCTCCAGTCCATCACAGAGACAGACAGAGACCAACAAACACTCAGACCTACGGACAGTTTAGAGTCACCAATGAACCCAAACATGATGTCTTTGGACGGTGGGAGGAAGGAAACCCACGCAGACACAGAGAGAACATACAAACTTGACACAGAAAGGATCGGGAACTGAACCCACAACTTTCTTGTTGTGAGGCAACAGCGCTAACCACTATGCCGCCATGCTGCCCCATTTTTAAAGAATTAGCAAAAATTTTGCCAAACTGTAAGTTTCCACGGCCTTGCTAAGGCACAACAGCACAAAATGACTGAAAACGGATGTATTCAGCTGAACGAGCTGTAGAGAAGCCAATACAGGGCACTTTAGTTGTGCTGGCAGGCGTGCACACACTGGGCACGCTGAGTGTTAGTAAATGGTAAAAATCATGCCCCTCCTAATCCCCTATAAAGTGTTTTCACGAGTCAAGGAAGGAAAATATCCAGGTTTGAGTCTGGTCCTCATCTTTGCTGCATTATGCTCCGTTTCTTAGTGCAGTCGATTCTGCTTGTGCAGTTAGTACAGAGCTGCACATACATATATACATCAGCCCTGCACAGTTTTTATTAGGATCACGAGAAATAACAACATGGACGGGTGTTTTAGAGGTTACCACGACTTTCTTTTCTTTGCCTGGATCTACTTTCAAACACTGACGTCACTTTCAGGCAACCTAACCAACCAACATGTCGGCACTTGAAAGGTTTAAAAACTCACCACCTTTCTAATCAGGTTCAAACTCTTTGTCTCCATGACGTAGAAATTTAGATGTACGAGGACTTTTACTAATCAGACGATGGACGCTCCACATGTTAGAATATGTGTGTCATAATAAAGGAGGAGAATATTTGCAATAATTAGTTTCTTAATAACATTTATTTGTATGATGAATTATAACTGACAGCAGAGAGAGAACTCTATGGTGTTCAGCTCATGTTCACTACTTTTTTTTTTTTTTTTTTAAACAACGGGAAGTTTCCAATATTTTTACAGCACAATATGGGGGAAATCCTGGGAGTGATAAATGGAGAGAGGCGTCAACACAGTAAAAGGTCGTCTCCACCCAACAACCTAACATCACTCGCTTGGACCAGGAGATACTGAAGGGAGGTTAAGTTCACTGGAAATAGATTAAAAAAAAAAAAAAGTTCGATAGATGTTAAGAGCAATCCAGAACGTCTGTTGGCTCCAGCGAGCGTGGCGGCGAATCACCGACCAAAGAGCCGATGGCCGATAATAAGGTTGGCAAGGAGGTCGTGGTAAAGAGGGATTAGGACTAACCTTTGGCTCGGAGCGACAGAGTCAGAGTTAATGAGTCCGATTAGTCCCCAGTGTGTGTTCAGGGATTAGCAAACTGTCCACCAAGAGAAGCCCTTCTCATTTAAAGCCTTGGGGGGGGGCAAAGAGCCTGCTCGAAAGTGGATGAGAGAAAGTAAAGATGAAAGATGAAAGACGATGGGAGAGCAGGGAGGAGTAGAGCAAACTCGTCAGCACAATGAATGACGAGAAGGATTTGGAAAACATCACTGAATCTAATGATAACAGAAAATGCCTATTATGTGAGCCATTAGCCTCAGTGTGTGTGTGTGTGTGTTCAGAGAAGACAGACCTGGGTGACATTTATACTGCAGCAGAGATAGGAAGGAAGTTGAAAAAAGTACAGTAGGTTTTTCCCTGACACACACACACACACACACACACACCTTCCCAACAATTTAGAGATCACACGCACACTTCCAAATACATCTGGGTGGAGTTTACTGCACAAATAAGATACTGTCTTATACTTTCCCGTGTTTGTGTAGTTCTTCATCAACTGCTCCTGTGGGAACAGAAATATTTTTTCTTGCCTTTATAGCAAAAAGAAGCTGGAGACGTGCAGATTAAGGAAGACGCTGAATGAGGGCGTCTGCCGGCCTGGCAGATGGTGTCAACCCGAGCGCTAGAGAAAACCTGCAACGAGTCACATTCACATTTCCTGTGGAGGTTCTCCATATTTCCTGTCAAGGTCGCTGTCATTGTCAAGAGCATACCGAGCATGCACTTCGAGCATTTGTATCAGCAGGTTTGTGTGTCTGCAGATCCTCATTAGCGTCAGTGAAAAGTTTTGAGAACATTTGTCCGCTGATGCCTACGACTGTATAAACAGCAGCAGCTCGTGAAGAGTTGAGTGCTTTTCTAAAAGAGAAACCACCAGTTCGTCAGGAACTGGGGCCAAATGATGATTATGATGATGGCCCAACGGTCGCACAAAGCCCAGTCCTTTTGTCCAGGGGACTCAAAATGTAGCCTTGCTTTTACTGCACACTGTAGGCCATTAATATTTAATCTAAAAATTAAAGATTCTCTAAAATGAATGCTCTGTTTTTGGGCAAGTCTTACAGACAGACCCCCTGAAAGCGCATTAACCTCGTTTTTGGAAAACAGGGCTGTCCGGTGCCGACAGGATGAGCTGAGGCTGCATGACAGAGGAAAAAGAAACACACAAAACAACTCTACCACTGGTTATTAAGAGACCTGTCACAAAATAACAATGAGTATAGGAGATTCTGTCATCGCTCTGAACAATGCAGATCTGTTCCTGGAGGGTTTCTTTCTTTCTTTCTTTTGGTTTGTTTGTGTGTGTGTTTGTGCAGCACAACACTCAACAGACGACCCCTGTCCAAATCCATCAAACTGTAAAATCAATCTAGTAACATGCACAATCACAACAGGCTTGCCCAAACAAACACAATGCAAACACAACAGATAATTGAATCACCAAACGGTAAATGCCGATGTATGTGTCACAATTCAGATTACAGCTTTTCTTGTGGAGGCCCGACGCACAGCGCCGTTGCATCGATCCACTGATCCATGACCAAGAATTTAACCCCATCCTACTGTGCTCCCACTTCAGAGACTCTTACATCCTATTATACTCAAAATCAGCTCCATGCCTCTAAAACAAAGCACCATTTTTTTTTTTTTTTTTTTTAAGCCTTCCCCAGAGAACTTTGGGGCAAAGTGCCCTAAATATTTCAAGACAGTTGGCTTCAACAGTAGCCAAAAGTAATGAAGCTGTTTCCTGATCTCAGAAAACTACAGCTACTGGTTAATGTCGCAAATCAACCGCTGTCATTTACGAGGGCAAAACTCACAGGGATTAGTGATGTAATCATCCGTATGACACACAACATCAACACACATGTCGCATCAATCATCCTCACACAGATGGCGACACACTATGTATGGACAGAACCATTTGGCCAAATGCATCCATGTGCACTGAATTATACTGCCAGGTAAACATTTACCCCCCCGTCCCCGTCCCCATCCTGAGGTTTGCACATTTTCCATACGGCTGTTCTTTGCAAACATAAAACAAAGGATTCGGTGTGCAAACAACAATATTTTCACTTGACGAATCAAAACCCCACAAATGATGTTCTCACATGTGGTTTGTACGACGACACAAACTATTCCAGTCCCTGATCCTAAAATTGTGTGTATTTGATGGATTTCTGCATTCACAGCAGCTGCACCAGTAATTCTGCAGAGACGCTGGAGGTTCACACTGTTGTCTATATGGATAACAGCTAAGTTACCAACTCCACAAGAACAAAACCAGCCCCTGATGCCAAACCCTCAACCGTTCACAAAACTCACTTATTCTCCCAGGAACTGTGTTACGAACAAAACTAACCAACCATCCATTCAAGTTTAATTACTTTCATTCCACTAAAAGCCACTGATTTTATCTTTCTCATGGCATCTCACCCACAGCTGAACTCTCATCTGAGTGGCCTTGCTAATTAAAAACAGGATATGGCTCTTTCGGATGACACACATACAGCACGGCTGCTTCAGGGCAAACAAGGCAGGCATTTAAATCTTAAAACTCAAATCTTAATTTCTTTTTTTTTTTTTCCTGATTGAAGCCGTGCAAACAGGACTGAATAAAACTGCTGCATCTCTTACAATCAAAGGGACATTTTTATTGTTCCAAGTCTCCTGTTTTATTTGGTAGAGTCTGAAATGAGAGGACTGCTGAGAGCTCTGTGTTCCGGGGAGAGATATGCAGAGATAAGGTCTTTCAAGTCAGCATCCTCAATAAGACACAAACACCTCCTGCCCTAAAAACATTTTGGGGTCAGCTCTTGTTTGGAAGAACACCAGAGTCACCGGCTGGGAGGTTTCTGCAGGTTTTACCGCTCGGTGTGTGTAAAAGCTCAGAGAGAAGCCAGCTTCTATTCAGCCTGTGTTTCATTTCCCCTCCTAATGAAGACGGACGGAGACGTGACACAGAAAAGGAAAGATTAGAAAGGCGCAGGTTTAAAGTTAAAGCCAGAAGGACGAACCAGCAGCTGCAGGCGACATGAACGCCCCCCCCCCCCCCCCCAGAGAGGAAGAAGAAGGTTCAACTCCACAACTAAAAAGGGAAATCCCTCCTTTGAATGAACTTCAGCTCAAATGGCTTCACCTTGACCAAAAGTTTGAGGCTCAAAAAAAAAAAAAGGTTCTTTCTTTTCAGCAGCAGCAGCAGCAACAACCGACCTCCCCACAGACGGAGCACCGACCGGCGGCCACTGAGCCTCCGCGTCTGCCCGCTTACCTGCTGGGTGATCTCCGCACAGCGTCCCCGGAGACTATTGTCTTATTTAAAATAAAATAATAATAATAATAATAATAAAAGAAGAAATGTAAATAAAAATATTTAAAATAAAAATAAATACCGGGGAGGTGCGGCAGGCGGAGAGAGCGTGCTCCTGTCCTCGTGCTGCTCCTCTTACAAACCGTCCGTGCGCGCGCGCTCTGGTCGAAGCGATGACGCCCCACCTCCATCATCATCATCATCATCATCATCATCATCATCATCACACACACACACACACTTTCATATTGGTGTTTATGAAGCTTTAAAGTTTTAAGTCAGAGAAACACATAAATTAATTGTATTGGAGTTTTTTTTTTTTATTGCATGAATTGTAAAGTGTAATAGCTGCAGAGAAAAGAAAAAGAAAAAACAACAACAACAAAAGCAAAACTTCAGATGAGTACAGTCGGGGTTGAAGGCGTCCTGTAGTGAAAAATAAAATAAAATAAAAATCAAGGATGATCAGTGGACATTCAACGCGGCACGGCTTCAACTTTATTCTCCTGGTCCTGTTTTATCACAACACCAGCGTTTATAATCCTCCATCTAAACCTCAGCCGTCTGTGGGTGGATGGATTTTCTTTAATATATATAAATATATATAATGGGCTGTGAGTTAGTGCATGGGCTCTAATGTGCTTCCCTGTCTGAACGCAGGAGGTTAAACTTGCTCAGGGTTTGAACAAGGCGTGGTGCTGCAGCAGCAGATGTTGGGGTGCTGTATGATGGAAGATGGGAGCTTATTGCTGGCTACTTGTTTTCACTGTGAGTGATTTTTTTTTTTTTTTAAATCTCATTTGGAAAGAAAAAGACAATGTGTGGGGGTAATAGAGGAGGAGGGGGGAGGGTTTTTACTGTGCTTTGGTGTGGTAACTCCCTCCAGCAAGCACCCAGCTTTACAAGTTTTGGATGTGCAGCGGCCCATTCAGGTGAGATATCAGGATTTTTCTCAGAGAAACCGTCCAAATGCAGCATACAAGGCCAAACTGTGGATTAAGACTCAAAGCAAGGACTCCATCTACAGGTTAGTTATTGTACTGCAAAGACAGAAAAAAAAAAAAGAAAGAGAAAGAGAGAGTGGGGGGGTGTGACATATTGAAGACCTGTTTGCTTTTCTATCATGGTTTATGAAAACAAAACAAAAAAACTATCCGCTCCCTTTTTAAAGTAAGTAGACCAGCCACATATTAAAATACAATTATCAACGTATGTCTAAAATGTTTTCCCTCCAACTTTTCAAAGTAACTTGGTCACTCAACTGTCAAAAAAAAAAAAAAAAATTTAAATAATAAAGGTGATATTTTATTGTACCTGAATATACCCCCCCCCCCCCCCAAACTTATCCTATTTCAAATATAGGAGTCAGAGATATGGGCTCTAATGTTAATCATACATTTATCCATACTATTTTCATATAATTAATAAAAAAATAAATACTTTTAACAAATACAAATGATTTTGTACTGTAGGAGGAAGAGATTATCACCCACGGTTGTATTGTTAACACATTTTTTTTCTTTCAAGTGTAGGATCTTTCAATAAAACCATAATCACCCCTTATTAATTTAATCCTGTATTCTTAATATTCTTAAAGCCTCTACACTGGCATGGCTGTGCTATTGAGATGAGATGATGATCTCTCACCCGGTCATCTATAGGGCTGTAAGTTTAAACACTGTAGCACACTCACAGAGAGCAACCAGGAGTAAAAGTAGATGCTGATGATTCATGTTGGCAATGGGACCCAAACCAGCTCTTGGCTTTGGCCGAAAAGCTGCGGGCACAAGATGTGCATGTTTACATGTCTTCAATCGGTATATTTCGTAAAAATCTCATATGAAACAATCTCTTCTTCACTTGTGTTTTTTAGCCTTTTTTTTTTTTTCTGATGCGTTTTTGTACAAATCTTGGTATAACCAGTTCAGACTTAACAAAAATCAACCAACAAAAAAGAAATCTCATGCATAAATTACGTCCCACTCTTTCCGATTGCATTTGTAAGTTATCATCTTTAAAAAAATCTGTGTATATATTTTTCTGTTCAACATAACATTTATATTTTTTAGACATTTTAAGCCATTTGCTTTTTTCTTCTTTTTTTTTTGTGTGTGGTTTTTTTTGTTTGTTTGTTTTTGTTTTTGTTTTTTTTGTTGATAAAGTTCTTTTCATCCTGTTTTCCAGCCGGCAGCTCCAGGTATTGCTCCAGAGTAGATTCCCGACACCAAACCTGTCTACTCCTGTACAGCAGGAGTTGCAAGAGGCATGTTTTGTAGGCGCTGGCTGTGGGAAGGAAAACTGCTCCATAAAAGAAGCTGTCGGGAAGCAAATGAGCATTTTTATCCTTTGTGATTTCAGTTAAGGTCCAAGAAATTAAACTCCCATTTCCTATAATGATTCTTTTTTTTTTTTTTTTTTTTTTTTTTTGGGGGGGGGGGGGGGTCTTTTTTGTTCTTTTTTTTTTTTCTGCTAGAAATTGTTGCTTGTCATCCCAAAAAGCTCGACAGAGGGACAGATACTGCAGATGTTTAAATACTACTAACAACCTCCTGAGGCTGGAGTCTGGCAGCAGAAGTGGGACATGACAGTCAGTCAGTTGCAGACAGGATGGGGGAGGGGGAGGACTTTGGGGCAGGGATGGGGGGGGGGGGGCTAGGGGGGGCAGGCGAGGTCACCCCTATCTGCAGAGGTCTTCTTGTGTAGAGTCTCGCACATTTTTCCTCTTCTTGCTGTTGCCCTGGTGGTGTGGCTTGTTGCTCGGATGACTTTTGGTACTGGAGGAGGAGGTCTGCTGCCCGTGGTGGCCGCTCTTATGTTGGGAACGAGACATCCTGCCCTGTGGGGGGGGCACAAACACAGCATCAGTGTTTGTTTCTGAGGAATACAAACGAATTTCTGCCACACATCAAGAATCCGTTGTGAGAAAATAGCTCTAAATGTGTAACAGCTTTGAGAAATGAGTTATTGTGCTGCATTCAGTGACACATTTAACAGAGCGGGGTTTGTTCTGTTCTAATCTTGTGCATGATTAATATCTACATATAAGGCAAAGCTGGCTGCACCTTTCCTCCCTTGTTGCTTGCAGATGGAGTGCCGGTAGTGTGGCTCTGGCTTCGGTGATTACTAACAGCAGTGGACTTTTCTCTGTGGGAACTGGAGCCCCGGCCAGACTGCTGCTTGGCTGTCTTACACGGCGTGCCGTCAGAGTCCTGGTGAAAACCGGCAAAACAGATCACAAAATAGTCTTTGAAAACTAATTTTCCTCATGAAGCTTGATGAAGAAAAGGCAAGTATAGATGATAGCAATACTTGAAGGCTTTGTGTGCATTTGTGTGTGTTGTGTTTGCGACTGACCGCATCGCTGGAGCTGGAGGACGTGGAAGAAGGCGACAGCAGCGAGGACGAAGGAGAGGAGCGCAGTGATGGGGATGGAGAGGAGGAGTTGGAGGAGGTTTTGCTGTGCGGGGCTGACGGTAGAACCACCACAACGTCGTCGTCGTCCGGGACGTTGTTGTTGCAGTCATCGAGTCGTTGGGACTCAAATAGTGTGACGTCATTTCCTGTGGAGAAGCGACAGATGTAGACACGGCCTGTCAGGTCAGCTTTCTCAGCACCAGTGGGTCCGATTCAGCTGACCAGGAATAGCTTTTACTATATTACATCTATTTAGGAAACGTCAGTATTTGAACATACTGTTGAGTGGCAGATCATTCTGGGATGGGCTCCCCCAGTTCTTCCGGATCCATTCCCTGTATTCATCCACCTCTTGTGTCACCCGGATTATTCTGCCAAGTATACTGTGGTGGGACACAGGAGGAAGTACATGGTAAACCGATATTTTCATTATGAAACAAAGCCACCAATTACAGGAACAATAACTGGGGTGTGCTAATCTTTCTGACATTAAATCAGACTGAATACTGTAACATTAAGCTGGTGGACTCTGAAGAAGGCCGTGAAGGATCAAGCACTAATCCAAAAAAAGATGATATTCATTAGAAACGGCTCATAATTTGGCTCCTCTCTCGCTCTCTCTCTCTCTCTCTGACGTGTGACAGACAGCTTCTTTATTGAGCGCCGTACCTCTCAGTCTCATTGTTGGGGTAGTACTTGGCGATGGGCGACACGGCGTGGCTGAGCACCACATAGGCGTAGTCAAATGCCTGCTTCACCTGCATGGCACCGTAGGAACTCCGGCCAACGTCGTTGTCTGTTGGACATAAGACAGAGGGTCAGGTCAGCTCATGCCCTGCTGATGTGCAGGACCTTTAGAAGCCCATCTCATCCTTCTTACCTGGCTGCAGTGGGTCCTCAATGTAGAGCATGGAGGGCCTGTAGCCGTCCATCATGTTCTTCTGAACCTCGTCTTTGGCAACGTAGCAACCTCCGTCTTTTATCCTGATGCCTGTCTTCAGGTAGTTGAAGTGGCGACCGTAGAGCTCAAAGAACTCAATGAGCAGAACGCCGATGTTGATGTTGGGACTGCACACGTCGTCCCTGTAATGAAGCTGGACAGGAACACGGTACAATGGATGTTAGAACGATCACGGTGGTGAGGACAAAGGGAATCTCACCGTTGTTTATTATTGTTAGATTATTATACTGACACGATAATCTTCACATGTTGTTTCCAACTATGTGGATACTTCAGGGATTAGTTTCCACAATTAACTACTGATAGAATAACAATGACAGAGTTGTAAAGAGTTTCCTCTCAGAGGCCAATATCAAACAGTGTTAAAATCTGAAGTTGTCGAAACATAAGAAACTCTTGTTAAAGACCAAGATATCTGACCTGTAGGAAGCTGACGGCCATGAGAAACAGACTGTAGGAGCCAATTCCACCAGTAAAAACCTCATTGAGGTCCCTCTGCAGTAAAAACTGCTTCAGCACCAGGACCAGGTAAGGCAGGACAGGGTATTTCTACAGGACAAAGCAGACACAGCAGGGACATTGTAAGGAAGAGGAGTTTCTGTCAACACCCTCTACATGAATGATGATGAAATCACTTAGGGTTGTTCAAATGTGCTGCTCTACATTGCTAAGAAACACTTGTGGAAACAAAAACGCAACTATTATTTGTTTTTAATGTTGCGTGAAGCTGCAACAACGCTCAAACACTATACTTTTTTATTAATCATTAAGTATATTCTAAAGATGCGTGAAAATGAAAAAGAGCGCAGGAAAGACACTTTTGCATGTTTCATTTTTATTTCTTTATGGCATCTTCAGTTGAACATGTCAATTTATGAGACAGCAGAATATGCAAACCTCACCTCTTTGAATTCCTTGATGAGCCGAGCAGCTTTAACACCGCTCTTCACATTGAAGCTGATGTCCACTTTGACTTCAGTGAAGGAGTCTGTCAGTTTGATGATGGGAACCTGAGAAAACACACACGTATCAGACAGAGTCAGAGCGGAGAGACTCTGAAAAAGGTGCCCACTCACAACTGCAAGATTGTGCTTTAGGTCTAAACTTCAATACATAAACGTACTTTAAGTCTATTTCAAGTATGAAAACAATATATGCAATTGTTCAAAAAGCCACGTTGACTGAAATAATCCTTAATTTAAATCCTTGAGGAAGGACTCGGTGCTAATCTTCTCTTAAATAAAAATGGAAATTTGAAACACAAAAATAAGGCTTTATTCAAATCTTCTAAGTCTGGAAATAAAAAATAAATGGAAAGGAATGTGATCCATGGGCAAAGAACACAAAATAGCTCAAAAGGACATGGAAAGTGATTTAAAAAACATGACAAGGAAGCTGTTCAGGTCAAATTAGCCCCAAGTCTACTGCAATATACTTGACATAATTTTTTTTTTTTTGATTTTCAGCTTCAATTTAGATAAAAATATTTTTTCAACCAACTCCAGAGTACAGTGAAACAATGAAGCCGTACTTAAGTGGTGGAAGAAGTGTCACAGCAGCCTGAACTGATGAGATTTATAACTTTTGAAATTGTCAGTTAACACCAGGCTGAAAGTTGGAAAGTCTGACTTGCGGCTTTACTTGGTTTAACTGGCTGATCCACATGATTCCACTGAGAGTACACAATTTAAATTATAATAGATTGGAATTACAATCTCCAAATACTGAGACACAACCGGGCCTACCAATCATATTCTCCAGATTGGGTTTGGTGAAGAAGCAACAACAAAAAAACACACACACACACACAAAAAAAAAAATGCACATATGTAATTAATAAATCCTAATATCAAATACAAGGTGCAATTAGCCACTTACCTAAAAGTGAAAAAAATATTTTACATAAATAAAACATAATTTTATGTATTTACTCGCTGTCTGTTACACTCCAATGAAAATATAGGGAGCTCATTTCCCACACAGACACGTGCAGGTGAGGCGGTCTTACCGTGGCCTTGTCCAAAACTTTGATGGAGTTCTCATCTGCAACATTTCTCTTCCTCAGAGCCTCTTCCAGAGTCCAGAGCGGCAGCGTCTCCCACTTCCCAAAAACCACCAGGTCAATGTCACTGTGGGAGGGTGGAGAGAGAGAGAGAGAGGCTTTCTATTTGTTTTTTCTCACATAAAATAGTAAACAAAACAAATAGCAGTGTATATTACATACAAAAACATACTGTAATATCATTTTAATTTCATGCAACATTTCCCTTTTTTTATTTCCTTGTATTATGAACAGTACATCAATTTTAAACGTCCTTCACCATCACTGCAGACAGGTGGCTGTGTTTCCCTCTGATGTGAACCTTCAGGTTTGTGCGCATGTGTCTCATGTTTACTATATACAGAAATGTTACACACAAGCACCGATGCAATCAAAGTGTATTTGCACCTTGTAACCCAAACAAAGACAAATAGAGAAATGTTCTGAGTACAAGACACGAAAAAAGACACACCTCCCCGCTGACATGAATGCTTCCACGAAAGCTTAATCCCATTAAAGTGCTCGGTAGGGTGTCAAGAGTGCACTAATCCAGGTGACGTGCTGAATCTTATTGTTGTGGGCGTTGGCGGTTGTGTGTTTCTGTTCACAGTTTTAACTCGGAGTTGAGTTTTTGGAACCGGAAGGATCAAATTACTGAAAGACGTGATTCTCAAAACAAAACCAGATAAGGAGAGGGTGCTTTCTCCATATTGCAGAGGGGATGATTTCACAGTCACAGTTAAAAAGACAAAGAGTAAGCATGTGCTTAAATATCACAGCTGGTTAAGAAACCAAAGAGCTCACCTTGTTGGCAGATAGAGACCAGTGCTGAAACTTCCAAACACTTGGACCTGAGAGAGAGGAGACACACACACACACACGTGTTTGAGGATTATTATTATTGTTGTTGTTGTTTTATGGACTTAACCATCTAATACTGTAGAACTGACAATAATTTAAATAAATGGAAATATACAATTCATATTTTTAATCAACTTTTCTTTCTTCACGCTCTGACAGTTCTGTGTGGCAGAAATGGACGAGGACAAACTCCGTCACAGAGCAAGCATCATTTTAGTATCTTTTATTTTTCCCACACTACCAAACAAAAGAACCTGTTCTCCCTGATGCACAAATGTTGTTGTAAAACAGCTCAGCATGAATGCAATGACAAGCCCAAACAAACTGCAAAGGTGTGGTACAAACTGCAAAAGAGAAAGCTACAGCAAATTGGACTGCACAAGAAGCAAAGAATGAGGGTATCGTTTTACAACCACTTCAGTTCCATTTCAGGTGGATTCAAGAGAATTATGGCCTCATTGAAACAAGTAATAATTTGTCGTCCTGCTGTCGTATTATCTAAACTAGCAGGTTGTTTACATAGAAAATGGTCCTTAGAGACAGTGATCTCTTAACCTGTGACAGTAAAGTGACTAAAATATCTCCAATCTTCCACCTTTTGACCTCCCACTTAGCACAGCTAGGTTGCCGTCTGAACAGAAATAGACTTAAGCCTTGAATTTATAAGTACCTCAGTTAAACCTCCTGCCCACATCCCACAACAAACAGTTGTGTAAATTCTCATTACAACTCAGTCACATGTCCAGAGCTAAGCTGATTGCAGTGCCATGTTTGCAAATAAATGAACAGTAAGTCTTGAAGAGTTCTATGAAATAACTGCAGGTGGTCAAGAGGTTTTCTCATTTTGGCACGCTATAGTCAGACTTTTACATTTCTCATACCGTAGGTTTGCTCCATCAACGGCAGGTAATGAAGATCTAAAAGCTGTAAAAGCTTGAGAAACCTTTTTTTTTAAAAAAGAAAAAGCTAAAGTACAATGGAGACGCTTTTATTAATATTTCTTGGTAGAGCTGAGCTCGATACGAGATCACGATCCTGTCGTAGCTAAAGGCTGCCAGTGGCTGGTGGACGTCTACTTAACTAAACTCATCAAGTAGTTAAACAGGCATTACGCTGGCTGGCTGACAGTGTTGACTCTGTTCAGTCCACAGTGGAAAAGGAATAAAGCTGGCCAGCACCGGTACTGCATTGTGCTGCTGCTTAATTCAGGAGCTGCTAAGCTTGGAGCAGATGCACGTCAGAGCACACTGCTCTATCAGCAGGATCAAAGTCAGTGGGCACAGGAATGCCTGAGGTGTGCTGATTAACATGGCCCAAACAGATTACTGTGCAGCTGGGAGAAGGCTGAAGCCTGGTATCAGACACAGCCTGGCTCTCACAACGAGTGGTGTAAATTACTGAGACAGTTGGAGGCAACCTTCATCACAGTACTCAACAGGTACACCAAATATTGTATTCAGCATTATAATTTACTCTCCGTTTTCACCAGCGCTCCAAATCCATTCCTGCCAGAACATAACCTCAAGTGGTGCCGAGCTTTCTTCCTTCATATGCATAGTTTTCAGATCACAGATGAGCATTTAGCTGCTGGCAATTCTCCTTATCAGCGGCAAGGAAAACTGCTTGGTCACAGCGTGCGAATACTTTTTTGGATGCTGGGGGGTGATGTGTACCTCAGCGCTGGGCCACAGGTCGTGGATGACTCCCTTGATTCTGTCCACCACCTCCAGCCTCATCTTCTCCTCCTCCGGCCGCGGGGATATGTACTCGTAGAAGTCGCTGATCTCCTCGTGTAACCTGAGCGGCACACAGAACACTGCGTCGTGAGAGCAGTCGAGGAACATGGACATAAACAGAAACAGAGAAGGCAAAAAATACACAAGACCACTGTCGTATAAACTCTTCAAAGATATTTATAAACACAGACCAAGTAATAACTTATCCTGTGGCTAGTTAATGATGAGAAGAACTAAAGCAACATATCCTGCAAACAGTGGAACAAGTGTAAAAGATTGACGAAGTGAGTTTTAGGAATAGAAGGCTCCTGAAGTTTGGCCAAATTCCATAACACACATTGATTTTAACACAGCAGGAAACACAGCGGACGCCCTGATTCCTCTGGCCTAATCTGCCTGATAGCAGAGCAAAAAACTGCAATATCCGATGTTAAATGAGCACCACACACTCAGATGTCACACTAATAACTATATTCTATATTAAATATTTATGGCCATAATTATACCCATAATTCAGTAGGCTGGAGGTGTTCTTTAATTGGCTCTATGTAAAATGAAAAAAAAAAAAAAAGAGAGAAAGAAGAAGAGCAACTGTGAAGGTGGAGTGGAGAATTAGCTCAGATTTACATCTCGCCAACGATTCCTGTGACCAACAAACTGTACACTTTAACTTTTTGTAATAAGCAGGTCTGAGATATGAACAGCTGAGAATGAAGCAAAGAGAAGGAAAACAGCTCAACTGTCCTTTGGCAATAATTAAAAAAAAAGAGAGAGAGAGAGAGAGAGCAGCCGTGGAGCAACAGGTGGATTCATGACCATCAACCAAATCACTGGTTGGAGTTTTACTGTGACAGACATGTTCTGTAAATATATGAGCCATCTATCAGGTCTCTGCTGAGCACTTGAGCAATGAAATTTCATGATTTCTAAAACTGTAGATCAAGTAAACACATTCCTCCACACAGCTACATGGCCCCGCTAATAATAAGGAAGTTAATAAAAAAATAAAAAATAAAAAAAACACATAAACTTTGTGCACAATATAAAAGAAAAGACTGCAGCAGCAGCGGTTTTTAATACCAAACTTAAAACTTTCTTTTTCATGAACTGTGTGGCAGAGCAAAAACTAAACAGGAAACCACATAATGTCTGTAACAAAAACTTGGACTCAGTTGAGGGCAAGGGGACCACGTTTGTCCTTGGATCAGGTTGCTCTGCCCACACGCGCTGACCTTTCTGCTGACCAGTTTTGTCGACATACACATACGAACAAGTCTCTGTGGGCGGACAAATAAGAGCACAAACATGCAGGCGCGCGTGCGCACACACACACACAAGCAAGCACATGTGCAAACAGCCATATAAATCCAGATTAGGGCAATAATGGGCTTATTCCTCTTGGCAGGCGACGAGAAAAGAGAGAAGGAAAGTGATTTTTCTTTTTCTTTTTCTTTTTTTTTTTTTAATCAATAAAAGAAGGCAAAAAAGCGAAGCATGTGCATACCAGACAAACTTGGGACAAGAAAAACAATTGCAGCTACCAACACTGACTTATGTTTGAACAACGCCCCAAAGAGCACTGTGCATGTGTGTGTGTGTGTGTGTGACTACTGTCTGGGTTTTATATAACAAGCTCTCTACACCTGACAACAGTCAGAGTTGACTGGATTTCACCAAGATTATTTCTGCAGCAAATACAAGCAGAACAAAAGTAATGGTGACCTTGAGAAAAACAAAAAAACTCGCCCCTAAGTGGCTGCAGGCACACTGCTCAAAGAATGTGACACAAAATGATTTGCATTAAAATCACAAGTCACGACTTAAGTGAACAACAAAGTATGAATTAATAAGGATTAAGGGTTTGTCCGATATAATTGTGACTGTGCAATGACGTTAACAAAGCTGTGAGCCACCTCTTCTTATTTTCAGACAATTATTTCTAAAACATGTCAGAAAATGGTGAGACATGCTCATCATCAAGTCCAACGTCATGTCCTAAAATTGATCCGCCAACAGTTTTACCATCAGCTTCACATTTAAAAGGCTGAAACCTGACAGAAAAGCACAGGGAGATGATTCATCTATTAAGAAAATTCCTGAAAATGAATTTTCTGAGTCAACTAATCAGCGTACTGACTGACTATTACAGCTCCAGCTACGTTATTTTTGGCAGATGATGCTGTATTTTGGGTGCGGCTGAGACAGCAGCCTCATTGACGTGAATAGGAAGGCTGCGCATTTAGAGTATTGCCATTGTTGGTCTGAATGCGGCCCAACTGGCTGCTCTGAAGGCTGAAGTGGGACTGTACTGGATGTAAATGCAGGATGTTCCTGAGAATACAGATGAACGGAAAACTGGACACAGCCAGCAGGCCATGGTTCCGGTCCATGAAGATACAAGTTCCCCGCGGTGCACTTTGTATCAGAAGAGGCCTTCTCTCTCTCCCCACCCAAGCAAATTGTTTTGCAAGACACATCTGTCACACAGACACATCCAGTCACCAAAATTGTGTTTCTATTTTATCCCGGGGAAATCTTTGACTGACTGCAAATAAAGACACGATTTCATTTCATTGACATTTTTTTTAGGACCAAGATGTTTGTGCGTGCGTAGTTATCCTGACATTATGAGGACATTTCACCTCGTTAATGGGCTGAACGAGACCTAGCTTTTCCTTCCTGTTAACAAAATTGACATTTAACTGTGATGAACCGTTTAAGAGGATTAATTTTTAAAAAAATCTTTTTTGTTACTTTATTTGTTGTCAGGGGAGGCAAAAACTTTCTTTTTCCACATGTTACCCTTTCTTACACAGCAACTAAGCAAAACTTAAATGACTAATCTCTTTTGGCTGTGCATGACCTCGAGACTACATCAACATAATGACAAATTAGGTTTCATTTAACCATAAAAGAAACTCAGCAGTTACACTCTGCATTACCAACACAACATAAGTTTTGATCTCCTTCTCAAAAAAGACGATGACTCTCGGTCGATGCCTCTGATGACTCCTCAGCCTAAATCCCAAACACCTAATCAAGTTAATTTGATGTACTCTAAAAAAACAAAGAAGCTGTCATCCCTGAGATGAGATCATCTTAATTCTTCAAGAGCATTGATAGGTTTAATTTCACAGTAAACTAGCCACTCCTGCTCCCTTGTCTTCATGGGACCAGTGCAACCATAGAAATCCCATCTCACGCTCCACCTTCCTGGATCAAATTACATCTCACAGTACTGAGCCTGCCAGGGAAGCACATGTACCCTTGGTGCTGCTTATCGGATTATCCCACTTGCCTATATCATAGTAATGTTATGTAATCTTGTGGAACAGGTTCCCAGAGTGTCGGCTCCAACAAGAGAGCGAGAAAAATTGTTATCTCTCATCTTTAAGCACTTCCTTTCCTTACATTTCCATCTGATGTGATTATTCTAGCGTTGCTGAAAGGATGCCAGTCGTGCTCACTGGTGGTTGCATGTAATTGCCAGTGATCCCGCAGGTAAAGCTAGTCTTGTTTTTGAGCTGACTGCAATTTGCTCCATGAGCCTGACTAAAATCCGAATGAAGGACAGAGGGCAAAAGGGAATGAAGAGCTGCTATCCAGGAAGTCCAGGAAAATAAACACACCGAGCGTCAGCTCCATTTTATCTGGTTAATTATTCAGTTGTTTTAGCGCTACAGCCAAGGCTCCATAAATTTTTTGAGCATTATACATGTTGTGCATTCATTACATACCCTATCTAAGGGCATAAAAACCATATCAGCTTGTTATTAAAGACATGTTTACAATTCAGTTTAGTAAATAAATTAATCCCATCTGGACTTCATAATGGAAAATTTTCACCAGTAATGAGAGAGAAATATAATAAGATAAGTAAAATCCTTTCTTTTATATGTTATGATTAAGGTCATCAAGAGCCTTTCACTATGAGCTATAGCAGGACCCTTGAAATTCCTGCGCAGTTCCTGTATGAAGGTGCAGCAACACCTTTGTCCAGCCCAGGGGAGGAATGAGGAGGTGACTGAAAAAGAAAATATGAGTAACAGAAAGAGGAAGAAAGGATAAGGGGGAAGGAAGGAATAAGGGGAAAAATGAAAATGTAGCAGGGGAGACTTGCACATAAAGTGAAACTGAAAAATGGGGAGAGAGGGGGAGAGAGAGAGAGGACTGGGTGTGGTGCTGAAATGCCTTCATGTGAACGAGCCATCTGTTAAGTTGGGTAGGATGAAGGAAAAGGAGGTTATTGTCGCATCACACTGGGCACTACTCACTGACTGACACAAATGTTGGCATACAAAGGTACATGGGTGTGTGTCAAATGGCTCCTCAGAATTTAATCCTTATAAAAAATAAAAACAAAACAGATATTCTGCAACAGAAATAAAACAAATACACTTGTCAAACACCTGCTGGAAACATGATCAGTGGTGATAAAATGTTATTGTGGAAAGGGTTCCACCATCATGATTCCATTTTCACAAGGATTGTCCTACAATAGGGCAAAGTGTTAGTGTATGTTATGTGACACCGTTGTGTCTATTGGACTTCTACACCAGTCGCATCACACACAATGAGGACAACCGCAAACACAAGCAGAGGTGTTGGTGTCTTGCAGATGGCAGATTCATTAATGTTTCATCAATGAACTGATCTGGGTAGCTAAGTATTAGCCACGGCTACAAGACGGCTCCAGTTACACTAAAGCCCACACACAGCTGACAGCTAGTAATAGTTATGGTCATGTTGCTGGAGTCACACACATTGTTTACATTTGTCTTGACATAGTGTTTATGTTTGCTGAAACAAGTTGTCAATGACACCAGTTAAGCCTTCTGAAACTAACTTTGTGCAGTATCAAATTAAACAAACTAAATAGACATCAGTCCGGAGGTACGTCTTCAAAATAAAGGGCTTAAAACAAATCAGTCAATTTGACTATCTATATATTTTAATTTTGATTATTTTCATACACTGTGGCTAAAGTAAATTGTCAAAGCCCTTTTGTTCTGTCCACAAGCTTACAGTCCATGAAATTAAAGAAAAGCAAGAATCCTGTGTGTTGCACGCTGACTGCATCAGTCTGGAGCATGGGAAGGGTTTATATGGGACAGGAAGAGGAAAAAAGAAAAACACATTCCTCACTACACATGGGAAGGCTGAGTTATGGAGAGCTGCCCACGCGTGCTGTTTAGAAGAGGAGGGGGCTGTTTCACCTACAGTCCAAAGGACCAGCATGCAGACTTCTCTCCCCACTGGCTTACAAACTCTGGCCGAGAGCCAGTCAGCCAGCAGAGAGAGAGAGAGAGAGAGAGAGAGGAGAACGTGACAAAGATGTCACAGCCAGTCGAGGCTGGATGAACCACAGCTCTAATAATGGAGCTTCGGTCACAGAGGTGCTATCTGTGAGCTAGTGCTGGGAGACATAAATCTCCAGGAGACAACGGCAATAAATGGCAATAACACCACAGGCCAGGGAAACTCATCAGGAGGTGATTAACCACACATTTCATTAGCCGTGCAAGTGATGATCTCCTTTACCACTCGAAACTATCAGCCAACACCAGGCGCAACAAAATCAATCAAGGGCAAGCGGCTCTGTCGCTACTACCATTTTGGGCCTCAGGGGAAAATTGTTTAAGATGAATATTACAGTCGCCCCATGTGAAGACGAGAAATTAAAATGAAGATGTCAGAAGAAAATGCCTTTGTACTTTCAAAAAAAGACAATGGCAACACAACAACTAAACAAAAAACTTAATTTAATCATAAAAAGCAAAGTTTGATAGGCTTGCGATTTGGCCGGCTAAATATTTACACATTGCAGATCTATTCACTTATTAAACTGGTACCACAAATAAATGAATTATAACGTTGTATATTATTACCTAGCATTGGACCTGCTCCTGTCCAAAATCGACTCTTTATTCATGTCTCTCGCATTTTCTCACCAAATGTGTGTGTTGGCACGGGAAAATAACTGGAATAATGCAAAAGCTAACATGAATAGCAAATCAAGATTATTTAATTCATCAGAGAAAGTTGTATTAGCTAAAACACTAGCAGTCCTTATTTTGGATGATACTTTGTGATGACTCTTTAAAGGCGGCAGCATCTATCAGGACAAAGTTAAATAAAGTTTTAGTCAAGATGAATGTTGCCCTGAGCTAATCCAGTGATGAAATTCAAACTATTGCCTTATTTTTTGCAGTGTCCTTTGTTTGTATATCTTGTCCTTGGCGATACGAGATCAATGGAGCAGCAAAAGGATTCATAAAGCAAACCTAAAATCGCTGGTAAATTAAAATAAATATATGAAGTTAATGTTAATTTCTGAAACGCAGTTTAAACTGAAAATGTCCAGCTTTACAGAAAAACAACAGACCCAACTAGTAAATCCACCTATCAGTATGAGTTTGTTCTCTCACAATGCCTCGCTGTTATAAAATGACTGGAACTTTGGAACATTGCATCTTGCCTACACACTAAAAACCCACAACACCAGATCAGAGCATAGCTAAGCAGGACAGAAAAGGGCCACCGCTCACCAAGGCTACATCGGCTTCCTGTGGCCATATTAAGAAACTAAATAACTGTTCCGACAAGGGCAGAAAACAAGGAGGGGAACACTCCCTTGGAGCTCCCAGTCTGACTGGTCAGACACGGGGGGGAGGGCCTCAGGTTTCTTTCTCAGGGGGCTGGCTTTGTTTTGTGGAAGCGAAACCGTGTGGAGCATGTAAACACTGATCCTCTTCTATCAATGTAGGCTGCTTGAGTGGACCTACGCAGCTCCAGAAAGACTGGAAGAGCATAAATCACAAATAAGCACATGCCTGTGCCTCTTTAGGCAACCCCCATGGCCAAATATAGTGTTCACTGTCCCCAGGAAAAACACACTTATACTTATTCCCCACTTTACCCATTTTTCTACTCGCTACATGAACATGAAATGCAACAGTGATTCTCAGGTTTAGGTCTGCCTGCTCCTCAGGTCATTAAAGTTTAATTATTCCTCTTCCACTTGCTCCCTGTGCCATTTTGTAAAGCTCCAAAACCGAAAATCAGGTGACCAAAAATATCTATACTTTATCCATGCAGCTTGACTTTTATCACACTTTCACACAGTTCACAACCGCATCTCCTTAGAAGCAAAACATGTACTTTAAGTGGAGATTTAACTATGGATTTAGCACCACTTAACACAGCCATATACATACTGTCGGTCTAAACGTGGATTTCGAAAGAGGTTTCGTGTAATGCCTTCAAGCGTGGTGGCATTGTGAATTACCACAGTATGTTTACACACAGAGCCCTCAGTGGTGGTGAGTTTGATCAATGTGCTGAGGTTCAGGTTCTGGTATTAGCAGAGCTAATCACTAAGGAATGTCTTTATGCAAACACAGGGCTTCCATATTACTATAAATGAGGATCGACCAAAGACTGAGCTCCACACTCTGGTGTTCTGCTTGACTACATGTCTAACAGAAAGGGGTGTGGAAAGGGCAAATCTCTGCACCTAAAAGGCCTTTGAAACAGAGCTCCACCCACCAAAATATTTTCCCTCAGTTATCATTTCCAAAAGAACCATGGCTGTGGAAATGAGGTAGTTATGAGTGACTAAATGTCATGTGCATTTTTTTTCATATGACTTCACTGGGTTGCTTAAATGTTAAAAGACTAGTTTTGGTGTTGGGTAATGAAAAAAAGGTAGATGTACATACTTCCTAATGAAATAAACCTCACATGTGAACGATGCAGGAGTCTAATTTCAAACTGGTATCAACTTCAATTTTATATTACGCCTTTCAGCTGCTTTTACTATGAAGGTGTCATCTCCATGCCTTGTTGAATGTAAAAGTGAATATTTCAGGAGCAATAAATATTGACTTATCAGACATATAAAGGAGTAAGCTTTCCAATATACTTCATTCCACATCTTTTAGTATCCAAAATTAAGCCCCTCCGGGTTTGTAAGTTGGCTGCACATAAATTTAAAGACTGTTTAGAGAACAGCAGCTGTGATCATTATACGTATAATCATTTGTAACGGCTTCAAAAATGACGTTTTTTACTTTTTAAAGGAAGTATCAAAATATCCACAAAAACACACATGCAGCATGACTTATGTTTTCTGTGCCATCTGCATGCTCAGTGTGTCCAAACCCCTCATTGAGCCAAATAATGTGTGAATCCCCCCCCCCCCCGTGCTGAACCGTCATAGAATGACCACTTTAAAAAGAAAACTGAGCATTCAGTCATGTTTTGACAAAACTGTGACATTTGTAAAGTTGCTGCTAGTTCGTTGATTCACTTTCAAAATGAAAGTGTGTGATCACTGCATGTATTCAGTATTACAATCTGTATTCAGACTGACCACAAGTGCTGTTCCCCATGATGGAGCAAAGTGCAAGCATTTTACAGCCACTATTGAATACAAAGCTGCTGAATGATTCAAAAGAATCGGCCAGAAGAATTGTTCTGCCCCACTATTCCCGCTGGTTAGCCAACTCGGTTAAAGCTGTCACACACAATCCCTGTAGTAACCTTCATGCAATCTCCACCTCTGTGTGCACTGTATGCAATTATTGTAACAATTATTGTGCTCTGCTAGCACAATCCACAGTCTAAAACTGTAAGGAGTGCTTTGGACAAATCACAAGGAAGAAGAAAAAGAAGAAAAGCATGAGGAGGCATTTCATCATCATACGGCACATTTGTACCATTTGGGATTCCCAAGAGACCACAAGGGCCAACATATTGTATATTCTGTTATCGACCCAAGTCTGCGAAGGTCCATGAGGCCCTGGTGCCAACGTCTGGGTGCTGCTCAAAATTTCAAAATATAGATAGTCTGGACTGCAAAACTCAACTGGGCACTCATTTTTATGCACCGTATTTCTTATGTAGTCCTGTTCTCTTTGAGTTCACATTTTATGACTTTCTCATGTTGTTCAGCCAAATAAACCAAAGAAAGAAACTCCTCCTCTCTTTCAGGCTGTAGGATGTCAAAAATAAGGGCTGAATCTGGACAAGTGCATCATCTATATTGAAGGAACTGCAATTATTTGAAAAATGTGAAATATGTACCATTATATTACCATTATATATGAAGAAAAACAGAGATGTCCTTTAGATCATATTCATATGCCTCTTGTTCTATTTCCTGTGTGTCAACTTAGTCCATTTTTTTTTTCCTGTGTATGCATGCATACAGAAACACCCCAACGGTGGCCTTGTAGGATGATGAAGGCCTAAGGTGAGCCAACCAGGTTAAGATTTGTTCCTCAGTACACTATTGTCATTTGCCTGCAATGTCAGCAGTATCATAATTATCTTCTTCAGTGTTGTCATATGAGCTGAGTGTTTACAACCCACACACCCCTGATTGTTATTAGGGTTGCCAATTCCTTGAAAAATAAATAAGGAACACCTAGTTGCCAAGGCTGGCCACCCGATTGCGTTTTGCTTACTATTTTTGATCCTCACGGAAATACGGGACAAAGTGTGTTCCTTTTAAGCTCAATAAGCGATGCGTATTTTTGTTTCTGAATACGGGACGATTCCGTTTTACAAGGGAAGGATGGTAACCCTAGTTGTTATAGACATTAAGTCACCGTAAACATATTAGCTTTTTTCCCACATCACTGTATTTAAATATAGTTAAACAACTTTGGCAAGCACATCAACTGCTTTCAAAATCTACTGAGAAAGGTGGAAGGCCCTAACGCATACCTCAACTACTACTCCTAGGGTTCCTGTGACTACAGCAGCTATGTCTCTTTAATCAAAGTTTTGAGTTGTTATCCGTTAATGGACAGCATAATGTCTGCAAGCCAGATTAAAACTAAAAGTTACTTCCAAGATGTTTGAAATTGTTCATTCATAGATGTTGCATTTTATGACTTGTCATCTAGAATATCATGGCATCTCATGGTTGCCATGATTTCTTAAAATCCAATAATTAATAAAATTCTCACTTAACTCTTCCCAAGCTAGGAATTCTTGGAAAACACCCTCATCTTTAGTTAGTAGATAGTTGTGTAAGAAACAAAACTGCACATCCAACTTCCTTAACTACATGCATTCACTCACTGACAGGCCTCATTGGTGTTACATGCAACTACACAAAGTTATGCAACTGTGGGTTTAGTGGGTGGGGATGAAAAAGTGGGTGGGGTAAATCCCTGTAGTTTCCCCCTGTGTCATTTCAATATGCAGGTGGCCCGAGATTTGAGACAACAACTAAGTAAGTTACCTCCTGGTTTACATGGCAGCCCCTGAAACGTTAACAGTCTCACACTTGTTGGCAGGTTTGATTTACAGTGGGATTGCTCTGCTTGGGGTTGGGAGGGTGGAGGGGGGTCCAAGTGTGTGTGTGTGTGGGGGGGGGGGGGAGGCCTCCTCCTTATAAAATAAGAGGACATCCTGTCTAATAAACTTTAATAAACTCTTACCCCACGATCCCTTCGGAGTAGTTCCTGACTTTCCACGGTGTGCCCGTGTAGCCATCGTAGCCTCCCGTGTTGGAGCCAGTGCCGCTGTTCAAGAGGCTGGAATTGAATCCGAAAGTGCTAGCTTTGTTGTCTCTTTTTCTTTTGTTGGGGTGTCCGTCTGTCAGCCCCCTCCAAAGCACAGCGACCCCGCTGCCCTGCTGCTGCTGCTGCTGGCCCCCTCCGCCGACACCGCCCCTGCCAGCGGCTCGGTTGTTGTGGTTGCTATTGGTTTCCAGTGGTATAAAGTCTCGCTGCTCGGTTATCCCTCCGTCCCCCATTGAGGTCGACATCCCCTGAGTCCTGCCCTCACCACCACCACCACCACCACCGCCGCCGCCGCCGGTGTTGGAGTCGAGTGCTCCGTTTCTGCTGGCGAGGACTGCTCCCGGTGCTCCGTTGACGGTCGCTTTGCTCTGAGATCCGGCGGTGTAGCTGTTATTGACGTGCAGGTAGCCGAGCCCTTGTGTCGTCTCCCAGATCTGCATCCACAGGTTGTTAGCGGGTCCGCGTTGTTCTGGTTGAAACCAGGAGATTCTCGGATCCATCAAACAGACAGTGTAGGCACACCGCCCCCCCCCACCCCACCCCACCTCCACCTCCTCCTCCTCCTCCTCCTCCTCCACTACAGACTAGCAATGCTCCGCTCGCTTGTGTTAGCTAGCCAGGTCGCTAGCTAACGTTAGCTAGCCTGCTATAGCCTCGTTATAGCCGTCGCTGCTGCTAGCCCGGAGCTTCTCGTCTGCCCGTTACTCCCGAATAAAAACGGCAAAAACGCGTCTGTCAGCGGCCACGACGGACTCGACTGTCGGCTAAAATCATCCGCCAGAATGGAGAAGAGTGCGGGCTGAGTGTTAAAACACAGTCGCTCGAGCCAAAGCGGATGTTAAAGACCGGAGAAACGTGCTTCTCGCCGCCTGCCTAAGCGCCTCTCTGACCCTTCTCCTCCCGATCGTGGGTCCGTCAATGGCGGAGCGTACGCTGCCGCTGCTGCGCATGCGCGGAGCGAGCGGAGGAAGGAAGGAGAGACGTGGGCGGAGACAAAGCGTTTACGTAACAGACAACTTTTTTGTGTGTATTTGGGGTTTTTTTTTGTTACGTAACAATGTCAGATTTTTTATTCTGGAAAATATCTAAAATGCAACAACGTAAACATGATATATATATTTTTATAATTTATATATATATATATATTGGGGGGTTTTTTTTTGTTAAATCGCTCAGATTTTTGCCTCTACATCTACTCCAGTTCAGAGTTAATTTCGCAGAATTTGAATCTGAGATTTAAAAGAAAATAACAAGATCGTTGTTGTTATTCGAATAAGTATTAAATTCGCGATATATCCAGAATGTTGATTCATGGGGTGTATTGTTGTAATTTAATTGCTAATAAAGCTGTGATTAAAAATGCTTTTCCAGCCTCAAAGGGGTAAATTAAATTTTCCACACATTTACAAAGAAATTGACAAATTCAAATGCTTTTAAAATGCATTTAAAGAAGAAATAACTGTGACTTTCTACTTTGTATATTGTTCTGCATGTGTATCTTGTTTAAGCTTAATAACATTCACTCAAGGAACTTTTTTTATAGAAATTACAGCAGTATATTTAATTATTTCTTACCTTTGCACTTTTATATAGTCATTGAGATAATTACTTCTCATTTAAATGTACATCTTTACCTTTTAGTTTGTTCCTGTAAATGTCTGCATTCTACTTTATGCTGTACAGTGTTTTTTATGTTTGATAACATGCCACTGTAACATAAATATTTCCCAGGTTATAATCAATAAAGTAAATCTATCCATTAACAATCAAACATAGCTATGTTTTAACCAAAAAAAAAAAAAAAAAAAGCAATGTTTGATTGGCAACAAACGTCTAGAGATTTGGTCATGGGATTCAAAAGGAAACAAGCACTTAAGAAATAAGAATTTATTTCCAAAAGGCATTAATCCACAAATCACATATTCTCCAAATAATATATGTGTGACTTATTTTAATCAATTATATGTATATTAATTGGCATTCCCCTTAAATAACCTGAAATCCAAACCAAGAAAGCTCATTATCCATCAATAAGAAAAATAACACTATCGTGGATTTTCATGATATCAATCCTGCCGTAGAACAGGACCTGATGTGGACTCATCATTATGGTGGTTTTAACAATGCAAAATCTTCTTTTAAACTAGTATCCGACAATGTTACTGAGACAAATACTCTCAGTAGAAGTCTGGCTGGCATGTTGACTTTCAGGCAGTAAAGTTTAAAAGCAGCAACCACTTTATCAGATTCATGGCAGAGAGTTAAATACTAAAGTGGGAAGTGGATATGTACATTGAGGCAGAGGTACAGAACAGGTGCTAATTTCTAAAGGCTGATATGCCTGTATTAATACACTGGAGTCTTAATATAATTTTGGCAGTGAACATGTCAACCCTGTTGAGCTTAGTGGCTGAAATGACACAGTAAACATAAGCTAATTGCTTAAAAAGTAATAAATTCACAAAGCAAAATCTAATTTTCATACAGTAGCTAATGCTAAAAAAATAACAAAAATAAATAATTCTTCTAAGGGGAAATTTTGAACAGCGCCGCCTCTTACCCTTTCTCCCTGACAAAGCAAAACAGCACATTTTGCCTACTAAAATATATAATATTTATGCTCAAACCTGCTGTTAGCTCATCACAGGTATTCTATCCAAATTTTACTGGAGGAAATGAAAATATTCACATTGCCGTCTGAACAATCTTTTGCATAAAATGAAAGGGAAATGATTTTCAACATGCTATAACTAATTATTAGTGGACTCCACCCTTTTTTTTTATCACAACAAATAAACTTTCACATCACATCATTATTTAGAGAATATAAACATTGAAGCCAAGTATTAACAAATGGTTTACTACAACACAATAAATACTTGATGGTTTCACAACCATGTTCAGTCTCCTGCTACACCCCGGCTTACATACAGTATGTGCCCCAACCTAAAACATTCAGCTCTTCACAACGTCGTCACTTTTTCACCACCTTCTCCAGATAACCGATGAATCTTCTCAGGTTGACTTTGATGTTGTCTAGCACACACAGCTGCTGAGGGCTGTACTTGCCTCTTCCCTCCTTGCGAATCTACCAGAAAAAGAAAATGTATTTTTGTATTGAAAATGTGGAAAAATACTATACAACTTATTGGGAACTTGTGCAGTGGTGGGAGATTCAGAAACCTTTGTGCCTTTGCAGAAAAACAACCAAGAACAACTGCTCAATGCAATAACACAAATCCCTGGTACCTTGGCCTTAAAGACAGGTTGAAGTGCCTTCAGTGCAGGAAGTAATTGGATGTTTTTAGCAGCTGTCTCTGCCTCGTCTCCATCCGCAAATACATCAAACAAGGCATCGAGTGCTTCTCCGTTTACAACCAGGTCAGCATCCCTTGTGGCAACATGAAGTAAGGCATTTCCAATCATCTGTGGGGGCAGAAATCCTTAGAGGAGCAACAAATACTCAAAAAGAAGAAAAAGAAAGGGAGAGAGAGAAAATATTCACCTGAAGGGTTCCAGCAGTGCCTTTCTCTTTGGCTAAAGTGCTGCCAGTGATGCCCAGAATGGCGACAGCGTTGACCCTCACACTGACGACATCACAGCGGGTGGCTGCTTCGCTCAGGCTCATCAGCTGCTGGGGGGTCATACACTGAGAAAAACAACACAGATATTGAGCTGTCTGACATTAGCCATGTCCACATTGTTTAGTACAGCTTTTTTTTTTTTTTTTTTATCCATTCAGTCAATGATTTAAACAGACACCGTTAGAGGGACATACCACCATTTTGCACATGAAGTTTAGTTTACTGATTATAAGTGGGAATACGACTGGAAACAGGCTTTTATGGAGCTGATGATGACATAGTCGTCAATATGCAACAATATGTAACACCGTCGTTACAAAATGGACCTGCGGTGTGTGAAAGATATTCAAGTGTAGAAACTGTTTTTATTCAATTGCATTAAGTAGGAGCCATCATTTTCTTTAGATGAATTCATATTAGGAACTAAGGTTCAGGATCTCACAGCTCATCTCCATAGACTTTGATAAATTTTTTGTCAGATTCCAACTTTATGGAAGTACAACACTAACCCACTTGAGTGCCGTTTCAGACTACTCAATTATACAAATGTTAAGAAACACCAACGGAAAAGACAAAGCACCCTAATTCTGCACCTGGGGAATATTTTTGGAGGCGATCATCTGTAGCAGCGACCGCATGGCGCTGATGACAGCCTCGAGGAACTCCTCATCTTTCGGTATCTCTGTAAAACAATTAGGAAAATCGTCCATACTTAGCCAATAAATTATGATGCTTCAATAGAACAACTGATACACTTTCACCTGGTTTTCACATTGAATCTAATTTGTAAAGACAATTAATTCACAGATGTAATCTTTTGCTTTAAAAGCAAAATGTGTTTTAACCAAAAATCTAAATGAATGTGCTGCATTACAACATGACAGAAATGTGAGACCTGCTGCACCAAACACCAGGGTGGACAGGTGCTGTGCTGCTCCCTGCAGGGCTGCTGGTCCTCCCAGAGACTCTGCATCCATGGCAGACAGGATGCTGTGAAGGCACGTCAGGGCCCGGGATTGAACGCGCTGCATCCTGAGGTAAAGATGACTTTTGTCATAAAGCGGTGGGACATTTCATCCAAGAGCGTTTCAACAAAGTTTGCTTGAATGAATTTAGATCACACAGTGAAGTTTAAGAAAAAGGATTACTTTTTTATCAGGCCTCTCCAGGAGGGATTCTGATGGCACACATCCATGGCGTCTGTTTTGGGAAATTCAGTCTTTTTGAGGACCTAGATTCAAGAGAAAGAAAAACATATTCCTAAAAACCATCTTGCTGCCATTTAGTTTGGACACTCTGAGATCTCTATTAGACTTTAAAGGTAAAATGACAAAATGTTTAACGAAGTTCACAAGTTCTGGCACTGTGATGAACTCCTGCTTTGTCGTTATTGACAGAGATGAAGTGGCAGGTATTTGCCTTTTCGGGGATGCTGTGGTTGATCAAGGCCTCGTGAACCTCAGCTGACAAACAAAGTGGAGACATAAGATTGGACATTCCATCACTAAGACCATCCGGACCCATGTCGCTCTCGTCGCTGCTTGACTCCTCCTCCCATTCGTCATCAGAGGGATCTTAACAGACACACACAGACAGAATCGATCAAGGACACAACAGGCGTCTTTTGTCACTCAAATGACCTATTTTTGTGTATTTCTTGCTTTAATAGCTTTCCTGATAGACAAACACATACTGGGTAGCCATGTCAAAGGAAATAACGTTGATGAAAAGCGCCTGGGGTCAGCACTGCTGTCCGCGCCCACAACACTCACCGTCGGAGCAGCACATGTTGACGATGATCTCTAAGGACATTTGCTGGGCTGTCAGCAAGGCCGTTGCCTCCCTCAGTTCCTCCTTGCCCCTCTGGACAAAAACAAGCAGCCATGTGAGTCAACATCCTCCCAAAACGATGACTGTTAGCACAGTTATCACCCAGTCTGAGTTCAGCTGCCCGCCACAGTGAGGAGATTTATTCCTACAGTTGTATTTAAAAATGTCCCGCTGCACTTTTGAACTATGATGCCACTGAAAATCTGCTCCAAGGGCGTCACTTTTGGTGGATATTTGAGGTTTGAGAGGGACTTATCTGCTCAGTCCGCCGATTACAACAAAATCTGAGTATGGTTATATAAAATGAGGAAAAAATAAAGCTTAGATACAGAGAATCCCAGTGAATAACCCCTGATTTTGGAGGGTATGCGGGAACGTCACAGTGAATGTCACCCGTAATCTTGGGGCTCTGGCTGTGATTGAGCTGAGAGGGACAGCTCAGTCTCGCTGAGGTCAGATCTGGGGACTGTCAGCATGGTGGAAGCCAGAAGCTGGTCCCTAGTTGAACCTTGTGGAGTGTCCCGAATCTGCTCCCTCGAATCCCCCAGTTTGTCTGTCCTGTCAGTCTGCCTCCGAGTCAGGGGTGACTCATACGCCACCTTTTCACCTGACGTTAACATGAGCCTCCAAAAATACAAAACTGTGTGGCTTCCTCCCCGTAAACACATCACATCCTAATATTAACAGTGTTTCCAATTTTTTTTTTGAGACTTTTCTTTGATCCAAACGTTCCCTGGCATTTTTGTTGATGGCATAATTTAAGAGACTTTTATAGTTTTATGTTATTACAGGTTGACTCATTTTGAAATGAAGGAAATCTTAAGAATGGTCCTAAACTTTTATTTAGGAGTCAAAATATTCTCAGTAAAATACAGCACTTAGTAGAAACTAAGCAACTTCAACCAAGTTTAAATCCTGAATGCAGCAACTCCATGAGCACAATTTGAATTTATGCAAAACGCTCTCCCTCTCACAGACTCCGTCTGTAACAAGCCTCCAAGCTGGTGTGTCACATGTTGTGACAATAAAGATTATCCTTCATTTATTGTCCACTATATGGCAACAATATCATTATATGGTAGTTGAGATATGATAATAAAAAATCTTTCAAGAGTTCAAGACATTACTCATTTGTTTTTAGTCTTTTTAAAGTGGCTGCTGCTGAGCAGAATACTTTACTGGCAGTCAAACTGTGTGATGAAAAACTAAATTTGACGTTCCTGTGCTGCAGTTTCTTGTTATTTGTCTGCCACCATAAACACAGACAGCAGTAAGTTGATATCAGTCCATATATCGGTCAACATAGCTTTCTTCAGAAACACATGAAGTACTATTTAAGAGAGGTGGCTTACAGGCAGCAGGTCAGAGAAGTCGTTATCAACTTTCACAGCTTTTCCATTCCTCTTCTGTTTAGGTTCTTCCTCCTCTTCGTCCATCTCTTCCATGGCGGGCTCAGCTGCAGCCGCATCCTCGCCGTCAGTCACAGCCGGTGCGTTTTTGTCACGAGCCTCCTCCGCTTGTCTGAGCTCAGGTATGACCGTACCTGCGTCCAGAGTCAGGCACTGCGACAAGGTGGCCACCACAGCACTTAATGTCTGAGCCTGACGGGCAGCAGGCAGACTGGCCTTCAAGTTCCACAAAGTCCCTGAACGACAGCAGGCAGGACACACTATTTATCGATAACTGTGTGTTCCTTGAATCTAACAGCAACATCAGTCCACAGAGGGCGTCTTTAATGTCCCCTTCAACTTGTTTATCATGGCAAGTTAGAGTTTTTAACAATTTAAAGCAAGAAAAAAATGACAAGTGACTCATGTACCTGCAGCCAATGTCCTGAGGAGACTGTGCGCCATGCTTGGCTGAGATGTCAGCAGCACGTTATCCAGGGCGCCGAGCACAGCAGTGTTCATGCTACACAGCAGCTCCGGGTTATCCTCCGTCACAGTGTGCAAACAGTGAGCTGGGACAACACAAACCAGAAACATTTACTTCACAACTGTAAGCACACACTTGAGAAACCAAATTAGTAAAATGTTAGATCAGGTCTTTGTATGTCAAAGATACTTTTGATTTGTCCCTCAGGACAAGTCAGCGGTACCAGTCGACATGTTAATAGTTAATTTGATACCAGCCTCAAACCTTACGGGACTGTCTGCAACCTTTACACATTCTCATGGCACCAAAAAGTTTCCAATTTGACACATAAACTCTAAAATATTAAAAGACGATGATCATATAAGTATAAACTTTGGAAAATATAGTCTAGTGCAGAGAATTACCCAAAGACTGGAAAAAACACTTAGGGGAAGTACACCAGGTCTCTGGGATCTTGTTTCCTTATGTGCTGGGATGTTTTCTTGCTCTCTTTGGGGTCACATATAACATCGATCAATGTAATTGAGACGTAATGTAATTTCATTGTGTGTGCATTGATCTCAGTGTGTGTACAATGACAATAAAGCTTCTTTCTTTCTTTTTTTCTATCATAAACTCACACCAGGAAATTAAACAAGCACGTGGGCACATGGAGTTGATTGGCATTTAGATTTAACTGATAGATCAACTTTATGAACCCAAAAGCTTCCTTGAAGAAAGTGAGCAGGACTGCTGCAGTCTGAGGGCAGCCGGGACGTCACAAAACATTTCAGAGTAAAGACAGCTTCACTTGAATGTTAGCCTCACTAGTATCCTGCTTTTATCCAAAGAAGGTTGACTCAAATTTAAAATGAGTTCACAGTTTAAATGTTTTAAGCACAAAAAAACATGTTTTATTATGTTTGCACATCATCTGGGAAAACTAATGACCAACGCACATGTGCTTTTGTTAGAGGTGTTTGTAAAGATCTAAATGATAGTGCTGTTTGAAGGCACAATCTCACTGTGTGTGTCCTCTCCTTTAGTAAATAACCTGGTCAATGAGAACCGACACACTTTTTACACAAAACTAACCAACACTCAGTGTTAACTCAACCTACCAGCAGATATGGCCAGTTCCATGTTGTGCGGTTGTCTCTCCAGACACTGGACAACCAGATCCAGGAGACCTGCTTTGTTGAAGACAGACAGCGCCTGGTTGCTGCTCTCACTGGCAGGAAAAAATAACATGAGATAGCTATAAGACAAATGATGAATGTACAGCATCTTTCATATTTATGGTTTGATGTCGCTACAAGTTGCAGAAACTAAAATTTACTAAACATCCATTCAACGTTGGAGGAACGTAGTAGGAGTAGTTGAGTTTTACGATAAATAAAAGTTTACAAACTTCCTGTTAGCTGTGAACTTGCTTGCACAACCTCTTGTCTTACCAAAGGTTCCAGAGTAAGTTCACAGCCTCATTGGCTACATCTTCCACGGCGTTCTTCTGGTCTTTCATCTGCACGACGCCGCTCTCAAAACCAGCACAACACTAGAGAGAAAATAACACTGTGCTGTGGATGACGACAAACACACAAGTTTTTTTTTGGGCGGTCATTTTCTTTGGGAAGTACTTGCCAAAATGTACTGCCCCATGGAAGTGGTGAAATTTTTTTAAACTCCAGAAACAAATTAATAGCAAGCTCAAATTTGATCCCAGGAGTCGTGTTTGAATCTGGCTTCAGCTAATTCTAGTTGCTGAGGATTCGGTCGGAGGCTCTAACAGTTGCTGATGAGGAGGAAGTGATGGAGTGAGCTAAAAGAGTCTCACCTCTCTAAGCAGTGCTGTCAGTGGAGTCATGACATCGTGCTTCACCATGTTTTCACACACCTCCTGACCTCCACATGCACTCAGATTCCTGCCAGGGAGAAACAGCAGCAGATGCACACTCATCAGTCAGCTGCAGGAGACTCACTGACAGAGATGCTGTTTGTGAGGAGAGAGGGCGCCTGCAGTAACTCTCTGAGCAATGTTCTTATTTTGATATCCAGTACCGGAGGATAAAGGTCGGAACAGGGGTTAAGGATGTTCCCTGGTACCAAAACAAAAAGTGCTGAATGTGTGGAGGATTATTGTGCTGAACACGATGACTGAGTGTCACAGATTACATGTTTGTTTCATGTATTTGGGGGGGGGGGGGGGGGGGGGGGGGGGGCGCTTTAAAAGGCTGCACACAATTTTAATGTGATCTGTTGTCTAAATAATTAAACTCTAGAAAAAGAGAAATAATAAAATAAAATAACAAAGACCAGCAGGTCATGACAACCTGACAGAGCCTTCATTCTTCTAACAAGATTTTGCTGTAGCATGGCGCCCCCTGTAGAAACATCATGTCAGGTGCTGTCATGTGTTACCACAATGGATGGAAAATGTATATATTGATATATTGTGCCCTAAAATGTCCGTTTTTGTTTTGTTTTAGTTTGCTTTAATTAATTTAGTTTAAGTACTTGCTGATATTTTGTGATAAAAAAATTGTAGATTAATTAATTAATGTTGATTGTTTCTTTCGTCTTGGTTCTCTACACCTGTAAAAAAAAAAAAAAAAAAATTGTGCCGCCATCATAAACTTGTTGTGGGCTCAGTTTCTTTGCTTTTGGTCCAGGTCTGTTTAAACGTCAACACCCTGGATGTGATGGTGGAGTCCCTCACTGCTGCGTCACCTGAGTGCTCCTGTGGCAGTCTCCCTGACAGCCAGGCTGCTGTCCAGCACCATGGGCCCGAGGCGCCTCACGGCGTCCCTCTGAAGGAAACCAGGAATGGTCTGACTCTGCTGCACCACCCGAGAAATGCTGGCACATGCAAACTCTCGCACATCTGCACTCGGACTCTCCAACTGTGGGAAGATGCACAAGACACGACACTAAATCCACAGAGTAAAAATATCAAAAGTTTGTTTTCATTCCCATTTTTCAAGAGTTGAAATAAAATAGGATCCATTTCAGTTTGAGTTTGTTCAAAAATGTGTTTAGGTCAATTTTGTCTTCTGCCAAGATCATCCTCCACCTGACAGGACTGACATATCAAGATGCTGATTAAACAGCTTCATTACCGGACAATAAAAGGCCCCTTTAAACTTTGAACTGTGCAGCACTGTCACAACGACGCTACACGTTTTGGGAGTTTGCCAAAACATTGGAGATGTATGTACATTTAACTACCATCAGGTGTCTCCAGCGTTGATTCTGAGAATTTGGTAGAACATCCAACAACCCTCACAACCAAAACCACAACCCAGGACCTCCTCATCTGGTTTTCTTCCCCCGCAAGATCATCTGAACTCAGCTGTCTCTGTATCTCCTCACCAGGGTCTTAACCTGGCTACTATTTATCACCGAACCAACCAACACTCAGCTTCGATGGGCTCTGGCCCTCGGCAGAAGAATCCTGGCTGCACAAATGACAGATGTGTTTCAATGATCGGCCCGTGATTCCTGTAAGCTGACAACATCAATCAGTCAGCCTTATATAGACAGTTATAATTCAGGGAACTATATATGAATATTAAGAGTGCTCCAGCCAAGGTGCATTTCTAATAACTAAAACAACATAAAACCTAAAACTAATATTGCACTTGAGTAGAAATGCATTCCAGCAGAAGGCAGCTTAAAGTCCTCTGTGGGTCTGATCTCATTGATCATGTCAGTGGTTCAGTAGCTCTGCATGACAGAACCACAAGATGAGAGATGTGTTGATCTGCACAAGGCAAAAGGCAGCTCCCCCCCAAAATTAAAATAAAATAAAATAAACATCCGAAGACCAGCCCAAGTTCACTGTCTTAATCTTTTTCAGAGGTTTTTATTATGATCAATCCAGGTTAGACACATGTACAGTGCAGTAAACAAACTGGCCTGTGTCTGACTATTTCTTTTCTTTTTTTTTTAATGACATAACATGTGATGAAACATTTAATTAACCCTCCACCACTAAACTGCAACACGTTCAATTAAATATTTAAACACCTTCCCACAATGCAATCCTGCAACATAAAGAGGTAATCGATCAAAGAGAGTTAAGAGTGTGATCTCACCTTCTCCAGTAGCTCCGCCGCCGGACAGCTGTCCTCGCCGAGCTGCTCTTCCTCCACGTCCGCCTCCTTCACCGCGTTCACCGGCAGCCCGACCGCGTTGAACTGCGGCCGTTTAAACTTGGTGGTTCTGCTTTTACCCATCTCAGTTTTTAATCAAGTGCTGCCGACACATGCGGTTTGGGCTTCTCTTAAAAAATAAAAAATAAAAAAAATAAAAGGCTCAATCCTTCTCGGCGGATCCGGCCCGACCAGAAGAGGCCATGTGGAAGATTGCACTCTGCCGTAAAGCGCGTGTTTCTACCAGAAAGCGCGAAAACTGTCGCAAAGCGCCGAAAACCGAAACAGCAAACTACAAACTAAGAACAGGCGCTGGTTTTATACGTCATGACACATACAAAGAAGGAGATGACCTCACGACGGAGTATTTATTAGGTAAATAACATTAAAAAATACAAACATTTAGATAAAATACATGCTTAACGTCAGAAAAACAAACAAACACATCTGAACTCGCAAGGAGGAGTAAAACAAAGACTGTGTGAGCATTTCAGCAGCTTCAGCAGTGACGTCGACACCGCAGCAATCTTAAAAAAAGGCCCAATCAGTTCATTTATTCGGTCTTCCAAATCCATTTCCACTGCTGTGTTAAATGTGATCACCGGCAGGACGCAAGTCACTGAGACCAGGTATGCTGTCTGAACGGCCCACACAGGCTGGGGGTTATTGGTTGTTTGGTCGTGGTTTCAGTATAAGTTTCCCCGTCTGTGAAAAAAAACCAAAAAAATAAATAAGTAAACTCCGAACTATTTTATGTAAATGCAAGCTGGATAAAATGTCACATTACTTACATCATCGCAGGACATGTTGTATTCCGCTAAAACTGTCCGACAGCGAGCAGCAATTCTGAAGTGGTAAGGGTCAAAGAGTTTAACCAGCGAGAGAAAAATTAGAACAGAAATAAATCCGACACACAAGCACATTTTCGATGTGAAAATACATCAAAACGTGATGTTTGGTGTTAACTAAAATAGACAAAGGATACATTGATGGTGCCACAACTCGTTTGTGTATTCCAGCAAAGAAGAGAGCTATTAAAGTAATGCAGCTGATGGTGAAAAAGGGATGATTCCATAGGGATGAAAAGAAAGAAACCTGCCAAACAAGAGATACACCGAACATTAAGTCAGTTATAAAACTTTCACTTTCATTTTATTAATAGAGAGTTTCATGCATCCATGGCTTTTCCACCCCTGCAAATTTAATTCATTAAGGTGACGTAGCCTATCAAATGCTATTACAGATATATCTTTATGAATTTATGCCACATTCATCTCTTCTGAGAGCACTTTCTCTCTGAACATGCCTAACTACCAATTATTATGCCCTTCTTTAACCAATTTCCTTGCACTTATTGAACAGATGTCGTACTTTTTACTTACACCAAGATCTCCTACAGCCCTGAAGCTCTGGTAATGTCCCTCACCTGTAAGCTGCTTTGGATGAAAACAAACTGCTAAATAAGTAGGTGTAATGTCAATGTACTAACACTTACCTTTTGCGTGTCTGGGTCTATTAACCAGTTCCAAGCCCCAGTAGCCGTACAGACAGACACCACAATTAAAATCACTGGAACAAGACAAGTTTTAAGAGCATGAAATGTAGTCCAGCACATCAGTACATTTCAATCCTAATATTGGTGAATTAAACCACAATTACATCTGCACCAACAGCTGCATCCACTGTGTGTGTGTGTGTGTGGACTGCCGGCTTATCAAGAATCTGTCGTGTGATGGTCATCAAATCGGTTTGAGGTGAACACAAACAGTGATAAAATTTAAATATTTAATTAAATAAAGGCACTATGTGAGCCACTTACTTCGCCACCTGCCTGTTGCAGGCTGCAAACAGGACACATATTCCGTCAGCCTTCTCTCAAACGCTTTTAGGTCTAAAACACACAAGGGGCATATTATTAAAACACTGGATTTGGAACTATAACTTCATCTCTTCAGCTCTGTGCCATCTCTGCTTGTGTAAATTACAAAACTATTTCCATAACTATGGTGGTCGTGTTCTCAGGTCTACGGCTCAGGTTGTGTCAACTTGCACTGAAGACAGCTGTTTTCTACGTTTCATGTAAATACTCCTTACGCCACATCGACTGCTGGCAAAATATACTTATCTCATCAACAACCTTTAAAGCTTTTTTTCAATGAACAATAGAAACCAACATAGTTGATTTTTTTTAACTACACGAATGAGGGCCCGAAGATGTTAGTTAAGCTAGCAAACCTGTTAAGTATCGACAACAGACTAGTCAGCTAATCTGGCGTTACACGACAGTTTGTGACCGTATTTTAAGACATTTCTCTTAAAGTCTGCTCCCGGTTACGGCCACAGAGTCAAAGTAACCCGGAGTTTATATATAAATCAGATTATTAATGTTTTTCTCTGCCGGTTATTACCTTCGGCCTGTTCCAGGGAATTCATGTCTGCTCCCTGCCGTTGGCTGCGCTGCTACTTCCGCTTTCCCGCTGAATGACAGTCCGAACAAACCAATCAGCATCGGATGTGCTGGGAATCTCTAATGTGATTGGATGAGAAGTTTCTAAGTCCCGGCTCCTGCCCTGTGACCCGGCGGAATCCTAAATGATTCCTTTCAAAATGCTGCTGTTTTTTTATGTTTATATTTATATTTGTGCTATTTTAAAATACTTCAGAGTAAAGAGGGAAGTACTTACACTGTAATTATTACAAAATTAAAATGCTGATAAAATATACGGTTTAAATATTCATGTGTATTGATTTGTGGATGTGTTAATAAAGAAGGACACAGTCTTAAACACTTTGACACATCCAAAGTCCTGTTTATTTGTCATTATGGATTAGTGTCTGTAACGTTGTATAAATGACATTCAGTAAAACATGAGTAAATCAGTTTAATAACAATAAATTGGTTGTGTAAGTTTTGTTGTTTACACACTTAATCCGAAGTAAATAACAGTTGTCAAAGCATCTAAATGAATTTAATAGGAGCAAAAAGATAAATAAAGTATTTACCATGTCATACTGGTTTTCCTCGCATGATTAGCTTTTCATCTTTAAGCACAGATTGTCTTCAGTTTCATCTGCCCATACTGTTTCTTTTCAGAAACTCTTTACTGGCTTTTGTATTGGTGAGCCATCATCGGTACTTCACTTAAATATACTATTATACAATTAGATTTGGGATTGCCATGTCACCGAATGAGCTGTTTATTCTTCAGAAAAACAGATTTCCACTGCGGCGAGAAGTTGACTGTCACTGATGATTTGGAATTAACAGAGTAACACAATCAGCAAAAGCACTTTAACTAAAAACGATTTCAATAGTTTATATGAACAAAAGAAAGCAGCTATGACTAAAACAACATACCGTAAACCTACTAAATGAACCACAGCTTCAGAAAGCAGTTCCACAATGAAGGCCATATGCTGAGCAGAGGCTGACCGAGGCCTCTTATCAGAACAGGTGTGGCCTAACAGGTTGTGAGCTAAGTCCCATCTTCCTGGGACCGGGTCCAGCCATGTTTTTAATGGCACTTACTTACTTTTCATTCTTAGACCTGCAAATGTGGCAGTGAATGAAATGGCATGAAACATTTTAAGGCCCTTATTCTTTTCAGTCGGCACAAAATAATAAAATTCAAAGCACTATTAATTTTCTAAATACACGATTCTTCAACAAGCTGCTGCCAGGACAACTCAAAAACAGGATGTGATCTGCTTTTCAGATCGTGTAGCATGCTTTTTTATTTTGGGGCTTCAATTTCTTCTGTAACTTCAGATTGAACTTTTCTCTCAGAATTTGCTCTATCTCATCATCTGGTACGTCCCTCATGTCTAAGACATCAACACCTTCCTCAGGTCTGTAGGTGACCTCGCTGTAGGTCCAGGCAACCAGGGCTCTGAATCCTGTGGGTGTTTGCAAAGAGCAGATGGATTTATTGGTGAACAGTGAGCTCAGATCTGTCTGGAGCGTTTGGTTTGCCACAAAGAAATGATCTGCCTGTTGAGGCACCAAGGTGAAGCAGTAGATCTGCTTTGTTTCCTTCTTGTTTATCAGACTTGAACTGGCAAACTCCGGAGTAACAACCTGAGGCTTTCTTCCGGTCTTCTCCAGCACCCAGAAGTCCCTTTTGTCTATGAGCCGGAAGACCCCGGCAGCTTGAGGTTGGTCCTTTCCAGAGATGAGCTCCAGGGGCTCCCACACCTGGGACGACACCCCAAAGCTGACGTCTGTGATATATGACTTCCCATCGATGACAACCAAGTTGATTAGATGAGATTCAAGAGGCCCAAATTTGTTCAGGATGTTGTTAAAAACTCTGGAGCCCAAGGTGGTGGTGTTGTAGCCCATTTCTCTCAGTACCCAGCCAAACAGGAAGTTGCTCTCCAGACACCAACCCCCACGACTGCTCCTCACTATCTTATTGAAAATAACCTCCAGGTCCATGGTGATCCTCTCACCACAGTGAATACTGAGGTTTTCAAATGGAATCGACATGACGTGCTGTTTGTGGATCAACTTTAGTGTCGCAAGATCCAATTTCTCATACGAGTCATGGAAACCAACTCTGTTGAAGTATTCCTCCAAATTCATCTTGCCTGTAAAATGGACAGTATGTAAAGATTTTATAGCAGCAGTCCACCTTTTTCACAGCTGCAGTCAGCTGTCTCAAAGCTTCAGGCTGAAGGAGATTTCATGATTAATCAGGATCATAGAAATACAAAAATTTCTTGTGGTCAAACTGAACAATGAAACAAAGTTGACTTCAAGTGTTGGTGCAAAACCATTAAGTGCACTTTTATGCTGATTTTGAATAATATGGAGATCAAAAAATATTTACACTCAGATGTCAGAAATTGTACATATATTAGGTTTTAGGTTTGAGACTTACAAATCATTGCAACCGTTAATATGAAGAATTAGAAGCTAACCTTACCTTTCATGTCAGCTGGAAGTGAAACCAATCAAAATGGTGGATTCTGGGTTTTTATGTGGAGCCAAAACTTCCCCTCAAAGAAAGAAAAGAAGCTGTAACTTTGATATTTCGTCCTGGAGAGCTTTAAAGCTGTAAAGGACCAACCTTCTGACGTCAGTTTGGGTACTTGATGATTTACTCGAGGACTTGTGTAATCAGCGATAGAGGTGTTGCTCCACAGGGACTCGGTCTAAGGGGAAGAAACACATGACACAGCTTACATCATGATATGGTTTCATATTGTCAGCATTAAACTCTCTCATGTTTTAGTAGCAACACCTCTGTGTTCAACACCAGTAATGCAGGAACCTTTGTCCACTTCTGTGTCTCAGTTTGCATATTTCCATGCTCACAGTACGTGACGTTGATGGTTGCCCAGGTGATCCTCAATGAATTTCAACCTGACAGTCTGACTACAGTGACGATGATGATGATGCAAGTTCAAATTATATCAATAAAGACACGCACAAGGCTGATTATTTATTACCTTAAATAAGAACTGATTTAAATGTCAGAATGTAAATTGATCTCATGAAATTCTACTTTCCTTTTAGATGGAAAATGCTCAGAATGAATTCACATCACAGTTCACATGCATGATACACAGAAGAGTCATCAGTTTGACTCTTACAAACTACACGTGACTCAGTTTGTCACAAGTAAAACAGCTTCACGCTCACATTTCTACTGTGATTTTTTTTCTCAAACATAATTCAGTATTCAGGAGTGACTTAAAGAAATTAATCTTTGAATGTGAGTAAAGTTTCAGATGATCAAAGAGGCAAGACAACATAAAACAAATCAATGATCAGAGTAAAAATGTAAATATTTTATTGGCATGCTTCTATATAAATAAGAAAATTGTTTCTTTTGACAAATACATATATATCGATATAAATATACATTTATTTATCCCCTTGGTAGAGGGATGTATGTCATGTAAGGTTTCTGTATGGAGTATACTGACAAACTGAGGTATCTGATTAAAATGTACATTATTATTTCCTGTCAGAAATGATCAATAGATAATATTATATGAACATACTCTCACTTCTGTCTGTCCCAAAACAATCATATCATTTTATTTGCACAAAAACTTGGACTGAAATTATCCGTCATGACGTCACAGGTTGTGTTTGGAGAAACAATACAGGTGGAGTTTCAGAGTGTGTACCAAGCTTTCTTGTTTACAGGCTTCAGCTTGTTTAACAACTTCAGATTGAACTTTTCTCTCAGAATTAGCTCTATCTCATCATCTGGTACGTCCCTCATGTCTAAGACATCAGCACCTTCCTCAGGTCTGTAGGTGACCTCGCTGTAGGTCCAGCCGATCAAGGCTCTGAATCCTGTGGGTGTTTGCAAAGAGCAGATGGATTTATTGGTGAACAGTGAGCTTGGATCTGTCTGGAGTTTTTCGCACTTATCAAAGAAATGATCTGCCTGTCGAGGCACCAAGGTGAAGCAGTAGATCTGCTTGGTTTCCTTCTTGTTTATCAGGCTTGAACTGGCAAACTCCGGAGTAACAACCTGAGGCTTTCTTCCGGTCTTCTCCAGCACCCAGAAGTCCCTCTTGTCTATGAGCCAGAAGACCCCGGCAGCTTGAGGTTGGTCCTTTCCAGAGATGAGCTCCAGGGGCTCCCACACCTGGGACGACACCCCAAAGCTGACGTCTGTGATATATGACTTCCCATCGATGACAACCAAGTTGATTAGATGAGATTCAAGAGGCCCAAATTTGTTCAGGATGCTGTTAAAAACTCTGGAGGCCAAGGTGGTGGTGCTGTAGCCCATTTCTCTCAGCACCCAGCCAAACAGGAAGTTGCTCTCCAGACACCAACCCCCACGACCGCTCCTCACTATCTTATTGAAAATAACCTCCAGGTCCATGGTGATCCTCTCACCACAGTGAATACTGAGGTTTTCAAATGGAATCGACATGACGTGCTGTTTGTGGATCAACTTTAGTGTCGCAAGATCCAGTTTCTCATACGAGTCATGGAAACCAACTCTGTTGAAGTATTCCTCCAAATTCATCTTGCCTGTAAAATGGAAAGTGTGTCAAGATTGTAAAATGCCTGTATTAATGCACAACACTGTCACTTTCTAATATGCTACACTAAAGGCATATCTGAACTAAACTATCTGTACTAGTTATTTCAACAAAACCAAATCTTTTGACTTATTGAACCCACATAGGAATTGAAGGACCAGTCAATCGGTTAAATGTTAGTTATGTGCAGTAAAATGTGTTTTGGGTGTGTTTAACTTTAAAATGTGTGTTAGTGAAAGTGAGAAACGAGCTGAAAGAGCTGTAACTGTTTATTAAAGGACATTGTCGGTGTTTTGAACCAACCTAATACTAAGATGTGTAAATAACAGCCTGATCGTCCCATGTTGACAACATTAATGCCCCCTCAGAAAACAGAAAGTAAAAACCACCTCCCCCATCCGACCACGTTGCAGCTTTTCGTCCGAAAAAAAGTTTGTTATAATCAGTGAACTGATCGCTCCTCTGCAGACCGATCCAGATCTTACCTGCAGACTTACCTGCTCGGACCGACTGATCCTTTCAGGGGAGATAAATCAACACCAAACCGCTGACTTCAGGACGATCAGCCACTTTTTCACGTTTGGGCTGAAGTTTCTCCAGCAGGAGGAGCTGCAACATCCAGATCAACACAGTTTTATCTATGGCATCAAAAATAAAGGTTTTATCGATCAGTCAGCAATGTTTTTATATGATATTTATTATTTATTATTCTGTGCTGTTGATGCATTTCAGAGACAAAAAGGTAAACAGAGACTTATTATTATTGTTGTTATTAAGTGATATAAAATAAAATAAAAAGTTATGCTGATTACAATACTGCTGGTAACAAAGTCTATTTAATTTGTTGTATGCGTGTTATTATTATTATTATTATTATTATTATTATTATTATTACATTTAATACATTTAATCAGCTAACCGCCTGGTTTACTTTGAAAGTTTAAACCGGAAGTTTCATTCTCAAACGACAGTGTGATGCGATCTGTCACCTTCAGAATAAAACCAGAGACCGTCATTATTTGAACTTATATATATATATATATATTTTTTTTTTTTACATTTTACTGAAAACAAATAATATCATTCCATAATAAAACCAGATTAATGTTCACAGATGGAGACATTTGGATAAATTCCACTTTATTAGACTGTTTATTCAATTGATAAATCTGAAACCTCCTGATTGACTCTGATTAATATAATTATAATCATAATGTAAACCGTGTCATGTGGAGCAACACCTCTATCGCTCATTACACAAGTCCTCAGGCAAATCATCAAGTACTTAAGCTGACATTAGAAGGTTGGTCCTTTACAGCTTTAAAGCTCTCCAGGACGAAATATCAAAGTTACAGCTTCTTTTCTTTCTTTGAGGGGAAGTTTTGGCTCCACATAAAAACCCAGAATCCACCATTTTGATTGGTTTCACTTCCAGCTGACATGAAAGGTAAGGTTAGCTTCTAATTCTTCATATTAACGGTTGCAATGATTTGTAAGTCTCAAACCTAAAACCTAATATATGTACAATTTCTGACATCTGAGTGTAAATATTTTTTGATCTCCATATTATTCAATATCAGCATAAAAGTGCACTTAATGGTTTTGCACCAACACTTGAAGTCAACTTTGTTTCATTGTTCAGTTTGACCACAAGAAATTTCAGGATTTCTATGATCCTGATTAATCATGAAATCTCCTTCAGCCTGAAGCTTTGAGACAGCTGACTGCAGCTGTGAAAAAGGTGGACTGCTGCTATAAAATCTTGACATACTTTCCATTTTACAGGCAAGATGAATTTGGAGGAATACTTCAACAGAGTTGGTTTCCATGACTCGTATGAGAAATTGGATCTTGCGACACTAAAGTTGATCCACAAACAGCACGTCATGTCGATTCCATTTGAAAACCTCAGTATTCACTGTGGTGAGAGGATCACCATGGACCTGGAGGTTATTTTCAATAAGATAGTGAGGAGCAGTCGTGGGGGTTGGTGTCTGGAGAACAACTTCCTGTTTGGCTGGGTGCTGAGAGAAATGGGCTACAACAACACCACCTTGGACTCCAGAGTTTTTAACAGCACTGTCAATGAATTTGGCCCCAATGACACTCATCTGATCAACTTGGTTGTCATCGATGGGAAGTCATATATCACAGACGTCAGCTTTGGGATGTCTTCCCAAGTGTGGGAGCCCCTGGAGCTCATCTCTGGAAAGGACCAACCTCAAGCTGCCGGGGTCTTCCGGTTCATAGACAAGGGGGACTTCTGGGTGCTGGAGAAGACTGGAAGAAAGCCTCAGGTTGTTAATCCGGAGTTTGCCAGTTCAAGCCTGATAAACAAGAAGGAAACAGAGCAGATCTACTGCTTCACCTTGGTGCCTCGACAGGCAGATCATTTCTTTGTGGCAAACCAAATGCTCCAGACAGTTCTGAGCTCACTGTTCACCAAAAAGTCCATCTGCTCTTTGCAAACACCCACAGGATTCAGAGCCCTGGTTGGCTGGACCTACAGCGAGGTCACCTACAGACCTGAGGAAGGTGTTGATGTCTTAGACATGAGGAACGTACCAGATGATGAGATAGAGCAAATTCTGAGAGAAAAGTTAAATGTGAAGTTACAGAAGAAATTGAAGCCCCAAAATAAAAAAGCATGCTACACGATCTGAAAAGCAGATCACATCCTGTTTTTGAGTTGTCCTGGAAGATGGACGATGACTGAGCAGCAGCTTGTTGAAGAATCATCTATTTAGAAAATGAATACTGCTTTGAATTGGCTGTATAATGTTAAATGTGCAAATAAAAAGGATTTAAATGTGTTACACTATTTCATCCGTGACCATGTTTGCATGGTATATTATGGACGTTAGAACCAAGAACAAACTGTACGTGTAGATAAAACCAGGATAATGACTTTTGTTTACTTTTAGCAAATTTACACAGATGCTCTATCAACTGTTAAATAACTCTAAGGTGTAATGATCAGCTTTAACATTTAAATATGGAATCAGCAATGCTGAGACAGCGAATTTATGTTATTGAATAGTTTTTTCCCCCATACAACTTTTTAGTGATTATTAAAGTCTGTTTGTATTATATGCTTCTTGAATTAGGTATTAACTAAACTTATTACAAATGAAACTTAAAAAAAAAAAAAAAAAATCTCGTTTTTATTCTGAAGGCAGGAAGGGCATACCGGTAGCGCCTATTTTATCAGATTAAAAAAAAATATGATTAGAAATAATCTTCTGTTTTTTATATATTTAATGATTTTTTTTTTTTTTGTCTAATACTATTTTATCTACGGTTAAAGGTTGTGTTCTTGTGTTGACATACTTCCGGTCCGGTTCCGTGTTGTTGAACTTCCGGGTGACGCCGGCGTGTCGTCATTACGTAACAAACGCACGCACGGCACAACCAAGGAAGTGCCCGGCGGTGCTGGCAGATCTGTGGAGGAGAATAATTCATATCTAAGAGAAAATTTCTCTTTTATTTTTATCCGGCTAATGATCAGGTTGGTAATATTTATGAACACGTGACCTTAAACCGTTTGGATTACGTTTATCAGCGCATGTCAGAACTTTGCTGCAGAGTTTGGTAGCTGCAGAATAAAGTTTACAGAAAGTGGGATAAACCTGAATGTGGTTTGTCGTCCACGGTGATATAATGTTGATGCTTTAAGATGGTTTCATTAAAACGGGGTGAACCTCCGTTCAGCTGCCAAAGTGCAGTTATTTATTGAACCAGCATGCAGGCTGCAGTTTAGGAAACAACACATATCCTCCTTCTTTATTTTTTTTTTTATTTTGAATTTAGTCTTTTAACGTTCAAGCTTTTTGTGTGTGTTCTTTAAAGCTTCTTGCTCTTTTCCGGATAACAATCATTGCTTTCATAAATTCACAGATTTGTCCTCTTGCAATGGAAAACGTACGTTCAGAAACCTTTTTGATAACAGGGGGATGCGGCTACTTTGGTTATCGGTAAGATATTTTTAATGTTGTTGATTATGTCGGTAAATGAAGTAATCTTTCAGTGACTGGCTGGCTTGAGTTCAATGTCTTCGTGCTTCACCACAACAAGGTGGCGTTATTGCACCAGTTATCTCAGTCAGGCTGGACTCTTTGAAAAGCACAGAGCTGTGTCAGATTTGAAAGGATATTAAATGTATTTCTGTCTCACGTTGAGATTCTTTGAGATTTTAATTCATATTTAATGATGTTTGCTCCTGCAGCCTGGCATGCTCCCTGCATAAAAGAGGAGCCAGAGTCGTTCTGTTTGACACTGCCCCTCCAAAACAAGAGATGCCAGAGGACATCCAGTTTGTCCAAGGTGATATTCGTGACTATGCACAGGTTGCGAAGGCCGTGGCTGGTGTGGGTTGTGTATTCCACATTGCCTCCTATGGCATGTCAGGCAGAGAGCAGCTGAACCGTCATCTGATCGAGGCGGTGAACGTTCAAGGTACACAAAACGTCCTGAAGGCCTGTGTCGAGCACGGAGTGTCCAGGCTGGTTTACACCAGCACCTTCAACGTGGTGTTCGGAGGCCAAGTGATAGAGAACGGCGATGAAAGCCTCCCTTATCTACCTCTCCATCTCCACCCTGACCACTACTCCAGAACTAAGTCTCTGGCTGAGATGGCTGTGCTGAAAGCCAACGGTACGACCTTGAAGGACGGGTCTGGGGTGCTTAGAACTTGTGCTTTGCGTCCAGCAGGAATCTACGGGCCTGGAGAGCAGAGGCATCTCCCCAGGATAGTTGGGTACATCGAGAAGGGGATCTTTCAGTTTGTTTACGGTGAAGCCAGCAGCCTGGTAGAGTTCGTCCATGTGGACAACCTGGTGTCGGCACACGAGCTGGCTGCAGAGGCACTAACCTCACAGAAGCAACACCGTTCTGCCGGCCAGCCCTATTTCATCTCAGACGGCCGGCCTGTCAATAATTTTGAATTCTTCAGACCTCTGGTGGAGGGCTTGGGCTATCCCTTCCCCAAAGTACGTCTACCTCTCTGTCTTATTTACTTCTTCGCCTTTCTCACAGAAATGATTCACCACCTCATCGGCCCCTTCTATAACTTCCAGCCTCTGCTGACGCGCACTGAGGTGTACAAAACCGGCGTGACGCATTACTTCAGCATGGCAAAAGCTAAAGCAGAGCTCGGTTATGAACCCCAGGAGTACAACCTGGATGAGGTTGTGCAATGGTTCAGATGCAGAGGCCACGGGAAAACATCTTGCAGATCCTTCCTTGGTCAATTAATACTTGACATCCTGTTTGTTGCTGCCTTGGTTGCAGTGGCTCTCTCTTTTCTTCCAGTCGTTGGCAGCTAATGAGCGGTCAAAGCTAAAACATCATTCTGACATTTCCCAGAAGATGCTGTATGAAGACTGTCAAAGTCCACTTGTATTTAATTCCAAAATGGTCATCACTGAGAAGTGCTTCAGACATAAAATACTGTCATACCAGTTAAATGTGAAATCAACCATGTGACCTCTGTACCTCATATCTTAATTCAGCATTTTATTATTGTTACTTTTAAAAAACCGTACATCAGACGCTCTGATCTTTAAGAGCCAAGACTCAAACCTCTGTCTTAATACCTGCCAGTGTTTTTATGCATTTTGTGGGGGAAAAAAAAGACTAACAGCTTCTGAATAAAACTTTACTAATCAAATTCAGGTTGTTTGATTGTTGAAGTCACTAAGTTCTGGAAATGATGTGAGTATTAATTTTTAACCCAACTCATCTTAAGGTTAAACCTTTTAAACCAAAACAAGAATATCAGCTTTTGTATTTGTGTGTGTTTTGAATGCTAAATAGTTTCCATGTTTAAATAAGCGCCATAGACTGTTGATAATGATTTAGTAGCCTGATCTGTGATAGACTTTTGGTCTATAGGCTTTATTTTCAAACTAACTTTGCACCAAATCCAACAATGATGCATATCGTGTTTTGTTCATAAATCACATCTAAGATGGATCATGTTCTTTTGGGACATCGTGTATGCTTTCACAATTAGATAAAAACCAAAAAAACCTTGAGTTTTAAATATCTTTTCTTTACACATTACTAAAAAAAAAAAACAAAAAAAAAACCCCAACAAATCATTGCATCTTATTCCTGGTGTCCAAGCGGTCGGGCCAGGTGAGGCGGGCTTTGTGCGGTGTTTTCGGCCGCCTTGGATGAATGCAGACGTCCCCTTCTCTCTAAACTCTTCTCCTTTCAGAGCCGGCAGCCCCTTGCTGAGTTGGTCGCAATCATTGTTTCTCTGCAGCATTAACCACATTCCAGAGAGGCGCAGCGCATCCTGTCTTCATCCCCGCATTCCTTTTACGCAAACGAGTCCGCGGCGCAAAAACGGCCCTTTCTAATTCGGATTCCAGTCCGCTTCGTGCGCTCAGACTTCAACACAACCGACGGATTTTTGCGGCGTGGTGAGATTATCAGGCAGACTTTTACCGTCCGGCTCTGCTGCGGTGAGAGAAATCTGGAGGAGACACAAAAAAAAAAAAAAAAAAAAACCTCAACAAGGGGAAATTCCTCCGCGCAGCGCGCCATTGACTGTAAAGACCTTTCAACTTAACAAAAACTGAAGTTGACAAACGTTTCCCCGTCGGCTGAAACTGTGAGAAAGAGTTTGTGTGTTTCCTTTATCTCTCTCTCTCTCTCTCTCTCTCTCTCCCCCCTTTTTTTTTTATTCCTAGGAGAAGGGAGCCAAAGCAGGAGAGGACGATGCGGCTCACGGTGGAGGTTTAGTGGACCGGTTATTTTTTTTTTGTTTGTTTGTTTGCTTGTTTTTTGTGTGTGGGGGGCTTTTTTGTTTTTTTGTTTTTTTTGTTTTTTGTTTTTTTTTTGTTTTTTGTGGATGGCTGTAACGCAGCGTTTTGTTTTTATTTCCATGTGAAACGCAATTTAGAGCTCCGGCGCTCGGAGCGCGGCCGCACTCCCAACTTGTTTTCTCGCCTTCGGGAGCGACAACAAACATGGAGCACTACCAGGAAGATTTGGGGCTCCGGGCCGGGAAACTGATGGAGGATCTCTCCCTGTACGATGCCTATAAAGACAGGATGTACGGCTCCAGGAGAGACTTGGTGATTAACCCCGATCTGGACTTCTCGGCTCCGGCGGTGGCGGAGCGTAAAAGTAAGCCGATGAATGGCACCTCTGTGCTCCACCAGCAGCATCACACGGTGGAGAATTTCACGTCGGGGAATAAAGTGTACACGGCGGCTCCGGTGCGCCCCGTCACCTGCAACCGGACCGTCCCGGTGGATTTCTGCGCCCCTCAGAGGGACGCGGTTTACAGCGACGAGGGCTGCTGCACCAAATCCGAGGTGGCTCTGCCGTGTTACACCGGAGAGAGGCACCGGAGGTTTTCCCTGGAGGTGCAGGGCCACAGGTACAGCACCGGCTCCGCCTTCGACGGCTTGCCCCTCAACAAGCCGGTGGCTCTCCCCGGCAACAGGTGCAACAGCGTCTGCATCACCAGCAGCCACGACGGGCGGTACAACGCCACCAGCCCCCGGTCCAGCCTGGCGTCCTCTCTGTCCTCCTCCCAGGAGCAGAGCAAGCACGCCAGCCCGAGGTCGAGCGTCAGCAGCCCGCGCACCAGCCTGGTGGTGCCGGGTCAGGACAGGTACAGCAGCCCCAGGTCCAGTTTGGTTCACTGCGAGGCGACCGGCGTCCTCAGCCCCAGATCCAGCTATGCAAGCACGGCCAGCGACACCAGCAAGCACTCCAGCCCCCGGACCAGCCTCAACAGCTGCGACTGCTGCAGCAAGCCCAGCAGCAACCGCACCAGCGGCATCAGCATGGGCTACGACCAGAGGCACAACAGCCCCAGGTCCAGCACGGCCAGCCAGTACTCCTTCACCACCAGCCCCAGGTCCAGCTACTCGGACTCCCGGTACGGGCCCGTGGTCAACCACGACCTGGAGGGGGCCATTCTACACGCGGTGCCGCTGGCGAGCCCCCGATCCAGCATCTGCAGCCAGGACGGGAGCGCACGACCGGGCACCGCCGCGAACTGCGTGGTCAGCCCCCGGTCCAGCATCTCCAGCCACAGCTCCAGGAGCTCCCGCAGCTCCAGGGGGTCTATGAGCACCTACCCGGACCTGCAGCTGCCCTCCCCCAGGTCCTCCATGCTGGGGGGCGGCTTACACGAAGACACGCTGCTGCAGGAGTTTGGAGACTCCAACGGGACCCAGAGTCGGATCCACCTCCAGGCGCTCTCGGCGGGGCCTGAGCTTCAGCAGCAGCCGGCTCAGACCGGAGGCACCTCGGAGATGACAGCCGGGTCGCCATCGTCGTTTAGTTATGGGATGTCCTCAAAGACAGCGTCCTCCTCCCAGAGGTTTAAGCTGCCTTACCAGGTGACCCCCAGCCGGGACAGCGGGCCGAGCCAGGCCGAGCGGCGGCTGGAGGCGCTCACCCTGGAGCTGGAGAAGGAGTTAGAGATGCACATGAAGAAGGAGTACTTTGGTAGGTAACACTAAAGTTAAGGTTTGTTCTCAGTCACTGCTGGGAATCTTCTCTAAAGCTCACTGAGCTCTGAGAAGAAAAAAAAAAAAGTTTCTGCTCCTCAAAACCAACATCTGGCACCAACTGTCACCAACCCTGATGCTCCGGCTCTGACTCCTTCCCCAAATTTATATTCTCAATTCAAAAAGAAAGCAGCATTTCCTTTTGTTTGGTTTTTGCATTTCACTGAATATGAAGAATAGTCTGACTATTATGACACACCACTTGCATCTTCTCCTGCAGTGCTCGGGGTTCATTTACTGATTTGTCATCTACTTGCAAGATGCGAATGCTCCATAAACACTAACGGGTCCCTCTAGGGCAGATAAGAGGGGCTTTTTCCAGGGCAACACTAATTTCTGTCTTGGCAGAGCTAAAATTTGCACAGTGCTGCACCTCGCTGAATGAAAGCCTCTGTTCTGTCAGAGCTGTGTGGTCTGGATCTGTTGGAAAATGCTGAGATTGGAGTGAAGACTGTGGTCAAGTGCAATCTGGGAGTGACAGTAGGGATACGAATCTGGCACTGGTGGGGGGGCGGGGGGGGCTGAAAATGTTTGCCTGCACTGTATCTGAAAGTGCAAAACATTTGTTGCCTGAAGTATGAGTTCCTCTTGAAGAATTGAGCTTTTTATTTTTTTATTTGACTTTTTGAATTAGCTGCCAGACAAACGGAGAGAACAGGGGCCTGTTTTTAATCGCTGCTTCACTCGCTTGCAGTGAAGCTCAGACAGATGTTGATTTTTTTCCATAGAACAAGGAGGTGAGAAAAGGAGGATGGAGGACAGGAGAGATGGCAGGCGGTCGAGGAGGGGCAGGGGGGGGGTTGATGGAGAAAGCAGTAAGATGATGGAAATAGAGACGGAGAGAGAGAGAAAGGAAAGGGGGGGGGGGGGGAATGCACTCAGATGCTCTGCACACCGAGCCCAATAGAGACAGCTCTGTTTCTGTAGCGACAGTGGAGAAATTGATTGCCAGAGCTTTTTTTCTTTTTTTGAAGATGGGGGGGCGGCAGCAGCGGCAGCAGCAGCAGCAACAGCACTGGCTGCCAGTGTCCCACACTGCTCTGCTCTGCCGGCTGGCCCCTGTGTGGCCTCTGTTTGTTGTGGTGGCGAAGGAGCTGTGAATCAACAGCTGGCCTGATACAGGGCTGCAATTGAAGCAGCAGAGAGTGAGGCCCAGCCCACCCCCCCACCACCCACCACCCATCCCCACCCCACCCTGACTCCCCCCGCAAAGCCCTTCATTAACCAGCCAGTGGGGAGTCGGGCAACACCAGACACTTGGCACACGATCTTGGCTGGCGGGCCAGACATAGTTGGTGGGGGTCAAGTCTGATCACCTGCCCAGAATTATAATGGCAGTAGTCATGCACATGCTGGAGACACACACACACACATGCTGCTGACTTGTGGACAACAGCACACTGGCCTGCTCTGTGTGCTGGAATACACCCTTCTTTTAAGTATACTGTGTAACAACTATAAATTGTTCATGGCTTGTTTTTGTTTGTTTGTTTGTTTTTTGGGGGAAGTTTTAGTTTAAGTTTTAAGCCCACATAAATTTCTGATGTGTGAAGCTCTGAAAATAGTCAGAGAACCTCTTTCCTGAGCTCTCCTGATGAAATATTGCCAGGCTTTGATGCAGAAAACGCAGTCTGTCATTTATTACTTTGTCCTGTGAGGATATATTAACCCGTGGTGAGTGAATCACTCCTGTAAGACGTACAAAGGTTTGAAAGTGTTTGGCAACATTTTGCACGATCAATCTGCTCTCCATGTTTCTGTAAGTTTAACCTTCTGTCTAATTTATGACTCTCGTGCTACCTGCTCATTTCTTCAGAGGTTGGTCTGGTATTGTGTCTTATGGAGTTAAGATCACTCCGAATGGTCTTTAAAGTTTCACGAATCAGGCTGTGCAGACCTTCTTATAACTCACAGCACGATCTGTGGTGCTTCCATTGATGTCAGAGACATGAGGTCAGGCATAGTTGTGTTATTAATATATATCAATCTCTTGTTGTGTCGCCATGGCATCAGAAAAATCTTGATGCTCTGCAACAGATTGGCATAATGGTGTGGTGTATAATTTCCAAAGCGATCGAGTGTTTTATTCCTTTATTTATTTTTAACCTCAGAAAAAGCACAAGACCCCGTCGTTGCCACACGGACGTGTTATGAAATGGACACATGAGAGGTTTCAGCATCCTGTTTTGAAACGAGTAACAAAAGTGCTTCGGAGATTTCCTCGCTGTCCTGTAAAAAATGGTAAACACATCCTCGCTCACAGGAACCCTTCGGGAGCTTTTAACGTGTGGAAATCACAACTTAACATGTCGACTGTCACCACTGATGTTTGTCCTTATTTACGGTCGTGTTCAGGCCAGGGCTTGTGTCATAAATTGAATCTCGACAGTCTTTCCAGTACATGCTACGTAGTTTTGAAGTAAATGCAGCATAGTTTTAACCAGAAGGAACAAACCAACGATGATGAATCAATGAAGGTGTATAAATAAGTCAACCTTTTTCAGTTTAGCCGCTGAGTTGGAAGACTAACCAAAGCGGAAGGAGCAGGAATGACCCAGCCATGGATTATTTCTGTGGGGAAAAAAATTAAATTAAGACCAAAGAAGGGAGGGAGGAGCTATTCCTTTTCTTTAACAATTTCTCTTGAACTCTGAGGATTTGGGGAGTAAAACAGAAACACACACACACACACACACACACACACAACAGCTTCATCTCTCACATTCCCATGAAAACAGCACGCTCGTCCGACTGAAACAGATACTCTACTGTCATGTTTCGGTTTCTGTTCATTCTCTCCAGTAGTCCTCAGCTGTGGAAGGTCTACCTGGTTGGTCCATTTCAAGGCTAAATAGCCTTGCTTAATAGAAAGCTTAAATTACAAAATGATGGAAAGTGCAAGATGTATTATAATTATTAATATAATAATATAATTCCTGGTCAGTTATCCACACAAATGTAGGAAAAATTTGTGAGCTGAAGCTTTTAGTTAGTGCATCAAAAGAAGCTCATCAATGTCCATTATTGCCGATAACCAGAAAGGGAAGTGCGGCGTTCCGACACAGTGACAGAACAAGAACAATCAGCTCATTTGAACATGGAGGAAGACACTCAGGGGCCTGCGTCACAAGGCGACGGTGCGTTCACTGAACGCATCACTGCCTGTGCTGCTGACGTTGGAAAAGTGTGGATGAAATGACTAAAAAGAGAACTAGACCCTCTAATTTACTGGCAGAGAATAATCTTTGGATATTTTTGTGATGAAAAGGCAACAAGAAGGAGCTTATTTATTTATTTTTTATTATCTAAGGGAGTTTTCGGCTAACAAGGCTGAGGGATGAATAAGAAACAGATCCATATAAAAGGGACTGTGAAAGAATTACCACGCAAAAGAAATTGATTGATTTGTAATCGACAGCTGTCATCGACTGAGTTGCTGATGTGTGTTTCTTTTCCCCACTTTGTTTGCTGCTATTAACTTTCATTTTGGTGAAATAGTTTAAGCAGTTTTGATCATTGGATGTTTGCTCATTCACTCTTATCGGCCGATTCGTTCTGTTATCTTTGCTAAGTGCAGGAGTTGCAGTCACGAGTTCAGGTTGCCCCAGGAAATGCCAATATTTGGTTTTGATTCTGATGAAATGAAATGAATGTGTACTATTGATTCTGTCCAACCTTTGGTTGGTTTTCCTGTACCCTTGTCCTTTATCTGTTATTTTTACAATGTCACACTGTGTGCTGGGGGTGTTATGAAAGGGAAGTTATTGCCTCAGATAACCAGGGAATTCCCAGATTGCGTCACAGAAAGTGTATCTTTGCTCTGACTCTGTCCTGCGATGTGTGTGTTTTCTAAAATAGGTAAATGTAATAATCTGTCTGGGGAGGAGGCGGCTGTTCAGTGTGCGGCTCCCATGTTGGGATCTTGTGAGATTTCGTGTCCTTTAGGCAGTGTGACCCTGGGCTCACCCCGCCAAGGCTTTGACCCTGCACTCCCTGAGGAATGTGACCCCGGTGGAGGTCGTCTTGTGCGTGAAACTTTGGAGATTGTAGTACTCTTTAGCCACTGTCCCCCCCTCCCTCGTCTAGCTTCTTCACTAAAGGTCACAGAGGTTTGTGTGGATGGTTTAGTCCAGGCTGACGTGCAGGACTCAGGTACTCGTTCACAGCTGAGTCTGTCAGCGCCTCACTCGTCCACGCACACCCCCGTTGGCAGCCGGTCTGATGGTGAAGCACAACGTCGTACTCAGACAGTCAAACTGTCAGAGATATTCCTCTCCTCGACAGCTTCTGTCAAGGTTGCTGAAAAAACAGCAAGACAGGAAGACCCTAGTGAAACCAACAACGCCGCCTGACCGGCTTCCTCCATGGTGGAGAATCTGGGCGAGGAAATCTGCTGCACAGGAGTGAAGAGGCATCGTGTAAAAACCCCCCAAAAACACCACCAGCACAAGGATGAAAGACACAAAGGCCATTAGTCTGTTTCTGAGGTTTGGTTATTTTACATGAAAGCTTTTCGCTGCTTTGAAGTGGCCTGGTTGGAAAAAACATGATGCCACCTACAGTTTCTGCTGATGTCGGTCAAATAGTTGGAGATTTTAACTCCTCGCTGTTCTTTTCAGCGGCTTTTCTATCTTGGCAACATAAAATGTTCCGAGTCGGGGAAGCAGGGATGCACTGAGGGAAGTTGGACTTGTGACCTCAATATTTCTACAATCCCGAGAACAGCCTTAAATATAATGAGGTGGACAGAGAGAGACAGCCCCATCCTTATCTGTGAAGGCTTCAGAACAGGCTGCCAACTACTCGAACGTTCATGTGTTTTGTACAACAGTTCAAAGACCAAAATCGCAAAACAGGCCACGCCCCCCCCCCCCCCCGCAATTCCTTTCGGCATATTTTACCAAAATGATCAGCTTTCCTGAAGCACTTTGCCTTCAAACAGTATGATGTAATGCACAGACATCAACCTCTGCAATGGAACTAGAAATCATTTTTTAAAATATGTCTTGTCGGTAAAAAAAAAAATCTTTATCCTTGAATCAAAGGAACAATTGTGCATCTGTAATAGTGTGATTCATGTTTTCCGTCTGGGACGGTTTGGCTCCAGCGCCTGACTTGCTTTGACATGTTTGAATTTCATTGTGGTGTTGGTCTTCAAAGGGCCATCAAAAGATGCAGAGAGAACATGGGGGGGTGGTAAAATCTACCCGTGGAAATCCAGTAGGGCTGATATTTGAAGCAGGTTAGTCATTTTCACATAAAATTTGACTGTTGCATAATTAAAGGAATGCATGCCAGGTTTGGCAGAGTTGTTTTTTTTTTTTTGTTTGGTTTTTTTTATCAGCTTTCCAGCAACGCTTCCAACATGTCCAGCAATTGTTGGATTCTCATGATGCACAAAGAACGCGGCAAACATTATCCCACGTGAATCGTACCAGCCAGTTAAACATCCACTCGGGTTGTAACATTATCAAAAGTCGAGGTAAATCAGTGCTCGTACATTGTGCCGTTGTCTCAATGTTTAAATCCCACAGAAGAAAAACTTTCTGCTTTCTGTCACCGCAGGATGTAAGATGTTCTTCTTTTCTTGGCTCACACGGATCGCTTTGCCCGGCAGACCCGACAGAACTAACTGAGCCTTTGTGTCTAACAGGGATCTGCATCAAATGCGGGAAAGGTGTGTACGGAGCCAGCCAAGCCTGCCAGGCCATGGGGAACCTGTATCACACAAACTGCTTCACCTGCTGCTCCTGCGGTAAGAAAGACACTTTGTCACCGTTTTACTTGAAATAAAAGTACGAAGCTTTTCATTTTCCATCCAGTAACTCTGTAACTCTGGATCCAGCTGCATTTTAGCATCACTTCATGAATTTTATGATTAACAGTCTGCTGAATGTTTTGAAACCTGAACAGTTAGCTGCCTGCTAATGACCGTCCCCCTGAAATCACAGTTGTTTCTGGAGTAAAAGAGTTTGTCTTTGTCGTGGACTTTGGAGACAAAAAGTGACATTTTCTGTTGACTATGAGCAGACCAAAGGCTGTCGACCAGAACTCGTGTTGCTCTTGAAACACTTCAGTCTTCGGAGGGTTTCTAAGTTTTCGCAGCGTTTTCCCGTCAGTATGATTCCCCCATTTTTAATATCTTTTATAATAAATCGTCTCCACATCCAAAAACTCACATAATGGAGAAGAAGCAGCGTCAGTCGGGGGAAACAGAGAGGACAATCTTCAGCTTGTGTCTGAGGTCGCTGCTGTCTCTGCTGATGTATCATCATCAGTATCGCCAGCTTTCTGTTTGAGATTCTGTCGTAGTCGGGATCAAAACATCTGCTGCTGACAAACAAAAAAAGAGAAGGAAACGCTCAGTCAGATCTCTTCTCAGCAGAGGATCAGGTCCACTCAAGTTAATAATGCCATAAAGAAATGAAACTGTGATATTATTTTGTCTTCAAGACTGCAATTAAATCTGCTCTTCAGCTCCAAGTACAGTATAGATTCAGTGTGTGTGTTATTTGAATTCCTGGACGTTCCTGTCACCCGACTCCAGTTCTCCTCTCCTCTTTCCTCGGGAAACAAGAGGAAGATGTCGGAGAAAGCTTTTTAGCCAGGTTGCCTCCATTCATATGTGTCCTATACATGGATACTGATCCTCCACCCCACCCACCCCGGCTCTGGAGGACCTGCCTATAATTTACATGTAACCAAAGCCACATACTTTCCGATTTATTGTGTGTCTGAAGAAAGAGGGGCCAGACGCCGAGTGTCCAGTTGCCGGCGTTGTGGGGTTTGCTGTTTCGGTACAACTGGTTGTGTTTTTAGGGTTTGGTCAGCTTTCTGTGCTGTAAAAGCTAGATAAGCATTTTGTTTATTCTGAAGATGCTTTTAAATAATGACTCTGATTCTCTGATAAGTCACTGGAGAGGCGCCAGTTACATCGTAAAACAGATATGTGGGATTTAATCACTGTCACACAGATAAACCACTGACGACGTCTGATGAGTTAACAAGCCCCTTTCTGTGAAAGTTTACTGCTAACTAAACTCTGTGATGTTTCATTAGACTGCATGTGAGTGGAAACGTTTGCGGTTTTAAAGGTTTTAAAGGCCTCTGAGAAGTTTAATTTCAACGTGACGATCCGGCATTTTATCAGGAGCAGCGTTCTTACGGCCCGATTTGTTTTGTTGTTGTTGTTGTTGTTGTTGTTGTTGTTTTTTCCCCCTGCGCCCCTGAGCAGGGTCCTCCTGGAGTCCAGAGCTCCAGAGTGAGGCCGAGTTTGCTGAGACATTGCTCGCTGGTAGCCTTGGGCTTTGTTTAACCATGCATAATTGAGCCCTCCTCTTGGCTTACTCCCATGGTTGCACCCTTTTTTCATGAAATGGCCAAGAATGCAAACTACCCCCCTCCACTTCAGCCGGCCTTCCCTGGAGGACCTCAATCAGAGTGTACCAGATCTGCTTATCAGAAGGGGCAGCCCTGGCATGGGCTCACATAAACGCACACATGTGTCAACATGCAAATAGACAGTTTTAGGATTTATAGCTGGATTTTCTTTTCTTTTCTTTAGTTTTTTTTATCTTCGAAGAATTATTATTACACATCATAATTGCTGGGTTGTGCAGAAATATCATGGTGGCATGAAAGTTAAATAAGTGCAGAGCAGCGTGCTCCCTCCTGTCTGCTGGGAACCAAAAACATTTGTGAATCTGCAGCTGAAATTAAAGCAGAAGGAGCCGCATTCAAACAAAAACGCACGTTAACGGGAGGGAATATATATCCGTATGTGACTGTGAGGTCGGGTGCTGTTGAAAATAAAAAATAATAAACACGGTGCTTCAGGCTGGATGAGCAGACTGTCAACCGCAGGGTTGATGACTCATTTCTCTGTTAGAGTAATCCAAGCAGGCTCTGAAAGCTCTGGCAGCAGAAGAGAAGCTCTGAGGCTTGAATTTCTCCGATCATTCACCACCACCAGTTGCACCTACCAGGCAGTGGAAATGAGAAAAATGAAAAAACAGGGAACGTTCAGTTCTTTGTGTTATGTTCCTGGAGTAATGCAGTATGTTTACACGCACACTCATTATAGCAGTGCGATTAGAAATAATTGGACTGTGATAAAAATAAGGTGACACTGCACTGAAGACGAAACAGATAGACTCTATATTTTGTGCTTTAATAGTAGGAGTTCTCATCGGCAGGTGGTCAGGCAGTCTGCAACCAACCAGCCTGCAGCAGATTTGTATTTTGGACATCCTCCATTTAACCTTTCTAGTTTGTTTGCAGTCATAGAGTCAAGGTCCTCCACTTCGCTTTGTCAATAAAATTTTTTTTTTGTAAACAATTGATTTTATAGTCAGTGAAATATCAAAAAAACAAAAAAACCAGAATCCACATCAGCCATCCTTTTCTACATGTGGGCAGAAATAATTGCTGCCCGTTTGTGGTGCCAGTGTCAATCGCAGCCTCGTGCACGTGAGCTGTAAAGACGTTAATGGTGAAAGTGACTGAAGAGTTTTTGAAAAAAATCTGGTCTGATTTTTTTTTTTTTTTTTATATAGAAGGGGGAAAAAAAACCCGCAGAAAATGTTTACAGCTCATTTGCATTCATGAGAAAATAACATTGCATCATAACATTGGATAAGATGGAGGATATTATTAACTTTACACTTCCTGCAGGGACTGCAGAGAGGAACACACAAATGTTCCTTCTTCAAATCCGTCTTCTCTGCACAGTCAGAGTTGGGTTGTTTTTTTTTTATGCACCTCCACTTTAAACTCAGAGGCTGCACCAGTTTTGCGGTCGTTCCTTTCTGTCCCTCAGTGTCCACTGGGGTCACACTTTGGTCGCCTCACAAAAGGCGACATATGAATGGATATGAAACGGGTTTTAAAATATCCTTGGAAGAGGAAAATCTTCCCTGTGAAACACTCGCCTTGCCAGATGTCGGCATGGATTACTCTTCCTTGATATGTTGTAGTCTGAGCATGATGTAAGACAATGTTGGAATGAAATATTGGCTTTTGTGGCTGTCAGTGTGGATCAAATGAGTGATACGTTCTAAAATAATCATCCAGTCCTGGTTGATGATAATCCAATGGCTGGGTTTTCACCAGAAATACCCCGAAGGCTGCAGTCTTGCTCAGACTCAATATGGCAGGGTTTTAAAAAGACCAGCTTGAAGCTCCTTTATGAGCAAATTACTACATTTATCTGTTTTTCCATCCAGACCAGAGCTGTGGTTTCTCTGCCAGAGATGGACAACAGACGCTCAATGACGTTTCCCTCCAACTGGAGCTGAACAGGTTTATTGTTGGTGGAAAAAACACACAAGCGATGGAAACGATGAAATATAAATGACAGAAAAAAAAGCATCCTGTTGCATTGTCTTTTTGTGCCGACCGACATTTTTTGAAAGGAAAAAAAAAGAGTGAAAAGCTTCCTCTGTTTTACTCTGAAGTCAAGTGGAAATGGGAAATGGCTCAAGAGGGAGTTTGACATGAAAGTGAGTTCTTTCAGTGGAGCACTGGATGCTCTGATGGTGTTTCGGACCGAACAGACTGATGGCGAAGCCAACCGGATGTGTAAGTTGTCCGTTATTTCATCAGCTGTAAACCGCAGATTCAGTGAAGTTGCCAGCTTCCTCTCTTTGTTTTATTTCTGAGGTGACAGTGACAGGAATCAGTGTACAAAGCAAGAGGAGCTCGTTTGAAAATGATAGATCAGAGTGAAACTGTCGTCACTAAGAGGAACAGATATCTTCATGGCGAAACGCGTCAACAGGCACATGACCAACAGGAAGCTGACCAACGCTTCTGCTTGGAATGTGACCTGATTTGAACCGTCTCCACTTCCAGTATGTTGGTGTTTGGGGTGTCTCGTAGGTTTAAAGTTTTGTTCCCCACTGATTGGCTGATATCCGTCTGATGCTCTGCTTCATTTTTTAGGGAGCGTCGCTTTACGGCTTCATCGTACCCCTGGCGGCTCCACCCAACTTCAACTTGAGTCTAATTAGCTGACAAAAGCTGTACAGGTGTGCAGGACCGTTAAGGTACTGTCATATTGCACCTGGGAAGGATATGATGTCAACGATTCATTGTACGTGACAAAGACTCGACGTGCTGCAACATGACAGTCTTTCGTAGTCATACGCAAACTTGGAGTTTGTCATTTGTGTGAGAGATGAACTGAACATCTGCAGACACTGGATCTCCTGTGAGTGCAGCTTTCCTCATCACAGAGGGAGAGTTCTGCTCTCATTAGCTAAATCTTTTGTTTTTAAAATGACCTTTGTTGCCCTGAATTAAAGGCTCGCAGGTTAAACCTCCTTATTTCAAAATCCAGTTTTCAGCAGTGACCTGAACTTAGAAACATTTTTGCTGCAGAATTTAAATCCACAACAGCAGAAAGCAAAGACAAGAAAAGTCAGCAATGCTTGAGCTTTTCTTTTTTTTCTTATAATAAAACTGAATCAGGGTGTAAACCTGGGTGTCTGTAACACAGTTTCCCGAGATTTCAGTTTCTGTCTGTCTCGTGTTTTAAACTAAAACGGGACCAGCAGCTTTTTAGGGAGTAGTGAGGATAGTAGGAGAAAAGGTCTAATGAAAAAATCATTTTAAAACTAAACTGTAATAGACTGGATGCAGCCAAAAGTAAGCAAATATCAAGCTGCAAGTGATTTATCATCATTATACCTTTGACTGTGACAGCCAGAGTTTTATTCAGGCTTGAAAGGGATGAACGGGAAGCAAAACGTGAGCAGAAAACAAGGATGGAAATCCTCCATCGGTTTCTCTAAAGAGCTCATTAACAGCCCGTGAAGGAGCCTGCTCGTTGATTTAGCTGATATGACTGCCGTGAGGTTTTTGGGTTGAAAACATCCCCCCAGGAGAAATGATATCCACAGAAATTAAACTCTGCCGTTCAACGTGTCTCTCCATCAGTGTTTGTCGGGCTAACGAGCGTCTTTAAATTTGTGAAAAATGTTCGACACAAACGCACAGAGGAAATTTTTGATGAATAATACCTTCGCCATGGTGACACATCAGCCCTCTTGAACCAGACTAACACTCATTTCCATGGCAACAGCATCATTCAAAGGGAGTGCGTTATCATGATGAGCTCTAATTCCTAAATGACCAAAAATTGCAAGAAACTGGTATTAAAGGAGGGCAGAGGTCGGAGTCCTGCGGCCTCAGCAGAGCGAGAGGCGAAAATTAGTCTTCATCATTAAATCATAGTGAGGCAGCTGCTTTTGATTTATGCATCCAACTTTCTGTGCGTAGTTATATTATCCCGTTCTGTTCTTCCAGCTTGTTGAGATTTTGATCAAGTCTTTATTGACACACAGGATATGGCTCTTTTTTTTTTTTTTTTTTTGCTGCTTGATAAAAAGTTTTTTATTTTAAGACTGATGGAATAGAACGTGCATTTAATTTTCTCTGGTGACAAAAGGCCAGAAGAGAACGAGGCAGGCCTGCAGCCCTCCCCCTCTTTTTTTTTTTTTTTTTTTTTTTTGCGGTGAGGGAAGCGGGCAGAGAGCGGGAGGGTGTTGGAGAGGTGCGGGGGGTTGAATGGGACCAGCTAGTGACCTCAGGCAGAAAGAATGTCCCCGTTTGCTCAGTCGGCCCGCTCCCCTAGCAGCGCTCCACACAGTCATCAGCGCTGAGGCCTTTGTGTTCACCTTCCAGACCCCAAACTCCGGAGCAGAGGCCACGGAGGAGCCCACGGCAACACCTCGCAGCCCCTGCTGCTGCACTGTTCGCTATAATCTCACTGCTCCTGCAAGTTTCTCCCTCTCCAACATCCTGGTTTTGAAGAGCACACCTCCTAAGAGTTGCCTCACATGGAGTCCTTCCTCGGCCCTGCTTTTCTCCTTCGCTCAACACCACCAAAATGCTAATTGCCGCTCAGTCTCAAAGTCTTAAAAGTCTCACCTATTGTGTGGACGGCATTCCTTGGCCGCTCCAGCCATTTATGTGGGTGTTAAAGTATTGCCATCTCCCAGCATTCTGACACTGTGTTTGTGTGTGAAATACAGCGATTGCATAAATTTTGGTGTTAAAAAGAGAGGAGGGAGTTGGGTTGGGGTGGTGTGGTGTTGGTGGTGGTGGTGGTGGGGGCGGCCCAGATCTTTCCCATGCTGGGACACCCATAAAATCAATGGTGGCCCAGGACGACAATTAAATCTGACTAATCCAGCAGATTTATGAGATCCGTGTGCTTCGTCTGCCAGCCTCGGGTGAAGTCATCGCGCTGCCAGAGAGACACCGCTGCTGCTAAATGAATCTGAATGGTGGAGCTGTGAGGGATGCATGGCAGGGGGCTGCAGAAGCCAGCCCGCAGCTGAAGCTCCTTGTTAGACTGGATTCAGACTTGGATTCTGATGAATGAAGGCTCGCTCAGAGGAACTCAGCCTTCAGGACCCCCCACCCCCCACCCCCCACCACCACCAACTCCCCAACCTCCCCACCTCCCACGAGTGGCAAGCTCAGCTCAGCACGCTGTTTGAATGGTGTCGAGCTCCAACTATTGGCTGTTTTAATAATTAATAAGAAAGTTAAAGATCTGATCGGAATCAGAAATACTTTAGTTATTCCCAATTTATTCATGTAAAAGTAAAATAAAAATGTGTGTGTGTGTGTGAATGGACTTTAAATAAGAAAAAGATTTCGGTGGACAATCACAGTGATGCATTTCAACATGCTGACTGCTTCAGCGCTGCTCGTGCTCATGCATGTGTCAAAGTTGGGGACATCCTCCCTCCAGTGTGCTATTGTTGGTCTGTCTGCGAGCAGGGCACAATGGAAGGGAAGGGGAGAGGCGGGGGGGATCTCTGGGGGGGGTTGGAAAGCAGCCTGCTGTATTGATTGTGAATGGGTTCCTGTTGGGATCAATGGTGGAGGTAATTAAACGGGGCATGGGCAGATTGCTGCTCTACCTTCAGCCAGACCATCTGCTCCGTGCTGAGGCTGGAAACAGAGATTAAGGAGGAGACATACAGTTTGTAGACATATTGTCCTGTTGGCTGTCAGGAGGGAACACAACGTCACAACACGAGTTCTGCAATTCACAGTTTGTTTTGATTAACTAAAACTTTAACTGATACATGATGTCAGAGGATAAGGAGCTCAGATTTAATATCTGTCCCCGTCCGCGAGCTCTTTCTTTAGACAAACAAGTCATATAACATAATAATCAGTGATCTTTTAAAACTAAAGCATTTTGGATTTAACTGGAATAAAAAAAAAAAAAAAAAAGTCAGTTGCAGCTTTAATTAGCTCTTTCGGGAAAATGTGTTTGCAGAGTTTTGCATTTTACACCCCGGTCACACCAGAACGTGGTCAGTCTGTTCGTCTGCTGGCGATTCGTTGATGTGTGAAGAAGTTTGAGAGCTAAACGCTTCCTGTTTTCTCCCTCGTGTCATTTTGTTTATTCGTTATGAACCATTTTGTTGGTAGCACGATTGCCAACATGGAAGTAACTTCACTGAGTTTATTCAAGAGATGTGTTTTTAACCTTGACCTCTGACTTAAATCTGTCAGTCCATCTGCTGCTTTCGTGGAACGGTTCTTATTTCCAAAGAAGAGGTTAGAACACAGTTAATTAAGATCCGACAGCTTCCTCTTTTTTGGATTCTCCGGCTTTCCGTCACCTTAAAGGTCAGCTCAGCCCGGATGGCTCGTGAAAGTCCACCAGAGCTGAACCCCATGTGAGGATTTTGTGTTGATGATTCCACAGGAATTAAATACATTTGCTCATCACCCCAAAGGTGGAGCTCTGGTGTCAGGCTGACGTAAGAAAATAGTCCCCAGACGAATTAAACTAAAGGAAAAAAAACGACCCCAAACCAAATGTACATAAAGAGGTTTGGTCACACATTTCAGTCCACATCAACAGCACGTTGATTAATCCCTTGAATCCCAAACTGTAGATTAAATGTGTTGTCCTTTTTTTCAGGGAGGAGGCTGCGAGGGAAAGCGTTCTACAATGTCAACGGGAAGGTTTATTGTGAGGAGGACTTCCTGGTAAGTCATCTGTGTATTCGTGACTATTGACTTATTTTTCGATGGCCAGATTGGCTGATAGCGGAGCAAGGTGGCCTGATGATGGAGTGAATTAAGAGTGAGTGGAGCGGAGAAGGACAGATTAGGGCTCTGCAACCCTCCAGAGGAAATGGACATCGCAGCTACAATTAGGAGTTTAGCACCACCCCTCCAATTCACACTAATTTCCTCCAAATGTCCCCGAGGAGCTCAGTTACCCCACGTGCTGCTCCCCAGGCCGCTGGTACATCTGCTTTAGCTTAATGGGGCCTCTGCTCTTACTGATGAACAACATATATTTGATACGATTGTGGAAATGAAATTACATTTGGTGTCCTATAACTGGATCTGATGCGACCCCTAAAAGAGATTAACTCTGAACAGAAAAAGGGCACATGAGGACGTAACTGTTGGAAACAGTCTCATCACACTTCTGCTGTCTGGACTTCCCACTTAAAGCCAACTTCCCCTTTTAGAGTTCAACTGTTAGGAAACACTAAAATTCCTGTTTTGCTATTGCCAGTCAGCGATAAACAGATGAGACTAATCTCCTTCCTCTTGCCTCTTACGACACAGACTTCAGCGGACTGTGCTGTTAGCCAAGGGCCGTTTCACGGGGTTGGGGGAGGTTGGGGCAGATGGTAGATCTGGAGGGGAGATGTCAGGGGCAGAAGGGCAGGCTGCCCATCACCACCTCCACCTGGTCTCCCCCCACCCCAGCCCAAAAGTCATTAGGGCACCACCCCAAGGGGGTTGTGAGCCGCAGATGGTCACCTTCATTTTCTGGGTTTAAGGGAAAGGAGCAATCGGTGTGTCTTTGTTCACACCCAGCTGATCCAGTGGAGGCGCTCATGAATGTGAATGGATGTAACAGTATCCGAATCAGAAAAACTTTTTTTAATCCTAAAGTGGGAATTTGGTTCAATGCAGCTGCTCCACAATGTAATATAGGATGATTGTAAAAAAAAAAAAAAAAACAGTACATAGTAAAATATAAAATTAAACTGAAAGTAGGATTAAGTGGAAATATCAAAATAAAAATAGTGCTGTACATGCAGAGAGTATTGAGTTTTATAAGGTGCAGCTTTGTGGAGGGTGGAGCTATAGAGTCTCATGGACGCTTGCAGGAAACGAGGCTGATCGGCGCATCTTGTTGGGATGAATCTATGACTGAAGGTGCCCCTGCGTTTGGCCGGCGTGTAGCAGAGTGGGTGGAAGACGTCGTCCAAGAAGATCTATAACTCAGCCAGCATCCTCCTCTGTGACGCCGCTGCCAGGGAGTCCAGAGCGGCTGTAGTGGCAGAGTAGGGATGAAAATAGACGCCGCCTTCAGGTGAATAAAGAATAAACCTCTTAGGATGGGGGTCGCCCTGGCCGCCATCAACATCTTGACTTCTGCAAAATCTCGGAACTGCCTCTGTGGAAGTTTCTGATATCCCCAATGTCCACGAGGACACACACACACTCACAGACTCACAAACTGAAAACAACAGGAGTCGTGCATGTGGAGAGACAAAGGAGAGAAAGCTTTTCACGACCATTTTAAGAGCGCAGCAGCGCCCTCTATAGATGACCCCGAGACTGAAACCTGCATCACGTTGGCTGTCCCTTTCCCTGGATGGGCTAGTAATAATCTTGTGTCTCGTCTCATACACAGTACTCTGGTTTCCAGCAGACGGCTGAGAAGTGCTTCGTGTGCGGTCACCTCATCATGGAGATGGTAAGAGCTTTAACACCAGAGAGGCGGTTTCTTGATGAATTATTGTGATATGCTGTGACAGGCAGAGCTTTAATGTTGAATTGACAACAGGGACGTGTGTGTTAACGGGTCTCCTCCTGACACATCGTGTTACACCATCTATCCTCACCCAGTTTATGTTTTAAATCTGGACTTAAAGAAACCTGCCAGATGGCATCGCATCGCATGATACGGCGTGAACTCAGTGGCCTCGTTCCCAAGTCTAACTGTTTTGTTGTGTGTTTTTCTTTCTCTGTGTGGGTGGGTGTCCAGATCCTGCAGGCGCTGGGCAAGTCTTACCATCCAGGCTGTTTCCGCTGTGTGGTGTGTAAAGAAGGTCTGGATGGAGTGCCTTTCACCGTGGATGTCGAGAACAACATCTACTGCGTCAAAGACTACCACACGTAAGGAGAGCGTCTCTCTGCTGCTGCTGAAACGTGATCTGTGTGAACACAGAAACGGCTCAGGCAGAAGTATTATTCTGGTATTTATGTCAAACAGCGTGTGTTCAGCGTGCAAAACAGAAATCAGGTTATTAATGATATAAAGAGACAAGAGGAAATAAACCATTGTAACGTTTGTTGTCTCTTCCATCGCAGGGTGTTTGCTCCGAAGTGCGCCTCCTGTAACCAACCGATCCTCCCGGCCCAGGTCAGCACATCATCATCTGCTAAAAATCAATCCCAACGGATCACAACGTGTTGAACCGATCAACCAAACAACCAATAATATCAACACACCAGCTGGTTGTCAACATCAATAATGACGGATGTAATGAATTTAAAATTTAGTTAGCCATTCAGACGACAACAGACTGGATAAAACCTGATTATCTATTCTTTCATCATGTTGGTTTCTACTAATATATAATTTAGCAAACAAATTAATATCTTCCTCCTCTTATGAAAATTGAAACTGACATTAAAAGAGAAGAGACTGAAGAGACATTAAAACTGAGCTCCATTCTTGAAAGTCTTTCTCAAGGTTTCGACATCCCAAACTGATGTCGACTGAAAACAAATCAAATTAAATTAGATCAAAATCTAAAAAAAAACAAAAAAAAAAAACCACAGCAGAAATCCAAACGTTCAGTTTATCATAAAACTGAGGGGGGGCGGGGGGGTGACAGATCTCAGACCTGCTGCTTGTTGGACCTTGACCGTAACAAGACTGTAGACCAACATGAAGGTCTGACACTGTGTTTGTCCCAGCAGGGCTCAGAAGAAACCATCCGCGTTGTCTCTATGGACAAAGACTACCATGTGGAGTGTTATCACTGTGAGGTGAGCCTGTCCTATTTCACACACACACACACACACACACACACACATACTTGGGATATCAGTAAAAACTCTCATTGTGTATGATAATGTCCTTTTTGGCCATTATGAAATGAATCAGACAACGAACACACATATTTTGCGTAGACAAGTTATACTACACACCTGATCATCCACACACACACACACACACACACACACACACACATGGGAGGAGAGCAGACTTCGAACCAATGAGTGAGAATCACCGCCGTTGAATGAACGAGACAGACACACACAGACAGATACCGAGCCGATGACTCACTGACCAAACACACACCAGCGCTGATTTCCTGATTTCTCAGCTGGAGGCTCGTTATGAAATCCTGAGACGACCTTCATCAGATGGTTTGTTCTCGTGGGATAAAAATCTACGTTTCACGCCGCTCTGCAGGGACTCTGCAATTTTCTTTTTCCCTTTAAGTTCCAAATTCTGAATTTGGAAATCTGTGACTTCATTAATGGAGGCAGGAGGGGGGGGGGGGGGGGGGGGGGGGTTCCTTGTTTCTGTGAACCTTTCGCTACATAGAAATGAATGATATTATCATGTAAGCCATGGCTAATCATTCAGCAGAGCTCAGGAGGACAGAGGAAGGGTAAAGTCCAGAGCTGAATCATCCTGGAGATGGTAAATTCATTAAAAGAAACATGTGACCGCTGATTTCTTCCTCTTTTTTATAGAACTTATTTCAGCCTTATTCAGCGCTTGAGCTGATTTTATTGTGTGCCGTTTCAGCATTTATTTGTAAAAAGCAACTTTTTCAGCTGCTTTTTCCTTTCTGGGTCAGTTTATGTAATCCCCCCCCCTCCCCTCTCTCTCCCCACAGCCCCGGTGTGTTCAGGGTCCAGCTGAATGTCTTATCGCTTTCAGACATGCACAGAACTCCTCAGGCTGCAAAGAGAAACACAAAACCTCAAGTCGAGGCCAGCAGCTCGTCTGATTTATACCGATTCAGGATGTCTGGACTCTCTAACGATAATCCTGCGCAGAGTCTGTGAATGAAACAGATTTCACCTGTACCCGAGGACATAAAACATCAGTGATGCCTCCATCCATTCAAACTTCATTAGCTAAAAAAGACCCTGTTGGCTTTTCATTTTGGGTAACGACTCCTCTGTATGTGATTTCAATAGAGTGGGTCATTAATTCACTGTTTGGTAAAAGAAAAACAACAGATTTTCTTCCTGATCAAGAGTTAATAGAGAAGATACTAAGTTTGAAGCTTCGACAGGTTAGCTTAGCTTAGCATAAAGACTGGAAACAAAGGGAAACGGTTAGCCTGGGTCTGTCTCTGTGGTCTTCTCCTCTGATTCTGTATGAATACGTTCGTTTTTTGAAATGTCAGACTGATCTTTGCGAAGAGATGTTTTCCAACACATGACAGGTTGTTTATTGTGTCCGTGTTGTGTTCATTTTGTGTTTCTTCCAGGACTGCAGCCTCAAGCTGAACGACGAAGAGGGCCACCGCTGTTATCCGCTGGAGGGCCACCTGCTCTGCCACGGCTGCCACATCCATCGGCTCCAGTCCCAGGTCCCGGCCCACCCGCCCCCCAGCTACCCCCTCCATGTCACTGAGCTGTGAGGTGGGGGGGGACGGGCTCTGCCTCCCAGGTGATCTGAGACACCAGCAGTGGGCAATAAGAAGGCCAGCACCCACCCCTTCCCTCCAGCAGCTCCAGAGAGGCCTCTGTGTGGCCCCCCCATCCTCAGCTGGGCCGTGGACTAACACACACACACACAGTGCGGGCCCTGCTGTCACATGGCAGGACTGGTGGGAAACAGCCCCCCCCCCCAATCTTTGCTCCTCACCCCTTCCCCCTTGGGTGCCTAACCCTGAAAGCCAACACACCGGCTCACCCAGAGGCCCCCGGTGACGTCACACCTCCCGACCCCTGCACATTCATCAAAGAGAGAGGGGTTTTTGGATCGGAGGAGAGCACCCCAGCTCCCCCCCCCCCACTCTCAGTGCTTCTCTCTCTTGGCCTCCATGTTTTTCATTCCTTTGCTCTAACTGAAGCGGTTCACCGCAGCGGATTCAACTGGTGCTGTGACGTCCGAGAAGATCGTTGGGGAAAGGCCGGGGAACGGGCCCCGGGGCAGCGGGGCGGTTGGGGTGGGGGGGGGGGCTGTGCCTTCAGAACAGGCCCTCTCTGTGCAGCTATTAACACTGAAATGGAGCCCTGCTAAAGGCTATGCAAAGGAAACCCAGCATCACGGCACAGGGCTGTGAGAAAAAAACAAAAACACAAAAACACAAAACAAACTGTTGACTCATCGCTCTTCATCCTGCAGCACCCCGACATAACAGATGCACCGTAGCAGCACAAACCCAGAGGACCGACTGACATTCCACTTAGAAATCTTAGCTGAGACCTCCAGAGATTCACAAGCAGTGTCTTAATTAATGATTATATTATGAGAGAAAAAGAAAATTTTAGATGCACATAGATTGTCTTTTATATATGAATATATATTTTGCAGATGTTTTCCACATAAGATCTTAGATGTAGATTCTCCTTTTGTTTTTTGTTGTATTGTTTTGTTTTTTTGCTGCGCTCGTGACTGATTCAGAGTTGGAAACACACCGTCTGTCTGTCCGTCTGTTTGTCTGTCTGTCTGTCTCCGTAGACTTTGGGCCTGCTGTACGGTTGGAGTCTCCTCATGTTTGTCTGAGTCACAGATCCGCAGGCTGCGTTCAGAACAAACAGGCTCACATCGTACTTGCCTGCAGTTGTTTTATTCCACTTTGAGTGACGACTTCCCAGATCAGGCGACAAATAAACACAGCGTGACCCTAACCCCCCAACCCCACCCCTCCCTCTGCTGACAGCTGTAACACACTGTCAATCACTTCTGCACATGTTTAATCTTGAGCACTGTACTTTCTGAAAATGCCCTAAAATTGAAAGTAAAAGTCAAATGTAAGTATTTAATCAAAAGTGGCTGAAAACTTTATCATTTTTTATATTTGCATCCCGGCTGATGCTTTAAATTTACACTGACAGACTGACAGATAGCAAATTAACTCATCGTAACTTCAAGCTGTCCAAACTCTACACCTTCTGTCCAAGGTGACACTGCTGTGCCAAAATTATTCCACAGAGCCGGTAGATTAAACTTGATCTGAAAAATCTGCAGTTTTACAGACAAATCAGTCAAAGATGAACTTTTTTGGTTGCTAAAATAAACAGACAAAGTGTGTGTTAAAAACATACATGTTTTTAGCAGCAGGTGCCTCCTCAGTGGGAAAAAGATCTGGAGTCCACCTTTTATATTTATACTCACGCCACTTTAACTGGCTCCTTAAATCATCAGGGGACTTTACCAACAGGAAGTTACCAGATTCCTTCAAAAGAGATGAAAGCGTATTTAAACCGTCTGACGCTGCATCTCGCCTCCTGGCACACAAAGAGGAATAAAATATTTGCATGAAGAGTTCCAAATACCTTTTGCTCCAGGTCTGTTCAGGACACTGTTTCTTAGTTTGTTTGTTTGGTTTTTTTTTTTTTTGGTTTTTTTCAGACACTGGTTTTTGTCACACGAGCACTGAGAACACAGTACGTTCCTCAGAGGAACCTCCACTTGTCCACCTGCCTAAAGACAAAACAGGCATGTTAGTGTGTCTCGCTCAGGAGCCTGCACCACGAAGCAACACCACCCCAGTCTGGCTCTCTTGGGGGGGGGGGGCTGTTAAATACAAACTGAGGGTTTAGTTTTTATTCCTAATTATCACAAAGCCTTTTCATGCAGCTCTGATTTTAATCTGGAACGAATCTTTGGACAGTTAAAATGCAGCGTTCTTTATCCAGGTCAGGAATATCCAGGTGGGAATTCTGACTTTTTCCCAGTGATCTGATTGGTCGGTGGTCAGTCAGGCTGTTGACAGGTTTTAATCCTTACTGAGGTTAAGCCCGCTCATCTCGCTCCGTGGTCCAAGCTCCTGGTTCTTCCCTGAAGTCTGCTGTTGTATTTTAGGGGGGGGACGTCCCTGAAAACCTGGAGCTGCTGGTCCTGCCCTCGTTTTCAGGGAGTTGGCCCCCACCATGTTTCCCTTGATGGTTCTGTGTGTGTGTGTCTGTGTGCAGGCTGCTGCTTGCATTGATGTGTGTACGTGTATACATGGAAAAGTAAATCAAAAACAACAACCTGAAACTCTGAGCTGTGGTGGAGCTAGAAGAATCGTCTCACCCCTCTTTTACTGGGTTTCTCTTATTCCTGAGTTTTCCAGGATCGGCCTTCCGTAGATCATTCCCTCCACATGAAAGGTTTTCAGGCAGAATTCAAGATATCTTCAGGAAACTCCTGTCTGACTACTCCACCCAGCAGAAATCTGAGCTGCTGCACATTAATGCAGACAAACCCCAACGATGTGTGATTATCTCAAATATGAGCGCATTGTGTGTTTGTGTGTGTATGCATGCATGTGCTAGTGGCAGGGCCATGGCACATGCACCTCACTGTGTTTGCAGGGCAGCACAGCATCCAACGCAGTGACCCCAGCTCCCTCTGTTAGGACCCAGTGATGATGATGATGATGATGATGATGCTATTTAGTCCATTGTGTACTTTGTTCCAGATGTTTGTGTCTAATTCTTGGGATTTGTTTTATCCTCTGATGGAGTCTTCACTTATAATGCTGCAAATCTACTCCAGTAGATGTAAAGTCCACCATCCTCCGACTGTAGCCAACTCCACCCATAAAACAGCTGCCAACTATTGTTTTCCAAACACTGGCCCAGCTCTTACTCATACTGTAATACTGTAATAGACACAGGTCTGAATGAATACTACTGAATGTGTCAAAGACAGAGACTGAAGGCAGGGGTCACCACAGGCTGAAAGTGCTCTTTAATGAAACCTGACGTAATGCGATTCATTCGAATGTAACAATGATGAGTGTTTGTTCTCCTCCTGGTTGTGTATTTGTAAAAGCAGAAAAGAAAAAGGACTGCATACCGTACGTGTGACGTTCCCCCCTCGTCCTCGGATGTGTTTGACCTCGACTTTCGTACAAAGGGTTCTGGTCAAGTCGTGTGTGCTATACTTGAAGAATGAGGCATTTTTCTGGACTTACCTGCCCGATTTCAACCCCCTGGAGAAAACTTAAAAAGACCGGCGAGTCTCCCCCCTTTAAAGATGTCTTAATTCACCTGTACTACTTCAGTGTCTCTTGCATAGCACACAGCTAGTTACCCTGTACATAAACAGGCTAGTTTTTAAAAAAAAAAAAATTCTGTCAAAAATCACGTGGAAATCGAGGACTTTTTCTCCTACTGGTAGTTCCAATAAGCACATCTCGACACCTGTCACACATCTTTTGTATCTCTTAAGTGTTTTGATTACCTAGATGGTTCATAAAAAAAAAAAAAAAAAGGAAACTAGATCTATTTATCTAAACCTGAAAAAAGTCTAAAGTTATTTAATGTATTAAAAATCGGGACGTATCATTTAACTGTAGATGACATAATCTGCTTTTTCAATAAAGTGGTTTTGTAGCTAACTGCAAAAAAATTGGGGTTTTTTTCTGATTTTGTTATTTTACTGTTTTTTATATCCCACAAAAATGGCATGCAGCTGACGAACTATTATTGTTCATTTAAATAACGTTAACAATCAGAGCAAGCTAACAGTTTCCCCCTGTTGCCAGTGTTTGTGCTAAGCTAAGCTAAGCGTCAACCGAAGCTTCATGTTTAACACACAGACATGACAGTGGTTTCATTTAACTCTTATCAAGCAAATAAACGAATGCGAAATAATATTTAAACGTATGAAGAAGTCAAAATTTGACATGAAGGGTTAAGAATGACTTTGGAATTATTTCCCTAACATGCTGAATTAACGAGTCGCTGTGGTGTCTTTATTGAATGACTGTGTCTGTACTTTGTTTCTTAGATGTTAGATATTGCAGTTCGTGGGTTTAATCATCCGTGCTGCAGTAATAATAATTCTGAAAAGGATGCAGATACATAAATAACATGCTCTCTCACTCAGAACACTTTAGCTTTTAATTTGAAATGTCTGTCAGTGGATGGGATGTAATTTTTTTTTGTTTTTTAGCACATTGAAACTGAGCCAAAGCAAAGTTTAGAGTTTAAGGGGTTTGGCCGGGAACATCATGTGATGAAGACATGTCCAGAATGGTTTGGACATGACCACATGGAAGCGGTTTTCCCATGGTCCAGGTCGGGTTCTGAAGTGTTTGTGGACGTAGATGAGACTAAGATAGAGATCCGAGTTGGCTTCCTCTGCCAACATCACTTCTCCCCTCCGCTGTGTTTCCTCTGCTGTCCTGTCTCTGTAATCTGATCCATCCAGGATCAGATCTGGATTATTGTTGGATCATTCTGACCGATGTCCCAATGATCTCCTCCAGTTAATGTCATTGTTTTACAAATTCTAGTTTACTCCAGTCAAGTCGGGTTTATTTACACAGCAGTTAATGACAGTCCGGTCCGCTGCTCTCAGCGGGCTTGTCTTGTCAAACAGACAGCAGTTAGAGTCTCAGACCCGCCTGTGGATTTAAGACAAACTCCCACAAAGCATCATTAGCTACAGTGATTATATGATCAGGGCTGATGCTCTTTATAGTTATTTTACTGCTTTATAATTATATCCAAGCACGCATCCCTGCAATGAAGCATGTGATGTGGTGGACTGTCTCTCCTGGGACATGGTCCACAGCTCAGATGGTCAGATAATCTGAAGGTCCCCCCAGCAGAAAAAAAGCCTGGAAAAGAGTGAGACTGGCCGTGAATTTAACATGATAATATCTGAGAAGATAGTGAGTAGCCCTAAACTGCAGCTGCTGATGGGAACAACATTCACTGACGAGTCAGCTCCCTTGGTACTGACCCTTTTAGTAAACTGCTCCGGCACATAAACATTCGGGGAAATGCCACACAGGCGTGATAAACTGATCCTTGGAGGGGGGGTGGGGGCGAGGGCATGGACTTTTTAAAGCTTTTCAGATGCAAAAATAAGATAAACAAGCCCCCAGTCAAGTCAGTGAAAGTCATTTTGAAGAACAAATTTTATAAACATTATAAATCATTGTGTGCTGACATGAGCCCTGAGGTCCACATGCAGAAAGAGACAGAACAACAAACTGTGTTTGAGAAACCTTCGGATATTCAGATATGAACTGCAGCTTCATTGACCTGATTAGAGCCGTGTCCTGGTGCTGTTTCAGCGGCCACTCATGGGCTCTAAACTTTGCTTTAGGTTTAAAACTGTTGGGCTGTTGAGTAGAATGAGGAGACTGCACCCCTGTGGTGCTGTATTGTACAACATTTGGGCTAATTGGAGCATAAAGTAGTTTGATTACAGGAAAACTCCTCCTAATGTCAAATATGAAAGTGTGAATCTTCTCCAAACTGAGCAAATCACATCCAGAGGTTTCCGAAATGTCACCACAAACTTATTCTTCTCTCTTTAAGTGTGTTTAACTTTCTCGCTGTAGCTGCGCCACGAGGGGCTGATTTCATCTCCGTCAGATACCTTCGGCCTTCAGGTTGATTAATTTCACAAAACGTCTCATCCTCGCCGAAAGAGTCGGATTGTAAAGAATTTATTTCAGCATAAGAGTCAAAGGCAAGTGGAGGGGCTCAGGTTTGTGCAGCTCAGTGGAGGTCAGTGTGTTCTGTGGAAATTATTCCACAACTAGAGCTGGTTGGATTGTGCTCTGTGGTCCTCGTCACAAGTATCCATAGTGCATGAAAAAATATTGACTGCAGCAGCTTCAAAACTCTACGCGACGTTGGTTGCACAGATTTTAAACAGAGGAACGAGCCACCGGCAGCACTGCTGTCATCTCTCTGATGATCCTGCAGGTGAGTGGGTGGCTTTCAGAAGCAGAAGTCCCATTTTTGAGTGCACGCTTGCTTATTCACCGCTGCCTGACTTGTTCCCAAAGGAGTGTTAGGAATCAAGTCCTCGGTCAAGAGGCAGGACGCCGGAGGAGGAGGGAAAATGAGGCTTTTCACGGTGGCACCTGTACCGAGGCCGCCTTTCAACATTTCACTCTGGAATTTCAATTACAGTAAGTGCAGCTGTATATTTACGAGGCAGACAGTCGGAGATGTGGATGCATTTTGCGGGGGCGGACATAAAAGCGGTGTCTGCCCGCTGACTGAGCTCTCCTGTGAGCTGAACAGTGGTGTTCAGTGTGAGGAGCGCGCTGGTGTTGGTTGACAGCTCCATGAGTTGGGGCACAAAGCGGCCTTTATGTGTTCGAGGGTTCCACCCTGTGACTCAGGGAGCTGTGTGTGTCTGTGTGTGTGTGTGTGTGTGTGTGTAGAGGTAGTGGAGCCCCCGGGGATCCGCTTTGAGGTGAGCTCTGTTACAGCACACAAAAGAACACCATCCCTCTGGAGCACACCGGTTCCTCCGCTGCCAGGAAATGAGTGAAAATATGCTTGCCGCAGGATTACCTCATACACTCTCAATCTCCGGTTACCGACACTTTGTCCCTTTTGTCCCCAGAAAGAAAAATAAAAATAAAAAATCAGTTTCTGCTTTGTGTGAATCTCATTTTCATTTTCCTCATGTGTTGCTTTTTTTTTTTTCCTTCTTTCTTTTACAGGAAGTAAACCTGATGTGTTTGCTTGTCAAAGTTTAGCGACAGTAGCTGAGAGTATTCAGAGTTCCACCTGAAGAGAGTCAAATTTCAATTCAAAAGCGTAAAGGAAAAGACATCACAGCACCGGAAACTTCTCAAATCATTACCTTTGTGGTTCGGAGCCACCGGAGGACATTTCGGTTTAAAGCGCTAAATTGATGAGTTTGTCACCTCCTGGAGGAGGCTCGAATTTCATTTTTCTGCTGCTCTTAACTGCAAAAAAAAAAAGATAATTACACAACTAAAACTGAACAGCAGAAACATCTCCGTTCGTCCTGACCACACTACAGAAATAAAAAACTTTAAAAAACATCCTTCTTTTTGTTATATTTTTCTTCTGCTAACAGCCATGGAACATCACGAGAGGCTTTAGCGGCTTCACCTGATTTTATTTTTTCCTTCAACACCTGTAAACACACTTTGATGTGTAAAATCAGAGGAGGAGCTCCCCTTTAACCCCGCCCCCTCACCACCTGGACCCGCCCAGAAACAAAACTCCTCCATTTTGTTTTACAAAAAAAGTCCAGACGTCTCCACTCCCGCTGCTTTGATTTTACTGTGAGCTTCACAACTTCATGTGAGAGCAACTTATATAACAGAGTTCAGTTTTTATTATTGCTGAATTGAATTATTTCCATGAAGCAGATGAAAAATGAGTGCTTGTCCGTCGTGCACTGCTGTTGACAAAAAGCAAACACCATCATCCCTGCTTGGCATCCAGTTATTGGTCCCAGTCAGAAACAGCTTTGATCTGAACACTGTGAGACGGCTGTCACCGTGAACATTTTATATTCTACCAGCAGCAGACAAACACAGGCTGAAATCAGCGTGGGAGTCTTTTTTCTTTTATCATTATCATTTTTTTTTAACTAGCATTATAATTCTGAATAAGAGTCGGATGTCGATCAGAATAGATGAATTTCTGTGGATTCAGGAAACGCAGTGCAGACAAAAAAAAAAAAAAAAAAAGAAAAAGAAAAATTCTTACAATGGGTGCTCAGTATTCAAAAAAACCCACACAGATAACTGACCTCGAGCGTCCCAGGAGGACAAACAAGTCCAGCTGTCTGCTGCTGGGACAAAGATGAGCCGTTAAAAGGGAACTCCAACCCATTCCATGAAATGAGGGCCATCTCGCAGATACGACCCAGAAATGGTTTTATTTTTCTTTTCTTTTTTTTTTTTTGGAAAGTTGCTTTTCAGAGAGGTTAGGGTCGAATTCATTTCCCTCTTCCAGATGGTCGCATGATCGCACATCAACATGGGACCTCAAATGTAAGATGTTCGTCCCCCCCCCCATCCCCTCCCCTCACAGCCTCATGGGAATGCGTCCTACTGTATGCTGAAGTGAGATGAGCTCTGCCCACATACTTAAGTTAATCTTTATATAACTTCAGCAGTCGTGGGAAAAAATGAAGCCGGGCTCAACTTGGTGGCAATTTTGTTTTTTCCTCCACAGCCTGCAGGGTTTCTGTGTCACTGCCATCAATAATGGCAGCCTCAGACGACAGACTGGGAACATCCACTGACTTTGAAATTGGGGAAAAATTGTGGGGGGGATGCTGTGAATGCGCTGCATGTCATGTGTTTGTGTACTAATGTTTAGCCCAAGAGAGTAAGATCCCTGAAGGTCCCTGAGAGGAGGGGGTGGGGGGGGGGATAGTTGACATGAACATAAAAAGCATTCCAGCGACGTCCAAGCAAGAATTAAAATCAACTACAGACCTGCAGGCTGCTTTTCTCGTCAGAGGGCCCCCCCCCCACCATCAACACCACCCTCCCCTTGGTTCCCGAGCTTGTTTACGTGCAGGGATGCTGACCCTCAAACTGCTTCCAGCACTGGAGCAATTGTGGAGAAGTTGCTCCTTACAAGATGTTTTTTTGCCCGAACTCCAGGTGGAGTTCAGTTAGTCAGTTCAGTCTGACACGGCCATGAACTTGGGACAGCACAGTCAAGTAAAGTCAAGTGGTGAGGAGGGGGGTGAAGTTGCCATAGTGACCACCACAGTGGGGCTAGGTGGGACCCCGGGGTGGGGGTGACTATTTAACGGGGCGAAGGGGCAAAAAAAAAAAAAAAAAGTGACTGACAGGGCCGACCAATAAAGCATGAAGTGGAATGTGAGGGTATGCGCCGCCATTGTTCAACAAACATCTCAGGAACGCACACGGAGGCTTTTTCATGCTGCTTTTTTTATTCTGCCCTCCAGTGAACCAGGGCAGCTCCTAATCACTTGTTTCCTCATGCTGACTCGCTGCTTGTTTATTTATTTGAAAATCATCTTTCTTCAAAAAGTGGAGCAGAGAAGGCGTCTGTCCGTTCAATCCGCCGACGGCTCTCTGCAGCTGAGCTTCTTTCTCAAATGAGATCCAATTCTCAAAATGGAACCGGGATGAATCTGAGTAGAGAAGTCTTCTTTTCATTTCTGAATTTCTGTTTGAATATTTGGACTGTTTAAATAATGGCCAACATCCTGAAGCCGACTGTGAGGAGGGTTTCTGTCCTCAGTCAAACTCACCTTCTTCTGTATCTCGTTTCTAAGCTGGAGATAAAAAGAGCAAGTTAAATTTGAAGTAAAGTATTGTTGCCTGGCAACAGCATTGAAAACCAAGCAGTGTCTGGGGGTCTAGGATTTCTCTCTCTCTCTCTCTCTTTTTTTTTTTTTTTTACTTCCCGTTTGTTCTTATACTCACTCTGGAACTGTGCTCAGCAGTGAGTATGAGGAGAGTAAAAGATAATGATTGGATTTAAGGTTGGCGTTGTTTATCGTTCATCGTGGCTGATGGCATCACATGGTGCCTTCCTTCTTCTGTGGCCTGTTGTTTCTCACGCCATCACTGCGTAAGAGTTTATGTTGATGGGAAGAAATAAATAATATTGAAATATTAAGCAAATGGGGTCTAATGATGTTTTAACTACATCGCCGGTGAGGACTGGTGTGTAGTCCAGATGCTGTTTGGGCCAAGATGTTTCTTTTTCTTTCCAAATGGATGATGTGGCGTTGGGGGATTTGTGGAGAGGAACAGTGCAGATGGACTGACCTTTGACCTTTTGTTCCACTGAATAAATGGTAGATTATTGGGTGGCTGAGATGCACCAAAACAACAAATCTGGCACTCTGATGCCACCTAGTGATGTGTTACTTAAATGAGCTCAGTGGGGAACAAGCAGCTCTTTGATACACAGCATTTGCAGAAAGACTGGGCGTAAGAGGACGGTGAGCTGCTGTACAGGAGTGTGTGACTGTTTTTGCACATCAGACACATTAGTGTGATGGTTTTACTGTTGTTCTGTGTTGAGATATTTATTCCAGCTACATTTATCTCTCTCTCTGCTTTACACGAAGCTAATACAAAAAGCTTTTTCCCTGACAGTGGTAAACTACAGTAACACACATAGAAAAGACAGCAGTTTGACATTCACAGTATTCACAAACATACAAAGAGCTTCAGCTTGGTTGCGTGGGAGTGACTGGCTGCCTGAGCAAAGCTCCTGCTCCTGCAGCTCATGACCTCATGAGATGGATAATGATATGGAGTGAAAGTGGAAGTTATTCGGCTCAGGCGAAGTTCTTCTTGAGGAAGTTGATGAGTCCGTTGGTGGAGGAGTCGTGGGAGTGGACCTCCGCGGTGTCCTTGAGCTCAGGCTCGATCTTCTTCGCCAGCTGTTTGCCAAGCTCAACTCTGACAACATGGAGGGGAAGGAGAAAAGAGAGGACGAGTTCAGGGATGTGGGTGCTCAAAGAAGGAGTTTAATCAAACTGAGCTTTTCAACCATTTTCCTCATGACTTCAAAGCTGATTTGCAGGATTGTATGAAAGTAGAATAACAAATAGGGCAAATACATTTTTTTCAGCTATCATCATGCATCCTGAAACAGTTCTGCTCTTTTTCACCCACTCAGGCTGATTCTCTCCTGAGGATGTAGTTTCCTCGTTCATTTCCCTGTAAGAGGCTTTTCTAACATCACATCCCACATTTTCTGACGGTTTTGCATATATATCCTTTATCACCTTGTTGCAGCTCTTCGTTGAATCTACAGAATGTGACGTTGGCGCCAAATATTCAAACCCGCCACTTGATTTTTAGGGCCACAGCGTAGCATTGAATGGAAATATTCTAGATGTCCTCTGCTCAACAGGAGCAGAAGACGTAGAAAAAAGTGACTCACCCCCACTGGTCAAAACTGTTGATCTCCCACATTACACCCTGGATGAAGATCTTGTGCTCATACATGGCTAAGAAACAAGAGAGAGTAATCATTATTCCAAGAAATAATGAATTAAATAGGATTTCCGATGTTACTTCATAGAGTTTGTTCTTACCTATAAGTGCCCCGAGTGTGTACGGAGTCAGTTTTTTGAAGATGATGGAGTTGGTTGGTCTGTTTCCCTGGAATACCTGAATTAAACAAGAAATATTTCCTCACACTCACTGCTATGTGTCTTCACGGTCACTGGAGGGCACCAGCTGTCTCCTCACAGTTAGCGCGGCCTACTTCCTCATGCCGAGCATGACTCGATCTTCTCGGGTAACACGAGAGCATAACCTCTTCCTGAGTTCACGTTAAAGTTTGTTATTATTATGGAAGCTGCAGAACACAGTTGATGTGACTTACTTTGTGAGGCAGGATTTTCTCCAGAGCCTCTCCGCTCAGGCCGCCGGCCTCCAGCTCCTTCTTGGCCTCCTCTGTGGTCTTACCCTTCATCATGGCCTCAGTCTGGGCCAGGAAGTTGGCCAGCAGGATCTACAACCACATCAAACACACACCTTCAGGTCAAGCACAGGGAACAGTGTGTTATCCAGATTAGTGCAAAGCTTTAGTCTTATGTTGATACTGTTGTTGTTCCAGCATCTTGATTTATGACCTTCTGGATTGAATTGGTGATCATTCATTTTTCTCAATATCCAAAAGTTTGGAGCAAGGATGATGTCAAAGCAGCACTCATGGAGCGCAGAGAGATTTAGTGGCTTTCAGTCCAGCTGGCTCCTGTGGTGGGAGGACCTGTGACCTTTATGGATGAGCCTTCAAAAGTGTGTATTCCTGAGAATTTCCAGGTAATTAAAACACATGTACTGACTGCAGGTAACTGCAGCAGGACTCCAGATCAGTCGCAACATTATGTGAGCACAGGATTAATTTGTCAAAGATAATGTGAAAAACTAAATATTAAATATGACACTGTACGATATTATGTGTCATATTTACAAAATGGGAAAATTCTCCAGCAGGCTTTTTATGTAATACATGTCAGATACTTTGGAAGGTATAGCTTTTAACACGGTAGGAGAAGAAGATGAGAAACACAAACAGACTCAGACTACATGAGTGGACTCCTGAGGCTGGTTCAGACAGGCGCCTCTGTGATTACTAGAGTGGTACCTTGTGATGCAGGTTCTCTCTGATGGGATGCTGCGTCTGAGCTGGGATCAGGAAGTCTGAAGGTACCATGCGTGTTCCTGAGTCAAACACAGATTGCATTAATGACACACTTAAGTGACTCAAAGCACAAAGTTATCCGCATATCAAAGCCGACAGTATAGGAGGATACTAGAAAATTTGACCAGCTGGGTCACCGATACGAAACTGATATTGAACGAATGATCTTGGGTCATGATACCTTGATGGATGAGCTGGTAAAATGCATGCTGTCCATTCGTTCCTGGCTCCCCCCAGACTATTGGCCCAGTGTGGTAGTTCACACGTGCTCCATGGTTGGTGATGTATTTTCCGTTGGACTCCATGTCGCCCTGGTGAACAAACAGATTTATCATATCATCAAATCTGTCACCAACGTTAAATTCTCTTAAATGTTTAGATTAAATTAAATTAGACTGAGTTACTTTAACCGTGCAAACAAGTAATTCCCTCCATTTCCCAGCGTGAGGGGTATTTTTTGACAATCTAGAACAACCTAATTCAAAATAATCTTCTAGATCACATTGTTAAACAGGAGTCGATGTTTCCGTGGAGGTTCCCACAGAGACCTGAGTCGAGGCAGACCTGTTGGAAGTAGGCAGTGAAGCGATGCATGTACTGGTCGTAAGGCAGCATGGCGTGAGTCTCAGCATGGAAGAAGTTGATGTACCAGATGCCCAGCAGAGCCAACAGCACAGGAGCGTTTTTATCCAGAGGAGCAGTGCGGAAATGGTTGTCCTGCAGAGGAAGGGGGGGGGGGGCTAATTTACTTTCATGTATTCTGTATGTTCTCATCAGGAGAGCTCATTGAATGTTTACGTTAAGGTGTCGGGGGAGCTAAAGATGTTTCCATCTTGTCCTAATATACCCACCATCCAATGAGCTCCTGAAAGAAGCTTCTCAAAGTTGTCGAAGCCTGATGACAAGAGACAGAAAAGGTAAATGATCGAATAAAGTTCTGATCGATTGGATTCATGCTTCCAGTATGAACATATTTTTTATCTAGCACCATGTTTATCATGACAGTATGCTAAGTTAATCAGATAGTGGATGCAGTAATCCTATCTGCAGAGCATCAGTATTTTGGTATTATCATTGCGAGCATGTCAGCAGGCTGATATTATGATTTAATCTCATTACAGCAGCTTTTATATTATAAGTATAACGCTTGCATTGCTTTCTGAAACTCCCCTTTTTATCATAGAATGAATGAGAGGCACCAAATTCAGTGTTTTACCTCATAAAAACATACAAAGGGTGTGTTTTCACCGTACATACCAATGTGCAGGGCAATGGACATTCCAATAGCAGACCACAAAGAGAAACGGCCACCAACCCACTAAAAGAAGAGAATACACATTACACTGAAAATATATTCACGCCTCACCAAAAACACCTTTGCAAAATGTGAGTTATGCAAAACTAAACCTCAACAGGAACTACTTATCATTTTATGCTGCTATTTGAAAAAATAAATCATGTGGATGAGTCCTGTCTTTTTTTTTTTTTTGCGACAGTAAACACTATCTGTGTAATGAGTATAAGACACCAGAAGTTGTTTTCTCTATAACATAAGGGCCATATCATAACTGTTACCCTTTAAATACCAACAATGTAACTAAATGCAACTCCCTGACCTTTGATGCAACCCAGCCTTTGGAGTGACCTCTGCAAGAGAGAAGGTCGCTACCAATAATAACTAAGTCTGAAGAGACAGGCCTCTGATTTTCCCAGCAGCTGCTGGCCGGCGTGTCCGTCCCACCTACTTCACAGGTCAAAAGTCTAGTTTATTTATAGTAGCTGCCTGTTGCCCCATCAAAGTGTTGGGATAATGACAAGGCCTGCATACAGTACAGGCTACTTTAAGGCTTAAGGAGCACTCACGTCCCAGAACTCAAACATGTTCTCGGTGTCGATGCCGAAGTCCTTCACTTTGGGCTGAGGGAGAGACGCAGAAAAGCAGGACAGTAAGGGTGGGAGGTCTGGACACAGTTTTAGGGTTTAGCCTCTGGGAGTGTGTTGCAACTTACTCCGTTTGTAGACAGAGCTACAAAGTGCTTGGCAACAGCAGCTTTCTGGTGGAACACAAAGACAGTACATTCAGAATATAAACGCGTTCGACGATGTGCTTCGCTCCTCTCTGAGGCCTCGGCACACTCACATCTTTGGCATGTTCCAGGAACCATGCTTTGGCCGACTCAGCGTTGGTAATGGTCTCTTGGGTGGTGAAAGTCTGTAAAAAAGGCACAATACAAAGATAACTGAGGACTAACATGAATGGTTTTCTTCCAAAATTACATATTTAATGGCTTGAAAATCAATAGCCATTAAATCTGAGGTCACTGCAACTTTTCAGAATGGGTACACAGTAATTTCATAATACTGTAATACAGAAACAATCATTCAGTTTACAAACAATTTAGAGTTGCCAAAAAAACCTAAATGTTCAAATCTGGAGAGAATTATAATGGATGAAAATCAGTCATTCTGTGACAGAGTTCATACAAACTGATGGTGGAAACAGTGTGAACTAGATGGCACTTTGTAGTAAACCCCCTCACCTTGGATGCAATGATGAAGAGGGTTGTCTCAGCGTTGAGCTGCGCCAGGGTTTTGGCGATGTGTGTCCCATCAATATTAGACACAAACCACACATGTGGCCCGCCCTTGGAGTAAGGCTTCAGGGCCTCCGTCACCATCAGGGGGCCCTGCAATTCAATTCAAGATCAAGATCACAAAAATCAGTGGCCCAAACCCGAACCCTGAGGGAGGAAGGAGTTAGAACATGCACGGTACAAGAAAAATACATCTTTCTGTGACTGTCACTCACGAGGTCAGATCCTCCGATGCCGACATTAACAACATCCGTGATGGATTTTCCTGTGTAGCCCTTCCACTCACCACTGCGAACTCTCTGCAGCAGATAAACACAATCATCTACCAATATCGACATGGCCAAAATGGTTAAATTCTCACTGTTAGATGTGAAAAAAAAAAAACCAAAAAAACATTGGTGCTGCCTTTGACTCACGTGACAAAAGCCCTTCATCTTCTCCAGAACCTTATTGACGTCCGGCATCACATCCTTGCCGTCCACCATGATGGGAGTGTTGGAGCGGTTCCTCAGAGCTACATGGAGCACAGCACGACCCTTCATGTGTTCACGACAAAATGCACAGACAATTATACTCATGACTGTGGCAATGATACTCTACTGCTGGCTCCTTATTCTGTTGGTGAACAGCTCATACTCATGTCTGGTCAAACCAAAAACAAACTCATGGTTGTTTGTAGTTTTGATGTCATATGGTGAAATATCTCTTTTTTTTAATCCTACAAGAGGCCTCTATCACTACAAAAGTTCAACATACCTGATTGAATTATAGAAATACCTTCAGTTATCTTAAATGTACTGTAAACTATTTTGTTGCCCTCTGTAGTTTGTCAGTAGACGGGGTTTGATCTGATCTTCTGAACTCCTAGTCTGAACAGGTTTGGAGTTATCCTGCTGATTCACCCAGATTGGGAGTGAAGTTACCTCAGTGAGCTCTAATCCTGCTTTGTAGCTTTGACCTCAGAATAAATGTAGAGAAGTTAAGTGTGACATGTGGCCAAAAATTTGCACCTCAGTGAAGTTGATCTTGTCTCCTTTGAACATTTTCTCTCTGGCAGCTTCAATGCCTCTTGACTTGGCCTAAAACAGACAACAAGTGTTACAGTACCTGAACATACGAAATTGTCATTCAAATTGCTAACCCAAGGCAGCGGAAGAAGCCATCAAGATAAACATGAGTTTACCAGATCAACCAACATCTTCATGACTTCATCCGTGATGAGATTCTTGGAATAATCCAGAAGAATGTCCCCATCCTCAGTTTTCAGTGTGAGGCTGCACAAGCAAAAAATCATCAGCAATTGGATGAAAAACTTTTCTGACTAAATATAAATCCTATCAAACAGATGTGTCAGAGTCGGAAATGTTTGGTTTTAATGCATGGAAGCTTCCTCGTGTGAATTTCTCTGCCAACAGACTAATACTAAGAACACTGTCAGATAATACGGATCCTGTTCTGTGCTCTTAACGTGTTTTAGTGGGATGTATACCTGAGCTTGTTGAATCTCTCCTTGTCAGCCTCAAACATGTGCCTCATGTTGAGGTTGAGGGCGTGAGCTGTGTACCAGTGCTGCAGCTTTTGGAAGTTGGGGTCCTGTGTGAGTCCCATGGTGTCCTGAGGGTGCTTGCTGTGCTCCGCTGTGCTCAACTAGCCTGGCTGAGTGGGACTGAGCAGGTCAGAGCGAGAGCTTTTTGAAGGGCATCCAGTCCAGATCCACAGTCGCCCCTCCTACAAGAGACACTTTATACTCAGGGCCTGTGCTCGTCACACCTCCACACTGCCCTGCATGGTTTATATGGTGCATGTAACACACAGTAGAACTGGATTGCAGGCCATTTGGAATCATCCCTCCCCCTAAATAAGAGTGTATTAAAAAAAAAAAAAGAAATAACAAGGTGAGACGATTAGTAGTTTTCCATATAATTTATCTCTTTGTGGTATCAATGCAATTATATTTTTAAAGTGCGGATTTACTTTTCAGACTGCGAATGAAAAGGTTTAAATTGATGGAGCTTTTCACACTAATGTTTCATGAATAACATTAAATCCTGTCCTCTGCCTGCTCTCCCCTCAGTGCAAGGATGAGCCATTAAATTGTTGTCTTTCACTGTGAACAAAAGGCATTTTATATTTTGAGTTTCATCTTTCCTTATGAAAAAGCTTTGCAGCATATTCATTCAATTAATTAAAAAATACTTATTGTTATTCTTATTCTTATTATGTGTTCAATAGGATTTTATCAGAGTGCTCCAGTCAAACATACACTTTTCAAAATCATTAAACATCATTTAACATCACTGTTACTATTACTATAAAAGGGGAGTACAATATGTTTCGTTTAAAAGCATCCTGGTCTTTATGTGTACTGAAACTTGCTAACTTTAAATTAAAAAGGACAAAAGCGGCAGTGCAGTCATTAATCTATTGTGCACCTGAACACCCCCAAGTGGCCATTTCATAAAGTGTGGGGTAAAGGATGTGATATTCTTAATCCCACAGCAGAGGGCAGGAAAACCTCAGTCTCTACTTTGGACATGTTGACTCTCTGAAGAGGAATAGTGATGGAATCAGAAGATTTGAACAGAGGTGGACGTCACAGAAAGATGATAGAATGTTTATATAGTTTATATTTATAGATAGATATGTAGATAGATAGATAGATAGATAGATAGATAGATAGATAGATAGATAGATAGATAGATAGATAGATAGATAAATATTTCACTGATCCCAAATTGGGAAAGCCTTTATTGCCCCTCAGGTAATTTTCTCTGTGCAAGAAAACACACAAAAAAACACATAACATTAAGCATATAAAAAGCATCCTAAAAGGCATCGTTTTTCTCTTATGTTGTTCAAGTGCCAGGTGCTAGAACAGAATCCTAAATTGGAAAAAACACTCTGATTTTGGACATAAAATGATTTATCCAGCTGAGAGTGCTGCCCGAGAAGTTAATATCATTTATAATAAAACACAATACAAACACATACCCGCCTTATTTAAGATCTTCATTATCATTATTATTATTATCATCATCATTATTTATTTTAGCTTTTATTTTAAAACAACTTCCTGAAGGCCCTTTGTCGGAGATTTTATTTTGAAAGCCTCGCCGGAAGCCGGTGTCCTCAGTGCCGGGCAGTTAACGGTCGTCCTGCAGACAGGGGATTCGCTGTCAGGAGGGTGGATGCCCGGAGCTGGTGAGCGATGCGATGGTTCCCTTTAACCCGTACAAACCGAATCCGTTGTGTTTTTACCGACGCTGCTCGGTCCTCTCTCGGTTAGGGGGAGCACTGCCCGTCGTCGGCTCCGTGTCGGAGGGCAGGCTGGGCCGCCGGCAGCGGCTCCCGCTCCGCTTACAGCCGTGTCGCAGAGAGGCTAGCTGGAAGGGAAGCTAATGTTAGCTCCCCCCCCCCCCCCCGCTATGAGGCTAACAGATGCGTCTATTATCGGACGGACCTCACTCTTGACATCTGTACTGCCGATTTTTGCCTTCATAAATGAAACCATAGATATTTCAGACAGGGCTTCCGATGTATGTGATATTTTTATCCAGGTATATTGGTATATTTTGACACACAGACACCCCCCCTCCTCCCTCCGTCTCTCCCTCCCTGCCGTTTGTGATTATTAAAAGCATCCGGCTATCTTAAGAGGGTGTAATTAGCAACATCGGCTATTTTCTTGCCATCTCCGTGTCTCTGGTTCGTATCTGCTTCGGATCTGATCCAGATCCAGATCCATATATCGGCCGTGGAGCGGCGAAGTTAACGGCATTAGCAGCACCGAGTCACCGGCGGCGGAGGGGTGGTGACTGGATGTCCGATAACGGACCTGGGCGTTGCGGCCGGTGATGGCCACCGCACGGAAAAAATAAAAAATAAAAATATAAATAAATGGAAGGGACGTTAACGTTAGAGACAAAAAAAAAAACAACAAAGGCGTGATTCACGGCTGGTGTTGAAGGGTAAGTGACGGCTGACAGCATTTGTTGGCTTCAGATTAGCCTCTTAAGCTAACAAGCGAGGCGTCTGCCATCTGTGTGCCCGGCGGTCAGTGTCAGGATACCGGGTATCTATAAGCTGTTCCAGGGTTTGGATTATTGTTGCACGGATGCTGCTAAAAAGCCCACTTTGGCATTTTTTTCTTAGGGCATTAAAGGACCGTATTAATAGCTGCGACATAATGTTCCCATGACATCCCAGAGAGTTTCGATGAAACCGGCGAACTGCGCCTGCGGGGATTCTGTTGCACCTTCCTGCTAAATAGTGATCGGATTTTAAAATAATTCCCACAGCAGAGCACTTAATTTTTCTGCCTGGATGGAGCTTTCCACCTTAAGTAACAAATAGGATTTTTTGCATTGAGAGAGAGAGAGAAGCCGTGTTGCGTTATGTTTTACTGTATTGTGGTGTGTGATAACGACGCTGTTGAGATATCACCATCTCTTTACATGTCACAGATAAAACAGTGCAGGTGTGATGACTGACTGCACCATCTTATCAGAATCACCATCAGCTTTATTGGCCAAGTAGGTTCACACATACGAGGAATTTGACTCCGGTTTCAATTGCTCTTAGTGCTTGTACATGATTAAACAAGTGATGGAGAGCAGTAAAGTAAATAAATACCAGTAACGCAGGGGGTGTGCATTGAGCGCTATACATTTTTACATTCAATCTGTTGGTTGGTGTCAGAGGGTTATTGATACTGCAAATTCGTCATGTGAGTGATGGCCTGGGGGAAGAAACTATATCCATCTTTCTTTTACCAATTTCTATAGATTGGTTGTGAAGTGACAAGCAGTAACCTCAAGACATCACAGTGATGGTGGTAGCGTGAAATTATACCGTCTGTACAGTACAGAAGAGAGATATCTGGAATTACATTAATAAATAACGTTGCCCTACTTCTCAAGGGGTGCAGCCATCCACAGTCTAGCCAGGGACTTTGCCTTTTGACATCTTCTGATGGATCACGTTTGCTGTTTGGAGCGTAGAAAGTAAAGTAGTAGCACCATTTATTTGCCCACAGATTTTACCCTGAATTATAGCCAGACTGTTCATGATCACTGCCGGTGATTGGGGCTGTGTCTGCTTTGGTAAAATTATCCAGGGCTGCAATGTTTGTTGTAAACAGCTGATCTGCTCGCAGGTGGAATCAGAAAGTCAGCCTCCACTGTCATTATACTGTTCTTATTTCAATGAGAAAAATGCTCACTATGCACAGAAAAGGAAAATCAGATGTTGCTAGAGGCCTTGTTGGGTTTAATACGTCATGCAATCAACTGTAGTGGAGGAGATGGATTTGTTTTTGTTGCCTTATAAAGCAAAGATTTTTTAACAGTGTTGAGAAATTATGGTAAAAAGTTCAGAGCTTTTAGACTTGCAATAATATAGAAAGTTATTTGTGGTATTTTCGGTTTTGGGGCAGTTCTAATGGTGATGACATTGAAAGTTTAGTCTGATCTTCCAATCTGATTGCTTTTTTTTTTTTTTTAAGATGTAGAACAAGGCATTCAATTTAAGGTCATTGCCTTCTTGCTTGCTTTCAATGAAACAGACTACGTGTTGACATATTCCACAGCTGTGTCATTATAGAAATACGTGCAGTGCTCTGCTAAATTCCTGTCTCTGCTTTAACTCATACTCTCTGCTCACTTTTTTACCCCTGAGCCTGAATGGTCATCGCAGTTGGTAGACCAGTCCTACAGCTCTGGTTGTTTTCCTTTCTGTCTGCCTTTTGTCAGTGTTTGCCAACATGTGACGGCACCATGAGCGACACTTTTCCATCATCTAACATTGAATCCGGATGCATGTGTGAGGAAGTTGACCTACAGTCACAAGATTACTGTTTGCGCTTGCCTAGGGTGGATTACAGGCCTGTGCTGTACTGGCTCTGTCTCCAAAGACCTGATTGATATTTTCTTCAACAAAAGAGCTTTGTAATCTTCGTCTTGCTGTACAGTTTTAGGTTATTCAGCTGACTGTTGCAGTCGTCACTCTTGGGGGAAGAGATGAGCCATCCCAGACTGTGGTGTAATTAAAACAGGGCAAATCTAGCATTTTTGTGTAGTGATTTTTACTTTCTTCACTCAAACTGAGCTAGCCAGATTAATTGAGTTTTTGCACTTTGTTCTTCCTAAAATGTGTTTCTGCGACCAAGAGCTGTCTTATCTCTGAAGATCCTGACAAAGATGTTCTTTCTCAAGATGCTATCATAGGAACAACAGGTGTTACAGGAAGGAGTCTAAATGTTACCATAACTCCGTAACTTGCACACCCCCCTTCCCTACAGCGATATTCTTTGTTAGCTGTTCTTGCAGTGGCGCACTTTAGTACCTCATAAATTTCATGGCAGGGCTCAAACATACAGCTGAATGAAGTCACTTCAAGTAAGTGCTCTGTTAATTATAAACACATTTATTTAACTTAGTGAATCCATTCTGATACTGGCCATAAAAATGAGAATATCGCTCCATGTTAGACTATGTTCTCTGTATTTAGCCTACCAGTTACAAGCAGAGGATGGTGTTAGATAATGGAAGTGTTTGATGGTGCATGCCTCTGATTTTCATTTGGATGCACAAAGCTAACAGCTCTATTTGCACTGGTGTGCGGCAGGAGGTGAGGGAGATGCGTCAGCCGTGTATGTAGTCCACTGCTTGGTAAACTCTGCATATTCTGTACACCTGAATTAAATGTTGCCCTTTTTTCTCGGCAGAACTGAATAAGATGCCAGTTCTCATCGAGAGTGAAGCAGCTAGCAGGTTTGCAGCTAAGAAGGAGAGGGCTTGTGGCATGGGAACTCTCACCCTTGTCTCCTGGGAAACCAGTTTAGTCTTCATTTGTGGTCAGCTATTTGCCCCTCAGTCAAATGTTCTCAGTGACATTCACGACTGCTTTGGCATTAGAGATGATCAAATGAAACAAGAATCCAGGCTAACAAGAAGCTCTCATGTAACGTGATACTTATCTTTATTAATCCCTGCAGGAAGTATTTTTCCTAGGCTTTTCCACAAGCAGGTCAGATGTTGGGATCTGCTACTGTGAATAGTGGAGCCAATAGAGATTTGATGTGTTGTTCGAGGGCACTTCAGCAGTGGCTTGAAACAGGGTTCTTTTTTTTTTTTGCAGCATGACTCCTCGGACCATCACCCTCCTATATCCCGGTTGTTTGTCTCTGTGACTCACACTTCCCAGAAGATACTACACTTTTTGCTGTGAATATGGCCAGATTTTACAATGTTAAAATACACTGAAATAGCATTGCTGGCTTTATGACCATGGCAGACTTTCTGACTTTTATGGCACTGCCATATCCTGCCCAATTGTTTGTGTCTAAAATGGAAAAATAAATTTTTACTCTTGCCCCGGCTAAAAATACAGCGCCCTGGTGGCTGGCATGCAACGCAACCTGCAGCCTCAGTATATAGCCTGCTCAGTGTAGGCTGAGTGAAGCATTTTTATCCCCACAGGTTGCCACCAGCCTTGCATGAATGGAACTGACGTCAGAGCTTTTCATCACTGCTTTCACTTGTTGAAACACACTGAACACACGCTGTTGTTCACTGCTATTCTGAAGAGGGAATCAGAGCTGATTCTATTTGCTTACAGATGAGTATGAAAAGACATGAATGCTTTGTGCAAAGTTTCTGATTAGTTAGAATCAGATTTATTTATTTATTTTTTTACTAATTCCTGTGTCCATTTAGGGATTAATTGTTATCTTGGTTTTCAGTGTGAGACTTGAATTAATTGGTAATTTTACTTAGTTTTTTCTTTCTTAGAGTATTGGAATGGGATATTTGATTAAGGCGCATTGTGTGTTTGCATATATGAGTTAGATCTGTGGGGCTCTCAAGTATGTCCTCTGTTAGAGTGGCCTGTCTGCTATTTTTATTGGGGCCATAAGCTACTTACAGTGTCTGTTATGGCAGCACAGGTTAGTCCAATATGATCCAGCCTGTTCACTGATTTGAGTATTAGGTTTTGTTTCAGCTTACTCATCTGTGATTTGCTTTGGTTGGAAAAAGTTTCACTCTATGGTAACAATGTGCAGATTCTTCAAAAACAAAACAAAACCAAACAAACAAACAAGACCCAAAAAAACCAACTCTTGCAGAATAAGCCACAATCTCACAGAAAGGTGTATATGAACAGCCTTTTATGATAATTGAGCATCAACGTAAATGCATTTTTAGTTCTTAACCACTAGAATAAAAAGGAAACCAAAGCTCAATTGGTTGTGGTAACAAAACCAAAAATTACCATCAAAGCTCCAAAACCTGCAACTAAACACAAAATATTTCTTGGAAAGTATTGATGACAGAAGATCTATTCTTGAAGTTGATATTAAATCTCAGCCAGCTTTTTATTTTGTCTCCTCTCTCAAAGTCATGCAGCTGCATGTGTGTGAGAGGTTTCTTTTTTTTTTTTCTGTGTGGTGGTATGAGGAGACCAAGGGCTGCCACAATACTCTCCTTGTGTTCTGTGGGCAAGAGGAGCCTGGCTCAGCTCCTGTCACACAGTTGCTCACGGCACTTGTCCTGTCATTTGGACTGACCTCCTCGACCTGTCGGCTGATCGTCGGACTTCGCTGCAGACTATCTGGTCCGTGGAATGTCGTCAGTGAATGTCTTCTCCTCCCAGATTCACAGGCAAAATCATCTTACATTCCAAAACCCAATTATGAAAATATACATCATGTGTTTATACATGTATGTGCGTAGACTGACATGATATTTTGAGGAGACCTTTTGCAGCATATGACCGGTTTTCCTGACCTGCTTTTTTGCGCTTCTTTGAACCCACATTAAGAGGGTTCTGGGGAAATGCATTCCTTTGCTTCATTGGCAACAGATGTAGGGGAGAATTTTTTTTTCTTTCTTTGAGCTGAACCTTTTGGAGTGTCTAAAAACAGTGCGGTGTGGACCGTAGGGCAGCTGTTTTGCCCATGGAGGCTGAAATAGACTTCATGAGAGAGCTAATGTCGGGCCTGTGGTTGCAGCGTCAGGGCGCCCATGTTCCCTCATGGTGGCAGATGGATAAGGAGCTGTCAGCATGGGTAACAGCTGCCCCATCTGCAGCTATTAAGCTACCTAGCTGTGATATGACAGCTACGCAAATATGGCTGCTGATCCAAAAGTAACTTCCATTGCCACCATAAGTGGCAGTATCATTAAGGTTACAGAAGTGGGTTTGGGTTCGGAGACTTTGGCTGCAGATAGTGAGTAGAATAAAAGGCAAATACATCTCAACAACACTGTTGGAGTTACCTCGGGGTCATGGTACTCGTATACTTGAGTGGAGATGCTCACTCGCCAGTTAAAATTGTGAATCTACTGGGCCTGGTTCCAGGTGTGAATATATTTACCACAGTATGAATACAAAGCAGGTTGTTGAAGAGCCAGTGTATGTACCTTTACTGAAGTTTTGCTGAAAAAAAAAACAACAATCACAATGTGAAATCTCACCAACTTGTTGCTAGAAGGCTTCTACTGTTAAAAAAAAACCCCAAAACGAACCAACTCCTGGTTGTTGGTCCACGGCTGCAGTTGTCCCTGAGGTTTGCACAGACAGATAAATCATTCTCAGTCTTGTGATTTACTACATACACATACCCAGTGGCACACCTGGCTTGACATTTTTGTTACTGGCGACAGAGAGCTTGCTCCAGGAAACCTAAACCCCCTTCCTGTTGAAGCCGAGTAGCTGACATGTACGAGTGAGTGGGGAAGTAGAGCTAACATTAGCCCTGAGCTGCCCCTGCTGGAGGAAGGACATTAAAGTAGGCTGGCTCATGTCCAGGGCATCCGGAGGGACTCTCCTATCACATGTGTTTGTTTGGGTGCAATCTCTAATACGGTGCGCCCTGCAACAGGAGGCTGGCAGCCGGCAGAGCTACCCAGAGAAGCCGACAGGCTTCATTAATATTGATATAATGTCTGCTTCGCTCGGGATAACCTTTGCTTATAGAGTTTTATAGCCAGGAAGGAAATGTAGACCACTAATATTCTATTAACATTACATAGAAAAATTATATCTGCCTGAAACAACCATGTTAGAAAAGAGGTAGCCCACAAAAAAAGAAATGTGGCTTTGTTATTCAGGCTGAATGGACCATGACTCACTGCATTTAATCAGTTCCTATTTTTGTTATTCACTCTGAAGTGAGTGGAACCATAAACAACACAAAACCAACAGGAGGTTTTCACTTTCAGTTAAGTAAAAATCCACACAAGTAGTTAAAGCCACATGCCGTGTCTCGCAGTCATACAGACGCATGCTACATACTTGGACCAAACAGTATATCCTGTTTACAAGGTTTCATCGTCTAAAGATTTTACAGTAAATGTACAAAAATATGTGCCACTAAGTTTTTTCCACTGTTGTTAACTAAACCAACTTAAAAAGCGTTTTTTTTTTTTTTTTTTTAAAGAAAAAATCATATTAAACATTTGACACTTTGGTTTCCCCAAACTACCACCCTAAAGCGGTCTCTTGGCTGTTACCAGATCCTCTATGACATTAATGTTTGGAAGAATCCTAAAATATGCAATTCAATAAATTACAAATTGGATGCAATAGTAAAAAAAGTGAAATTGGAGCTTTTCTGCGGATCACACCGGCCGTGACGACCATTAACATGTGTGTTCAAAGTCTGCATCTGGCACAGTTATGGCACTATCATGGTGGTAAAATCTGACGCACAACACCAAAGCTGTTGCTTTTATAACACAACTTGCACATTGCAAATTGACTTCTTGGACCACCACAACCAACAAAATGAATGTGATTATATGAAATATGCAAATTGGAATTGGCTTCTGTTTTTCCCTGCTGTGGTCTCAGTGACCTGTTTCTCCAAACATGTTGGCTCTACTCCTCCCTGTTATTTAGACCAACATTGCTTAAGTGTGAGAACTATAGCGGTTAACCTCAGGCTACCTAAGCTCAGGTTTCCTGTTTACCTCACAGAAGCTATTAACTGTGTCATCTTGCAGGCATTGTGGGCCACCTGGCAGGTTTTCGCTGTGGTTTTAATCTCTTGGAATTAGAGAGCTGGACCTTTGCACTAGTTAGCTGCCCTAATGCTAAGTAACAAGTATACAGTTATTAGCCAGACAAGTGCTTAACTAAACACTTCAACTTAATCTGCGAGGAGCCGGCAGTTTGCTCTGTTTAATGGTTGATGATGAAGGACTGGCCAGATGTTGATCTATGGTGTGATATTCTGTTGAGGAATTTGCAGTACAGCTACGAAGGTGGTAGCAGATTGAGTCTGGGTAATTACATTCATAGGAAAACACAAGGGGGATGAATCAGAGCTGCTTGCTTTGACTAAATGGATCTAATGAATAGAGTAAAAGTCTAAAAAAAAAAATTTAAAAATCCTTATCACTGAAAGATATGGGCTGATGCTGATCCAGTGTATCAGTGCATCTATAGGAGATACTGTACACAGATCTTAAAAACAGACTTTGTTCATAAAATCAATGATTTGAACCGTCACAGAGCCACAACTTTAACAAATTTAAGACAATATTTCAGAGAGTGAGTGCATCTTTCTGAACCCTTCAGTGCAACTTCTATCAGTACCAACTTAAATATTTAACAACTTTACTGAAATTTAAGGGTTAAAAATGGGAAGTGCGTGTCTGCTGTCCCCTGATGAGCAGGTCACTATTTTCCCTCAGCTCTATCTTTCCACTCAGTAACCAGGGACAGATGGGGATGGGCTGACTCTTTTTTGCTGGATGTACCTCTCTGTTTGTGAGAGGAAGTGAGGTCTGAAGGTCAGGAGAATGTCGCCGGGTGTGCGTAATGGAGGCTGCACGTGTACGGCTGCGACGTAACTGCGAAGTGTACAATGACAGCAGACTGGATTCTGTTATCTGGTCGGGTCCAGTGTTTTTCTTCCCAGAAGTTGCTTTTCCTGACTCATCCCACAACACAGAAGCTTTCAGCATGGTGCTGCAAGATAACATGGTTTGAATGTTCCACAGACCGATAGCCCTGCTGTGTATCTAACAGATTAGTCTGTCATGTTGATGTTTGGTGTCCCGTTGAGGTTGATATCATCAGCAGAGCGTGTCTGTATCAACTTCAGGGCCTACTGGCTCTCTTGCATAGCAAATGAGCAGATTTAGAGACTATTTTTCTTTGAAAGTCACACCTACTAGCCCACAGTAACATAACATAACATCCGATGTTACATTCAATGTCAAAAAAAAAATGTTTGATAAGTAAAAGATATTACAAACCTCACTTGTTCCAACGTATGAAATTCGTTTCTGATGCAGTTTCACTTTGTTTCTAGTTCCTGTCAGATTCGCATCTTCGAATCTTAGCCAATTGCAGTTTGGTTTTTTTATTGTATCTTTAGTCTGAAATCTGGCCACCTCTTTCTTGTCTCTCTTTCTGAAATCTGCAGGCAGTCACAAGCTGACCTTTAGCTGTTTCTGAGTTGGTTCACTGCTAATTTCATCTGTGTGAGGCCAAATTCCCTACGATGATGATGACAATGTAAAAATTATATTCATAATCAAGTGAAAGGGCCAGAAGGAAAAGGACAAATCACATCGTGGTTGGGAATTGAATGGGAGTATTGTGACTCCTACTATGTGTAACTCAACAGACTCTGCAGTGTCTTCCAACAATGGCTTCTTGGAGGAATTTCTCTCTGCAGCTGTGTTCTGCGAAACCAGACGCTCCCAGAGATTCTTTTCAGAGACGCTCTCTGTGAGGTATGATGTTAGTAATCGTCTAGAAATGCAAAACTTTAAACCGCAGCTCTTTGCCGAACTGTACTATAATATTACCGTCAAGTTTAAAAGAAACTTAGCTAAAATCATCATCTTCCCATCAGAGGAGGAAAACAAAACTAAAACTATTAGGTAATACTTGGTAACTATAAGGATCTGTACATTTAATGGTGAAATGCAGATTGTTAAATAAAAAAAAAGAAAAAAGAATAGTTTCGCCTTTTATGGCTTTTAATTTAAAAAATGGATGTTAAGCGGATTACACCTTCAAAACAAGTTGAGGAAAATAAAAGGGGTTAAGTCTGTGACATCTTAAACCACATTTTAACTTCCAGAATAATGAGGTTGACGAGCAGCGAAGCAGAAGCAGCAGACTGTGTTTTGGTGCAGCAGTTGCACACAGTTGTTGCACATTGTCGGATTATTGTATTGTGCAATTTGAGACTCTGAACTTCCGTCATACCAACAATGCAAAATACAATATTGGTATTTTTCGATAAAAGTGGAAAAGTAGTTGCGTATCCGAATATTTGAGTTGCAGTCCGGTTTATTTTGTGTTGTAACGGTAAAACAGTTGAACTGAAGCTCATCCTTCCTCTTTGACATCACATTTAACCCTCATTTCTCTCTCTCTGCCCTTTCCTCCCGTAGGAAATGACCTAGAGGCCTTACAGATACATTTGTGCTTTTGTCGCTCTAATCTGCATCCGCGGAGAACGGCGAGATCTGGAACCGTACTCGTTTTCCGCAGTGAGTAATATCTACCTCAGCCAGCAGACGGGGGAGAGACCAGGAAGCTGCTGGAAACTTCATACAGGCAGACGGAGCTATCAGCTGGCCACTTGCTCACTGCCTGCAGAGTTCTGCTTTGTGAAGAGGATTTGAGACGGACTGGATCTGTCTGCCCTTCGCCTCCCACTGCTCCTCTACCAGCCAGTGCACAAGCAAAGCTCAACACGCATCCTCTGATTCCAGCATTTACGCACTTCTTTTTTTTTTTTTTTCTCCTAACTATTATTTTCACTCTGTGCTGTTGACCAGTGTCTTGTTTTCCTTGGATTCATTTTTCATATTAGCTCTTGGCTTTTAAGAAGATTTTCTATTTTATTAGTGTGGGTTGGTGTAGGTTTAGTACATACATATGTGTATTCTGAAGGAAAGCTAATGTGGCTGTAAGTACTGCTTTAAAATCGAGCAGTGTTTTTGACTTTGTCCCTTATTATGATCAACTATTCTGAAGCTGGAAACGGAGCTTCAGGAGGTGTGACTGTACTGTTTTTCAAGTTGGGCCTGGCGTATCCGCAGCAGGGCTGCATGTAAAAATTTCACGAAGCCTGCCAGTCTTTCTCATCACCCTTCGACCTCACGCTTCACTCTGCTGCCTCTCACCAGGCACACTGACATGAGACTCTGGCAGGTGGAATCCGTTGGCTGTTATTTCACGTAACTTGAACGGTTTCAGGCTTGTTGGGTTTGGGTTGGCTTTTTTCTTTGTTTTTTTGTAAAGGGGGCAGGAGCACTTTGCAGGGGCAAAAAAAACCCAAAAACCTGAACGACAGGAGCTTCCGGTGCTGTTGCACCACTTATGTATTGTTGTAGTGCACAGGAAAGTAAAATGGACTACAAGCGTCGCTTTTTGCTTGGCGGGTCCAAGCAGAAAGTGCAACAGCACCAGCAGTACCAGATGCCTGAGCTGAGCCGGACCCTGAGCGCCTCTCTGGCCTCCTCTTGCTCAGCCTCTTCGCCCATGGGCACTGGGGTGGGCATGCCTGGCAGCTGCCACCCACTTCCATCTGCCACAACCACTGCAGTTGCCGACATCCAGCAAGGCATTTCTAAATATTTGGATGCCCTCAACGTGTTCTGTCGGGCCAGCGCCTTCCTCACAGACCTGTTCAGCAGTGTGTTCAGGAACTCTCATTATTCCAAAGCAGCTATGCAACTGAAGGACGTGCAGGAACACGTCATGGAGGCGGCCAGCAGGCTGACTGCAGCAATAAAGCCTGAGATCGCCAAGATGCTGATGGAGCTGAGCGCCGGGGCCGCCAACTTCAAAGACCAGAACGATTTCAGCCTGCAGGATGTTGAGGTAAGCGTTTCCTCAGTCACACACCGCCTCACTATTGACACTTGTTGAGCCAGTTCATACAGTATGTCACATTGTGTTGACTTAGGTAGGTAAGTGTCTCATGTTTGTCACCAAACAAAGAAATTGACATTCAAGCCAACTGTTTACTCGCCTGGAAAGAATTAGTTAAGCTCACAACCTCGGGCACTAAAGCAGCACATATATTATCATATCCATTTACCCATGACGCATCATCTACCGATGGTGCTAAGATGCTTAGCTGCTTTCTGTCAGAAGTCTAGCTCCATGATTCAGAGCTTCCTGGCTCAAATAGGACCCCTCACGCCCAGTTTTAAACTGGTGTCAGGATCTTAGGGTGAGGTGTGAAAAACACTGAGGATGTGTGAGGAAAAGTCGCCCTTTGTCATTCGATATGCCCTGCCGTCTTTCCACAGTGCTACATTTCTGATGTGTACAATGTGAAACATTGGAGCTGAGGTGTTTTTTTGAGGGCTTTAAATAGAGGATTTGGAGACAGAAGTGCTAATTTAAAGGTTCGACTGTGATGAGGGAATCATCACATTCTTCCCTGTGACTTCCTCCCCTATTTACTCTGTCATTTTTTGTCCATTTGTCTTTTCTCACACGGGAATAATCAAGATAGTTCTATTTTTCCTTAAAAGTGGCATAGGGATATACACATGGCTGTGTCTGAGCATTAATTCCAGTCTGGTTAACTTGTTGTCACTGTTCACACGAGAAGAGCCGGCATCTGCACTGTGTCACATCTTGTGGAAAAATATATTTGCTCAACAAAGGAGAAGGGAAAAGAAAAGGACACCAAAGCAAACCTTGTACTTCAGAGACAGAGTAGAAGTCACAGACGATCACAACGTACAAATCCCACGGTTGGAAGAGAAACCCCCGTTGACTTTAAACCCAGAGAAGGATTCAGTAAAGAAGAGGTGCAACAGGTGCTCCTGCTCTGAGAGGTCATAATCATGAAGTAATAATTATGATGGAAAATCTCAGTGATGATATTAATCAGAGGAATTCCAGTTGTCAGTTTTACTGTAATTGTAATGCCCTAATATATAGTCTCATGTGGTGCCACCAGCTTCGTGTCACTGTATTTTCAGCTGCATCCACACCCAAGCAGCCACCAACATGAACCCCATCTTTCCTCGTGATTACTACATCTGCTTATTCAGACTTTGTGTAATGTATAGTTGTCTGTCTGTGAAGTAGGAAACTGAGAAATTAACATATTGGCTGAACAGCATCTTCTCCTCTGCCTTAAAGTCTGAATCATTTCCTCCCCTGCAGTTTTACTCACCTGTTCAAATCCCTCACTGCTGCAGCTTTTGATCTGAGTCCATTTAATCTTTTTATAATCACATTTCATATCCTATCTTGTTCCCTGGCACTGTCGACACCACCATGGAGCACAGTGCCACAGGTGGCAAAGCTGCAGCATAAAACAAAAATGATGAGGATTGTCAATGTTTGAATAATTCTTATGTAGCAGGGAATTCATAGCTGCAGCCAAGACACAGAAAGGACTGCAGGACCTCAGTGGATGTGGCTGAGCCCAAAACAGGAAACACTTTTGCACCGCAGTCAGTAAATCTGACTCTTTGTGGTCTTGGATATGCACAGATGAATATTAGAGGAAGCCCAAGTCTGTGAAAGTTTACACCGCATGGCTTGGCACTTACATTTGCTGTCTGGCCTCGGGCATAAAGGGTACATTTGTTAAAGCAGAGAAGGAAACACGGTAATATTTTACAATAGGCTCAGAGAAAACACTGAAAGTACACAATAATATTATGATAGAGTGCCAGTTTCATGTGAGCAAAACAACAAAAAAAGAGGGTTTAAAGTAATAATAATATGGCAACCGCAAAGGGTAAAAGTATGATTTAGATTTTTTATTACTATTATGTTTTGGTTTTTTTTTTACAGCTGTTGGACTGGCTTTTTGTCCAAAGATTATTGTATCTGGAAGCCTGAGCACTTTTGTTTGTTGCCATTAGGAATTCAGTTTAGATGTTTCTGGATCTAAAATGGTTCAAAATATGAGAGGGACAGAGAAAGTAAAAGCAACATTAACAACTAGAATGCGTTGGCTAGAACCGATGAAGCGATCAGAATGTAGTTCACGTCCACCTGTAGTTAATTTAGTCCTCAACAGCCTGTATGCTTTTGTGATGACTCATCTATGGCTGGGGTTGGGGTTGGGCGATGGGGAACGATGCTTTTGTTTAAATATCTGCTCTACTATCCACCGTGTTTACTTTCAGTCGAAGAAACCTCAACGCACACAGAGCTTCAACTTGTTTAGACCCAGCTTGTGATAATTACAGCTAATTCAGCCTGTCTCTGACTGTGTGATGTATTTGTGACTGTAAAAGGGATTTTCCTTTGTCTGCATGAGTGGAGGAATGCTGTTTGGCAGCAGGATGTATTATGAGGTCTTCAAAAAGGACCAAATGCATTTCTGAGTTTGGGGAGTTGTGGTATGTGACCCCCCCCCCCCCCCCCCCCACCCCCTTTGCTCACGTCTCCTTCTCCTTTCCACCCTTTTTTTTTTTTTTTTACTGAGAACCCCTAAAAGTTCAGGTCAGTGCAGACAGCAAAACAAACCACTTCTTTTTTTTCCATATCAGCGCCGGGCTACCTGGCTGCTCAGAGTGACTGCGCTGCCAAATATGCACGAAAATGTCACGGTTTGTTTTAGAGGCTGTTCACTGAGCTTGTAAGTTTAAACGACGTAGCGAAGACCAGAGGCAGAAAGAAAAAGGTCCCTGCAACAGGAGAGACCTTCACTCTGACTGCTTTAGTCAGACATCTGAGTAAGCCTGCCCAATAAACCCTGGTGGAAAAACAACCCCCTGATCTTCAGCTGTTTTTTTTTTTTTTTTTTTTTTTTATGGTTTCTCTGGGAAATGCAGCCATATCATGTGAGGCCTTTATTAACTCACACTATTTCATATGCTGTTTTCATTTGTGTTCTATAAAAAGAGGCAAAATTAGAGAGGAAAATGAGAAAAGCTTGTGTGAGTTGAGGCCGTTATTTTGCACATTCTGAAATTTTGGACATAGATGACATGCAATAGAATTAAGGAGCTGGATTTTAACTCGGGAGGTTTCTGCCTCTAGCAACAAAATTATCATATGAGGCAAAAAGTGAGAAGAAAATTGGGCGTAGGAAAAAAAAAAAGGAAGACAGAAATGAAGCAACATTAGTTGGACTAGGTGCTAAGTACAACTGTAGAATTGGGCGATGGGTGGTTTGTGTAACAAAACTTCTGCATACGCTCCTGTTTTTAGCTAAGACCAGATTCTTGGTTCTTGGTTTTAAAAGTATTCATATAAATTTTTTAAAACCATTGCTCTATTTTTTTCGGTCGTATCACACTCCTACCAGTCAGTTCACTCTATCTTACTGATCAACAATGTGCAAAGAAACATCCAGCAAACCTGGATGGCAACAATGCAAGAATTAAAACGCAAAGTAAAAAAAATTAAAAAATGCTGTGACAATTGTTTAATAGAGAAAAGATGGGAATGTGTGTGTTTGATAGTCCTCAAACAATTTGTTTGGTTGTGGACATGTTTTTTTTGGTTTGTTTATTTGTTTTTTTCCTCAGTCAAATAGAAAAGCGTCACTTTAACCACACCAAGAGACTTCACTTCTGCTTTTTTACAGGTTCTCTTTTAGTTGATAGCATCATAAGACTGATGACAATGAATTCTAGTTTAGTGAAAGCAGAATAAATCCAGAAGTGAGTGATCCGATCAGGATGGAATGACCTTCCTGTTTCCTCAGAACAGCCGTAAAAATAGAGTTAAAGAGTCGGCAAAATTCAAAGATTGACTCTTTAAAAGAAATACTGATTGACACAAAAGTGTCAGTGTTTTTTTTTTCTGCTCCTCTCTCACATTTCCTTTCTCTAGAAGAGGTCTAGATCTCAGGAACACTACTCCACCATATTGGGTGCACTGATACTGCGTCTCTTCTCAGAAAATGGAAATTAAGCGTTGATTGATTCATGATTCTCCTTGTTTGGGCCTGAGAGGGGCCCACCATCGGCTTGGCTCTGCTGCATTCTTATTTCTCATATTTTCCATGACTGTGTGGGATACTGCACAGCCAATCACATGTGTTATCCATTATCTAGTGCTGCAGCCGTGTCCTCATTTTTCCCCCTCACGTGTTGATTTTAGATTAATTCGTAACACTTGGAGGAGCGTTTAATCTCACTGTCAGCTAATGTCCATGTTATTTGGTCATCTTCATTATTATGCGCTATATAAAGTTAAGTTTATTTGAACATATATAGATTACCTCTAAACTCTTATGTGTGGCTGTTATCTATTATTTGTCTGTTTTGCATAGACACTAAATCCCTGATGATTGATGGAGTTGGGATTACAGTAGTTGACATTATTTGCATCAACAGCAGGAGCAAGAATTTTTCATCTTGTGCTCACTGGATCTGAGCCTGTGGTAAAGGAATAGGCTGTTTTGTAGTTGGTTGCAAAGGTTTTACCACAAGTTGGGAAAATTATTTTGTTTTTGTGGACTTTTGCAGTGAAAAGAAGAAAATAAAATTACAGCAGTAAATACACAAAATGAGCCCATTTCAAAGAGAATAGTTACTTTTTAATGACATGAACTTCACAAAAAAGGAAAAATATTTAGCTAAATTGTGAACATGCAAAAGGTTGAAAAGTGTGATAAATCTGAGCTGCTGTCTTTGGAAAGTTTCACAGCTCACAGTGTTTTTGTAGCCAGCTAAGAATTGTTCTGTGCTCGATTTAGGAATTTTCAACATCTCCCCAGAGGATAAATCCTGCTGACATCGGTGCTTTTTTTTTTTAAACTGGTTTCATATGTGGACAACTATTTGATAGACAGCCATGTAATATGCTCTGAATGTTCGAGGTCCAAGAATAAATAACTTTGTGTTGTTTTGATCATCTGAATCATCAGCAGGTAATTTTCTTTCATTTGCTCTGAGAGATATGTCAACATCTATTTTATAGATTGGCACCAAGTTGTGTGCAGATATTCACAGTTCTCACACAATGCGTCACACTGACTTTGGTGAGGCCTTGACTTTCTCCTCTAAGGCCAGCAACAACTTCTTTTTAAAAACACATATTAACAATTAGTGAATAGTTTGCTTTATATGCATATTGAGTCAAAGTTGACTTTTTCTGATGTTTGGGTTATGATTCATAGCACTCTCACTTGTGCTTTGTGTTTAGTTCTAATTAGTGTATTTTATTATGCTAACTTGCTAGTATGCCTGTATACGTACAGTCTCACAGAGCTGCTACTGTGGCTGTAGACTCTTAAGTTTTGTTTAGTTCCTATCCACACACAGAAACATCTCTATTTAGTTTCATTATAAGGAACTGATAAAATATAAAAATCACACGATATTTTAACCTCGTCTGTGTTTCTGAGTCAGTAGGAGTTCCCCGTGTTTTTCTTTTTTGTGTCTCTTTTTATAAGGTATTAATTATTCACCATATAAGATTAGTTTTTCTCCCTGTTTTTTTAAGATGGGTAATTGTTGCTCAGGGGAGGGGAGGTTTTCTGGTGTACTGTCATTTTGGCAGGGATAAAAAAACACTTGGTATCAGTCCTGTGACCTGTTGAGTGATGGAGCCGAGTCTCTGCTCGGCTTTTTTCTGGAAGAGAAAAACAACCTCATGGTGTCTTGAGTTCACTTCAGTATAGCTTTTATTTATCCCCTGAGCACAGTGACTCAGCAAGCATCTTTATTGGTATAATAATCACGCCGGTGATGTACAGCATACAATAATTCCTCAGTAATATTTGCTCCTCTTAGGACGAGGAACTCTTTCTCCATTTTAAGTGTTGCTACATACATCTTCTCAACACATGCATGGAAGCTATTCTAGTCAGCACAATGACACAAGAAACAAAAGTCCAGCAAAGTTCTGAGCAATAACACACAGCCATGTTTTCCAATATAAAGCAATAATGCACCAGTTATGATGTTGAGCAGTGTTCCCTCTTGTCTCACTCTTGAGATCAATACTGGTGCTTATGTAATGACCACTTAACAAAAGGAAATGTCAGCACATACAATATGTAAAGCAGACAACACACAACAATTTGCCTCTCGGGTAGAACTTTACATCTGTGTATTTGGGACATGAAAAGGGATTCAGCTTTTGTTTCTCGTTTGTTTTTTGGAATTTCACCTTTTCTTTAACACTAAAAATGAAATGAGAGAGAAGGGACGACGTACATCAAACCACCCAAGAGGATATTTACAGTTTGCATAATGTGTCATAATCTAATGCTTTTAAAATAAAACTTCATCAGCCAATCACAGTATGTCCACTAACAAGGAAACACCCGTTTCCTTGTTAGTGGACATCCGTAAAACCTGTAAAAGTCAAGACTGAAACCCTCAAAAGAAGACAATGGATTTTTCCCATCCTTTTTTTTTTTTGTTGTTGTTGTTGTTGTTTGTTATGAAACCAGTAAGCGTTGGAGGTCTCACAGCTTCAGTCATTCACAGTTCACTTTTTCCATAAGGTGTGATGTTGAAAGAATGAAGGAGGCTCAGCCTTTTGTTCCCGTGCTGCCATCAGGAAGCAGCAGCATATTTCTGTCTTTACAGCCTCCCCCTTGAGATATTTTCAGCAGGTACCTGAAAAAGAAAACCCTGCGTTCATGGTGGACCCTGTGGTGTCCTGTTTCTCTTATTTTGCTAACTGGACAACAAGCAGTTTCTAAGCCTGGACTATTCTCTCTCCACACCAACCAACTCAGCTCAGAAGATGTAGGAAGTTACATTTCAAATATAAATAGATATATAACAGTGATTGATTGAGATCCAAAAATCAAAAAATGAAATGAGTTACTGTAAAGAATGATATACATTTTAAAATGATGTAAACTTGTGGTAAACATTGATTTTAAATGTGACAAAGGCAACAGCGTGAAAATCTTTGAACCACAAATTCAAGGGTGATTTTTATCAAATGATTACTTCTCTTTTCCTTCTGTCCTCTCTTCTGTTCTCTTGGACTTGGGCACTGTTTTGTCCTCTCATTGGCTGTAGTTTTAGCTGTGGTTACAATTTGACATCATAATTTGACAAAATGTGAAACCAATTGCATTGATTAATGACCAGAAATGGAGATATGTGGAGTAAGATTTTAAATATTGTCATACCTGCAGACATTTTTCAGTCTTTGACTATAGAGAGACAAACTTGACCCTTCCCCTTCTCTCTCAGGGACACGCAGAGACAGACGCATTTAGTCCAGTATGTCTTTTGCTTACCAATACAAACACATATTGTACTCATTGCTTTCATGGGCTTAATGTCTGCTTACAGCACACAATTTACCACGTATGCAGAAATTTTATTTTGAAAGATGCTGTGTGGACTTCAAAAAGCAAATTTCCTCTTTTGGTGTCTGCCTTGGAGAACAGCAGGAATACAAAATTGACAAACGATGTGAAAAGAAGAAATTATTCTATTTTATAGTTTGTTGTGGTCTGTTGGTTAAACAGATTGTGCCAAAGTCATCTATCAAGATGGAGGATGCTACTCCTCCAAGACTTCTTAGTTTCTCTTCTGAATTTATGAGGATTTTTATTAATCATACTTAAATGGGACAGTCTGATCAAATTAATTAGATTTTGTAGATTCTGTGTATCTTGAATCTTGCAGTAAATCACTTTGTGACTGTAAATAAAAAATCCTGTTGATTCCAGAGTATTTCTGACAAATTGCAGAACTGGTGCAGCACCTCTTCGTGTTTAGCATAATGATAGCTGCTTTGATGTGTAGCAGTAATAAAGTACTTTTTTAATTTGTATTTTGTATCTTCTTGTAGTTTTTTTACTTTCTTGATTGTTTTTGGAACAATGCTATAAATGTGCATAATATAAAACAGCGTTTTAGGTGAAATCTGTCTTAGCCAGTCACTGAAGCATGTGGACATGTTAGTTTTCTTGCCTGACGATGTCTGTATTTTTTTTGGTATCTCAAATATCCTGACTGATGTATTCAAGCATGTAAATGTTGGATGTTCCGCAGATTTACGTGTCGATGTAACAGTCATATGTGTTGTGTCTTTCTAGGTACTGGGTCGGTGCTTCCTCACTGTGATGCAGGTCCACTTCCAGTTTCTATCGCAGGCTCTGCAAAAGGTCCAACCTGTGGCTCAGTCCTGTCTGGCCGAGGCCCTTGCGCAGGCCCAGGAGCGATGTGCCAACGCCCGCTCCCAAAGCGCCGACCTCGGGCCCCTCACAGAGCTGGAGGAAGCCTCTCGCTCATGGAAAGGTGCAGCTGAGGTAGGCAGGCAAAGAGCACCTCAAGATTCCTCCGGGTCTGGGCCTTGGAAATATTCACTGTGAAGCAAAAAACTGAATCATTACACATTCCTGAGAAATTCAGGTTTTATGATTTTCCACCTCAATTAACCCATGACCCTAACCTCTTTTATTTGGGAAGTTTGTATGTAATCCTGCCTTGCTGTGTTCCACACCCATCTAAACCCCAACCCTTGTAGCAGAGGCCTTTTGTAAGAGGACCCAACTAATCCCCAGGCTGATCAGTCCCTGAGGCCCATTTTAAGCTCTGTTGTGTACAGTGAGGCTGAGAGCAGAATAGTGGGTTGATTGATCTGTTAAGCCCTGGCATGCAGGGTGTTAGTTTGCCCCGAAGGGGACTGGGCCTGGATAGATCCTGGTAGAATGTGCTGGGGGGGTTGTTGTGAGAGAGAGAGAGAGAGAGAGAGAGAGAGAGAAAAGGAGGCGGCCAGGACTCTAGTTAAGCCACTCAGCACCACGCACTTTTTTTTTTCCTCTTCAATCATGTCCAAGGTTATATTTCTAAAAGCTTAGAATCTACTTTCATTAATTCCTGACATTTTTACAGCATTAAGTAATCCTTTTTAACATTGCCCTTTATTTGCATTTTGTTCTTCTCATTTTAATGCAAGTCAAACTTTGCAGCACATCAGTAGTGAGATATCCTCTAGTGCTGTAGATCCTCCATTCTGAGACGGTACTTTTGCGTTCTTCTGTGCCCTCAGGCCACGGCGAAGCTGAGAGAGAGGGGCCGGGACGGCTGCCTGGCAGGCATCCAGGTACAGCAACTCTTCTGCTCCAACAACACCACCATCCCTGAGCATCAGCTGAAGGAGCTCAACATGAAGATTGACAACGCTCTACAGGTGCAGTATCACCCTGAAGACTGGGACAGGGAAATACACCCACTGTTGTACCTGTGGCTTTCAAATATTTTCTGAGAAAACCTCACCTTTTAAGTTCAAGTATGACAGTTTTAATGGAAATAGACAGTGTCAGTGATGAACTGGCAGTACGGACGGAGGTTAAACATTAAAAACCTGTTCTAGGTGATAAAAGCAATGTTGGACTGATAGCATGTCATGTCATGTTCTCTCCCTATCTCCAGGTCTATAAAGCAGCACTAGAGAGCCTGGGCCATAGTGAGTATGCACTGAAGGCAGGCTTTCATCTGAACCCCAAAGCTGTGGAGGCAGCCTTACAGGTGAGTTCTGCTCCAATAGTCACTAAAATATTGATAGATGAATAGAATGTTGAGTAGTGAGGAGGTTATTCTTTTATTGCTCTATCCACCTACTGCCACTGTTTTTGTTATGAACATGCACGCCTGCATGCTTGTGTGTAGGGCTGCTGCAGTGAGGCGGAGGCCCAGCAGGCTGGGAGGATGCAGACCACCTCCCAGCCCATCCAGTGTGAGCTGCCCACCATCCCAGTGCAGATCGGCTCACATTTCCTCAAAGGGGTATCCTTCAACGAGTCGGCGGCTGAAAACCTCAAACTAAAAACGGTACCTGACCCCACCTGCCAGCTTCATATGTCTAATACCATCATTATTCTTCAGAGAAGTTCAACTAACCCATGATGACACGATTGTTATGCCATTAGTTGTCTCCGGCTCACTAGTTTAAAAAGAAATGTTATTTCTGATTCAAATCAAGATCCCGTTTACGTTTCAGTATCATCTGTAGTGTAACGTCAGCAGACACTGATGGCTGACAGTTTAACTGATTGGCTGCCATGTTTTGTCTCCTCAGCACACGATGCTGCAGCTCATTAAGGAGGTGATGGGCCAGAACGGAGTGACCCCAAGAGACGACTCTCCCGTCACTGAGGTCCTCAACCATGTCTGCCCATCCAGTTGGAGAGGAGCCTGTAAGACAGCTGTCCAGCTGCTGTTCGCCCAGGCCGGTCTGGTGAGTGGAGATGTTGGATATCACGGCTGCTGCTGAATAAATTTCCTTCCTGGATTGACACCCAGCAGTTTGACTCTCTGGAACAAACCTGAGATCTTGTGATTGTTCATCAGGACTTTTTCCAGAGGAGCTGAAATCTTTCAAAGTTTTTGCAATGACCTCATAAAATGCAAATTAGATTCAAAAGAGTGAAGCATATTTATCCTGATAGATGCTCATATTGTTCAATTGCAGTTTACTTTTTGAGCATTTAACTAAAAGTACAAGAAAAGCTCTGAGTGAGCTGAGTGACATTTAGTTAAATTGAAAATGACTGAGCTGGATTTGTAGCTTCTATTTAATTTAAATTCTAACTTTGTGAGAAGGAGAACTAAAGCTGAATATTTTACTACAGATATTTTTCTGTTCTGTTCTGTTCTGTTTTTCCCAACATTCAATATTTCATAAGTAAAAAAACAAACAAACAAGCAAAAAAAAACCAAAAACCCCAAACACTTGGACTATAGTTTATTTAAGATGCTGAATTCCCCGGCAGTTTTCCTCTGTTCTTGTAGCAGTCTGTTTAAGGTAATTCTTCTGCTAGATGATCTTAGATAAACATGTGTGTCCATGTGTGATGAGAGACGGCATGCTGACGTGAAGAGGCCTGTTGTACTTCACTGACACTTCAACTGAAGTTACCGAATCATCTCCCTTTCTGTGTCTTTGGTTTTGGCAACTTGTGCCCCATTGTGCGTCAGATTTGTAAGTGAGATGAGGAGAACTGTCTGCTTGCTCCGAGGCAGCTGAGAAGTGTAAACAAACACAGGAGAAACACAAAAGGGAAGTAACATTCCTGCTGCATCTGGGCGAGGGATGGGCTCGTCTGGGCGGGTCTGCAAACCAAAAGGGTCGGTTTTGAGGAGGCAGGGTCAGCAGCAGGTTTGTCTTCAGAGTAACGCCAGCGTGTTTATGCCTCATGTTTATTTCCTCTGTGTGGCCTGGCCTGGTTTGTGTGTCAAACTGCTGTACAGTTCCCATCTAGTCATTCTGGCCCTGCATTAACTGTAAAACACTCCCTGGATGATGGATGAGCTCTTTGCATTAGCTCCTTATCTGAGCCTGTCAACACTAAACCTTACAAAGTTCACTTTGTCTGAATAGATACACACACACACATCCCACAATTTAAAACAGATGTGCTGCACACTCATTGTCACACACCATACAAAACTTTTCATCCCTTTTAAGCTCAAACAGCAACTCACTCTAAGAATCATCATGGATGTTCCCTTTTTTAATCTGGTCATGACTTCTAGAGTTTAATGAAGGAGTCCACTTTGTCTGTTTTGCTGCTGTTTCTCCTCCTTCCTGATTCAGAGCTCTTGTTGTGTTTCAACACGGTTTATGGACTCTTTCTGTGTCTCATATGAGCAGCCCGGGGTTTCTGAGGATGCACCTGCTTTTAAAATAACAATAGGGCACTTCCTGCAATACAGGAAGTAGACTCCTCCCACCTTCCCTCCCTCTTTGTGACTTAGCTGTGCATGTCTCGAGGAGTCAAGGCCACTTTCAATGAACGTGCAAATGTATTTGACTAGCAGCAGGCAGGAAGGTTAGCCTGTTTGTTATCACTGGCTGATTGAAGGCATTCAATTTCCTCACATTGAACCCATTTCACGCTCACTTGGTGGGAATTAAATCCAGACACTGTTGAAAAGCTGTTATGTTTTTGGTTTTTTTTTTCCATATTGTCATGGCTGGTGCAAGTTGTGTTGTAAAACTGAATGAGTTTACACACCCTGTGTTAACATTTGGGGCTCGGTTGTAAAATACAGAAAGAAAAGTTTTCTGGCAGGAGATGATGATACAGGCGCATTTGTGTGTCCCAACAGGTGGTTGTTGATACAGCTCAGATTGAGAACAAGGAGGCATATGCTCCCCAGATCACCCTGGAGGGCTCCAAGGTGGTTGTACAGGTTCCTTCTACATGGTGAGTATGTCTAGAAAACCGTTTTTATAGTTGGAGTCATCCAATAAGAGTAAAAAAATATATCATAGTTTAAAAACATAATCGAGAATGATTAGGCTTATTAGACCAACAGATGATGCGGTTTTTTGTACACAACAGAATGTGAGTTTAGTGGAGAGAACAGACGACAAATTATATATGCAAATCTAACACACACAGCCAGAAATGTGAGGGAACGGAAAGTACACTTTATAATGACTTGACTGTTGAGTTGCAGGTTTGGTTGGCGCTGAAGATTTCCCTAAAGCACAACATTAAACTGTGAGGCTCTTATGTTCCCAACACACTGAGCACAGTCTGGTTTATATACAGTACTTAATGGTCCCTGATAGTGTTTACACATTTGCCTTAGCCGTACTCCAGTAGGATAATACTGAACTAAACTGTGGTCCTGCAATGATGCTGAATTGTAAATGTTTCCCGGTGTTTAAAGTCAGGTGTGTAATGGTGCCAGAAGCACAACCCTCTCTTACAGGCTTATACCTGATTATATAGTAAGCATTATTATTTATTTATTTAAACATACTTGTTTGGTTCCTGCCATTAAACTACATTATAAATAATTTGCTGCTGAGTCCATCCATTGGAAATGTTAAGGTATATATTTTTAGATCGGAGTACAAGGTAAAGTTGGTGTAATTTTAGAAAAAGGAAAACACATCCATTCAAAAACTAAATTTTAGGTGTCCTTTGCCAGCAGACGGTTGTGTGTGACGTTTGAGTCGGCATCCAGGTAAAGTCTGAGAAAGTACCCCGTCGTAGGTGTTGAGGTGTTTTGTTTGGTCTTTTCTTGTTTATGAATATCACGTGTCGAGTAGTCGTCTGTTCAGTAAATACACCTGGGCCTTTGTGTCTAAGATGTTGTGTTGGAATTGTGGTTCATGTCCTGTCCTGTTGTGCGTGCCTACATGTTCAGGTGTCTAAAGGAGGACCCAGCCACCATGTCCTTGCTCCAGCGGAGCTTGGACCCAGAGAAGACACTGGGGCTCGTAGACATGCTCTACACAGCTGTGTTCGACATCAACAGGTGGAAGGAGAGGAAGTGAGTGAAAGTTAAATAGCCACTAAATTAAATTGTTAACTGTCTGTTCATGTGATCAACATGCCCGTGAGACTTAGTGATACTTTAACCTGCTTATTTAGTTAAATCGGACCAAACAGTTTGGGCTGGACTTTGGTTTTCATCTGTTTCATCTACCTATTCGTTAATGATAGTTAACCTTTTCTCTCTCTCTCCTCCTCCCTTCAAAAGAGAGCAGGCTTTGCCCACCATTCAGATCCAGCTGCAGCGGGAGAGTCCAGACTACGGAGTCCAGGCAGACCTTCCACCAGGCACCAGCTCCAAGACCTGCAGTGGATTGCCCAAAACAATATCCAAGCTGACTTCCAAATTCACCAAGAAGGTCTCATCCAGCTCTAATAGTGGGGGCAGTTACTCCATCCCCAGCACTCCGTCACGCAGCATGCTAACGAGCAGTACTTCTGAGGACAAGGCTAAGAGCTTGGGCCACAATGATGGGAGGCTGCAGAGTGTCCTGCAGATGGGAAACCTGTCCTGCACCCCGGACTCTACGCAGCAAGGCCAGCTGGCCAACGGCTCGGTCTCTGAGGACCAGGGAATGAACCTTCCCACTGACCAAGAGATGCAGGATGTCATTGACTTTCTCTCAGGATTCAACATGGGTAAATCCCAGCAGGCCTCGCCCCTGGTCAAGAGGAGGAACTCTGTGGCGTCCGCGAACCCGGCCGAGCTGAAGCCCCTTAACGGACCTCCGCCAACGTCCCAGTCCATCTCTCACAGTGCCCTGCAGGCCCCAGTTCAAACCCTGCCCCAGCCTCAGCCCCAACCCCAGCCTCAGCCTCCAGCAGTGCAGAAGCAGCAGCAGCCTCAGCCACCTCCTCCCCAGCAACAACAGCCCCAGCAGCAGCAGCCCCCTCCCCCATCTCAGCAGCCCTCCCCACAAGCCCTGCAGTACTACCAGCACCTTCTGCAGCCCATAAGTCAGCAGCAGCCGCCACCTCCTCAGCTTCCTCCTCAGCAGACTCCACCACAGGTGCTGCCACAGCAGCGAGTGGCCAGCAAGTGGCTCGGCACATCCGGGCAACAACCTCCACCCCAAGGCCACCCCGCGGGGCTGTCACCTCTGGGTCCCATCGGGCAGTGGGGATCCCACGGACTGCCGGACCTGAGCTCAGATCTGTACAGTCTGGGCCTGGTCAGCACCTACATGGACAGTGTCATGTCAGAGATGCTCGGTCAGAAGCCTCAGGGGCCTCGCAACAACACTTGGCCCAACAGGGACCAGAGCGAGGGAGTCTTTGGAGTCCTGGGAGACACGCTGCCGTTCGACCCAGCAGGTGAGCTCCACCAGCCCATCACATGTTCATGGGTTGTTTTGTGCCTCCAACTGAATCGCTTTAAATTTGCTTTCCTCTCTTAAAAATCCAATTTTATATTATTTCGTGGTCCAACTAATCAGATTTTTTTTACTCAGCTTCATCACAAGAGAAGAAATAATAAGAAAAATTAAAAACCAGAAAAACATCTTTTCTATTCAGGGACAGATGAGTTCAGTGTGACAATTATTCAGTCAATCTGCCTCCTTTTTAAATATCTTTTTTTACAAACCTTCTGAACATGATGTAAAATGATCACTTTCTGCTGTAACATGTCAACTCCAAGTGTGAAAGACCGGCCTGTAAACTTTGGCATCAACTCAGGGGATAGATGCTAAATTGTGGGTAATTTCTTTCTTGTCAGAAAAATCTGGTTTAGTTTGGGATCCATTTCATCCTAATCATAAATCCTCTAGCGTCTTTTCCTTCCTTCAACCAAAGATGTAACGTTTTAGGCCATATTGATAAAAACATTGCTGTCGACCTCTTGTTGTGAAGAGAGAAGCCAAACAAGAGTGTTGTTCTTGACCTCACATGTTCCTCAGCCAGATATGGAGAATAATGTCAGCAGCGGGGGAGGAAGGCAGTCCTGGAACTTTGCTGGCACCATTGTTTTAAAAAAACAAAAACAAAAAAAAAAAACAAGCAAAAAACAAAAGAGAAGCTTCTTGGCAACTGTTTCATGACTCACAGTGCATCTATTAGTGAGACGTTCATCATACCAGGAGACTACAGAAAGGGGGTGGGGGCTTCACGACTGAAGTACTCACATTTGAAACCATCAGTTATCTTACAGTTAGTGACAAGAAGTTATTCACTGAAATTCAGATGAATGCTCGGATCAGCATGTCGGGTCCTTATTTAACATGTGTCAGTTTCTATTTTTTCAGTGCAGCAGACTCTTTTGATTGCAGTCGAGGCCTATTGTGCAGAGTTGACTTACCGCTATTGTGATTTTTCTGCTTTGCTACACAGTCTGGCTAAACAGATTGAGCTCTGGGAGCCAAAGAGAAAAGCTGATGGTGTCAGAAACTCATAGTTGTTTTTCATGCTCCCCTTTCCGTGAACAGTGGGCTCTGACCCAGAGTTTGCACGTTACGTCGCCGGCGTCAGTCAGGCCATGCAGCAGAAACGGCAGGTGCAGCACATCCGTCGCCCTAGCAACACACGCAGCAACTGGCCAATGCCTGACGAGCAGCACAGGACCTGGTCCCACCCCGAGTATTACAGCGAGGGGTAGGTATTCATGCACACCTCTGATCCGCTGCCACAGCGATTCTGTTCATCCATCAATTATATATTTCTATGAAAATCTGACAGATATGAAAAACAAGATACGCATCCCTCATTTCGTAATGTAGCTTTGGCAGCAGCATAGTGTTGGTCTGGTGGAGGGCTATTTAAAGCCTGGTTTCATCGTAGCGCAGAGTGTTATGATTGGATTATTAATATAGTAGACATCATTGATATGCGGCGCATTTAACACCTTTATCGTGACTGTTGTCACTTAATTCTTCACACTAGCGTGAGACACCATCCATTCTGCTCAGAGACTAATTCAGGAAAGTAGGCAGAAGTAAACAAGTAGCCATCGCTGACTGGTAAACTGAGCAGCACAGTGTTGTTTACGAAAAGACTTTTCGTATTTAACCATGTCGCTGCAGCTTTTGCTGTGAGATTGTCATCTTAGACTGTGTGTCGCTGAAGCGTTTCAGATGTCATCGAGGAGATTGTATCCTGTGGTGTCTTTTAATAGCACGTTGTTGACGTCGTAACAGACTCAGTGCTAACACCTCCCCTGGTTGTGTCTGCAGCGAGGCCGTGAACAGCAGCTGGTCGGCCAATCAGGGTGACTCGGCCAGCTCCAGCGACGAGACGTCTTCGGTTAACGGCGACAGTCTGTTCTCCATGTTTTCTGGGCCGGACCTCGTGGCGGCAGTCAAACAGAGGAGGTACGTGATCAAAGCTGGAGCTCAAACAGTCCTCATGCCGATCATGACGGTCACTGTAAATGTCTCTCTCCTCAGAAAACACAGCTGTGGCGAGCAGGAGGTGTGCACCCTGCCGTCTCCACCGCTGCATCACATCAGTGACGATAACCAGGTACAGTGTGAGCCGCCCCGTTCTTCCTTTCATCAGGTCGTCCCACGTTGGACAGCCTGAGGATTAAAACCTTCAAAAAAAGATATCTGAGAAGTTGCTGAAGATCTTTGACAGAATCTGTCTTTGCTTACTATTAGAGACTGCAGACTACTGTCTCGTGAAAAAAATTGCCATATGGGTCATAAAATTATTTCTTCGAAGTATTAAAATGTTTTGGGACGTGTGCAGCAGTAGAGATGAAATTATTTTTCAAATTATTGCTCAGAAGATCAATTTGACCTTGTCACAAAAAAATGTATAATCAAACTATTTTCCAAGCCCTTCTTAAGCAAAAATACCAAATCTACAGAAATTTAACATCTTCAACTGTGAAAATTTCAGCTTTTCTTACTCTTGACAGGGAATGTGAACGTCCTTGAGTTTGAAATATTGACTGGCATTTTTGCTAAACTGAGAAACATCACAAACATGGATTTCCTCTCTTTCCATCAGTGAGACTTCAGGATTAATTGCACTTTCTGTAGGACCAGTCATGGTCATTTTGATGACTAATACTGATCCCTGTCTGCTGCACTCCACAGGACAGCAAAACAAAAACCTGGCCTCCTAAAGCACCGTGGCAGCACTCCACCCACACCCACACCAACACCAACACCAACACCATGCCCAATCCCAGCTCTTCCTTGTACCAGATGAACATCACTCCTTCCTCCCAATGGAGCGACTCCATGCAGATGCTGCAATCTCCTTTGTGGTCCACTGCTAGCGACTGCTCCCCCTCCACCGGCATCTCCTCTGGTTTTCCCTTCACCCAGCAGCAGCAGCAGCAGCAGCAGCAGCAACAGCAGCAGCAACAACACAAACCCATGACCAAGGGCTTTAAATCCTTCCCCCTCAAACACGAGCACAGGCCCTCCTACCTTCATCAGTACTGACCAACCTGATGTCCACGGTGAAGCTCCGTCAGATGAGCCACCGAGTGGGCCGAGCTGCAGCCTTCACACTCCACACCCACCGAATTGGAAGATTTCAAAGCCCGGAGAGGAGAAATTAAGTACACACACTGGCTCAACATTTTTGTATCTATATTTTTCCATGTCAAACATCTCCATTTGAAAAAGAGACATATTTTGAAGTTTTTTCCAACTGCCATGTTTTAACTATGAAAGGCGCATGTGTCATGCTGGCAGCAGTTAGTCTAGTGGTCGTTTCTCTGTCTGTTGAGCTGACGTCTCCTCAGACAAGAGCTGGAGACGTGCACGGCCGTCACCCACTTGCTTCTGCGCCCAAACGTGTGTGAGTGAGAGAGAGAGTGTGTGTGTGTGTGTGTGTGTGTGTGTGTGTGTGTGTGCGTGTAAAGGAGGGGGATCACAAAAAAACCGGGGGGGGGGAGCAGGGGCTTTAATTGCTCTCATTTTGCCCATAATAAATATACTGTGTCTACATAGCTGTAACTGCCAAATCTCACGCAAGATGACTCAGAATACAGCTACCATCTACTGTTTCATAGCTTGTAAAATACTGAAGTTGAAATATAAATATTTAGTTCTTTTTATTAAGAGGCTTTGAGCAGGCTCAGCATAAATATAGTAAGTCACTGCAGAGGTGTAATTTGAGAGAAATACACTACTTTTTCAACAACTGACAAGAGTTAAGAATCATAGCAGTAACTATGTGCCATGTTGGTATTGATAGCACTTGCAGATTATAATTTCCAACCAAAGCGTTGTTGAGAAGACGAATGGTGCTGAAGAGACGGGAGGTCTGAGATAATTGATGAACGGTGAAGTTACACGCTCTACTGGACGAGACCGTCTTCACACCCAGATGGTCATTCATTTCCTCCTCTCTAATTGGCGGTTGTTTGCTCCAGATTGACACTCCCATAAACCTAACTTTTCTTCGGTTTTAATAATACAATATTTTTCTTGTACAATTATTGACAGTATTAATCTTATTTTTGTATTTTCTTACATGTTATACCATTACTGTATGTTAGTATTCTTGTAGCCATATTACACGAAACATTATTTTCCACCTCCCAATATGTGAAAAAGCACATTTTTTTCCTACAGAGTTTGAACTACACCATCTATCTATAAAAGTTACCAAATATGCCATGCTAAACACTAAAACAATGTGATGAGGGTGTTTTCGAGCCCTTGTTTCTTCGGTTTCTATGGCGATGGGCTGTATTTAAAAGCCCAGAATGTTATCTTTTTGTGATGTTTGCGGATGCCAATGTTGCCTGTATTTATGAAATGACACCATGTTTTCAGAAAACTAACATACTTAACATGTTTACAGAGAATTGTTTGCTGTATATACATATAAATATATATCTTTTTATAGTTAATGTGCTTTGCACAATCAAGATATAGGGTTTGTTGCTTTTTGTCTGTGTTATCTCCCTAACTGTTGCAGCCTTTTTTTAAAGACATCATTACAGACCTTGGACTGTAACTGTTAGCTTCTCAGCTGTGTCAAATGATTTACTAGTGGCTTCTACAAAAGAAAAATAACAAAAAAATAAAAACATGTTGCCCTGATAGAAGATATGAAGGGGGACTGCTTGGCTTATGTTGCTTATTGTTCTCTTGAGCTGGCAACTGAATCTTTCCAAGTGTACCAGCAAAGCAAAAAATGAATAAAAATGACTAGCAATTTAAAAGGCCGTGTTTTTCTTCTGTTTATTTTACCGCTGAAAGGTTGTTGACTTAAAACATGAAAGAGCAGGAAACGTGTGATGTGAGCGGACTCTCTGTGTGGTCTCTACACAGATTCAGAGTTCAGATTCAAAAACTACAGCTTTCAAAAAATAAAATAATTTTAATAAACAAGGACACAAAGAAAAATAAAACACTTGTGTTCCAAAGGGTGGATTCACGTCACAGACGTCCAATATGACCTGAACGAACGTGAAATGGGTCAAGTCACTGAAAACGATAGGTGAGACTCGACATGATAGATTTTCTTGTAATGTAAGATGACTCTGTAATAACCAGCTGCTGCCTCCATCACGTCTGTCCGGCTCTGTTCACTGATGCTGTGAACTGGAAACACAAATAAAACAGATTATGAGGAAGAAATCACAAACTAAGGGAAGACAAACTAGAGCTTACATTGTGCAGTTAGTGTTTACATCTGTGCTTCCCGGGCTGGCATCAGCTATAGTTGCCAAATAGACGATGTTTCGGTGCAGAATCTGCTGGTACCTTAAACAGGAGAAACGGAGACGCGCATTTACACACACAATAATACCACACAGAGGCCTGCGCAGCATGTACAAGCATTACGGCGCTCGCCACCGGTAAGTCATTTAGCATAACAAGCTAACAGTTTTTGTGTGGGGGGGCAGTTTTCGGGGGTAGTTTTGGACTCACTGGACACACTCCACCGCTCGGCCCTTTTGCATGTACTCGGCGATGCATCTGACCAGCTGGTCGTTTTCGTCCAGCAGCTGGAAAAAACAACACAAAACACAGACGTCGAAAAGCTTTAGCTTCGCTAGCTAGCTAGCATAGCCCATTCGGCTAACACACCGCAACTGTCCACGAGTGGCAACAATAAACAAAATATGTCTAAAATATAAACACGAAAATGTTTAAAATATACATGTGTTTGTATGAGTGTAAACACAACGTGAAAGACTCGCTAGCTAATAGCTAGGTAGCTATAGTGGCTAACAGCTAGCGCTAGCCGCCATTGTTTTCAAACGGGGAAAACGAGCTAACATGCTAACAGCTGCTCCTTGATTAGCCGGCCACTCCTCACCCTCTGGATCGTTTCCTGGTTAATTTTCGCTTTTCCTCGGAGTTTCTTCGGCACAAAGACGATCGACATTTTCCCAGTTAGTTGTTTGTCGGCGTTGTTGTTGTTGTTGTCTGTCGTTTCCTTTCGCCTTTATTGGAGCCGGAGTTGTGTTGTTGTTGTTGTTGTTGTGTCGTGGTGCCGGCACCGTGTGGACAGTTGTGGTCTCACACGCTCGAACGTTAAAACGTCACTTCCTGTTTTAGTCGCTCAGCTCTGAGATCATTTTTAATCAACCTTCTTATCCTCCTTTTTAATCACTCCATCTAAAATCCACTTTTTAAACTAAACAACAGTAAATACTTTCGTTTTGTAAAATGTTTGTAAAATGTTTCCCAAAGTTGATCCAGTAGGAGTTTCACCCTAAATAACAATAAAAAAGATTTACTAGCTGTCAATAATATTTTGATACTATAAATTATTGCAGCATGTATATGTTTAATATTCGGATAAACTTATTTATTCCTCCTCTGAACCTCAGTAGATTAATATGATGTGTTCATTTATGTGCACACTTTACCACCTTTGTTTTAAATTAAGAAAAGCAAAGGTTTGATTATTGTCATGAAAGGTTGGCTCTTATAAAAAAAGAACAAATGAAATAGACTGCAGATTTTTGTGTGAACTGTTTCTGAACTTGTTTTGTACAACAAAATCTAAATTTAGATCTATGTGTATTAAATGATCAGTTGTTGATTCTGTGGATGTAAAGATTTTAAAAATGGCCCGGGGATGTGACTCCATAAACTGTAACAGTGGTGGATCTGACATGATGATGTGAATAAGTGGACGTTCAGTATAGATGGTTCTGTAATGGTAGAAATGTAAATCACAGATTTTCTACAAGACTTTTTCTTTTCTACCTTCAGCCTCCCCATCACTGGTCTGTGTGACCCGACAGTGGATTTCTGGACTTTCAGGCGGTGGTCTGTCCCATTCAAATTTAATTTAGTGGTTTCTCTTGCGCACTATTGTGTTTGTATGATTCAGTTAACTGTGTGGGCTGCAGGATTTTAGCTCATATGATTTCGTGTTCAGGTTCTCTGAAGGTCTCGCTCAGCTGTTTGGTGGAAACCATTTTTATTGTCACCGTTTTCAGAGATGACTCTGTTAACGCTCATCCAACATTTTAATAACTTGTGAATGTTTAATTCTTTCTTCCAGAGTAAATTCAGGATCTGTGTGCTGCAGAAAGAGCCACCTGGGGGTCAATTTTCTTCATTTCATACCAATAATGTCTTTCTGTGGTTTCAAGGATTTATTGTGGCTGAAAGAAAAGTATTTCACATAAAATTTAATTTGGACTGGAATTTGCATTTAACACAACCAAATGAATTAGGGATTAAAAAAAAAACAAAAAACATAGAAATTTATACAATTCTTTATTGGACGTAAAAATTCCACTTTGATATTCTCAAGAAACAAATTCCTGGTTAACAATTCCGGTGACTTGAAGGAGTAACAAATCTGTGAAAACATGTCAGTTTTGAATTGATCAGTAATACTTTTTGTCTCAAATTCAAGCTTGCTGGTTATTGTGAAAGCCCGTTTAAAGCGATCAGCAGTCTGTGCTGCGTGAACAGCACATATTCGACTGAGCTGCTTCGTTTGAAATGACCGCAGCTTTAGAGAAGGATCTCATTTAATGCTATCCATACTTCTGTCAAAGGTCGCCTTTGAGTTAAAGGGAGAGCTGTAAAAAAAAAAAAAAAAGGACTGGCCACTCTGAAGGCACTCCCTAAAGTACGAACAAATCAGAGCCAAAAAAGAAAATATCCCCCCTCCCCCAACACACTGGCACCACATCCAGTTCTTGTCCCTTTGATCACACATCAGTAAATAAAAGTAATTCACTCCAGAGAACAATCACAGTGACAACAATGCATCAAGATGAGCTACAAACAGGCCCGAGAGCTCATACCTGGTAAAAAAAAAAAATGCCGGCGTTCAGACTAAACATACACTTTGAAATCTCATTCAATCCATTTAGAAGACTTGCAGTAAATAATCCTTGCAACACTGAAAGTACTTAGCTTTGCAGGAGAAAGAGACAAAGCCAATGTAGACAATTTAACGGATGCCAAAAAAGATGAAGGAACACACTTTAACAGATGGCTCAGTATTTTTAGGACAGAAAGACAGATTTAAGAAGTAAGTCGCTTTCCAATCGAACTTGGTTAAGGTCAGTCTGTTGGCAGGCTTTTCAATAATTAACTGAAAGCGTTCCTTCCCTTCCTTAAGAGCTTCTAAAAAAAAAAAAAAAAAAAAAAAAAAAAAAAAAAAAAAAGGCATCAACAAGTAATGGGGACCAACAACAACAGCTATCATGGGAATACTGTTCTTTAGTAAACTATGTAACACAGCTGCTAAAAAGAAAAATCATATACAAGTAACAAATGCTTCTAAAGCTAAAGCTGTAAACCAACTCATGTCAATCAAATGACTGAACAAGGCTGGCATCGTCACCGAGGCCTGCAGAAGTCCAGCTACAAACCTGAAGCAGAAAATTCATCTGACGTGGGAAGGTCAGCTAAAGGTTCTAATCAGTGAGACACATTTCTACAAAAATTAGAATCTGTTGGGAAAAGATTTGTTGGAGGGCAAAAAGACAGAAAAAGCGCCTGATATACATTCGTTCATTTAAATATTTACGATAAATTCAGTTTCTGTCAGCTGGCTTTGACCTCATCACTTCATTGAGAATGAATGGATGTCAAAAAATAAACAAAAAAACAAACAAAAAAAAAACCCCTCTCTCAAATGTTAAAATACTGAACACATGGAATCTTAGCAAACAAAGATATGTGGTGCAACATGAGATGCATGAAATTTGGTGCTGACAAATATATGGAAGAAAGTAAAACATAAAGCTATCGGTCACATGATCAGTGATCCGCTCACAGTATCACTGGGCTTTCTGCATACAGCTTTCAATATCAAGGACGACTTCGGTAAGAAATGAACTTGATTGATGCAAAAATACAGAGTTACTCCAAAGCAAAGTATTTACACATCATTTTGTTCCTCTGGTGACTTTTTTTTCCCCCCTCTTCTTTAAATCACACTAAACTTCTGCAACTCCCCCCCCCCCCCCCCCCCCCGACATCAGACAGTCAATCCTCCTGCTGGTGACTGAGAGGATGTCTTCATTCATTCTTTCTGTCAAAGAAATTTTCTTTGAGTTAGAGTAAAGTCATGAGGAGGTTTGATTCCCTGTGGATCTGTCATCAATGTACTATGCAGCCACCTTGTTATCCTTCTGGATAAAAAAAAAAAAAGAAAAAGAAGTCAGTGGAGCCGTCAGACGTATTCAATAACACATTTAGACTGTTCAGAGTTTGACAGACTGATACACTTACCCTGTATTCAAAATCAGAGAAATCCCGTCCTCCTCTGCCCCCTCTGAATCCGCCTCTGAATCCAGGTGGAGCACCCCTGGGGGGCCCAAAGGAACCTCTGCTGGCTGGTCTTCCCCGACCTCCGCGGGGCCCCATGAAGCCTCGGCCCCGGAAACCCCCTCTTCCCCGATTGTGCCTCAGCGGGATGCCAAACGTCTCTGCGTTCATTCGTCTCTCCTCTGCCCAGGTTGGCCTTCGCTCCCTGACACAGAGACGTAAATAACGACCATGAGTTAACTTTTCAGCTGACACACACCTTAAAAAGAAAAACAGACACACAAAGGGAGGCACCGCAGACAAAGTTTTAGATACTAACAGAACTACGAATCAGTAACCTCAAAAGAAATCAGTTTGTGTTGCTGTTCAATCACAAACAACTTAGGCTTTTTATGCTTTAGTGGTTTTTGTGTGTTGTGCAGTTTTACAGTTAGTTATAGTTGTGTAATCATGTAGAGCCATTATAAGATGTTAGGGATTAATCATAAACTATAAACATCAACAAAAAACAAACCTTATTGCCCTGATGAAGTTAGTAGTACCCCCCCTTCACCTGGGGTGCCTCCCCAAACACAGCTGAGAAAATATGTGACTTACTTTGAAAATCCTCTTTCACCCCCTTTACTTAAAGAGATAAAAAAAAAACAAAAGTCTTTCAGTGTATTGCGTACATGTGGAAATAAAAGATAAGTCTGGAAATTGTTTCAGTACGTTGAGACGGTCACACTGTGTCAAAAACATTAACGGGATAAACTGCAGCAGACTTGGCCCTAAAACATTAGTGACTACACATCTCAAACAGGTTGAAATCTGCTGAGGATGCTTTTGAAACCTTTCATGCCAAATTGTTTGAATTGTAAGAGCACTGTCCAATAAGAACAGTCCAAATGTTCAGCACACCAATGGAGGAAGGTCATCATCTGCTGGCCGGTTCAGCTCTCTGGTCTGTAGTTAAACTTCTTAAAGGGGAAATTCACCAACAACTGTCCTTTTGACACAGAGTGACAGTTCAGTCTGAATACAATCCATCTCAGAGGATTCAGGTCCATTTAACAAAAACATCAGCAGGTACCTTGAATCGTCACAGGACAGGTTATCAAAGAAGGATTTGGACTTGTCATAATAGCACGCGTTTATCACGGCCTCCTCTTCCTCGGTGGTGCCCTCATTGGCTGGATGTTCTGAGTCAGCAGTTTCTTCTCCATTCAGCGCCTTCTCTGTCTTGTCATCTGTAATGTTGGAAGAAAATTTACAACTAAACAGACAATGAACTGATCGTGCCAAAAATCTAATGTTCACATTTACAGTGGATTTACTTCTTTGAACACTTGCAGTCAGAGATGGTGACAGGATTAACAAAACTAAAACACTTTTGTTACATTGATGCATGCAAGGCCAAAGGAACTGTGGAAAACTGCTACGCAGATGGGGGAAAAAATGCGGTGCTTGTTTTTATCCTTTTGGATTCAGCTGTGTTGCGTTCGTACCTTTCAGTTTGAGTTTATTCTGCAGCTCTTTGTCAATCTCATCCTTGTGAAACTGGGCGTTGGCAGTCTCAAAGTCGAAGTCTTCCTCAAACTTCATGGTGCCATCCCTGCGCATGTTTACTTTCCCTCTGCTGCGGTTTCCTCTTCCACGACCGCGACGGGTGGCCTGAGCACCAACTGAGAAAAAGCAGGAATAAAGATTTTATCTATTTTGTATTAAGCTTTTGTATCACAACATGTTGTATTTAAAACATAGCCATTATTAACATATTAAGTGCTTGACTATCATTTTAAGTTGAAGTTATTAAACATTAGAAATAGAAGCCACATACATCATCCCACTTAACTTAAACTGTGTTTTAGACTCGACGACTTAACTGTTTCTCAGTTTAACCAGTAAAACCTTTTCTGTTGTCTCCTATGTTACAAAATAAATGAACATTTCAGGAAATAGAATGATGTTTAAGTTTTGGTATTATTAATTGGAGGTACAAATTTCTTACCGGCTTGACGCTTGTTGGGATCTCGGTTTTCAACAGCACCTTGTTCATGATCTGCCTCTGACACTTTCTGAACCTCAGGGGCTGAGCAAAGAATAAAGTTTAACATTAGCATTATTTTATTCCAAGCTAAATTGGTGATGATCCAACACAGAGAAAACCCATCAGAACGGCTTCAGACATTCGACAGGTTGAGTGATAAGTAAACTTCACTATATTTGTGAACTGAACTATTCTGTAAAAGTGAACTGCTTCTTTCTAATTTTTTGGTGGCATCTTTCTACCTCTGGTTGTTGTGCTTGGTTACCAGTACTTTGGACTTTCAACTGTGAGAGAACCTCTAATTACCTTTTCTCTGCTCCAGGAGGTCTGGGGGCTTCTGACTTCCAGAGGCGGAACCAGTCAGTCTGGGAACTGCTGGTCCAGTTTGACTTCTCTGCCCAACAGGTGCAGGTGGAGTTGCGGCAGCTGATGGGCCCTGCTCCAGCGAGGTACTTTTTGTCAGAGAGGCCAATTTAGGACTTGTGTGTCCTGAAGAACAAACAAACAAACAAACAAACAGGCGGGATCCAAAATTTATAATTTTTTTTTCAAAGCAGAGTCAACATAACTTGTCTTCAAGCAGCTGACAGAAATAACACAGTTTAATGACACACTTGATGCTGAGTGACACGACAATACACACAACTTCCATTTATAGCAACAAGTGAAATGTAATGTCTGAGACTGATGGAACCTCTGAGTATATACAAAGCTACCCCCTACACCTATATGACACATGTAGAAAACCAATCTCTGTTGAATGTCCTCTCCTTTAAGCTCTTTTCTATACTGAAGCCTCAGCAGCTTATTAGAAATTTGTTAGACAATTCAATCATCTGCACTGCTCTCAGTTGAACAACAGTGTTCAGGTTTGCAGAAGGAAACATGCAGCTGGGCTCTGGGGATGCCCACAATTTACTCGAGAAATATCTTGCTTACGAAGCTTCTTAAAAAATGATTTAAGTGATCACCCACAAAATATCCTTCAGCTCCATCCTGAGTGGTTCTCACACATGACAATATTTGTGTCAAATACAAATATTAGCTCGTGATTTAATACAGAACCAGTGTTCATTATATCTGCTGCTTGCTAGTTTTCATCACAATCATATTATCTGGCATAGAATATATGTACACAACAAACACAGTGCCTCATTTAAAGTGAACTTTAAATTAGCTCTCCTGATTGGTGTATTCTATAAATCTGTAGCCTAAATGGACACTTTAGAACAAGAAGTACTTCTTACCTGCTGCGCCAGCCGATCCAAACTGCTGAGATGCGAGAGGCGTGACTCCAAACTGGCTGTAAGGTGGGACAGGAGCCCTGCTGAATGGGGCATAGGACCCGGCAGACTGGAATGATGGCGCTGAAGCAGCATTAGTGGATCCAATTGAAGACTAAGGAATCAAATCATGACAACTGTCAAAAACAGTACTTTTCACATGGTTAAACAGGTAATCCATCAGTTCACAATCTCTGATATTTACCACTTTCATGAAAACTAGTACATTCAGTGAGCATTACTGACATGCTTAACAGTTTATATTATTGAAACCAAGAAAAGAGCTGAAAAGTAAAGATATTTATTTAAAACTATTTTTTTTTTTTTTTAGATTTGATTGATATTAAGGTTCTGTGACCTTAGCAAAATGTGCTGTGTCTATCAAATTTATCATTTTCACCAGTAAAATTTAGACCAATTGTTTGTTCTAAATTTTATTAAAGCAGAGTAAAATTTGATATTCACTTTAAATGAAGCTTTTGACCCAACGTATCACTGGCTACATTCCCAAACTGTTGGGAAAAAACCAAACATTTTTACTTGTTAGTGCTGGCTGAGCACAGGTGTTACCAATAACCAGTGATGGCTCTGTTCTGCTTCCCAGTAAACCATGACTGTGTGACATTTAGACACCAACACTGGGCCCTGAAATTGAAGAAGCCTAATCAAATGAATCACTTACACCTGTACTTTCCTTTTCCCTGCATGTTTAAATGCTGCCCTTTTAGAAATAACAGTATGGCTTTAATCATGACAGAAATATGGTTAAAACGTGTGAACTTACTTGAACTATGGCAGGGTCCTGAGGCAAGGTACTAGTGGCTTTGGGTGGCTCACACACTGTTAGGTCTTTAATATCACTTCCTCGGAAGATGATGTACTCGAACACCTCATCTCGGGGGGGGATCGGCCTGTCAGTGGGCCGATCTTCAGTGCCGAAGGAGCGAACTGTTGGGAAAATTCACATTTTTAAAATTTTTTTATTTCACACAAGTAGTTGTATCCATAATAATAAGCTGAGCTTAAGTATTATAATTAAAAAACTATGCACAGTGCTGTACTAAAGAAGCGATTAAAAAAAAAAAAACAAACGTAAAATATAATGTAATAGACTCAAAGCCCCCCCCCCCCAGAGTGACTTCCCTTCAGTACACAAACAGCCAAATCACGTTCAAAATAAGGAGCTATATGCAACTTTGCTGATAAACAATAATCAAAACATATGCTTTTACTTTGATAATACATAAATCATCAATTGTTTACTATATCCTTCTGCAGCCAAGGGGTAAATATTTAAATGTTAGCCGGAGCACAACGTAAACAAAGGACAGAGTCCTAACTACAGCCCCACTTAGCTAACAGTTGGCTAAAAAAAAAAAAGCTAGCTGGTGAAGCTAACTACGCGGACGTTAATTTAATTTTTTTTTTTTTTCAACGAGTAACACGTTAGTAAACTGTCCAATAACACATTGTAAAGAACTGCGGCCCATTTGTGGTGACTTTACGTACCTTTAGCGAGAGCTACAGTCGAGTTTTCAGTGTCAATGGTGTATAAAATTCCTTCATAGCGGATCTCGGCCTTGGAGATGAGGCTAATTTTGCTGCCGATGTACGGCGTCCCTCCTCCGCTCATCTTCGGCCACTAATGTTGCTTAAATGTACGCTGTTACCTGCAAGAAAATTATCTTTCTTCACGTAACCCGAGTGATCGGTAGGTGCAGATTCTCGGAGAGTAAGTTTCAAGGATCACATTCAGATAGTTTTGCAAGTTTTTCGCCGCGGGTCGCAGTCGGTCGCTCTCTTGAACTGGATGCTAACACGACATGGCCGTTTTCATTTTCCTTCGCCCGCCGCTAAGGATGCCGGGAAAAAAAAACAGAGGCTATGAGTCATTCTTTTAAAGTTGCCCCCTTTTTCCGTTCATTGTTGCCTTCTTTCAAACAAAAAGGGGCAAATGAGAAAAAGAAAAACACGGTGGCCTTAACAATTTTAAGACTTGCACAAGATGCGCTGTCAACTTTAATTGTTGTTGTTGTTTGTTTTTGTTTTTTTTTTTCGAATGGGAAGAAAATTAGCTGATTAACCGAAGGGACACTCAGTCGAGATTTGGGATGCAGCCATTCTTATCCTATCGCGATATTACAAGAGCTCGCGTCTTTCCACAATAATGGAGAGCAAAATTTTTGCATTTATTCTGCATAATTTGTCCGAGCTGGATTATTATTTTCTTTTTCAAGATAAATCTATATAATTAAAATGTCACATATATATAGTAATTTAATCAAATTACAGTATTTGTAACGCTTAATTAGAATACAATAGAAGACAAATATGAATACAACAAGTAGAATCTCTCCATACACACACACACACACACACACCCCTCCGCCCCCTCTCCTCTAATGACGTCAGAGTCATTCCCACAATGCCTAGTAACACGCAGGCGCAGTGTTGAAAAAAAATAAAACGGCTGTCTGTGATCAGAGATGGCGGGCGCCTCCGACCCCCTGGAAGATATGCTCTTTTCAGAGGTGGATGAAAAAGCTGTGAGCGACCTGGTGGGCTCGTTGGAGTCCCAGCTCGCCGGCCAGAGCAACACGGCGGGCAAAGCGGACGAAAACGGAGGCGCTGGCTCGGTGGCCCCCGCTAACCATCACTTAGGAAAAACGCTACCAGCTCCGGCGGGCACCACAACACTGGAACAACAACAACAAGGACGGAGGAATAAACCAGAGACGCACCAGGAGATCAACTCCAAAGACGGCAGCCCGGACAAAGCTGTTCCGGCTTCCTCTCTGGGTGGCACCCCGTCTTTTGGCGACCCCTCCGCCGCTCCGGGTGCCCGTGTGAGCGCCACTAGCAGCGGTTCGCAATCACATGGAGCATCCATCACAACACTGACCGCATCTGGTGTGTCAACTTTGGCATCACCGTCGGCCAGCATCAGCATCAGCACCACCGCCACCGCCGCCACCACCACCACCACCACGACGACCACGACATCCACCACATCCACCACCACGTCCTCCACCACATCCAGCAGAGGCTCCAAGGTTCCCCCGGGCACAGCCGAGACGTCGACGGAGGCTAACCCGGCGAGGAAACGCATCAGCACGCCGCGGAGGACCGCTTCGGCTCGGGTAAAGAGTTTAAACGGCGCAGCTGTGACGACCAGGCGGAGCAGCATCACAGCAGCGGGGGCTGAAAGCGCTGGATCCGCGGAGCCCAGTGAAACCAGCCCCAACTCCACCCGGCCGGTGACATCCCCTATTAACACTTCGACTTTCACCTTATCCAACGCCAGCCTGCCTGTCGGGCAGTCGGCTATTGCTCTGGACCGGGGGACTCCCACCATCGCTTTGCATAGACTCCCGAGTCACATCGTAGCCAGTATAGCTCAGAACGGCAACGGGACCAGCGTCTCGGCCTTGGTCCAGCAGGGCGGCCGTATAGGGGCCGTCCCCTCCTCAGATCCACAGGAGAACCACAGTAAAACGGTTACAGACACTGGGGCTTCCAAAACAGACGACTGTCAGTCCAAAATTGTAATGTCAAGCCAGTCTGGTAGTGTGAACTCTGTAATAAACACTGTTTCTCCTGCATCTTCTGTTGTCACACCACCACCACCAACACCAACACCAACACCACCACCACCACCACCAACAACAACAACAACAACAACAACTACAGCAGCAGCAGCAGCTCCAACCACCACAACCATAAGCCAGACTCTGAGCTCTGCCACAGCCACCGTTTGTGTCACTGGGGTGGCATCTAGTCCTGCATGTGTTTCTGGTCAGACCACTTCGGTGACCACCACCATCAGCAGGGTCAGGCCCACAGCTCCCTCTCCAACGCCTGCTGTGGCCACCTGTGCACAGTCTCAGCCCCGTCCTGGACTCACAGCACCTCAAAGGATCGTAGCCCCCCAGCTGATTGTCAGACCGCCGCAGCAGCAGACCACCATTCAGCTTCCTCCTGGGTTTACCATCCCACCGGGTAAGGTTCACAGGAGGGGAAGGAGAGTGGGCACAAGGCACTGTTCACAGCACCCGTCTTACAGTAACTGCACCGGAGGCTCAGGGGTTTGGTTGTCAGTGTGATGGTTTTGCATGTGGGACATCCCTCTTTCTTCTAGTGTTTGAATGGATGTGCTGGAGAAGCACTTGACCCAGCAGCATTAGTGCCATGGTGTGTAACCTGAGCTTCACAAAGTACATTTACACCAAACATGCCTGATAACTTTTAACATAGAAATCCACAACTCAAAATACTCTATAAATTGATTTTATTTTATTTATTTTTTTTAAAGAAAAAAAGATTCAGAACATCTGTGAATTTTGGGCTGAAACTGTGGCGTGGAATTTATTTGAGCATTTGAGTAATTAGATGATGCTAAATTATTTGACTTAATCCTGCATGAGAAATCAGGCTGGTCTTTTTTTTCTGTTTTAATAGTTAGTAATTTTTATATCAAACTATTAACAACATGCCACATCCACAAGCAGGCAATCGAAGGCTGTTGGAGCTGTTTGGTGTGCTTGGTAATCTCATGACTCACCAAATTTTTTAATATTTGTGCCCTTCTTAGCATGACTAATAAATAAAGTATGTGATCTTTCACTGGAAAGTACAATATATGTGGAGGAATGTATTTTTTATACAACCTCCTAAGACTCTGCATCCTCATATGAGGACATTACGTTTTGGGTTTTCTTTGCCATTATACTTGTGTTTGCCTAACTAAGACCTTTTGAGACTCATCCGTGGACACTTACGTCTGTCATCTTGTGGTTGCCAAAGCACATTACAATGATCAGTGTATAATAAAAATGGCCAACAATTCCCACCAACATACATCCAAAATAAAGCTAGAGTCTCAGGAGGATAAGTACAAACTCACAAAGTGTTCGCCCTGAGTGTGTAGAAACAGAAAAATATATGCAAAGCAAACATACAGTGCAAACAGCAAGAAGTTGTACAATATAGCAGATCTGTTCAAAGTGAAAGAAGAGAAAAGAAGCTGATTATTTTATTTCTGCAGACATTGGGAGTTACTGATCTTCATTGTTCCAAGATTATGAAGAATATCCAAAGCCTCCTGTCAGTGCCAAGAGAAAATGAATATTTTAAACTCTAATGGTTGGCCAAATTAACAACAGGTACTCAATTTCTTTCACTCAGGGAGGTAATTTATCATACAATCAAAAGATGTCCACAGTATTTTACAGCAACCTCAACAAGGCTTGTATTTTTTAATGCAGGCAATAACTGAGTAAAGTGGTCACGGGTTTGTGTGCTGCTGTTTGGTCTTGAATGATATTGTTAGTCATCTCAAAATTAATGATTTCCTCAGTCAAAACAATGAATGTGCTATTAATCTTTCTAATGACCTCATGTGTTTTTCATTTTATGTAACACTCGAACACATAAACGGTTTTATATAATAAAACATTTAGTTTTGACCCGACAGGTTCTACTTCACAATTGAAATATGATGACTGCAATCTTGGTCTTTTAGAAAGAGCAAAGACAATGAACTTGATCACACCTTCAGTCATATCCTTACACCTCAGACTGTCATTTGTGCATTAATCTGATGTCCAACAAGGTCTTTTCTTGAAATGTTAATTTTGCTAAACTGCAAATGCAACCAGTGTTTAAAAGAAAATGAAATAAATGATATGTTCCGTAACATATGTGACTAGCAGACTCAGAAAAATATGTTATACTCTTTACTATAGGACACGTATCGCCACAACAATCTCTATTCTAAGCTTTTTTGGTTGTTGTGGCTAACTGCAGTTCATTATTTCATAATGCACTGATTTAAAAGATTTTAATAATGTGTGGCTGGGAATACTTGAGGCGTCTCACGCTATTTAAACAGGAACTTTGTAACCAGTCAGATGTGAGCGTTTTCAGTGGCCACAGTCTAACCTCAGCCGCCATTCAATTTGAGTGCACTGATCGTAATCTTATCAATAGTTTGTGTTTGGTGTTTTCAATCACAGTTTAACTATCCAGGGACTGATGTTGAGGTTTTTCTCCTTTTGAATGTTTGCTGTCATTCGTCAGGAATGGTTTTGGTGCGCACAGAGTTGGGACAGCTGGTGATGGTTCCTCAGCAGGCTTTGGCTCAGGCTCAGGCTCAAGCTCAGGCCCAGGCTCAGAACAACATCACTCCGCGGCCAGCTACCCCCACAACAGGAACGTCCTTCAGAGTAACAACTCCGCAGGTGAGAGTTACCAAACCATAATAGTAGCAACTGAATGCATCAGAGTGACTAGGACATGCAGTGTTACTGTTCATGTAATGTCTCTTTACCGCTAGACAGGGACAAGTGCAGGACGTGTTTGCTCCTTAACACAGCGTGTAACTGGGATTCTTTTTTTTCTGTTTCCAATTACAGAACATCTGATTTGTCTGTCTATGTACATCACAACAACTTATCTGGGCAAACAGATCGAGAAATTGACTTCTAAATTGGTTATTTTAATTTCAGTGAGTCAAAAAAAGTGCATGTTTTGTGAATCAGATATAGAGTTCTCTTAATATTATTTATTTATTTATTTATTTATTTTACAATTTTTACTTCAGAATTTTTTTTTGTAGTATGGAAAGACTGCCATTCAGATCCACAGTTAGTTCTTTTGTTGCTTATTGGCAGAGATGTTCCAACATTTCTGAATAAGACCTGTGTCACTAATTGGATAAAGGGGAACACTCAGAAAGAGAGATAATTATTGATTGAACCTATATTAGTCCATTTCCCATGCTTCTCCATTGTTGTTTAGGTCTATACAACATGTAGCCATGATTGACTACCTTCTGCTGTGACTAAAATCATCATCAAAATCATATATGATTTAAGAGTTGTTTAATTTTCACAACAGATTAATTCCATGTCTTTTATAAGCAATACAGACTTCAGAGACACAAGTAGGTCCAGAAAAAAGTGTAAAAACTGTTAATTTTTCCTTGGTTTTTTTGAAAGCAATACAATTTTTTGAATTTACGGGGCAGCTCAGTCGTATCTAACACATACATATTTACCTTTACATACCTTTCTTTGTTTAGCTGCTGAAACAATTTTCTTTAAAAGGAGTCCCTTCTGTGAAAGGCAGGCTCTGCTCTTATATATACAGTTAAATATATTATCTATTTTTTTTTTAATTAATAATATAATTCCCAGTTGTCATTCCTGGGTGGAATCTCTGCTCTGTTATGTGTACTATTTATATGTTTTCCCAACATTTGTGGAGCTGGGAACTGTGTTGCGGCTCCCTCAATATTTACAATGGATAAGCTGCTCCTTTTATATTAATAACATGCAATTGAAACTTTCTTTGGGCTGAAAAATTCTAACCTGCAAATATCTGTCAATGCACCAACAACCAGAATATCAGCAGTGCTGCCTCTTCAAGGCAGTCTGAACGCTGCAGTGACTCAGTATTGGAACACGATTAGCTGGTTAGCACGCCGCTTTTAATATGGGATGATTTTGGAAGGCCCAAGTAAGAGCAAAACAATCGAAGAGAGGGAAGGAAGGACTGAAGGGGAGCTCCACATCGGGGGCGGTTTGAGCGTAACGTGGCTATAAATCTGGGTATCATCTGCAAAACGTGGTGTGATGCTGCCAAATAACGTGGCTTAGAGGGATCATGTGTGATCACATTGAGTCGGTATCCAGGACAACAGGACGAAGTTTGAGCACACAGATAAGATGACGGGCAGCTCGGCAGACGTCTCATACACTAACTAGATGAACGACTACTTAAAAAACCATTACTTCATTTTAACTAAACACTAATTTAATATATTTACTAAATGTTATCATATGTGATGCATTATATTAATACATCAAATGGCTTTGTCTCTGTAACATAAATGGCAGCAAAATTACATTATTGTAATTTAGCTAATTTATTTCCAAGTGATATAAAGATATACAGTTATTCAGAATCCGAATCAGATTTTATTCCCAGCTATGTGTACACATACTAGGAATTTGACTCTGGTGTTCCTACAGTTGTACAGTCACGCCCAAATTGCTTCCATCTGAGATCTTCCCGTCGTGGTGCTGGTGATAGAGTAGGACAGGGAACTAATGAATGGCTGCCCCATTGGAGCTTAATGCAGAGAGTGGTTTTCTACACTGGGATTAATAGAGTAGAATTAAAACATGAAAGTCCTCAGACAAGGATATATTCTGCACGATTTCACCTCTTAAATTTCAGTATTTAATTTAATTTTTAATTTATTTTTTTTTTTTGTAAGGATGCTGAAGTTTCTGTCATTTTTAGTTCTGGCAATCCAGAGGGTCAGCTTTAGATAGTGTCATGTTTAAAGCATGCTTCACTGCTCCAGAACTTCTGTCACCGTTAATGCCACAACTGGTGACGTATGTCAAAACGAATCAGATTTATTCAATCAGAGAAACTTTGATCTAATAGTGGATTTGCACAGTTAATGATGTGTGGGCACCACCTCATTAAATGAATAGCTTAGTTCTAGACCTTAATTTGGATGTGATTAATATGTTAAACTGGGTAATTATAATGAATGAACATTCTTGATTATTTTATGTATAGATCAAAACTGAGATTAATAGGTGAATTAATGTCTCAAGGCTTCTTTAATGACTCCATGGGGTGCGCTCATCAACGTTTAATGAGCTACTGAATCATTAATTGGAATTTGGTTATTATCACCTGTGGATACATCCTTCATGTAAAAACTTGAGCTTGTGCTGGTGGTTCCACACCTTAATTGCTTTTAATAATGAGGTTATCAGATAGTTGCCTCCCCGTAGTTTCTCTGTACCTCACGTACGACAACAGAAAGAGCTCAGATATTACAGTGACAGGGGAGAACTAATAAACCTGCCAGGCGTGTACTGTACAGCTGTTTCTTTGGATTGGAACATCTTGACCTTGTTTGACTACTGTTTCCCTAATTGATCTTGAATTGTTCATCGTGGTGTTTCTTATGGTCAAAACATGTTACATTATTGAAACAAAGCTGGGAGGAAATCCCAGCGTATTGCTGCAGCCTTTGGTCAAATCCTAATTTTACAACTTTTGCATGATAAAATCACCAAAGAAGACCTTTATTATGTTGCTTTTATAGTAGTTGTAGTATGGGAGTGACAAAGTTGTGGAGAGAGAGTATGACACATAGCAAAAGGCCACAAGCTGGGCTTCACCTGGTACCTGGTACATGACCTGATTAAATTTTCTTAGCAGAAGTTGAGAGGTTAAAGAAACTCCAGCTCAGAAATCACAAAAGAAAAACACAAGATTTTCTACTCTCAAATATTTCAACAGAAGTGGCTTCACCTCATTTAGTCCCCTGGTCAGATTATGGAGGACATAAAAAGCAATAGTCGCCAGGTGCTCAATATTATCTCAAATTCATTTCTAACAGCTCATTTGTTTGTTTGGGCCTTTCAAAGTTGGAGGAAAGAAACCATCCATAGATACTTGGCACCTGTTAATCATATCACTAACTGCAAAAACAAAAGAGTGACACTAGAGGGCAGCACAACATCGTCTTTTGAATTGGGCCAGACTTCATTCTGTAATTTGAGGTCTGCATTCATTTTAAACCGTTTGTTGCTCTCTCTGGTTACATGTTGTACTCAGGACTACTACTACTACTAATATTAGTATTATAAACTGTGTAAATTATAGCCGATGATACCTGTCCAAGACGCACAGCCTTCATCCACCTGCTGTGGTCATGTATAGCAGTGGATTATTGCAGCTATACCATCCCAGTATTGGGTATACACTCTGCTGTGCAATACTGCTTTTCAAAAAAGAATTATTCATTATTAAAGGATATTATAATCAATCTGATTCTCCAACAGTGTGAGACCTTCCTGTTTATACAATCTATGGTAGGTTTAAATGTCATAAAATCATTCTCAGATAGCCAGCAGTCGCCCCAGACTCCACAGCAGCCCAGCAGCGTCTTAGATCGAAGTCCCCATCAGGTGAAAAACAACCCCCGCAACCCCCCCTCCTGTACTCCGAGCCAGCCAACCTGCATCCATCCTGATATGAACCCCTCTCAAAAGAGATTTGCAGATTGTCATCGCCTCTCACAGTCACACTGATGACAAATTATCGGGCCGCAGCATTGCCATCTCGACAGGAAAAGCAGTAGCAGGGAAATGAAAGGGAATGGTGTTTATTCCCAGAGCTCAACCCCTCTGTCGGCCTGTCACTCTTCCCATGACCCTGAGGGAAGAAACGGAAGGCATCCTGAGCTTCCTTCCTTCCATACCTGTTAAATCATTCATCATCCAACTGCCTGATTATTTTAAAAAGCTAACAAGGCTTTGGTTCTTCAGTGTGTGTGTGTGTGTGTGTGTGTGTCTGTCTGTGAGAGGGAAAGAGACTGAGCAAGAGAAAGGCATAGCTGGCGGTGGGATGCACCCTGTGGCTCTTACCGACCCCCCCCCATCCCCATTACCCCCTCTACCCTTGTGTACTCACTTCCCCCAAACTCCTCAGTAAAATGTTCTTCTGGATTCTACAAAACTTTTACAGGAGGGGAGCTCCCTCCTTCTTATCCTATTTCTCCTCTTTGCCTCCATCCTCCTGTCCTTGGCAGAGTTGTGCGTCTGCTTGTGTGCAATGTGTCTGTGTGTGAGGTCCTTTGGCCTGTCTGTGAATGGAGGGCTGTATGCCAGAGGTCGGAGAAGAGGCCCTCTTGGTTTGTGGTAGCCAATGGACAGTAGAGCAGCCAGGAAGTGTGTATGAACGTCTGTGTGTGTGTGTGTGTGTGTGTGTGTGATGAGCTACAGGACATCAGCGTGGCCTTGTGGCAGTTGGCATTCACCGCCCAGCCCACCCATTTGCTCTTTCTCCTTTAATATGCTTGCAGAATTACCCGGAGTAATGAAAAAATCCCAGCAGCTACCAGCTTTGTGTTACACCAAACATCTGCATGTCACTGAGAAGTCGCGGTATTTCCGCTCTTCTCCACTGTGCTCCATCCTGACGTATCTTAAGACACACATGTCGTTTTTTTCTGCTAAATGACGAGCACTTGTAATTCTTGGTCCTCGTCTCCTCCAACACAAATGTCACACCTGGAGTCCACAGTAGACATTTGCTTGTAAGGCTTGAATAACGTGCAACCAAATCTGAGGATAAATGTCCAAGAAACACTATTTTTTATCACAATAACCAGCAATTACTTCAGAATATTCCCAGCTGGTTCTGAAAAGTGAGTTCCTACAGATCGACTGGGATGCACCTAGCTGCATCTCTGCTGGTAGTTGTGTATTTCATAATGTCACACATCAACACATCAGCAGCTGTGTATCAACTCAGGAGCTTAATTCTCATTTGAATACAAACTACACAGCATCAGGTGAGAGAAAGAAACACAGTAAATATAGTTAACTCTATTCACTCTTTCTCTTGCTGAGGTGGACTTACAATTTAAGTGTGTGATATTGGCCACCATTGTTTTTTTTTTTTCTTGAATATATTCGAAGTATTATTTTGTTCCTGTGAAGCCTCGCTTCAATTCTTTTACATCAGCCTGTTTTGATTCTTAGAATGAACTCTGGATCAGGTACTTTATTTGTCGATGGTGAGGAAAGGATGTGATGTCTTTGACTAGTAAACTACAGGACAAACAAAAATTGTTGTGTTCAACAGAATGCATAAATAAAGCAACAAGCATTTAGTTTAAATGAATACGCTACATTCTCTCTTTTTTTAATTAATTTTCTTGTGTGCATCCGTGGATCTTACCTTTTTGGTCTAGCAAATATTACCCTCAACACTAATAAAAGCTAAACATCCATCAATAAAAAATGAATTCTTCACATTCAAACCTAAATATGAAATAAAGTTTCACATCCAATCCAACTACTTACAAGCCGTTTCAGTTTATACATGCGTGGATAAATATTTCAGATTCAGCCTAATCTCCCTCATACATGTGTTGCTTGATCTGTTTTCATTAATTTCTGTTTTTTTTTCCTGTTAAATATTAGTGGAGCATATTCTTGCAGTGGAGTTCGTCATATGCTTCATTGTGGTGTTTAACTTCACTCATTTCTGCCCATATAAGTAGTTATTATTCATCTGGATATATTGTTGGGGCATAATGTGGCACTGCCAGCCTAATTAGAGTATTTATCATTTTAGTTATGAAGCTTAAACTCTGTCTACGAGCTGATGGGTTTTAGCTTACCGTATTCAGATTTTTCAGGTTTGCTCACCACCCCAGTTTTTGTGGATTGCTTTGCATGCCAATTTCTTTTACATTTGCATTAGTCACAGCAATTATTATGTCTGCATTTCACTTTAAATATCTGTGAATATCCAGTTTACCTGTCAGCTATTTCCCTGAATTGGCTGCTTTTTTTTTTGTTTTGTTTGTTTTGTTTTTCCCATTCATCACTTTATATACTTAATGACTTCAGGGAATTAAGTGACAGGGTTTTCCAGGGTTTGCTGTTGTTGGTATGTAAACACACAGTTCCTTCTATGCCTCCTACCAGGCCACCATGACTCACTGCTACCTGACCCATCGCCCTTCTCTCTGTTTCAGTCTTCACCACCAACAAGCTGCCACTTTGGTTCTTCCTTCCTGCTGTCATGACCTTTCCTCATCTCTCTGCAAGGCACGCTACTCCTCTTGTCTCCCCCTGTTGCTCCCTTACTCGCTCTGTCCCAGTCTTTTCTCTGACCTCCGTCCATCTCCTTCTCACTGTCTCCGTCACCTCTGACGCTGGCATCGTCTCACCTTCCCTTTTTTTTCCACTCTTTGAGGTGCCCTGTCATCGTTTTTCACCGCAGTGCTCCATCCCTCGCCCACTTTATCCGATGCCTTTATGCTCCCCTCCCCCTTCTCTCTCTGTGTGTTGCTGTTTTTCTATCCTGCAGTCTCCTGTGACCTCTCAGACCACCAGGCAGTGTCCTTTGACCCCAGCCAAGATGGTACCATCTCCCTCTCCCACTCCTTCCAGCTCTGCCCTACAGACCTCCTCCTCTTCCTCTTCTTCCTCCTCCTCCTCCTCCTCCTCCTCCTGTCCTGCACTCCGCCCAGTGAGATAACTCTCCTTTACTTGCTTTGTTTTTCAATCGCCAATCTCCGACCAGATTAGAAACATTTCTCTTCAGGGAACAGTGTGGTGTAGAAGTTAAACAATAGGTGGAGAGAATCTGGGTGAAAACAAGATTCTGAAAGCTTTAAAACGCTCGAATTTCATATCTTACCACTTGCACTTGACGATGAAATTATAATTCATTATTGCTCAGGTTTTATAATTACCCAGGGCATTTACAAAGTGAGTGTGGGATCTAATCATTCCACTTTAAAGTATACAATATGAACATTAGGCAATTATTACAGTAAAACTGTTTCCTTCCAAAAACAGTTGCTTTACAGAGACAAATTGGAAAAATTACCCGATCCCTACTAACTGAGAAAAAATAGCTGCCAGGTATAGCTGCCCTGGCTACATATCATCACATCATATACTGTACACTGGCTCTACTGGAGATAATATTTCAAGTTGAGCTCTTCCATTTCTAAGGAACTGAAGCCCCAGAGGCTCTGATCAGATCCACTGTTTCCTCTCCAGATAGTGTGTATTCAGATTGCATCAAGGCCCAGTAGAGCTGCACCACAGATTTAATTTCATCGCTGCTGTTTGAATTTATCAGTGGAGAAACTGTGATCTTTGTTAAATGTAAAACATACGCTACACTGTACATTTAGGCTGAGAGGAGAGAGTTACTGTGGCTGTTTGGTGCCTTGTCCAGGCTTCAGACTTGAAGATCGTTTAGATTTTATTTGAGATTTTTCTTGTTAAACACACAACTATCTGGGCTCACACTACCTGACACAGCTTCAACACAAATGTGGGTGCCTTAGTTGCCTTGCCCTTAATCCATGTGGCCTGAGTGATCAGACCCTAATGTATCCTCCATGCATTTTGGGTGCATTCACACCTGTATTTAGAGCTGTCGACTTATGATTGCATCACATAAGATGTATTTTATTACCAAGTGTGAACACGCCCTGGGAGATTGGAAGGAGGTGATAAGGGCTTTAGAGTGAGAGACTGCTGTTGGCACCTCATCTGTTGAGCACAATTTGTGTTCTGATGTGAGATATTTTCAAGTCACTCTCTCCTTCAGATATGATTATGATGAAGTACACAATAGGTAGCTCACGTTTGGGAGAGTAACAAACCTTAATAGGAAGATGAAGGTTTTCCTTGTCAGGTAGGTGATTATTAAGGAAGCTTTTGAAGCCACCCTGTCTTTCCCAGCCTCTGGCTTGTCACCACCTCCCCTTCCTCCTCCTTGTCTGTTAAGCGATGTCCATCGAAGTCAAGACACCAGATGTGACAGGAGCGCTGTGGCGCCTGCCTCCTGTTCTCTGTGGCCTTGCTGCGAGCAAAGCGTCACGTCCTGTTTATCTCTCTGTCTCTTCCTTGGTCTTCCAGAAGGGCCCTGTGGCACCGGCAGTGGCTGTGACGGCTCCGCAGCAGACCCCCGTGGTTATGGCCCCCCAGGCCCCGGCCCAGGCTGCCTCGCAGCCAGTGCAGCCTCCGCAGACTGGCATCGCAGCGGCCCCCGGAGGCCCCGTCGTGTCCCAGGTCCGTCCCCCCTGCACCCTCCCGCCCTGCTCGACTGTCTCAGCTGCCAGCAGGCTGGCTGTGTCACAGGCTCAGCCCAGGACCCACAGCCTCACCGCCGCACACAGCTGGCCACGGACAAAGAGTCTCACACATTCCTACACACATTCACTATCATACATTCACCCAAGTACATGAAAACCCAAGGACATACAGCTGCAGAGATAAAGGCACAAACTCTTCATGAACATCTTTGTACATGCTCAGGGAGATGCATTAACAGCCATAGGTGTAGGCCCACATGCACACAGAGATACAAAACACACACACACACACACACAAACTCAGACTCACATTTCTCCAAAGAGCTCATAGGGACCCCTGTTTGTCGCCTTTGGCAGGGTGAGAGGACAGGTGCCATGTCTCATTTGGCTACTAAGATGACAGGGCAATGTGCTAAGTGTGCACTCTGCACAGATTTGTGACTGATGCTTCTTAGCTCCTCTGCTGGTTCAATTCATTCTGTGCTCATGCTCAACTGTAAGAAAAATACTTCCATTAAACACTCATTACTGTCGTTTCTCTGGTCCCATAAGCCCTGACAGAGGAAAATGCCAATGCTGTTGATTTGAAAAGTGGATAGAAGGTCAATAATGTACGTATTTTTTGTCAACTTGACAGGAAATGCAAGAGAACGTCAAGAAATGCAAGAACTTCCTGGCCACACTCATCAAGCTGGCATCTCACAATTCTCCGTCGCCTGAGACGTCCAAGAATGTCAAGGCTCTGGTTCAGGATCTGCTGGTGAGCCGACAAGCTAACAAACATTGTTCATGTACCGTAGACATCACAGGATTGTGGTAGTGTATTTGGGTTTGTGGACACTTAAGTCTGATATTTACAAAATCTGCCTTGTATTGACAAGCGCTCGTTTACATCTGAATGACAGTGTTTCTTCTAATTCTTAGCTTCTTGAACTTTGAAATGTGTGCAGAAGTAAGTAAAAATTGTCATTTAATACATTGTTGTACTAAATATTTCAAACCTCTAGATGGCAGCATGCAACTCTCTGCAAAACTCCTTTCTCCATAATGAATTCTCACCTTTCCCAGAGTAATTATTGGTGAGTGGCACCTTGTTGGGAGGTGAGCAGCTGATCATCACCTCTGGTGTTTGGGGTTTCCATAATTCTGTGTTCAAGTCACCATGGGGTTACCTAACTACACTGTCTGGCCTTGGTTGTGGAGCGCCTTTCATACTGTGACCTTAACTCAACAGGATGCCAAGATTGAACCGGAGGAGTTCACCAGCCGGCTGCAGACTGAACTGAAGTCGTCCCCGCAGCCTTACTTGGTGCCCTTTCTCAAGGTGGGCCTCTTGCTTGAAGTTTTTCTAAGCTGAAGACAACTTCTTCCTACACTGAGTGAGGCTACGTGCTGGATCACTGTTAAAGTGGTTACCTAACAAGGAACTCTACACCTTCTGCATAACGTATTCCTCCTATTCAAAACCTTAATTACTTCAGAAGTTGCGCCTTGAAATTGTTTCCTGAACTGTTCCCCACCTTCAACCTGGTTCCTTAAGCTGCTCCTCTCAAACACTTACTAACGCCCTGAAGTAGTCCTTAACTAGGCACCAGGGCTGCTGAAGACGAGCGCTGACAATAGAATGATATACACACACACACACACACCCCTCTGGCCTGACTTCTGACTGTGTGTGACAGTGCCGCCCCCAGCGGTTGTCCCTGTCAGTAGCCGGCAGGTTTCTTCAACAAACCGTGATGAGTGTCACATGAAGGAACCCGACCGCCTAACCCGGCCACAAACACGTGTTGTCATCCGATGTTAGGTCTATTGCGTCAAAAACCTTCCTGAAATAGTCTGTGCGGCGCAACATCAGCGCGTCAGGTTGGCCGTGACAATGACTGATCACAAATGTCTTGTTTTAATGTAAGGCACAGACAGAATTATCCACATTGCAGCGTAACTATCCTGCAATCTGAATAGTTTTTGCAATGCATCAAAGCCCATGAACCATTGTGTACAACTGCGCAAACAAGTACGTGTGTTTCTCTAGCCTCCTGTATCTGCTCTTGCATGATAGCATTATACTAAATTATCAAGTGTTCACAGCAGGATTTGCTTTTGCAGCTGTGTGTGGTATTTTCCCATGCATGTCTATTTTGCTCTATGAGTATAAACTCTGGCCTCTCTCTGCCTGTCAACAGAAGAGCCTCCCGGCCCTGAGGCTGTCTTTGTTGAATAGTCAGCAGTCCCTGACCCAGCCCCCGCAGCAGGGAGTCAAACCAGCACCCGGCGGCGTCCCTCCCGCCATCGTTGCTGGGCCAGCTGTCCGAATACGCCACCCTAACAGTGTTAGCACCACTACGGGTTCCAGCACGCTGCCCGCTGGGACGCTCGGACATGCAGCTGCTGTGGTATGTATGGAGCAGATGGACAAGACTCCAACGCCGACGCAGTTACTGCACTGTTTATATTTACTTTATATACTTAACTTAATTTGAAGTAAAGAAAGAGTTAAATTGATTCAGAGTACAATAAGCTGCAGCTGTTTGATCCCGTACATAACAGTTACATAAACAGCACTTACATAAATGGATCATTGCAGAAAAATAAAGCAAATGAAATATGTTGGAGTCCAAAGTGAGGGCGCTTAAAAATATAAAAATTAAAAATGCAAATGTGTAGATGTGAGTCTGCAGATGTTGTCTTATTGTATATGGAAGGTAACCGAGGATGGAGAGAGTTAAAGCCATACCGGGCAGGTAATAGATGTGACAAATATTTACCCACAATATTCCTGCATTCAGAGGAGAAGTGTGAGAATGTGATGAATGCAGACCTGCAGGGGATGGTGCTGTGTGTGTATATGTGGTTGCGTCTGTGTCTTTGTGTGTGTGTGTGTGTGTGTGTGTGTGTGTGCGCTGATGGATCTTACACAAGGCTGAATTATCAGAGTAGAGAGTGTCACAGTGCCATGGCTGGGAGTCACATAGCCGTCAGTAAGTTAGAGTCACACCCAGCTCACAGACTCACCGAGGAACAATGCTCAGTTAACCAAAAATAAATAAATAAAAGTTTTAGCCAAGGCTTTAGGCTTCAAAATATGTGCAGTTATCAAAACATGATTTTGAAGAATTAAAACCAAGACGGATCTCCCTGCAGACACAGGAAGAACACACAAACTCCACACAGAACCAACATTTTTTCGAGGTTAAGACTTTTAGAATAGAATAGAATAGACTTTATTTGTCATTGCACAAGTGCAACGAAATTTCGTTGTGCCATCCTGAATGCAAAAAAAAAAAAGGGACAAAACAAGTACAACAATGCATACATATGACCACATTCGTCCATATTAAAAGACATATATAAAAACATAAAAACGTTGACACAAAACAACATTGACCGTGGTGTCACTACAGTAGTACTGCACACATGGTCCCATATTGCACTGTTAAATAAAGAGAGGGTCCCATTTACTGTATTTATTGGCCTGAGATATTAAGTTCAGTTATGGCTCTGTGGAAGAAACTGTTTTTGAGTCTGGAGGTGCAGGCTCTGAGTGCCCTATAGCGCCTCCCTGAGGGTAGCAGAGAGAACAGGTGATGACTGGGGTGGCTGGGGTCTCTGAGGATCTTTGTAGTGGTGTGACGACAGCGTGTCCCGTGTTTATGAGACACGGGCACATAAACTTTGGAGATGTTCAGGACTGTCCTGCTGGTCTCAGTCACAGCAGACTCTGGTCAGGCACTCGGTTTAAAGGCACCTTGATGGTAATTATTCACTCTTGCTCAAACTGTGACAGACGATTGCACGTGTCTGACCCAGGAACTTTACGGCCAACTCATTATACCAGTTATTAAGTATGATCGTTAAAATGACATTATAATTACAGCGCCCACAGACTGGTTATGTTGTGGTTAATTTATAAAAGTGTTATCCAACTTTTCAAATGTAACATATCACAGTTTCACAATACAAAACACCTAAAACAAAAAAGCATAAAAACAAAAATAAAACTTAAATGGAAAACTAGCTGCTTTCTTGGTTGATGCTCCATTGCTGGTGTGAAATAGCCGGCCCCACCATGTGGAACAGATTTGGCACATGAAAAATGAATTAGCTAAAAGCAATACATCGACTGCACCAGATTTCACTGTTGTTTTTTTTTCCCTTCCCTTTTACAAATATCAACAAAAATATCATTAGAATAATTCCTCATCAGATTCATTGGACAAACTGCCAGAATCACACAAGAGTTTCACACATTTTCGCAGTTAAAGTGCAGGGTGTCTTCTGATCCAGGGTTTAAACCCCCCCCCCCATTTAAACATCCTTGCTGCTCTCCAATGCCCTGCAGCATTTCATATGTCCTACATATTGTTGATATGCAGTGTTGTGCAGAGTGACTGTGATGGTTTTCACCACCTATAGGTACTAATCTAAAGAAAGTGTGGAGGTCAGGGAACCCGCAGGGCCCAACACTGGACACCGACAGTCTCAGGATTCTCACTCAATGTGGATTTTTGTGCGCACATAAACACACACTAAAAAAATCATGCAATCGCACAGTACACAGGTGTCTATGGCTGGGTCAGAGTCAGTTTGGTGTGGTGGTTCACTCTTTCTTTCTTTTTTCTTTTTTACATTTTATCACAGTCTTTGTCTCCTTCCATTCTGTTTTCTTTCTCTCTTTTCTAGCTAGTTTTCTCCCGTGCCGTCTCCCTTTTCATCCCTTTCCCCCCTGTGCCCTTTCTCCATCTCTTTCCAACAGTTTTTCTCACTGTATCTACCCCCCCATCGCTCTCATCTCCCTCCCTCTATCTTTTAACCGTTGAAGGGTGAAGCGAGGTAACTAGGTCAGCCCCGGGTCAACTTTAAAGCAATGTGGCGGCCGCAGTCTATGTCCAGAACATGCCTCTGGTCTCTCTCACTCTCACTCTCTCCACCCCTTTCTCTCTCTTTCACACACACACACACACACACACACACACACATGAATAGAGCACTAACATAAGCTATCACACAAAACATTAGTAAATGATCGCCTCTGGCACATCAACAGTCTGAAACCAGACAGCCAGTTGAATTAGGCTAAAAGATCTCTTCACTACAGCAACATTTTCTTGCTGTAGTGTGTACGAGGTGGCATTAATAAAAGTCTTCCATAAATATACAGTGCTGACCTCACAGAGGTAACTAATTCTGCATCTTAATTTTTACTTTAAAAATGTAGCTGTTTGGTTTTGAGGTCTGTGGTAAGGCTGAACTCTCATTAAGCTGTCAATTAATTTATCCTAAAAGTTGTACAACACTAACTCTAATGAACCTTTAGCCTCCACATGTTTGACGCTACATGAGGAGAATGCATGTGATGACTCCATTACATAGCAGTGCATCTTTTACTGCAACGATATGTATAAAAGTGCAAATGTGGAGGTACGTGTACATATTAAAAAGATGACATTTTCCCGCTATGTTCTTTAAATAAATATTACAAAATCAACACAAAGCCAAATATAAATAGCTCCACCCTCATAGGCCAAAACACATCTGCTCAACCATTGATTATTAGTCATAGTTATGTTCTAGCATATATGCAGTATGTGTGCTAATATGTTTTCAAAGTTACCAGTTATGTAACTCAAATGTATTTTGGTTTTGACACACATGCATATATTAAAATATTGGTACGGTCACTTTCAACAAAACAGGCCGCTGCAGAGACGACCGACTGCCTCCTCCCCTCTTCAATTCTGCTCTCCTGCACTGGATTTTGTGAGAAATGTGTGCAATCGCTTTACTGCACAGACAAGTATCATTTTACACCAAATTAACATCCTGTTCTTGGACCAAATACTCTGAGTTTTATTAAAGAAGCAGCATCCTCTTTGGGGGGGAAACCAGAACAAACCTCACCAGTGTAAATAGTTAAAAAAAGTTACTCTTGTAACTGGCTTTTAAACACAGAAAATTCTTCTTTTCAACAGAATACAAGCAGCGGGTTGAGATTTAGTGTCTTCTCTTTTCCCAAACTTTCTACCTGAGTTTTGTTTTCCTCCCCCTTAACTGTGTCGTCGGCTGGCCAGAGGTGCTAGCTATCTCTGCCTGTGCTGAATGTATTTTTTACCCCTTCCCCTCTCTTTCTCGCAGGCCCCTGCCGTGGATCTCAGGGAAAAATGGCCTCTGTCTTTTTTTTTCACTAGCTTGAACAGTAATATAGCATGTGTCAGGGAATGGAAAACAAGGCTGAAAAATATGCAGCATGAAGCAAACTGGTAGGAATGGATGGCTGAGCCTGAGGCTCGGCCCGTGGCTGCTACCAAGGAAGGAAGTGACTCTAATAGCCCAGCACAGCCCCTTCACCCCCCTCTACTCCCTCTTCTTCTACCACTACTTCTTCTTCATCTAAACTACTTTTTCACTGCAGCCTCACAGTCTTTGTCTCATCAGGAAATGCATTCAAATGTAGGTCGCTTTAAGTGACAGATATCCGTCCTCCGCGTACATTAAATTCATTTCCACATCTTCTGTAAAGTGTGCAGAGACCACCATCGAAGACTTTGTGTTTATTCTGCATCTCTCCTGCCATCTGTCCTTCCTCTAATGTGTTACACTACAATATAAATGGGTACACTGTAAAACCAAGTGTCTCTCGGCCAGCTGGTCCCAGGATCGTTCCTTACAAACTAACTGTGACTGTAAAAAAGGGAGCCAAAGTTGGTTTTTCCTTGAACAGTTCCTCTCGGGAACGGTTCCAAAATGGAGCAGTGGTTTAGCAGGCATGCAGCTTTATACTTTTTTAGTCTCTCCTGTCACTTTCAAATTGTTCCATTCTTCGAAATGCTACAGTAAGATACATAATCTGAGTCTGTGCTTTTGGCCTCCTCAGGGTATCAAGGCAGCGGGTGCTGTCGGTGGCCAGGTGCGGATGCCTGTGGTGATTGCACAGTCTGTCAGAGCGCAAGGTAAGACACCTGCAGGCCCTCTTCCAGCCACTTTTGATTGAATCTGCTGAATTCAATCACACGTACCCTATTCGCCGTTTTTCTGTCAAATGTTCAATTCTCTCCCAGGAAAAAAAAGAAGGTATTTGAAAATCGATCAAGGCGTCTTAAGTCAGTTCGGTTGAAGACAAGAAACTAAATACTTCTGAAAAGTTTGACTTTTAGTTTTCTTGTTTCTGGCCTGCAATGCTTCTTTTCTTTCCCCTTTTTTTTTTTTTTGTTTTGTTTTTAAAGATCCCTCAGTGACGCTGCGTTCTCAGACAGATATTTCAAAATGTTCAAGCTCATCTTGAACTTCTGGTGAAATCAGGATAACCATTAGTGCAGCTCTGAATGTCCTCTTATTGAGCTGTAAGATGTGTAAACAGGCAGGAGCCTCAGAGAGAACAGGTGTTTTTTCCTGTCTGGTTATAAAGCCTTCTCAAACATTTGTGCTGCTGGTTACTCACACTGATTCACAAACACTCATCCCACAGAAGCCCACAAATATCGCCCCAACACCAACCGGGCGTAACACTCCCCTAAGAGAGTTGTGTGCTCTCAGGTGGTGGGTTGTGTGTGTGTGTGTGTTTGTACCTGTTTTCTCTTGTGTGTATGTGTGTGTGCGTATGATCGGAGGTGCATACAAATTTGATCTGCCCTCTTCCCCAAGATTGCCTGCAGTGAAGGATCTGTAGGTTGTTTTATGCCCATAAATTGGAATGCGGGGATAGTTCTAAAAATACTTTTCTGTGCCTCTTGGCTAGGAACATGCCTGTTAAAATCAAGTTTAAATTCACTCTGGCAGTCCTTGTGCCTCTCTGGAAAACGTGTCTCGGAGCAGGATGCGGTTTAGGAGTGTAAGGAGAGCCGGTGAAGCGCAGTGATATTGACAGAGCGACGCTCTCCGCACCAACCTGGGGAGAGCGACAGTAGCGCTCTCCCCCACTCCCCCTCCATCTGCCCCTGCGAGGAAGACAGAGACAGTTGAAGGTAGTCGTTAGACAGGAGGATATTTGACACTGATAGAAAGGGACACTTCAATGATAATGTTACTCCTTCGCCATGTTTTGTTTAGTGTTCTTCTTTTTTCTTTCTTTTTTTTGTTCTTTCTCCTTACTTAACAGGCACAATGGGGAAGGGAACCATCATCCAGGCGGGGAAAGGTCCTGTGGGCTTGGCTGTTCAGGTCTCTGGGAATCAGAAAAACAAGCTCAACGACCCCGGAGGAGGCTCTTTCAGGTACAACTCCTGTCGAGCACCAAGTCGTTCCCAGCAGCCATCACACGGGGGCAGCATTTCACTAAGAAGCCTCGGCATGACTACAGGCGACACTCTTAGCTAAGGCTGTGAGTGTTTATCCCAGCTGCCTGCCTGGCCACCTGGCTGCCTGCCTGCCTGGCTGGCTGGCTGGCTGGCTGGCTGGTTGATCCGTGGTCCCTTCTTCTCCCCGCGCCCAACACATTGCAACACAGAACCAGACTATAGATCACCTCCATGGTCGCCCTCCTTGTGTCAGTGTCACAACTCATTGACAGGATTAGAAATGAGCTAAATCTTAATTTAGCAATAAGGTAATTGTGTCCAGATGGTTGGAATTTCTGGATGTGGTTCTGAAAATACCTATTGGTTAAGTCAAACATACGGTATTTAGCCTGCAGCCTCGCTCGCTCTCTCTTTCTCTCTCTGGCTCTCTGGTCTTGTCTCTGCTTCAGCTGGGCTTTTGTCTCAAAACATAAAAGGTTCATCGCCCACATGCTGGCCTTTGTGGTCCATGTTTTGTGCGAGCTTTTGTGCATTTGGGGTTCTCTGTGCACGCATCACGTACATGCTGGCGTGTATGTATACGTTTCCATGTACGTCTCTCTTCCTCTGTGTTCCTGCTTGGCGTATACACATGAACAAATGTGTATACGCCAAGGTTATTTGTGCGTGTGTCATACGTGTGTGTGTACACATAAATTGACAGGAGCAGGTTTAGGATTGCCTCGGTGTGACTGGGGCCGGGGCAAGAAGAGTCTGGGTCACATGGGCCAACGGGTTCATGGTAATGGCTCCCATCTCCTGAGGGGAAAGGCAGCGCCCGCGGCTCTGATTGATAAACCAATAAATCTTTAGCTGCGTTGGTAATTAAGCTGTCAGGCTCGCTTGTTACTGACGACCTCCACCCCCCCACGGTGATGACACACTGGCCCTCCACACACAAACACACTGGTTTCAATGTAACCTCGCTAATACACAGCACCGCTGTCATGCAAGGAGCTTCTCGCTGACATTTTGTCACATATTTTTCTTTCATTCAGGTCAAAGGACAGTTTACCTGTTCATTAAACAACACACCGAGTGTTTAGTGTCATAACACTATCCATCCCTCCATCCATGTGTTTGTCTCCACATGCAAGTAGTTTGTGTTCCTCCAGCAAAGTAGACTTGCTGAACTTTCACCACATAGTTTTAATTTCAGTCACATTTGAGGTTGTTGAACCTGATATTGATTTTAGTGTTTAATGAGAGATGGACCTTCATTCAGATTCACCGCCTCTCCTATGTGTTGTATGTTAGCTCTTTAGTCAATGCTAAACATTACTGCTTCAAAAATTGATTCCTTCTGGTACGTTTTATAATATTTCTTGCAAACAGTGGATTAAACTCTTTATTTGTTAAGGTTTAAGCCAGACCTCAGTTGGTTCCCTTTGTCTGAAACCTCCAGGTTTCATAGTTCCCTGTTTATTGTTTGCTGTCGTTTTTCTTTCCTGAGGACATAAATATGTCGGAGCAGAGTCCAGTGTTACCAGGCGATCTGTTTGACGCTGCGGTGTCTTGACACCATGTCCTGTAACCTGCGCCATGAACATAATGACTTGACCTGTGAGCAGGTGACTTCTGTGATTCCTGTAAATCGCATTGGGGGAGAAAAAAAAATAGAAGTTATTGCTTTACAAGTTGTAAAAAGTTTCCTGTGAGCTCAAAACTCACTCCACTGCTCAGAAACATCTCATTAGCATACTTTAGACAACCCATTGAATTTAATTAAATGTATTTTGACATGATCTTAATTTGTAGTGGACAAAGTGCTTCAGACGAGAGAGGAACAAAAAAAAAAAAAAAAACCTCAGAAAGTGAAAGGCCAACATGGGGTTGATTTGTTTTTAAAACGTCACAATGTTGAGAAGAACGTACAAAGTTTGGGACACAAAACGTCAAAGTGACCACAAGGAGAAACAAACCTGCAACAATGTGCTGGCCAAACGGGTCAGTCTGCATCCAGTGGGCTGCACCGAGCTGAGCTGTATTTGGGGGGGCTGATGTGTACACGGCTGTCACTTTGAGCCACCAGTCCCAGCGGGCCAGCTGCAGTACAAACACACATATACACACTGCAGGGCTTGTGGGGTTTCCAGTACAGCTACAGCCGTCTGTGTAAGTGCTCATGTTAGTATGTGCATGTGTGTGTGTGTGTAGTTTACAGTACAGAGTGAAAGCAGCTGTCTCCGTGCCCCCCCCCCCCCCCCCATTTCTCTGTAAACACTCGACATCCGCTGTAATCACAGGCGAGCCAACCGAGGCCCTCAGCCCTCTGCCAACCTCCGAGCTCAGCCTCAGCCCCTCAAATCCAACCACGTCCTACATGGTGGACACACATCCACGCTGAGCAGCACACACACACTCGCATATTCATGTGGAAAATTCAAACACGTACACATACACAATGCAAAAATAAGGAACAAAAGTTTCTGCTCCCCCAATCACTGTTGCCAGTGAATGTAAAAGTCCACCAGCTCTTTTCCATCATTTACCACCAAAGTGAGTTCTGACTTTGTGGTTACATCCTTTGTTGCTCAGTAAATTGCTATGTGATGTGCCTGTTTGGCTTAAAAAAAACAGCTTTACAAATAAATTTCACTCAATTAGGTTTTAAAAATGACCTCCCAAAAATTGTTGATGCTAAGACTTGAAAACACAGCAGCCACAAGATTAGATTATTTTCAGACTTGGGGGTGGAGCGGCACCACAATAAAGATGCTCCCAAGAATTCACGAAGAAAAATACTGTGCTCCAAATTGCCTGCATGGAAAATAGGAAAGCTTGGAATTTGAATAGAGTTTTGGTTACATCAAACTGAGACATTTTGACATCTGGCTTCATCAAAACATGGCGATTCTTTTTTTTTTTTTTTTTTTTTTTTTTGTGAATTATTACAGCCAGAGTGTCATTTACAGTAATAAGTATGCATACAGAAGTATTTAGCTTTTTGACGGCCCCTCTTGTGCCCCCATTTGGGTCAGGAACACATATCCCATTAGCCACCCAGGCTGCTCCGGGGAAAACTCTTCTTCTGTGGTGCATGTCAGTCAGTGTGGGCAGTACAAGCCTGGGTGTTAGTCACAGGGATCAATCGGGGCCCCTTGTCTGGGCGTAGAGACCTCTATCCACAAGGGTGGGGTGTTTGGGTGCGATTGAGAAGGCCAATGGGGGCGAGTGGGGGTAGTGGTGTTGGAGGCAGGGGGCGCTGGAGATCTGAATACACCTCCGTCTATACACACAAACACACACACACACACACACAATCTCTAAATGGCAAGCGCAGCCCTCCCACCACCTATGGCGTGCCCTCGCTGAAACACGAGCTCGATATGGAAACGACATGCATATGTATTCATGTAGCCGCCGGCTCCATGTCCCCGGGCCAACCCAGAGCATAACTGAGAGGCTGCTCTATTGCCTCTGTGCAGGCTAATTACATCTCTGCTTTATTAGTGCAGTGGTATAGTCAAGAATATTTTGCATTTCATATCTCATTCCCTCCTTTTAATGTCAGACCTGTCTTCGGCATTTTCATTTGATTTGAGCCCAGGCGATCCCAAATAGCCCAAGAAATCAGACCTTCCAAGAAAAAGAAAGATTATTGCTCATAATATTACCAGTGTTCTTAGATTCTGGTTGATGTTTTAGGGCCATTGTTTTACTGCTTCTGCTCTGTATTACTGCACACATTTTTTTAATATGGTACCCAGCACATTCAGAGTAGTTTATAGTTCATCAGCACCGCTTACTGATAATTGTCCTGTAAATTTTGCCCGGTGTAAATGAAGAAACACTTTCATTTTTAGAGAACATTTAAAGAAAAAATATTAATTCACCATCAGAGGCACAATGTGTTTCAGCTCATATGTACATCCGTCTCGACAACACGATACTTCAACAGCATCTAAAAGAAAAGTCCTAATATTTGGTACAAACTTTCATTTGTAATTGATTGGATTTTGGTAAGATTTTGGTCTTTTGATGAGATACCTTTTATGAAATTCCTTTAAAGTCTTCACCAAATGTCCTACATGAGTCTGGACAGACATGGATTTAAACTTTAACCTGACTGGTTGTCAGTGGCAATAATTCTAGTCACAGGGCTGCGCTAGCTAAAAATAATTAAATGCATATAAATAGTATGCAGTTCATGGAATGTGATATATGCACGTAAAAATAATATCATATTTTTTCCATAAAGGGAACATCTTTTAAACAGATAGATAGAGGTAATTTATTTGTTTACATCACCGAAGACAGACAGAAGTTTTATGCAGTAAAAATAAACCGTAAAGCCTTTTGTATCTCAGCAACACAAAACCACATGCATACACACAGTTAGGTAAAAGTACAGCATTACGTGGACGATGAGGCTTTCTATCCAAATGGTTTCCAATTGCTAGCTTTTCTAGTATAATCAGTTTCCTTTTCCCTCATGTATCTTACCCTCATGGACAGTTTGAAGCTGTGGAGGTAGCAGCATTTCTCTCTGACTGAACACAGCCTCGGGCTTGTTTCTTTTAAGGACAGGTCAAGTTATCCATGAGGATGTGACGAAGAAAGGTGCAGCCCAGGGTATAATCCAACGTATCCATGCTTGTGTTGTTGTGTAGATTCTCTGTATGAAGTCATAATTAGACTGAGTGCTGGAGCTGAGGAGGGAAAGAGGAGAGAAGGTGGAGGTGTTTGATGTTCAGGGAGCCGCTCTAATTGTCTTTGTCAACCTCCTGCCACGGTGTCAAGTTTCATATCGGCTCTCTGTGGCCGCACCGAGGAGCAGGAGGGCCTCGGCGGGTTAGAGATGGCTCGGGCGCTCCAAAGAACTCGGGGGCCCTGCACTGCACTCACACGTACACCGGGTCACAGCGGCACATGCACAGGCACTGTCGAAACCAACGACAGCGGCATGAACGTAAATGACTGTGGAGGTGAGCCAGTGAGTGGCGAGAGGCCGCTCTGTGTGTGTTCTGTGGTTTATTTGTTCCCTCCGTCAAAGCCTCTCAGAAAATCCTCTGCTTGCTCTGGGCCAGTCCTGTAAGCACAACACGTCACCACACCGCTAATTCAGGCCAGAAGCACAGTCATTACTTGCCAAGTACAATGATTGTGTAGGAATTTGTCTTTGTGACAACTCACAAAGAAAGTTGCTGCCTGTAAAGGATGTGTGGACCTTGCTGACTTTCGAATGCAATGATCCAATCACCGTTTTCTTTTGCATTTTTTCCTCCCCTATGTCCCTGCTAATGTGCAAACAATGCAAAGTCAACATTATAGCTGTGAGAAATGAAATGCACATCAGGAAAATACATTGAGCAAATAGAGCAAATACAGTTTGCTGACATGAGCAAGATTCATCGCAGCTCAGTGCGAAATCTCAGGAGCATCTTTATCGAGCTAAACTCCATCCAAACGCTCTTCATCTCCCTGCCTCTGCGAGTGTTGACACAAATAGACCTTGGAATGGGAATACTGTGCCATTATGACCAAAGCAGAGCCCTTTGTATGGAAACCTATGCATAACTTCATCCAGGAAAATATTCAGGAAAAAAAACCGGCATGGAATATACATCGATCGTGAAGGAGCATGAATACTGATAAGGACTAAAGGATTTTACTCCATTTGACTATTTCCTCTGCGATACAGCCTTTGACAGGGAAACAGTATGGACGCACCAACCAGTAGGAGTCACTAATTCTGCCAAAATACTCCCTGAAGGCATGAACTGGTCCCCTTTTCCCCTTTTATCCCCATCAGTCTGTGAGCTTTACCCACATCAATAACTCATCCTGAACAGGGACATTTAAAAAAATAATATAAAGGAAATCACTCCTGACAGGTCTTCAAAATCTTCACCAGGCAAGGGGGGCATTAAAATACTGCACAATAAACTCAATCTGTATTTTCCATTGTACGTATTTCGCTGATATCCCGTCCGTCATGTTTCAGGGATGACGATGACATCAACGACGTGGCTTCCATGGCTGGCGTGAACCTGAGCGAGGAGAGCGCGAGAATACTCGCCACCAACTCGGAGCTCGTGGGAACGCAAATCCGCTCATGTAAAGACGAGGCCTTTCTCCATCCGGGACTGCTGCACCGGCGGATTCTAGAAACAGGTAGGACGTGTGCGCGTTGGCTGCTATGCACAGAAATTCCTCCACCTTCACCCTTTTAGAGGCTGGTTAGCTGCAGCCCGCGGGATGTTGGACTCTCTGGGAAAAAAAAAAAAAAAAAGGCGGTTATTGTAGCAGCAGTGATATCACTTTACCACCACCCTCCCTCTTGAAAACACAATCCAAAGCTGAATACTCGGGCTGTAGCGGTGATGAAATCACTGTCTGTTGTCTTTTGCGTTAGGAACACATTGTTTCTGCATCTAGAGTGTCATCACTAAAGACAGTTTTGATTTTCTCTCTGTCAGTGGTTCAGGCTGAGCCTTTTCTTGTTTGGCCTCGGTTTAAATTTGATACACTTAACAATTCTTTCACCTCCTTTAATGAATTCTTCAGTGGCTGTCTGAACTCACTGGACCCCAGGCATACACATAAATACTTTATGGGTTTGTCTTTTGAAGGCTGGCTGTCAGATTGTCCTCTGGACTAAAGGAACCGAGTTTAGAGGAATGAGACTTGGCAGCGAGATTTCTCTTTAGTGGATCTCGACAACCTGATAGCACACAGCATTGCACGTGCTAATCGATACAGGCAGAGACGTCTTGGTTTTTATTTACAGTATCACATGTGAATTGTCGTGTCTTCATTACCTTCTTTTTGCTAACGGCAAGTCAGTTTTATTGCTTGGAATATCCTTTAGGCTCTTGCTGCACCGTGAAACCTGTGAAAACGTGTAATGAGCGTTATTACTCAAAATAAACCCACGCCTAGCATCTTGCTCCTGTGAATCAGATCAAAAAACACACAGTGTAATTCCACGTGACGGGGAGTCTAGCGCCCTCATCTTGTTTAATCTCAATTAAAGTATCTTTAGTGCAGCACGGAGACCTGCGGGTCATGTTCCCTTACGTGGACTCTCAGCGCGGTTGTTATCCCGTCACCTTGGGGCGGAGGGGTTGTTTAAAAATATAAATCTTTCCTTGGGGTGGGGGGGGCGCACAGCGTGATGCAGGGGCAGGAGGCTGGGGCGCCCCCTGCTGGGGAAGTGGCACTTACGCAGCTCTGTTGTGTCAGTGATTGGTCTCCCCACGCTCCCAGCTGACAGGAGTCCGAGGGAGGCTCCGCCGGCCTGCCAGCTCCACTCAATCAGGACGCCTCTGCTGCTCGTCTTCACTGTACGCCGAGTTTCTCTCTGCTCTGCCTCCACCAAACAACATTCACTGTGACCACCCCCCCCCCCCCCCCCCCCCACAAAAGATTCTAGCCCTTTGTTCATTCCCTTTTTCTCTCAGGTAGAAAGGTAACACTTCACTTTTTCATTTTTACTTTTGAATCAATGGAAACGACCTCCCTTTTCTATTCTACTTGCTTGGTGAATACAGATTTTTTTTTTAAGAGAGGGAAGCTGGCTGCCTCTCTCTGTCTTCCGCATTTTTTGTCTTTACGTCTCTATCCGTCTCTCATTTCCTCCCCTCTCTTATTTATTCCCTTCAAACAAACACTTGTGCCGCCCGGCTCTCCCAAACCTCGCTCTCCCTCCCCTCTTTTTTCTTTGGGCTTGTCCTTGAGGTAGGTGGTGGGGCTGGTAGTGGTGGTGGTGGTGGTGCTTGGGTTTCAAAAAAGCACTCCACCCCCATCTAAGGAACCAGAACACAGGGACAGCTGGAGCTCTCTAGAAAAAACTCTTCCAAGTAATGATGGTCCACTGGTACCTTTTAAGTTTTGAGTTCTCTCACACACACAAACACACACACACATACTCACAAACACACACACAAGCTGCATATATATGCACATGAGCAGACACTAAAAACAACCATTAGTCAAATACTAAGGCTCTGAAATATACTAAAATAATCGCCCATGTGTGGAGCACTACCTGAAAACTACTCACAAATAAACTCGGACAGCACAATTTAATGGCTCGAGGGAAATAATAGCAACAAGCAAACCGGTTTGTTCATTTTGAATGCCAGTGGCTTCTGCAGGATGATTTCCTGGTAAATGTACAACAGGGGGTCCAAGTGGGAATGTGGTCTCAAACCTCCTGTAACACAATGCACTTAGAAAACAAAGCACGTTCTCCGAGCTGCACTGACCTCCCGTCAGCGTTACCGTGAAGTTAGAATGGTGAAAACGGCGGTCAGTCTTCTGGTTGTTGGCGTTGAGCTCTAATATGTATCTGTATATATCTCGGTTCCGATAATAATGAAGTTTTATTTAACCACTAACAGTGGATGTGTTTTTTCAGCCGGTGGATGAGGAAGCAGTTAATCATTAAGTGATATATTTTATGAAAAGTGGATTTGCATTAAATCAATATTAGTACAATATGTGTGCAGTGGGATTAGGTCCTGCTGTGTATTTGTCATTTACAATTTGACTTAATGTCACTAAACATTGCATTTTCCTGTCAGTTTGCATGTTTTATTTGCTATTTTTAGCTTTTTTAATCTGTTTTGAAAGCCGTTTCTTTTGATGAGTCAAGCTTAATCATATTCAAGAAGCAAAATACTGCTTGTACTTGAATGTGATGATTTTTTTTTTTCGGAGGGGGTTTCTTTATTATTATTATTATTTTTTCCATCAGTGCATATCATGTTGGTGACAAAAAAGCACATTAGCCTCAAAACCTGTTAGAACATTTCAAAAATAAGCCCTTTAAATCCTGGACAGCAATGCCACCATTGACAGATACTTGTTAAATAGAAAATGTTGAGGTCTGACAACTCAATTCTGTATGCAGATATATGTTTAGTGGATATGATTATTCATAATTGTGTTCCTAAACCTTTGAAGACCTTTGTTATTGTTCAACTCCGCTCTGAGAACACAAGCAGAGCTTCAAAGGGGGGATTATGGCGTCCTTAAACAAGCCTCCGTCTTTTTTTTAATCCCACATCATGACTCTTTCAAAGATGACCCAAGCTCTCGTTCCTGCCTGGAAACTAGTGGAAATAATTTGAGCATCATTCTGATCGCCTGTTTTATACCTTTGACTGACATGTTGGTGCATATGAAGTGTGTCATAGTGTGTTTGTGCTTATGAAAAGAATGATGGCCTATACGGAGTTATAGAAACTGTTCCCCAAGTGGAAACATCTTTTCTCTTTTTTGATATTCATTTATTTTGTACTTGGTCTTTGATGTAAATACACTTAAACACTAAACACACACAGTGGTTGCAGTTTGGTACGTATGTTTTCATTCATGTTTTTTAAATGGTTGGAAATATTGCTTTTTAGGTCCCGACCTGAGTAATCAAATTGCTCAGGTTGCTCAAAAGCGTGATTGAAATGAGACACTGTCCGGTGATGAAACCTCTGGTCTACTTAAGTCCGCGTGTTTTGTGTTTAAAAAAAAAAAAAAAAAAAAAAAAAATCTACTTATGACCATGTTCAGCACCTTTGCTGTGGGAGTGCAGGTTTTAGGCGTTGCTTTTGTGAGCCATTTGTTTGGTTTTTTTGTTTGCTCAGAGAAAAAGCTGTGTTTTATTCTTGGCATCACTACTGTGGCGAGGATGTGACTCGGGGCTGTGGCATCTCTGCTATCTGAAAGCAGAGTGGTCCTTGTGGCTTTATTAGACCTTGACTCCTGATGTGCAGTTAAGAAGACTTTAGTCGAGTTCACCGTGGTCGGGGGCGAAACACCTGTAAGTCCGAGATAGTGATTGATTCACAAAGATGAATTGTCCGGACCGGGCGAGCGAAAGCAGCAGCCCCAAGTGGAGCTCGGGTATCTCGGGGTCGTGGGTTATTATTTGTTTGTGGGCAGATCTTGGAGTAGATCGTGACACTTACAGCATAAACAATGAAAGCTGCTCCAAGAACGCCACCGTAAAAGGTTTCATATGTATAAACTATCATAGACGGGTCGTTCAGGACCTTTTCCATATTCACTGCCAGCTACTTTTCAGGGGAACCCTTGTTGCTATGGATACCAGTCATTTCTGTACTAAATAAATATTCAGGTTACCAGGCCTCAATGCAGATTCTGCCTCTCTGTGGGATTGTGTTGAAAATGATGGACCGGGCAGCTTCAGCATGAGAAACTATGGTGGTACTTAAGATTGATCAGGTTTCGCACGATCTGCAGACGAGAAGCAGAATCAGTAAAGACTAAAGAAAGGCCTGTAGATATCATGACAGTGAATGATTTAACTGTTGCAAATTAAAACTTATTGATGCCCATAAGAAAACCAAAACAACCCGTACAGTTGCTCATATGGGTGCATATTTTTAAGATGTGTCTCAGATGTCGGAGTAGGCGAGGCTCACTGCACTTTACAAAATCCAAAGTATTTCCACGATCGGAGTACAACTCTCTCTTTCTCTCTGCGGCTGAGTTTGGTTGTAAACTCTGCCCTCATTACAACATAGCTGTTGCTAAACTATTCGCTTGTTTCAGGTTGACCTCATTTTAATTTCAGAAAGATCAGGGAAAATGACGTTGTGTGAATCCCATCCATCCTGCAGTGCAGCGGTGTCTAAAGTATTCATTTCACCAATCGGTAATCTATTTATTTTTATTTTTTTTAAACAACTGGATGCTATAATTGAATCAGATACGATACATTCGACTTTAATTGTTTTTCATATTAATCCAGGACAGAAAAGAGGCTAACATGAATCCTAATGAAATAAATTGGCAGAGAAATGGGTTTGATTTAAAAACAGAAATTGACTGCTGCCGTAGTTGGAATCACACATCGGCTCACGACCAGGTGGATGTGATCCAAGTAAAATGTGCCTTTACTTGGATCTGTTTTGCCCAGGACAGGAACTTTTGCCCCTGTTGGGGTTTTAACTTGGTAATCGAGGTTAAACGGAGGCACAGCGGTGCTTTGAGCCATATATGTGACCATTAGCTAACAATGACAGCTCTACATGTGGATGTTAATCAGGTGAAACGTTTGTCACGTTCACTATCTTGGCGTATTAAATTGCTGTAACAAAGTTCAGCTGAGGCTGATGGGAATGTTACAGCCTTTGATGAATGTCATTCCTCTTATCTTTTCTTTCTCTCTAGTATAAATTACACTAAATATTAAAGCTGTCCACTTCATTAGTCTGTTTCTAGCTGTGTTACAGGCTTTTTTTTTTTTTTTAGGTGAATGATAATGATTTGTATCATTACAAGCTGAAGAATATGTTTTTTTTTTTTGCTCACAGAAATGTGTCCCTTTCTGGATAATTCTCTTAAACTTTCTCTGAAATATTAATATCCCTGAAAGATCTTGTTTTTTAAGGAAGCAGAGGCCTATTAGTGTTTTTCTCTGACCTTGTGACATTGCCACTTGTAGTGCCACCGTAATTATAAGGCTAACAGGGCCCCCTCCATCTATTTCAAAGCCTGAGCTGGTGAGGAGTATATGTATTGTTCCGCTGATTTAAATAATTGGTATGGTTTACTTAAAAGGGTGCCAGAGCGAAAATTATGTTAATGGAATAATTTAAAAGGAAGCTGGAAACAGATAGTAACCTTACCGAAGTCTGTCCGCCTCTCTTTTGTTATGACTTCAGATGAGTATTGCTCAGAGGAAACTAAATTATTCTTGTCCTACGAAAAGAGATGGTCAATGTCATTTACACACTTGAAGGAGCTTAGCTAGTAAAACACTGAAACAAATTAACTTTCTCTGCGATGAGTCCTATTTCTGGGAGTTAATTGCACCAGCTAATCCAGACAGTTGAACGTGTCTGGATGTGTATAAGCTGAATGAAGGCTCTGGTCCTCCGTTGGTGTGCTTTTACACGTTGTTTGGCGGCATGTATGTGTGTTGCTCTGCGAAATAATTACCTCATACCTGCTTAGCTGTTTGTTTGTTTGTTTTTTTTTTCTAAAAAAAAAAGAAAAAAAAAAAAGGCAAACACCGGAAGCAAAAGGAGCGATGATAAAACAGTCACTTATCTTTTTAGGGCTACAAAAGTGAGATAGTGTTTTAACGACAAGAGAATCAGGGAAATGGGCGAAGGCATCTGGATGAAGCAAAAACACAAAGTGAGGTGAGAAAGAGTTGTTGAATTGATGCCAATGATTACACTGATTGTGTGTGTGTTTGTGTGTCCTTCACAGCTAAGAAGTTTGGAGTCACCGAGGTCCCAATGGAGGCAGTAACATTCATCTCGCATGCCACGCAGTCACGACTTCGAACTGTGGTAGAAAAAGTTTCTACTATCGCACAACATCGACTGGACTCGTGTAAGGTAAGAAGAACACACAAACACGCACACACACAAAGTAAGGTCGTCCTGAGCAAACAGCATCAGTGTTAGTCTGCCTTTTATACATTTATATATAAAAAATTAAACTCCATTGATTATGTCCAATCTCAATCTGTTTCTTCTCAGTTTTTTCTCCTAACTCACTGCACTTCAGCTTTTTTTTGATCAAGTGATAAGAATTTAAATATTAGATCAGCAGTCATCTGTATGAGCTCATCGTCAGGGTGTAAACAAACAGACCACACCTTGAACTTCAGCAGGAAGGAGGCAGCAGCCGCTCAAAGTTTAGGTCGACGCTCAGCACCGCTGGACATCATTGGTTTAAAAAATATTCTCCCCTGCAAGTGAATCCACTGATTTGTGGCGATTCCAGCAGAACTGACATGAACTGTGATGTCGTAATATATTCAACAATAAGAATCACCTCTCTCTTAAACTGGCCCAAACAGGTCGAATTTCACTCAAGCTGAATTTGGGTCATTTTATGAGCATCTGCTCTTCTTCGTCAAGAATGAGGACGGATATTGGCTGTGACGACTTTAAGGTCGGCTGTGTGGACTGCTTTCAAAATAACACCACAGTTACCTGGTAGCCTGAATTTGAATATATTTATTTAAAACTGATAAAATCCATAGTTATGAACTTTTTTTAAATAAACACCGTCAAAATCTGTTAAAAGTCCAAATCCTGGATTATAGCAGGAGAAATGGTGAATTGATGAAGTACTGTTGAAATGTCAGTATTAATAAGCAGCGACAGAATCTTTGAAATCCGAATGACAACATCAATTTTACTGCATTTATTCAAGGGTCATCAGGAAACACTAAATCTGCCATTGACATTTTATGTGCCTGTTCAAGGGGACGAGGTAAACTAGATGATTTGTTATGAATCTATATTATTGTGTGAAATGCTGGCTGCTGTTTACAGTCATGAAAGTATGTTTATGTAAAAAAAAAAAAAAAAAAATTACAGTAAATATGCAATAAAACTCAAAGGGGGTATTAAATCACTTGAGATGGAAAAAAGAAAGTCTTTATCAAACAATGGCGCTCAAATGCAAACACAAACTCAATTATGGACACACGTGAATATGCAGAGGATTCACACACAGCAGCACGTCGCCCGCACATAAACTTATAAACACAAACGTGCGTTTACAGGAAACATAAAGACATAAAAGTTAATGTGAGAAACCATCTTTGCCCTGAAGTTGATAAACAGGTAAGCTCAGACTTTTTCAGTCGGTGGAAACTTGAGGTTTGAAAATATTTCTGACTCCGTCTCACACTTTTTTCATTATTGTCGGCTTCATCTCTCGTAGCTCTTGAATGTAACTTTATAACCACATTTAATTGGTGTACATTAAAGCGTAAACCCGTCTCCACTGCAAGCTGAAATCTTGGTGTTGTTGGGAAAACTGGAGGGAAACTTTGAAAATGTGTTTTTCTTGACGCCGAGGCGGGAGGATGAGGATGAGGAGGAGGGAGGAGCATGGCTACAGTTGTCCCCATCTTGTTTTGTACTCCTTCTTCCTCCCCTTCATTCTTTTCCTTTTTCGTGGTTTTGTAAATGAGGTGTGTGTGTGTGTGTGTGTGTGTGTGAGAGAGGCATGAAGCTCTGTGAAGTCACTCTGTTGACATCAGCGAAAAGAAAAAGAGGGAGAGAGAGAAAAGACCAAAAGACGAGGCGGCCTTAAAGAGCAACCGGGCTTCGGCAGCGGCGGCAGGAACTACGGCAAGAGTGCAGGCTCAGCGCTGCAACAAAGAGGAGGGAGGCTGGATGAGAGCGAGAGAGAGGGAGGTGGGGGTTGGAGGGGTGCTGGCGATGAGCCTCCTCTGATGTGTCTTTGTGCTCTGTGCCACCCGGCTTCTCTCATCCACTCATGGAAACACACAGATGGAGGAGAGAGAGTGATATAGAAACAGAGTGCAAGTGGAGAATGCACAGACGTACGTACACAAACATGTGAGATAAGCAATTATCCCATTAACTTTTGATGGCCTACAAAAGTTGATGTTTTATACTTGACTCTCCTTTTTCCTAAGAGGGAGGTGACGCTCGAAGAGAAGCGTCGTCTGTAAACAGAAAAAGTTTGATGCTGTTCCAGTTCAGCTGCATCCCAAAGTTTGGATTCTTTGTTTAGCCAGATGCTCTTATTTTTCATGCAACACCTGCCTGACTTATTTATTTAAGTGTGTGGTAGTTGTCACAGATTTGAACGGCGTATGTCTTTATAACACTGTGGTTTATTAAAGATAGTATCATTAATACTAATGCTAATTGTTACCGCCTTCTCAAATCTTCCCACACATTATCCACAATGATTTGTAATCAATCTGAAAATTAAACTTCCCATCAAACTCACTGAATTCTCTCTCTCGTCTCCGTCTCCTGTTGTGGCTCCTGTGTGTTCACAAAACAGAAATTAGACAAAGTTGACCATTGATGAACTACTTATTCAGTCATTTATCTGTTTTATAGCGTTATCACTGTCTTTATAATAACGATCGTTGGTCCTATGCAGGATCTAAAGTCATTTTGGACTCCAAAAAAACTGACTTTCTGATTTTCTGACATAAAGTTGAATCAATGATAGATGAATTAATCAAATAAACAATAATGTGCTATAATTCCTGTTCAACAGCTAAAGGCAGACTCCAGTTTCTTATCTTGTCCTTCTTTGGACAAACTGCTCATCTGGATCGTCAGCAGCAGTTTGTTTACATGAAGTGATGCAGCGTTTGTTTTACTTTTCAGCCGGCTCACTGTGAATCGAAGGCTTAGGGCTTTCCACAAAGGTCTGAAACTGGTGGCCGAAGCCTGAGAAGCAGAAGCAGCCCACCAAAGGGGCCTGTGAACTTTCTCTCAGCTGTTGGCACTGCAGTGATTTTCTCTCTGTCTGCCTGTCAGGACGATGAGTTCTACGAGCAGTCTGCAGACGTTCGCTCTCAGCTCCGCTTCTTCGAGCAGCTGGAGAGAATCGAGAAGCAGAGGAAGGACGAGCAGGAGAGAGAGATCCTGTTGAAAGCCGCTAAAGTAAGTTATTGTCACTTCGCCTTCCTGCTCTGTGCGTGCGTGCGTGAGAGAGAGAGATAGAGAGAGAGTGAGTTGTTATGTCCCCATGTGTACTTGTGTGTATGTGTGTGCATTTCGGGCCCTGACAGATGAATTAGACTGTGACACCAGTGGATGAAGTGACCTCCCCATGTCCTCCCAGGCTCCTGGCCTCAGGGCTCCTCTGTCCTGGCTCTTCCTCCCCGGACACAGTGAGGAGGGTGGGGGAGGGAGTGGACCCTGCACACTAAGCAACCACGTCTGACACACACACACACACACACGCACACAGCCCCTTGTGCAACCCACAAAACATCTCTCTCAGCAGCCTTGACAGCTCAGGTGAAATGGAGCATCCTTTTTAAAAAGAGCACAGATTTATCAGAGTGTCGGAGAAGCCGGCTTGTGATTTTTCGACCAATAGTGCAGCTTTTAGATGGTATTGTTGGATATATCCGTTTATACGTCGACTTCTTGCACGGAGGTTTGTTTAGAATAAACTGCATTAGTAAACATGAACAGCTTTGTTTAAACTTCATGAAAAGAAATGGCAAGGGGAAAAGGCTCACACTGTAATATAGCATTATTACCCTGTTACTGGAGCAGTAACGTTCTTTAAAATTGCTTTTAATAAAGCAGATGTCAGAGTTAAAGTTGTCAGTTGAATGAAAACAATCCTCAGTTCATCAACAGATGGGAGTTTTACTGAAGTTGTGCGGATGGACAGAAGCCAGCCGGGTACTGTTGCATCAAACCGCCATAACTGCGAGCAGCGAGTCCTGAGTGATGGCGATAGCTATTTTATGGGTTTGTGATTAGTTGGCAAATAAGAGAAATGTAATTCCCTGTCATCATTTCAACAGTTACCAGCTGCTAACACACACCACCAAGTCAGGGAATTATTTAAAATGCCTGTAACAGAGATAGGTCCATATCTAATATTAATCTACAGTCCTCAAAATTCATGGGCTTTTCTTTCTTTCTTACTTGGCTTCATTTCATAAGCTCTTTTTTTTTTCCAGTTTGTTTTTTTACACATCCAAGATGATGTGTTAATTATTGAATTTAATAGTACTCCAGTGTAAATCATATGAGATAACATGGACCATCAGCAGAGTAGAGGATGTAGTGCGCACAAGGATCCTTTGTTCCGTAAATTGAAAGGTTGATCGTTGGTGCAAGAAGCTGATAATAACTTGAGATGATAAAACAGTATTATGAGTTCAACTCTTTCTTTGAAATAGGGTCCTTGCGTCATTACCTGTCCCCTCCTCTGATCTCAGGCCTGTGTGTGTAGAGACATTTGTTTATCTGTTAAAAAAAACAAATAAAATAAAAAAGTCTTCAAATTTGGGAAGATCACCACGGACCAAAGAGAGGGAGTGGGGGAAAAAAAAGAGAGAGAGAGAGAGAGAGAGAGAATCTTTTGTAAATGAAAATGCCCCTCGGTGCAACATTAGCAGAAAGCTAGGTTAATTTAATTAATTTTGAATGGACCCAATGTCCCACAGTAAAGATTCTCATTGCAGCACACCTCGGCGTCTTAATTGCATTATTACGCTTCAGTCCTGCCATGCAGGATATTAGAAAATCCTCTAGTTGATGAACGCTGGCCACCAGACCTCATGACCTGTCTGTGTTTTTGGTTTTTGTTTTTTACTGCCAGTAGAAACCAGATAGCCTCGCTGCTGAAACAAACAAGCAAAAAAGCCTTCGCCGAGCAGGTTGTGTTTGATAGGAAAAGAATAGACCAGCTTAAGATCCTCCCTGTCGGGTTTCCTGACGAACTCCTGAGCTTCGTTGAGGATAGTTTGACTTCACCTCAGAGTTTCTGCGGCTCTTACTGCCATCGTGTTTCATGTCAAGGGGGAGTTTGGAAAGCAAATTCTTTTTTCGGTTAATTGTGAAATGTATTACACCAACGCGCTGCCAACGTCCTGGTAATGTTTCTCTTTTCAGATACATCTGTTTAATAAGAACTCTGGGTCCGATCCCTGTTGGCTGATGGTTGCGTGCACCACTGGGCCATTTTCTTGTTGTTGGTCCTGCTTTATTTTCCCTCACTCCCACTGTCCAAACCTTAATCGTCTTGTTTGGACACTCACTCTTCATAAATGGTTCCAAAAAGGCAAAAAACAAAGACTTTTTTGTTGCATTTTAGACCAATTTTCAACCACCATAAAAGAGGAATGTATATCTGAATACATTTTGAGCCTCAGAATGAGGAAATGTTATGCAGCCAGGAGACATGTTTCATAAATGGCTCGTCTAACTTTTTTCTTGACATATGACACCACTGCTCTCGCATAAAAACAAGAAGAAAAGTCACGCTTGATGTTGAGGGGTTGGCTCTTCATTTCGTCCATATTCATATTCAGCTTAGTCATTTAAAAAGCAAATAAGGATCACCATATTTATAAATATCTGTGTGATTACTGCAAGAGAAACACCAGGTTCCACTCACTGGCCTCAATATTCAGGAGAAAAATATATCGACAGAAAACTCAAGTTGACTTTACTCTCTCCACATACAACCCACAGCTGAATGGAACTGAAAGTACAACCCTCTGGTGGTTTTCACAACTCGTTGTGGGATATGTAAGAAAAGCTAAGAGAGAGTACACAAAACTGGACGAGGAAAGAATTACAGCTTCTCATCACAAAATTACTGCTGGAGTAGATGCAGCGTCGCAGATTGATCACTCTGTCGTTTCTTTATTATTTAAATCCAATATTTTCCATCTAAATTCAACAAAGCTTGTCAGCCTCTCCCACCCGGCCTTCTCCCCCCTGCTCTCTGCTGTAAGTGGGAAAACCAGGGCAGCTGACAGAGGAGATGTAAAGCATGCCAGTGGCACCGCTGCCCTCTGTAAACAGTCCATCTGTACCAACCCCCGTCCTGCCGACACCCACCTCCCCCGCCTCACTCTCTCTCGCTCCAGCGCCAGCTAATTTGACCTCTTGAAGAAGAAACCCACAAAAATAATCCTCTCCACCCCCGTCCTCCCTCCCCTGCACAACAACCCCTCCCTACCTCTGTGCAGCCCGTTTAAAATATGACTCAAGTCTTGAGGGATGCTCCGGCCGCCCGCAGGGCGAACACATTGGTCGTAGTTGAGATACCGACCAGTACGTGAACCGCCTGATATATTTAAAGCCAATTAGCAGGACGGGTTGGAAGAGAAGCTCACGGTTCATAAGACAGAAAAGATGAGGAGAGAGAGAGAGAGAGTAGGTAGAGGGCTGAGGTGGGAGTAGGGGGTGTCCTGCAAAAATAATTCATGAAACCAAAAGAGATTTTTAACTATGCTCCCAGGAGCGAGCTGTAAAATATACGCAACAGACATTTCACTGCAAAAGCCATTCACAAATTGTTTCCATGTTAAATCTTTTGAAATGTGTCAATGATTTAGAAAGAACAATAACCATTAGGAGGTTTTCATGCATGGACCTGACCCCCCCCTTTTTTTTTTTTTTTTTTTACTAAATCCAGCCAAAACACAACTACACAGATTACCTCCGCCTTATCACAGAATAACTAGCTGCGTTGAGTTGGTGTGCAGAAACCCAATCTGCCTGTACTGCCTGCAGTGGTCAGCCGTACATGAACGTTGGGCCGTGGTGGTGAAGGATTCCCGGGGACAAGTACATCCAACCAGATCTTGGCTGCTGATTAAAATAGAAGTGCTGTGTTGTTACGCCGGGGACACGATGCACGCGTACACACAGACAATGCACAGCATCGGAGAGCCACACTGGCTCACAGTGACACACACACACACACACACACACTAAGCCACTGCCACTGATACTCACCAACATCCTTTGCCCTGTGCATGTGTGTGTGTGCTGGCTCGTGCAGAATTTTTAATAACCTCTTTTGATTAGAATCCCCCTCCAGCGGCTTATTTAGGGCTGGATTTGGAGCGGGTTTAAAGGCCACTGCCCCCCGGGGGGCGCTCCATTGCACTTCTCTGAATTCAAATACGATGTCCTTGACACCTCTGTATCCTGTTCCCATTTTGCACTATTTTTGCTGCAGCAGCAACAGATGAGTAGCGGGTGGAGGGGGGGGGGATTGTGGGCTCCTTAAACCAGCTGTTAACCTGTGTTTCCCCCTCCCCTTTACTCCACAGAGTCGCTCCAGGCAAGAGGACCCAGAGCAAGCTCGACTGAAACAGAAAGCTAAGGAGGTAAGCTGCAGCGGAGATCATTACCCTTGACATTTCCCTGACTCCAGCGTATTAATTTTTCATGCCTCACTACATATGTAATGCCATTTAAAGTCAGACTTAAAAAAGTTTGAGGAATTATTTGCACCGATTGATGCCTGCGTGTGGAAAATTATTTTGCGCGCACCAAAGACACTCTGCATTTCCTCCACCCTTTTTCTTTTCTTCTCTTTGTCAATTTCAGCGTCTTTATCCCACAACCAGTTTGAATTTTATTGTTCATTTAGCTCTTCTGGTTGAACAACATCAGACTTAGATTCACATTTGTTCTGATCATGTTGCAACACGAAAGTATAAAATTCTCAACCTCCTTGTTGTTTAATAGAAACAGAAGTATATTTTTTGTTTGGGAATTAGTCTAATTTCAGAAATACATGTTGTTCACACAAGAGTTGAGGCGTTCCATTCCTTCGTGCTCGGCATGAACTTTTACTTGATGCAAAGTACAAAGGTGCAAAAAAAAGTTATTTCCTTTTCACAAGTAATGGGCCACGGCACAACACGTAGCGTTGTAAGCGGGCAAGTGTTTCAACTGACTTCTTTTTGGTGGTGCGGTGCTTTATCCTCCTCATTTCAAGAGCAGGTCTTTGTTTATAATAAAATTCCCAGTGGATCTCAGAAAGTAGACCACTCTTCCTTCAGTGGTTGGTTAATGTTGTCTACGCAAACAAAATAGATCTGTCACAGCGGAAGGTTGCATTTGTGTTTTGTTTTTTATTTATTTTTTATTTTTTTATTTTCGCTGTTTACTCCAGAATAACTTGACGAGGTGCTTTTAGACCTTGGATCAAGAGGATTGTGTGTGACTTCCGTAGACTCCGTAGGAGGATAAAACAGGCTCCATTCACCTGTTGTTTTTATTGTTGTTGTTGTTGATATACAACTTAAGCAGCCACTTGCTCTTTCGAAAAGTCTTTTGTTCATCCAGGTAAAGTTTACTGAGCACGTATGCACTTTTCTGACTAACAGCATCATTTTCACTCGTAGTTTTACACTTTTCCAACTTACAGCAGCTCCTGTCTGTTAATGTTGACCACTCAGCCTTTTTTTTTTTTTTTTTTAAGGGGTAACTCTAAACACCTTCTTCAAGGGCAACTCAGCATTGTCGTTCGGTCCAAACCATTTAACTTTCAGGATTTACACAAACCGTCTGTGGTGTTTAACTCGTGACCTTCAAGTGACAAATCGACCTCCCTCAACTCCGGCTATTAGCAGTGTTCTGTCTTTTCATCTCTCCTGGACAATCCTCTCTCTCTCTCTCTCCCAACAGTGAGCCCTGCTGCAGTTTAAGACATTCACACTAGATCGCAGCCTACCCATAAGCCCCGCATATGCAAATGAAGCAGCGTAATAGGCAGCGCGATAGGTTTGCCCCAGGGGCCTTGTGATCAAAGTGGATCTCCTCCCTGTTAAGTGGCAGACCGCTCGTCATCTGGATACGGCCAGATTAGCGCCTCGTGAGGAGACGCGGCGTTGCACATATGCACATTTTCATTTTCATTTGGAATTTTAAGAAGGTGGTTTGGAAGCTGTTACTTTATGTAATGCTTTCTCCCACTAGATAGAGATCAGGAAGACTCCCAGCCCCGTAACTGCCCCCCCCCCGGCCTCCCTCCCTTCCACCTACGCACGCACAAACACCCCTCTTCCACCCTCCCTCACCTCTTTCTTTTTTGCTTAATGGCCGTCGTTTCTCAGCCCCTGTGCCTCTCCAGTTTTCATCACCTGACTGGCTCAAGGGGACAGAGCTGGCTGTTTGTGTCACTGCAGAGTCTGTCGGCAGCTCACACATCTGCACAAATTTCATCAGGATAATGAGCCCGAGCTACTCTTCCAGGCGACTGGCAGAGGAGCCAGCCTCTCTTTAAACCCCTCTTCCTGATCACACACACACACACACACACACACACACAACAACAACCACAAAACAATCACCATTTTGGAATGATGGAATTACAGCATGTTATATACTTGAACAAAGTGTCGGCGTGTAAATTGGTGCTGGTGCATGATTAGTTTTAAAATGGCAGGAGGAAACTAGCAGTCTAGTGGGAGCAGCTATGATCAGGATTTAACTGAATTAATGGTATGAACGATGGAGACCGGTTTAAATGTCAAGTCAAAGTTGTTGTTTTTTTGTTTTTTTTCTTCTTCTTCTTCGCTGTCTGCACAACATATAACACCTCCATCCTGAGACTCTGCAGCCACAGAGGTGAAATCCGTCTTCCTGCGTGTCCATCTTTCATCATACCTCGGTGGAAGTGTTCTGTTATTTACACCCTGTCGTCCCACACAGGCCACAGAGCTGCTGCTCACTCTCAGCCTGACAGCATGACAGGATGCTAACAGTATGTGAGACCAAAGAGGTTTTATTTTCACAGCTAGTTCAAAGAAAGAAAACACAAATTCAAGTTTGGTTAAAATTTGATTGCATGATCTGAAATGTGTTGTTGAGTCAATATAACAGTGGGATCCACCTCTTTTTACTCCAGTGCTGTAGTTTTTTTTTTTTAACTATGCTGAAATAGCTATTAACAATTACAATGTTCCTCTGGCTGCGCAGACAATCCCTGACGGAAGATTAACACAATTTAACACAAAACAAAACAGGCACTTTCGCAGAGCTTGAATTCATTATTATGATAATTCAATTCATAAATAAGAATAATTGTGTTTTCGTTAAATCCCCATAGTTTACTGCGGCGCTGTAAACTGTTTGGATATTATTTGAATATTTACTAATCAGAGTTTCAGAGTCTGTCTGTGGTCTAATGAAGATTAGAGTAAAACACTAGCAAAGTCTTGCGTCTTCATCCATTTATGGTTAATTGCACGGCTGGAAATAAAGTTTGTGAACGTCATTTCTCACTGAGCGGGATTCAAAAAATAGACCCACGAGTATGATTTTATGACTCTGACAAATCCATCTTTCTGGTTTTGTGCGTTGACGTAGTCTTGTTCGCAAATCTACGCAGAGTTTTGTGCATCCGGCCCACAGAAGTTACAAGGAACATGGTATTCCTCTGATTTCTGAAGAGATTAGAAGATGTTTATCTGCAGAAATGGTATCTTCAGAAAATGTGACTCACACTCAATTGAAAAATGATGAAATTATTATTACAACATGCAGTAAAGTTTCTCAGCAGTGAGGTGTTACCATAATGTCATGATAAATCCTCCCACACACGCCCGTCCCGTGTTTCCACTACTATAAGAGGAATATCATATATATTACTGTGTCATTTAGTGAAGACCTTCATGGCCCCTACTGGGTGAACCTTCTCCATTTGGAACATCCATGAATCTCAGAGACAAAATGGTAACTTCAGTCACAATCGAATAAAACACCTTCCCATTTAGTTTGAGAGCAGAGTTGCATTCAGGGAGATTTCGTCTGTCTAAAAATCATATTTAATGATTCCACTGCCTTTTCTTTAGACCTCACCTCAGGACAAACTTAACTACTATGTTACCAAGAATACCAAAATCATCAGCTCACTGTTTTATTCAGTAGTTTGGAGGTAGAATTACCATTGTAGGCTTTAGGTGTGTCCAGCGGGGCTTTTAGTCTTGTATATTTATGTTGCCGTGCCTCTAATTGTGTGTCTTTAGTTTCACCAGCAACCTACCGGTCAGATAGTTGCTGGCAGAGGTTTTTGTGTGAGAGAGGCAGAGCAGTCTAGTGCCTTCGTTTCCTCCATTCACTACCATTTGGCCGAAAGGTCAGACGGGCTATTTCAGAAATGCCCCCAGTGAAAATCAATGGGCAAATCGCGGAGCTCAGTTCCTGTTTGTTGTTGTTGTTGTTGTTAGCGGTGGGTCTGTGTGTTCTGTCTGTTCCATCACCGAGGCAGGAGGCCAGGCAGCGCCTAATCATCGAGAGTGAGAGAATGAGGGAGAGGGACAGAGGGAATGAGACAGTGAGACAGAGACAAAGAGATGGAGAGAAAAGGAGACTTGGGGGGAAGGAGGGAGCGAGAGATAGAGAGGGAGTTAAGGCCAGTGGAGATACATCACGATGTCAGACACACAGACACACTGCAGCCACAGATTCATCATCGCAGCTGCGTCTGCAGGCGCAAGTGGACGCAGGAAACGAGTGAACTGGAGGAAGAGGAGTGGAGAAGAGGGGTGAGGGAAGGGAGGAAAGACAAATTGGTTACTACAGCTGGCCAAAATCTGCCCAAAAGCTCCTGTTCAGGTTTGTTCAGCTGCGGAAGCAAACCGCGTCCACGCCACGACCGCGAACGTTTCCACGGTATGGCGGAAGTTCACCGGAGCCGGTTCATCGCTGACTATTGTGCTCTCCAAGTTCCACTGGGGCGCAAAATAGTCACAAATATTCACTAAGGGATACAGCAGGTGAACAAGACCTGAAGTGAAATGCATCAGCTGATGTATTCACCATCTTAGCTGAGCTTCAGTGATACCTGTTCTGTCCTCCGCCCCCCTCTGATTTAAATGAATACAGATTATAATTCAGTTGGATCCATATTTATTATAGAATGTATAATACACCAAAAATTCACATAAAAATAGCTTTTCAACAGAGATCTCGTGTACATACTTGATCTTGCAAACGGCACCACCAGCTCCAGAGCGGATACCTACTGGAAATAATGATGAGATTTTCTTTGATTATTACGTTTCATAAAAGAGCCTCGCACTCTAACTACAGTCATTTATCCTCACTGCAACAAGTGTTTTAAAATGACTGATTATTGCTCATATTACCATAGTTTAGAGTGATTTATTCTACTCTGCAGGAAGTGTGCGGCGGAGCGAGAGAAATAACGAATCACACCTGACCAGACAGACCTCCTAATCCAGCATGGGACTTCTTTTGGGTTTCTTTGGAGTGTTATGGCATTAACCAAACATTAATGCTGTGGTATTCGAGACCACAGTCTTCCAATTTAATTAGCTGAAAACTATAAATTGTTCAGAAATGACTTAGGAAGAATGCATTCTTTAAAAATCCTGTGTAACACACGAGAGAAACTGTTAGTTGCGATGAGACGGGACTGCAGACGAAACCGAGAGAGGAAAGCAAAAGACTTAATGACAAAACTGATCATTTTTATTATTTACGTATTTTATTCCCATTCTTGTTCTCTGAGTCGAAGAGGATGTGTCTGTGATGTGAGCGGGCGTAAGAGGGCGTTGCTAGAAAGCAGCGTGGAGCCGACTCGAGCTTCCCTGGATAGATAAAGGTTAAAAAACAGTTAACACAGTCTGTCTCCAGCTGAGAGACCGATCACTGCCAGACCTGAAGATGATGTGGGAGGGAGCCCATGCTCCCTCTCCTCTCCTCTTGTCTCCTCTCTGGCTTTCTCCCATTCTTCCACATTACCATTACCTTGCAGCAACTTTCCATTTCTTGCTCAGAGTGATTCCAGAAGACTTGAGTGAAATCGAGAGCTGTCCAATGGGATTCTCAAAGTTTTTTGTTAGTATAATTTTCCTCAAATATTTTTCTTCAGGCATTCAGAGATTTTCTTTTTTGGGCCCGTTCTGATGCAGCAGCGTTGCTTGAAATGTCCTGAACTTCTACCGAATTAATTCCGGACAAGCTCAACTTTGAACCTTTCACGGCTCCAATTAAAACCCTGCAGTTACACATCCTTCTCTGCTGTGAGAACATATGTGTTAGATTCAGTGGATCAAATTAGACCGATGTTCATGTGACATGTGCACGGCCCCGGTCCGATTAAGCCCATTCAGCCTCACTGCTCGCAACATACATAGCTGCTCATATTAATGTGCTTGTTATGTAAATGTCAACCTTTTGCTCAGCCAGCGTGCACCAGGCCTTAATGCACACACACACACACACACACACACACACACACACACACACACACACACACACACACACACACACATGCGTGTTTCTTGATTGGCCTGGCATCCTCCACAAGTGACCAGGTCACGGAGAGGCTGGAATCCGCCCACACTGTAAGCTCCGTCAGCCAGAGCCTCACACTTCTCCAGAGAGGAGAGGCTCTTCTGTCTCGGAGGACAATGTAGCAGGCCCTTCGTTTTTATCAGGCCAGTTATATCTGTGAGTTCATAGGCTCTCATCCTCTGGCCCTCCACAAACTGCTCTGCTTAAAGAGGCCCCCCCCCCACCACCACCACCCATTAGGCAGCCCCCGGGGCAAAAGCCTGCTACCCTCCTCCACGTTCGCTCCCCTCTCTTCGCTGACTTTCAAAGAGAATTCCTGCTGTTTTGTGTGTCCCACTTCATAGTTGTTATATTCTTGTCTTCTGGCCTCACAGATACACAATACCTCGTAGATGTAGAGCAGCAGCATTCATGGTCAACCAGCAGGAGTGAGAGCAGAAGAACATGTTCTTCTCACTTTTTTACAAATTAGGTTACCAAGTAATATTGCAGGTGTCCTTTTATTTAATATGATTTCAACCGGATTTTTTAATGTTTTTTCAAGAAGATTATACAACATGTTGATGTGAATAATTTAATTATCACTTAAGAAAGGTCTGTTTTGTAGGTCCTGAAGATGTGCGGGCTACTAAACAGTACGCTGTAACCCTATTTTTATTTGTTGCTTTGTTGTCTGTAGTTTCAACTTCAGTTTTTTTGTTTTCTTCACCTCCAGACATATTACAAGAGAAAAAAAAAATAGAAGCGGGCTTTAAAAGTACCTTTGGTGTTCCTGTGTGTTTTCGAATATTACAAAGTGCTGTAATGAGAAAGAAAACAACAAAAAAAAAGGAGATTTTTCTGCCTCAGAGGGAGATAGCGACTCGTTCTCTTCGCTGTACCAGCCTGTAGGTTCACTTTTCTCTTTGTGCGCTGGAGCACTCCTTGGGACTCGAGCGACAGGGGAATTGGGCATGCTGAGCTACGCTGGTGGCGAGGTGCCAGCCTCCTGTGCCTGGGATATAAGTGAGAGGGAGGCAGGAGGCAGGACATGTTTCAATTAGGCAACAAACACTGTGCACACAGAGGATAACAGAGAGAGAGGGGGGGGAGACGACACCTCACCTTCACTAGTCCACTTCTCCCTTCTGACCTCTCCCAAAAACACACTTCCCAGAACCGCCCGAGCCTGAGTCTGTTCTTTCAAAAACTGAGGTGTCATTTTTGTGGAATTCATGTGGGAAGGACAGTTGCGGGGGTCTTTGTGAGGTGATGCTAAGTGTGCCAGCTCGGCCTGCATGTTTCCATTAGATTGTCATGTTGGCTAATTAGAGAGCGGCAGCATGATTCACCTTGTTAATTAGGAGGACTTGCACACCATGTGCCTGGGGGCGGTGTGGGGAAGAGCAGCCCAGCCTCAGAGCCTGCTAGTCGCCTGCTGCCTATGAAGATTCCCCTTCTCATCTACCTTCCTTTCACTCTCCCCCTTTTTTTTGATTTGGAAATGAATAAATCATCGAGATCGTCCTCTCTCGGAGTGTGAATATCTGAGTTCTCATCTTTTCCTGGATGCAAATTAGGCGTGATCAATAGAAGGTGACGAGCGGTGAATCTAAATGTTAAAAAAAAGAGAGAGAGAGAGAGAGAAGACTGCTAGACGAAGCACGGCAGCTTAGAATGAGACAAAGTGAGAGAACATTTAAAGTCGGAAATTTTCACTTAGATAAGCAATATTTTTAATGATCACCACTCTCCCCCCGTCGCTCTCGTGTGACACCATCAGAATCTGCTTAAGACTGATTTCTGGCTCCTTCATTTAACTCCATTTCCTGCCGAAATGTGTACCGCAAATGTTATTATTATGAAAAAAATAATACTCACTCCCAAGGAGAGGCATGGAGCCTTTTAGACGTGTTCAGTTTATCCACATATTTCACAAAGCATCCCTTTGCACAGTTTAATTCTTGCAAATATGTTGCAGATGAAGAGGAACCATGGGGTCATGATAGTGACACTCACATAATGACCTTAGCTCCGGGGGCAGCCGAGGGCTCCGAATAATTGGTCCTTGGCCCTGGAAACACTTCTGACATACACAGCTTCAGAGGGGACGGAGCACTCTGAGCCAAAGACTATTAGTTCATGCATGTATTTTGAATTAATCTCCGTAGTAAAAACAGGCTCATTGAAACATCTTTGAAGATTTTTGTGTCCTGAAAAAGGTTAGAAAATTTCACACCATCCCAAAAAAAAAAAAAAAAAAAATCGACTCATTCGCATTCTGTTATTTAAGATTATCGATATCAATACAATATGGCAAACACAGGTAGTTTTAAATTAGGCTTTTGGCTTGAAACAACACGGTGGGGGAGATATTGAGACTCTTTATCCAGCCCTCAGTAACATCCACCCATATATCACACACATAATTTTATATGTCAGGATATTTTATCCTGAGGGACGCTGCCATAGGTAATTATTGTGGCGCGGTGATGAAGCCGTACATGTCTCTATCCAGTCTTGCACAAAGGCTTCTCCTGCATTAGCAGGTCGAGGCAGAACTCGGCTCTTTGTAGCCTCTGAGTGCAGATGGAGAAGTGAAACCTGATTGGTCGGTGCAAATGGCTCTTCTCCCTCCAGCAAACTAACTGCCAGGCACTTCACATGAAGAAAGGCCTCAAGATGCGGCTCACAGATGTTCCCATAATGTCGGCCATGTGGGTGTCAGGTGAATGAGATCCATGTGTAACAGACATGCATAAAACACGTAAAACATCAACACACACTCGTGTTAGGTCGTAAGAAAGCAACACAAAGGGATGTGCAGTGTTACGGATACCTGCTAATGAAAATTGTATGCGATCCGCAAACGGTAAAAGTAATACTTTGTCTAGTAATGTCTCTCTCATCTGGCAAATTCCCCCTGGAGCCTTATTCATGAAGCATTTGCACACACAGATTTTATCTTAACTGAAATAACCCCAAAATGGAAACTTTGTTCAGATTAATAATTTCTTTCATTTGTTTGTGGCTTGAGTCTACAGCTAAGTCATCAAACAGTGAATAAATATCTGCACATTACTAAAGGGCACACAATGATGTTAACCAGGTATTATTATGGTCACCGTGTTAGTTTAATTCATCTTGATTACTTTTAGCATGTTACACGGCTGAGATAAATAAATGGCAGCACATTAACATTAATCATTGAACTTGCTGATGTATGGCCATTAGTTTTGCAGGTATTTGTTCATAAACCTTAAATTTTTTACTCGATGAAGGCGCCGGGAGGAAAAGTCAGAGAGATTTAACCCATGACTGAAGCATCTGGCCAACATTACAATATTACATTATTATTCCTCTGTGTTAACTGGCTTTAGCTTCATTTTGGTTTGATTTAGCATTATATCCTAATAAATAATTCAGTTTATTCTTTCTTCTCCTTCATAGCTGAGTCGGAGCGATGAACCCTTTTGAATCTACTCAAAATCTAAACAACTCAAAGTCTGCATGCAGCCTAAAACATCTGACAGTGTGGACTGTGTCTTTGTATTGTTATATTCTTGGTAAAACAACTAAAGTAAAAACGAACATGCCATGAAATCCACCGCTGCTGTTTTTGGGTGGACTTTTCCGTTAATATGGAAAAACGACATGAAATAAATGTCTTTGTTTGAGTTGAACTGATGTCTTTTCATCAGTTCAGATCCAGCAGAAAGCTGAAATCGTTGTGGCTGCTGCCCGGCATCGATGCTAGCACACTTGAAACCGGTACGCCGTCCTGTGATACCAGACTTCTGGATCCTTCTTTGGAGGTTTCTGGTTGTTTCTGGAGTTCATGGAGTACAAATGACCTTTTTTTTAATCACCATGCCATTATTTCTGATGCTAAGTTACTACTGATCTAACGTGAACGTCGTCCACACCAACAGAGATCACATTTTAACGTATTAAGGGCAGGAGGCGTGATGTTCAGGTCAGCGGTCTCTTGATCGTACCTGGTTTCCTGTCAGTGGATGGTCAGCCTGCAGAACACCTTTAACTGTCAGAGCTCCGATGAGGGATGCGATTTCCACTGGAGCCACCTGCCTTTGTTTGAAATGTATGAGGGGAAATTTAAGCCTCCACCAAAGTGGCATATGTCGTGTGTACATACAGAGAAGCTCCCTGCTGTGCCCTGTCAGACCAAAGCTGTTTGGGGGGTGGGGGGGTGGGGGGTGGGACAGGCCAGCCTGAAACTCATGGTTTGCCTCTTAAGCCGTGGTCTTTGCAGGGGCAGAGGGCCCTTTAGCTTCCTTCACAGCCCCCTAGCTGCTTGTGACGTCAAGCAGAGCGTGTTCTGCTCTACCAAGGACATCTGTCTGTAAGCGTCTGGGGGGCCAGGAGCAGACCCTAAGGCCATGGGGGGGTGGAGTGGAGGGAGAGGGGGGGGGGCAGGGAGAGAAAAGCTTTTGTTAAAAACAGCAGACAGGGAGAATAGCAGGTTGGCCATCACGGCTCCCGCAGCTCATCCTCCTCCTCAGTTTCTTGCTGTATTTTGGACATTTTTACATCATGACAGAACATGCTGCTCTTTATTCTGCTGTTATTTTTCATTATTTAGGTCTTGACAGACATTTTTAAAGGGGACAGAGCTCCAAGTTAGACTTCTTGTGGGGAAACAGGTGAGGGCAAAAAAAACCCCAATAATGATTGGGATTATTTTCACTCACACTCTGTCTTTAAATTTCTTCATCAAAACTTGCACACCACTGATGAAAATATAGGCAATCAGATCTGACGTGGGATGTAAATGATCTAAATCAATTTTAATACATAAACAACCCCATTCTGAGAAATATATGTCTCTGTTATTTTATAATAATGAAAATAAGAATGGCCGGAATCAGTTGAGCCTGTGAGGTGATAACAAACTTTAATTTAACTTTGAACCACCTTTTAGTTATTCAGTCACTGTGTTAATAAATATTAAATATCCTCAAACTAGATGTTTGAGCGGTGTTTAAATATGAACTTGGAGGACTCAAATAGACACAAATAATCTGATTAATATGTTTAATTTGACATCTGGATGCATATTTCATGCACATCGAACATGTTTCATCCAGATTCATATTCAGAAATGATAAGCTGCATTTTTTTTGGAGTTGGTGGCGGGTAAAGTTTTTTTTTTTTACTGTCATAAAACATTGGCTGATGTCATCATGGCGTTAACTGATGTGCACTCAGCAAGGCACTCAACATCTGTTGGAGAGCTTTGTGCAACTGCGACAAGTGTTTTTCCCCAAAGACGGACTCATGTTTTTATTTGTGTTTCCACGCACGTCCCGTTTCGCCTTGCCAGCCCAAACTTCATCATGTTGCACTTTTTGCATCCAGATTAAAACCTTTTTCTAACAAATTGCAGATTGATTCTGTGGGTATCTTGAAAATGTTCTACATCTCCTGACCTTTGCTAATAATTTGACTCATCAAATCCCAGTTCGCTGCTTCAAAAGGGCATACAGGCAGACTGGAAGCTCTGGTATTTATGTGACTTCGGAGCAGCAGATATTTATGTGGTACCATTGATCGGATCTGGCAAATGTATGCATCTTGCCAGCTGGTTGTTCTCCCAGTCCGGGGATTAATCTCTGTCGTGACCTTTGAGATTTTTGGAGATGCTCGCTGACAACCTATGCGAGATAGTAGAAAGAGTAGAGAGAGAGGTTTTTTAATTTCCATATCTGTCTCAATGAGATTTCACGTCTCAAAGGGTTGCACCAGAAGACAATCTGTGCACTTACAGCCAGTTCCATAATAGACAAATGGTTCCACATAGAAATTCACTAGATGAGATCGATGTTTTTCTCTCTGACACCGGAGAGAAAGATGTACAGAGACCAGCAGTTAATGTTAACAGTAATCTACAATCAGGGGACTGAAACGTGAATCCACATTCCCTCAATCTGCTGCTCTTGCTTCATAGCATTTAAACACCTGTGTTTGTCTAGATGAAACACTTGATGTTAACGTTTGAATTGAATGGTAGCTGAAAAAAAAAGAAGAGAGAGAGAGAGAACGAAAGAAAGAGGAAAAAAAAATACTTGTAAGGAAAAACAGATCTATCAGAAGCCAGCCCAACTCTGGCTTGTATCAGCTGGCAGTCATCAAAGGAAGGACGGTAGACTCGGCATCGTGGCACCAGATTGAAATCAGAAATCGGTCTCCCAGTGTCACGGCGGCCTCTTTACTGACAGGAAACGCAGACTGGAGGGTTGCAGATGGTAAAATGAAGTCTTCATTTATCATACAGTCATAAATCTGAAAATGCAGGCAGTTGCTGTGGGCGCTGGGAGCCCATGCCTGGTGCCAACTGCCAGGCAGAGATCATCCTAGTGCCATCAGTGAGATAGTGGACCCCTCTCTCTCTCTCTCTCTCTCTCTCTGTCTGTCTTTCTGTTGCTCTCTCAGTCGTGCAGAGATTTGTGTGTTGTTTGTGGCTAGGCCTAATCAGGTTAGCATTGATAACATTAATGCTACATTTGCCATGTGGACAGCAGCAATGATCATGACTCCCTGAATACAGTTCACCTTCTTATCCATTTCATTGCTGTTAGTTCATCTTTGTTAACTACTCAATCCCCACTGTCCTTTGTTTTTTTTGTGTGTGTTTTGTTTTGTTTTAAAAAAGGAGGAGTGAATGCAGTCTAGATATTCAGCCGGTTGCTACTCGCTGCTATTATTTCCCCTACTTTGTGTTGTCAGCGTGTTTGGATCTTTCAACATTTCCACCGTACTAAATGTGAAGTGGCAACACCCTAAAGGACATGCCTTGCCAGCGGGGTTTTAGGGGAAAAAAAAAAAAAAAAAATCAGAGCCAAGTGCATGCACATTTTAGATCAGACTTTGTGCACCAAAGCAACCTTTTACAGCGCACCATCTGAAAGTAACGGGAAATTTTCCCCCCGATCAGAAACCATACATACGTACATACACGCTGCACACAAACACCAGCGCCCGGCGAAACACATACTGCGAGATAACATAAAGGAACATGAAAGACATGAAAGCGCACATTGATTGTCCCTGTTCGCTGCAGCCCAGGCCCCCCCAAGCGGGCAGGCACGCAGACAGGCTGGTGGGTAGGCATTCACTGTGCTGTGGCCAAGATTGATAGGCACGTGTGTGTGTGTGTGTGTGTACTGTGTTGGAGGGAGTGTTGACACCCTCTGTGCCGTGGCCCCCGGGCCCTCACACATCCACCCAATAGAAAGGGCAGCTCTGAGCGACGCCAGGTTCCGCCTCAGCCCTGCGGCCAGACATGACATTACCTCGGGCAGTGCCTCACCACAATCTCCTGTATATATCACAAACTGCAAAAATCACAAAGAGACCTTGTGACTACACACACACACACACACACACACACACACACGATCTTTGACAGAAGTTCTGTTAATGGCTGACAACAGGCTTCCATTTTGTTCAGCTCAGATAACACACAGTACATGGACGGACTGATGCAGGGATTTATTTCCCCTTTGTGTTTTCATTTTCACACGTGATCTCTCGATTGTCTCAGTATTACTGTCTCTTCCTCACCAGGCCTTCCTCAGCTTTTAATGCTCCTAAAATGAAACTGTCTGATCTGAAATTTCTGGTTCATCGGTTCAGTTGTGTGGCTGGAAATAACTGTCATGGTGTCTCTTGATTTAGTTAAGATAGTCAGAGGGGGAAAGACATGTTTTGCAGTTTGGAATCATCAACGCAGTCAGATAGTGAAGTTAATTTAAAGCAGTTCTGTATCATAGATGGCTATTTTTGCTGTTAATGTTTTTGACACTTGCACACACGACACATATACAATTCATGTAAATTACATATATAGTAATGCAGGTCATTTCTTAGTTTTACCTTTGATAATTGCTATTTGATACTGAAGTAACACAACAGCACCACACTCAGTGAAAAGAGTAATTGTCTAACCTTTGTGTTCTTGTTTCTTCACCAGATGCAACAACAAGAATTGGCGCAGATGAGGCAGCGAGATGCCAACCTTACAGCGCTAGCTGCCATTGGACCTCGCAAAAAACGCAAGGTGGATTCACCAGGGGCCACTCCATCAGGGACCGAGGTAAGAAGCAGACTCGCTGGAAGGCCGTTTTCTCTCAGGTACAAAAGCAGAGTCTTCGTTAGAACAACACGGACTTCACAAAACACTCAACTTTGTAAATCTTTCAAAGCAAAAAAGAATAAACCCTCAAATGTGGGAAATGTTTATCAATTTCAGGTACACTGTGTTTGTATAGAAGAAAATAAACACAAACATATAACAGGAAGTGTGTTTCACCACCTCTTTAAGTTTGAAGGACAAGTAGAGAAGGAATCATTTGTGAAGATGATATATTGGTGTATCATAAAGACAACCTGCCAACTCTGAAGATCACTGAAATCCATTTATTTCAAATATTTCCTCGCATTCTGTTTTTTGGGTTGGTGGTATATTTTCTCACTCTCTCCTCCCCAATTTTGGTTTAAGGTTGGAAGATGGTATAAAAGAAACGACTCACTTAATCCATGTTATTTTCCTGATCCAAAGTGTTCCACGTGTCTGCTGGTTAAATTTTACAGTAAGTAGAAACTAGATACTTGATAGTATAGTAAGAATTTATTTGTGCAGTGACAGAATTAGCTCTCAGAAGACTCAATCAATAACCCACAGATGGCTGGAAATAAATATTATAATGAAATTATTAAGACGACAGCCTCTATATTCAGTCGTTGTGAAAAACACACATTATTATTATTATTATCTGTGATGAGCAGAATGTAATTTATTTTTCATGTGGCTCAGAAAACTGAGCCACCAAGTTTAAACAAACAATAGGAAAAGAACTTCCTATTTTTTTAGATGGAGAAATGATTTTGTTATAGAATTAGCATCCTCAATAGATCCAAAGTTTTCCAAGTTCAAATTCAGCATCAACCACAAACCCACAGACACAAATCATGAATGAGAGCAGCTTATTGATGGTTTTAGAGGTGTATTAGCACCCAAACATACTGTGGGATAAAAGAATTAAATGAATGAGCTTTTCCTTCACTGTGAGATGATGATGATGGTGTGCGTGGCCTGATTAATGGCTTACCGCCATCCTGCACTAAAATATTTGACTGTGTGAAATTATAGAAATTAATGATAATTTGGATGAGATGAACTGGATGCCTTCCCTTCATTTTTATTTCATATTTATAAGCTCCTATTTATTTTTTGCCCAGTCGCCTCGAGTCCCTGATTGACTGAGAATTCAGTTTCAGTTTGCATGTGCAAGAGAGGTTGTTTGGTGTGGGAGCTGTGAAATGCATTATTGGTAATGCATTATTGGGTTTGCGACACAGTGTGCAGCCCTCCGAACGACGTTCTCATGTTTATTCATCTTCAAAGTGGATGAAGATGAACAAATCTGAAATCTCCGATTAGACTCATGAGCCAATACTTTTCTGGAGGCACCGGGGAGCGGATTTGTTTTGTGGAAAAAGTTCTTTGTTGGTCTCCGTTTCCCCCCGAGGCTTTGGTTTTAGAGCCATTGTATTTTTGATACCACACATCCTCTTCATGCTTAACCAATTCAGCATTAGCCGAGTTTAGGAATATGTCTAACGTCCCACTCGCCAAAATAAAAGTCAGCAAACGTGACAAAGATGGTGGGAAATATGTATGGGTTTGTGTGTTACAGGGAGCACGGTGACATACCCCCATGTGATGGGCCCGGTATGCTCTTAATTAAGCTGAACTGTGTTATTATAAGACACGTCTCCTGTTTGAGGTTTCATAAGCAGCAACTTCAGTATCACATTTCTCCAGCGTCGGGTCATACATGAAGTCATGCACAGTTTCTGTACCAAGTCACATTTTGCTTTAGGCAGAGGAAACATTTGAATTCCACATATTCATCTGTAAATATGATGAATCTAAAATAAGCCTGAATTTTGAATGTCAATTGGTCATTTTCATAACCAACTTAATCGAGTTGCATCTTCACATCCTTCGCTTAGCAGCAATATGCTGCGGAGGAGCATAGTAATGCACCCGGTAAAAAAAGCATAAATAACAAAATAAAAGCATTACTTCTGGTCCTTGAGTGCAGTGCCAACCTCTTTCAGAATGTTTTACCCTGATGGGTATTAGCCTGCAACCTTCTGCTGCATTCAAAAAAGCTTTCCCAAATGCAGTTACACAACGTAAACATGAATATACATTCATTGCTTCAGTTGTTGTCTTTTTTCCCCTCTTTTAATGTCCTGTTCATGTTTAATTAGAGGGGTATAAAGAAGCAAAGCCAAAGTGTGCCCCCCCCCCCCCCCCTTCTCTGGAGTGATTGCAGAGAGGGCGGAGGAGGAATCTTAACTTATTTTCACTTCGTTTTCACCTCCTCACATTTCTTCATTTCACATGGGCTGGAAGCGCCGGCGGCGTTCTCTTTCCCTTCTCCAGAGCAAAGTGAATGTGACTTTTCTAAGGGGGTCACAGGATGCCTGGAGGCCTGTGGGTGTTACTGGACTGTTGCCTGCTCTTAGCTTCACTGAGGGGCTTGTCATAGATTTCATCTCCACAGAAATGAGCCGGGGGGCCCTGGCCAGGAGCACAAGCAGCCAACGTTATGAAGGGCCCATGCTGATTATTTCCCTCTGACATCGCATCCTGAGCTTTCCGCATTAATCCCAGACAAAGGCAGCCCTTCAGTGCTGTGCCAGAGCTCAAATTAGGAGCCAGATAATGGCCTTGTTGAGATCCTGCTCTGTTCACCGAGAGGCAGAGCTCCTGTTGAAATCCTCCGCTTCAATATTCCTTCCTCTCCTGCTCATTCTTTGCCTCGTCAGAACACCTTTTCCGCCGCGTTCGGACTGTGACGGAATTCAGGTGACACAATTTCGCCCCCCCCCCCCCCCAAAACCCGACTCCCTCTCCCCGCTCCCTGTTCACCCACCTTTAATTTGATGGTGGTTTGGCTGGGATTGGGCCTGCGCCTGGATGTGGATCGCCACAGGCTGTGAAACTGATAGCCAGTCAAGACTGGAGTGTCTGTCTCCAGCCTGATCTAGTCTGCAAGAGGGAACAAAGGGGGCCTTACAGGGCTCCGCAGGGTAGATTAGTTCCAAGGAGCCAATGGCTGGGGCTGCTGGCCGGCTCTCTGGATGAGGGCCTACTGCGGCCCCAGCGGTAGGTCACTGCACACACCAAACCCAACGCCCCCTCCAGCTTAGTAACCCCCCCCCCCCCCCCCCCCCCCAAATCAGAATGTGTTTGAAGTGCTGCACAAAAGTCAGGGATGAGCTTCCTCCAAGAAGGTGAAGGGATGACAAAGGGCAGCTGAAGGTGGATGGCAATGTGATGAAGGCACAAATGACCTTTGGCCTCAACGTACTGAGATTTCACTGCCTGATTAAAAAGGAAATTTAATTCCTTGAGTCCGTTTTCTTGTCGGGAACCAAAAACCAAATACATCCATCCATCCAAACTTAGATGCTGGTTTTTCTTGGCTGTATTTTGCAGCTCAACATTTAGGATCCACACATCTCTGCTATGGCGATTCCTCGACAGTTCTCTGCAGCCCTCCATGCCTCTCTAGCATCATCAGTATTTGTATACGTGGAGGAGATAAAGATGGATTTCAGCTCGGTGTATCAGGGACGGGATGCAGTTTGTCAAAGAGAGCTTTATTCACAATGACTGTTCCATCACACCCTCTGCATTCAGTGCTTTCACACTTTTAACATGATTTGACTGTTACTCTTCACTCTTTCATTCCCCCCCCCATTGATTTTTGTTTGTTGTGATCTCCTCTCGTCACATTTGGTGCATCTTGACTAAATTGTGTTGCTACAGTAGCTTATGAAAAGGCAGATTGAGACTCTTCAGCACATCTAAGATTTTCTGCACCAAAAGGTTCTGCGATGCAAAAATTGCCTCGACGCACGCTGTCCTGCAGTGTTAAACGTGCTCGGAGCTTTGAAAACATCCTTGACACATTTATGAGCACAGAGTTATCATCCTGGCGCTTAGGCCATTTATCACATCAAAGGAAGTGCTTTGTTTGTTGACGTCGGAAACCACAATGGCAGCTAAATTGCCCCGGTTTGTACAGCCACACTGCTTTTCTCCTATCTGCCTCGACCAGGCGCAATACAAGGGACAAAGGTAGGCGAGCGATTTAATAGTGAGCACAGTCTATTTTTCCATTTGAATTCATTTCACCTTCTTTCTTTGAGGCTGTAGATCAGAAAGAAGGAGTGAGGCAATAGAGTGAGAGGCATGGGGAGAGAGGGGGAAAAGCACAAGGAAAACTGATGCCCTTTCCTCCAGCTAAATTAACAGGAATCACGTGGAAAACAATCTGAGTCTCCAATGAAGGAGGGAGGAGGGGGAGTGGGGGGGGGGACCATTAAAATTAGCCCCAAGCTATGGACTGCACCCAATATCACTAAAGCTGCACTCACTACAGATGTGGAGGCTGGCTTACAGGCAAACTATGCTCTGTTCTATAGCTACAATTAAAATCAACCTCGCTGCCAAAAAATAGGAGGGGGAAAGAGGGGGTAGAAAGGCAGACATGGAACATCAAAGACAGATTGAAATGTGTAGTCAGTAATAAGAGTGGTCTCCAAGCCCTGAGGTTCTCCACGGTCCCCTTGTTAATGAGAAATTTTGACCTCTGGTTTGTAAGTTAAACTTGTAATCTCGGTTAATGAAGTAAATCAATCCCAACTCGGGAGTGTTCAGTGTCTCTCCCTTTGCCTTCTCCCCGCCAACCTCCCCTCTGTCCTTCTCGACTTGTGCTTTTCTCCCTCTCCTTCTTCTCCTCCTCCTCTTCCTGCGTCCCTCCCATCCCGCCGCCTGGGAGTAAAACGGCCAGGTCTTCAACCAGACAAACAGGAAACTGCCAGACCACGAGGGTTTCCGGTGCCGGAGGCGGCACGTAAGGACTCAAAAGACCCACGACAGACCGGGCTGTTTGGTTAAGAACGAAATGGCCAACTGAATGCTAGGAGAAGGGACACGGCGGAGGAAGCCCCCCCACCCCCACCTGCCCCTTTCCCAACTGTCCCCTCTTCCTTTCCATCCTTCTCTGCCCTTTTCTGATGGGAATACTTTGATTAAAGGGTGGCAGTGATGTAAAAACACAATAATCTACACAACTTCTGCTTTAATGTTATTTCTCTCAAACACACAGTGGAAAGACACCTCATTTAACCCCCCCCCCCCTTAAACATAAAGCAGCTTCTATTAAATCCACTGGGTGCATTGGCATTAACCTCGCATTAACTGCTGCATTTATACATCGGTTTCACCGCCGAAGTAAAGCAGAGTACAATATGAAATGACTTTAGCTTGACTTGTATCAGGCTGTAATGAAGCATAAGGATTTCTGTGTGGGCTCGCCTTCTCTATACACTCAAAAAATATGATTAGAGAGGGCACAGAGAGGCGGCTGCTGGATTCACAATGTCAACAGTACTGTAATATTAGTTTGACTTTACGTTTCAAAGCAATTGTGTATTTCCAGCGAGGACACGGAGGAGACAGAGCGGAGTACAGGGGCTCTTTGGCCAGATGCCATGCGTTCTTAGAGCTTTAACACGGTGCTCTCTGCCAACTATCCCTTCTCCTGCACTGTGCACACCACAGGGTTACCCACCGGTGGTTATTGCACAATGTACTATGGGTTAAAGCATTTAAAGTGCAACCACAGCATTAGTATGAAAAGTTAAATACACAGTGAGACTTTTAGATTTATCTGCTTCCATTTAATGCTGAAAGCGTGGGAAAGATATGAAAGATCACAACATGGCATTACATTACATTTAGATGTAATGTATATTACATACTGTCATCAAATACAGTCAAGTACTGAAAGAAAGTCGCACTGAGAGGAAGAGCACACACTGTGACACTTTAATCAGTTAGTTTTACCTTTAAGAGTCCATATTTATTTATTATTAATGTAAAAAAAGAGATAAAATCACTGGGAAGGTGGATGCAGGATTCCATTGACCTGGAAAGACCTTAACGTCACAGAGTGGCTGAAAATAAAGAAGCAAATCAAATAACACAAACTTCAGCTGAATGTTTTCAAGGTATTTAACTTGAAACCAAACATGATAATGTGCTAGAGGGGGAAGTCATTAGGTTCACTCCTCTGAGGATCATTAAAAGTCTGTGCGAGGTGTTAAAACACAAACTGACGCGATGACTAACAAATGATGGAGTGTTGCTGATGTCATAAAGTCATTTTTCTCAGAAACGATTGCTTTGAAACGCTCCGACGTGACGTAATAACACGCTCTGATGTTGTGTGTTCATTACAGTATTGCTGATGCATTTCCAAAATGTTTTCCATTACAAGTGGAATCTTGGAGCAGACCCGAAAATCTCTGAGTACCCTGTTTGTTCTCAGGTGTCCGCTCTGTCCAACCACTCAGCTCCTGACTGACGCACAGGAGCTGAAATATCTACACAATGACGGAGGAGAAGAGTTTCTTTATTGAACCGATATTTGCCCCTGCTATGTGCACTGTGACCTTATAAAGCACTTACTAGAGTCGTACACTCCGCATATCATCTTTCCAGGTCCGTGTTGTCCAAAAGTTTAGGTTGCTGGCACACACACAGACACACACAGGCAGTCCATGCTCCACACCCAGGTCATTCAGTGAATCACACTTAGACATGTTTTCAGTTCAGGAGAGAAGACTCCTCCATCCGATCTGCAGTTCCACTATATTCAAGCCTGGCCGTGAAAGAATGTCTAATTCACAGATTCTGTAAGGTTATATTTAATTCAGTTGGATCATCCTCTGATATTGATTAGTTGTATTTATCTGACAGTGACCTGCACCACTAACATGAATCACAAGTCGCCCTCAAGAGAAAACTCTTTCACGCTTGAGCATAAAACATGTTAGAATAATTTCTCTGTTACAATATTTATAAGATTATTTTTTGCTTTTGACCTTTTCATGTAGAAATCTAAATGGGATCTGGGCTGGTTATCTATGAGAACTTCCAGGAATGGTTTTGGGAACACTTTGATTTTGACTCCTCTTACAGAGAATTTGTTAAAAATTGTATTTCACTCAGGTTTGTCAGAGTGTTCGTTCCCTGTGGTCAGTGTTTATGTTCGTGCTCTTGAAGGACACTTTTAACATCTTGTGGTCTTCATGCTGGTTTTGCAGTTTCAACTGTGGGCCCATCAAGGTCGGGTCAGGTCACAAGAACTCAAAATTCAGCGGAAGCTTTAAAAAAAAAAAAAAAAAGAAATCCTACAATTATTGAATTATTAAAAAAAAATTGCAGAGTATTATTGAATAATTCCTAAGTAAACCATATATTGGTATGGATATATACTTAAATTTACACATTATTATTACTGTAATCTCTTTATTTAGATAAGGAGCTTCTATATATCCATATTCATGGCCAAGTAGTGATCCCCCTCGTTTCTGCCTCTAAAACTTTGCCCTGAAATAATGGTTAAATATACAGTTTTGACAACAAAGTTGAGCCCCAGGCACTTAAAAGATACCCATCTTAAAGAAATTAATTACCTCCCTTGTTAATCTTGATATAATTAAATTTCTGAAGAATGAAATTTGCTGCCGCTTGCGTCCCCCCCCCCCCCCCAACCTCCTCCGCCTCAACGCTACGGAGGCGGGTCGATAATGGCTGTCTCTCTAGCTAGCCTGCTGGCCAGGGACGTGGGGACAGCCTAACATCCTGGGCCCCATGATGCGCTGCAACAAGCCCACTCTGCTCATCCTACGCCTTCACCACTCACAGGGATCGACCGAGGAAACGCCTCGATCGCTGCTTCCCCTCTCTGCGCCTCCTTGGCTTCCTCCATCCTGGAGGAGATGGAAACTCTGGGCCTCAAAATCCTCCTTTTTCTTCTTAACATGTGATAATGTTGTCAAACAACTTGAGAGTTTTGGAGCGCGGGCTCTGCTAATGAAGTTGTCTACACGGAGAGCCCATGAGAGCTCAGAGAGTTTCTTTCTCTTACGGCTCACTTAAGGAAGTCTCGTGTCTTCGTGTGACTTACTGTTGTTATTTATAACTGTTAGATGTAACCCCGGCTGCTTTGAGGGAGAAGTACATTTTCTTGTCGCTATGTGCTTAAGTTTGTTTTGCTTTGACGTGAAGTTTAATGTCAGCTCCATTGTCAGCTGTCAAGGTTTGAGCCCGAGGAAAGACAGGAGCGAGGAGGGAAGGGGGGGGGCAGAAGAATGCCAAGGAGGGCAGATGAGAGGGGTTAATATGTACAGAGTAGGCAAAATACTACAACTAGATGGCAGAAATGCCAATATAGAGCAGAGTTTGAGTTTTCTAGAGTCTGATTCAGGACTTTTTTTTCATGGAGGTGTGTATTATCCCTCCTGCATGCAGCACTTCTCTGTTTAAAACTCTACACTAAATAATTGAGCACACGTCTGTAGATTTCCTGCATCATAACGGATCTCCAGCAGTTTGCCGAAGACGATTTATTCCAGTTTAACTTTCTTTGTACGTGTCAACGACGAACCTTCCGAATATTTTATAAAGGTATGAGTTTGTAACTGGAAGTCGAACTTAAATGATGAAAAGCTGAACAGTGTGACCTTAAAAAGACTTTATAGCAAAGGTCAACCATTCACCAAATGGGAATATCTCTAGACAGGTATGACTGAAAAATTGTCACATATATTTATGAAGAAATATATAAATAACCAGATGACAGTAAAATTTTAAAGCAGAAATCTAAAAGCCAAACGTCGTTTTGTGTTTTTAAACCTTGGCAAGTTTTTTTCTTTCTGTCAATGCTGTTCAATTTAGATTATATTAGATTAGCACTGAATCTATCAGTTGATAAATCCCCCAAAACCCCTGCTGTTAACTACCCCTATAATTCCCCCTTTGAGGCTCCAGGAGTCCCTTTCCCCCCGGGGAGTTGTCCTTGGCTCCTGGTTCCTCCCGGGCCGACCAGCAGCTCCTTTACTGAGCAGAGATGCTGAAACGATGCAGTTCTTATTTGTCGTTCGGTCCAAAGACCATTTATTTTGTTGTTTTGTGCTGAGAAGTTGTTGTGATATAGAGTCCTCTATTTTATCTTTTAACGGAAAAACAGACCATCTAAAATTAGCTTCAGAAAATGGTGAAAGAGAATAAACAAGGCGATCCATTAGTGAGGATGGGTTATTGGCTGACTTGCCTCTTCTCATGGCGGCCCATTAAAAGTGGTAATGTCTGCCTGCAGCAGCGCCTGGGGAAGAAGAAGGAGGCCATGGAAGGCATATTTCACATGCATCAGACACTGGAATTAAATAGACCAATGTTCCCTAAAAAGACTGAAGTACATCTCTTTCTGATGTGCGTCCCGGGCAAAAATTCATTGATCTTAGAATGTCCCTTGGCAATTATAAAATATTAAATCCAAGTCGCACTTTTCGGCTCAGCTTAATTTTTTTTTCCGCGCTTTTCACTGCTTTCCATTTGACCAATTTAGAAAAAAAAGTTAGAAATGGATGGCCATGGAAGAAGAAGAAGAAGAAGAAAAAAAAAAAAGACACTGATAATAGAGACTGTGCCCACTTTCAGATATCTTTTGTTATGTTTCTGTATTGTTTTTGCTGAACATCTCGGATCATTAGATGGGATGAGGTCCCAGCAAAGCAGGGAGTGCCTGAAACGCAGCTTGTATGATGTCTTTATTTCTGAACACAAGGTCCTCTGAGCTGCTGACGCCTGCATCAGCACTCTGGGGATGACAAATATTTGTCAGCTGCTCTCCATTAGGGTTTTTGTGGCCCTGCTGCTTGGCTCCGTGGCCCCTTTATGTCCCTCAGAGATTACAGAGGGGTCTACAATTAATTGCCCGAATCATTAAATTTAACATATATCTCAATAAATATAATCAGCCAGCTGTTTGACAAGGTACACAGTTCATTAAGTGTCCTAGCTTGTTTGTCGTTTCCCTAATTAAGATTTAGAATCGATCATTGAGTGTGTAATGTACAGTGTAGCTTGGCCTGCACCGGGAGTCTCTCTGCTCAAATCAAAAGGAATGGCATCCGCTTGCTAAAGCTTTACCATTTAGCACACTGACTGCAATGGGAATTAGACATCCTGTGCTAATTAGGGAGGCCAATTAACTGTGAAATTCAGGCGTTTTTGACAAATAATCTCAGCAGAATTCAGAAATCACCATGCACATGAATGTTATCAGTCCTGAATGGGGGAGAGGCAAAAAAGGCTACTGGCTCCACTTCTGTCTTAAATGTGTTGCTGTGAACGCCGAGCACTCGTCACGCCCTCAGTCACCGTCGCTGTCGCCTAAACTGCAAATACGATGCCCTGTATGTGCATATTTATTCTACGTTACGCTCATTTAAACAATAGGTTCGATGTTATGTAACTGTTCTGTTACGGATTGTGTTAAAACTCTGAACTCTGAGTCGATGTTGTCTGAGAGGAAAATATTCGTGATGAGCACAGATTCCTGCGTTATGAGGTCTGGCTCTGGTTTGCGCTCCAAACTGCAGAACAGTGATGATGCGTTTGGCTGTGTTTGACAAGGCAGCTGCCCAAAACTTGACCTCTATTCGTTTTCTCCCCGAAACAAAGAATTGGCATCATCAGAGAACCTCAATGTTTCTGTGTCTCTCATTCCCATTTTGATTCATGATCACATGTATTTTTTAGATTGCATAAATTATGTATTTGTTGGACTAATGAACGCCCTCCTCTGATAGAACTTTGGGAGAGTTGTGAATAGCTTGATGTGGCCTGCATCAGTGCTCTGATTACATTTCGTGTCACTTCTGGGCAGCAGATGTGGTTTTCTATGCACATGCACGGTCCAAAGGAGCCTCAAAATGTAAATGTGCCTCTTCAGGTGGTTGGTGTCGCTGCATACTGCTGCTGCTGCTGTGTGCAGCAATGTGTGTGTGCGGTCTCATTTACGACTATAAAACAGGCCCCCTCCGCCTTTATTACCTGTCCGACATATCCCGCCTGCTTTGTCCTTGCAATACACAGAAACACGTTTAACCGTGCTCGCGATAGCGCGCTCTGTTCAGTCTAATAGGAAGCCGCCATCACGCCGTGGAAGGCAATGGCTGTGGGTGTGTACTGAAGCTGTTTGGATACCAGGCGGCGCCGGAGGTGTGTTTGCTGGGCGCCGGTGGGCAAATCCTCCAGCTGCCCGCCTCAGGTTCAGGAAGAATTGACTACTTCCTTTTACAAAATGTGTAATTATTGTGGCAGACAAGGGTGTGGATTTAAACCAAGTCAATATGTAGATAAGCGTTATACACACACACACACACAGCCTCCTGGAAATGATGCTGTTGAATGTAGTATAATAAAGCAGGTTGCCAAAATGCTGTGCAGGTAGGAAGGAAGCCTTCTGGGCCTGTGGAAGAGGAATCTGATGGGAGGAATGAGGCCTCCAGGAAAGTGCCAGCAAAACTGTAATGAACAACCCTGTAACTGCGTCCAAATTTTGCAATGCCGCCTGCCATTTTTACCCCCACCCCAACCCAGACAGATTCTTAATTGACGGCACATTATGCAGTTTCAATTTTGGCCTTGGTCTGCCAAATGAACCGCATTGTGGAATCGCTGCCCTGTTTTCCAGCCGAGCCGTTAGAGGAGGTGTATTCATGTTAAAGTTGAGCCTCCAATTTCAAGGGAACATCTATTGATGGAGAGCTTGAAAAACTCTGTCAGCCTCTCACTCTGGCAGCTCGGTGAAAAAAAACAATGACACTGGGGGGTCACAGATGTTCACAGAAGATCTCTTTAAGAAAAAAAAAAAGAAAAAGAAAGAAAAGAAACCTTCCACTGAAGTTTCGGTTCGTCTTTCTGGGCCATCTATATAAAATTCTACACTTTCCCCAGAAGAGCCTGGATTTTAATCAGACCTGCTCTTCAGACAGCCGTTTTCCTGCCTCTCATTCTTAGCAGTCTTCCCGTCAGGTGCATGGGGACCAGTGACAGCGGCGCAGGAACTGAGCCTGTGATGGCTAAATGATGTCAAAAATGGCCCCATTTATGTCAATTTGAGATCAAGGACCAATTCATAGTGCGAACTGCCTCCATAAATGTGCTTTCTTACCCCACCCCACCCCACCCCTCCCATCTGCATATCCACTGTGGCCCCTTGGTGTGTTCCTTCTCTTCTAAGTGAAATGTGTGACTGCTCATATGAGGATTTATGTGAAGACTGACACTTCAGCACACAGCACATGTCTGCAGAGCAGCGGGATCCATCGAGCCGCCTCTTGGTCTCTTATCTCATCCTCAAGTCGGCGTCTCTCTGTTAGCGCTCGGTGCCATGCTATTTCGCTAGCCTACGCCGTTCCCTAATTAGGCCATTTGCAGGATGCGCTCCCCTTAGTGTGGTCATTTATGTTCCATACCAGTCTGAACTGATAGGCTTTTGTTAACTGGTTGCTCCTGTTTGGAACGTTTCACAAAGACATCAAAGGGCGGACCACAAGCCTCATTTGGCAACTTCTCCCAGCTATCCATCGGCTGCAAAACACCCCAGTGCCTCGATTATTAACTCAGTCACCACCCTCTCATTCAACTTGAATTAAAAATTTAAATCCAGCAGAAATGACAGTGCCACACCAATGAAAGTAAAGTGTGCAAAACCAACAAGGGCTCATTAGCGAGCAGTTCTGAAGACAAGCATTCTGACTTGAGACTTATTACACTTCTCCTATTTTAACTCTAATTGGGTTCATTTTATATATGAAACGCTTTGAATATTTAATGTTGAAAAAGTTCTGCTTCTGATACTTTATGTAGCCAAAGATACTTGGCCTGTGCTAATTGTCCAGGTTATCAGGCAGGCTGTTAGCGCTCTCTCGCTCTCTCGCTCTCTCTCTCTCTCACTTCCTGTCGCGCTCTGTGAAGAAAACACCGAAGAGGTGAGACGCTGAGTGCTTGGCGGATTATTGATTGGGCCCTGACCTTCAGATAAATAAAGCTGATTAATAAATCACGACAACAGCAAAATTATCATCTGGATTGTTGTGATAGTAGCTGCTGCACTGCTGTCGTGCTAATCTGATTGTAGACAATAGGCCGTTTTATTCATTTAATAGCCTATAATAACCAATATGTGAGCAAAATGTTATTACCCACGATCGTAAATGTTGTTTCCAACTTAAGCTACAGAGACACAGCTAATAAAGCCTTTGCAGTATTTAATAAGTTGTTCAGCTAGCCGGGCTTAGAGCATTTTAATTAAATAGATTAAAAACAATGTTATGGTTTCTTCCTCTGCTTGCCTTCACACAATCTTTTGTTTCTCTCAGGTTGAAAAGAAACAGAGTGTGTGAGAGAGAAAGAGAGAGAGAGTGGGGGTGGGGGGGGGGGGGTTGAAAACGCAAGATTGTGTTTCCAGGCAGGAAAGTTTGAAGTTCTTTGTTTGGAAGCGAGGTTCCGGGTGCAGCACACTGTTTAGCTTGGTGACCCTGTGACTGTCTTCTGAGGAATTGTATGAGCAGCCCTGCAGAATAGCGCTCGAGGGTCGGCTTTCATCTTAGCGGTAACCTGTGGACTTTGAAACTCAGGGCGATGGAATTGCAGCTTTGTCAGTACACTACTAATTAGAAAATTCCTGACCTCGAGCAAGATGTTTTAATTATGTGTTGTGTCAACGAGTTTGCAGATTTAATCCACCGTTGATACACACTCAAGTGTGCAAACTGTGTCGCGTAACGTAGTAGACCGAGTGGAATGGTGAAGGGGGCATTTTACTCCATCTTCCCCCTGCCCCGTATAACCCTACGCCTTTCCCTACACCATGTTTGTTAAGAGCCATCACATGCTTAAGTAGCCAAATTAGACGTGGAGTTAATGTGTTAGCTCATGAAAAAGCTGGTCTGTTTCGCCTTGGTTTGTAGGAGGCTGAACAATGTGACAGTATTGTGCTGGGTGTGAGCTCTCTGTTGCAGTGAGTCAGTGTGAGGGAAGGCAGGAAGGGGTTAAACAGAAATTGAGCGGGGATGCTGGGGGCAGCAGTGCTGCAGAACATAGCAGTGTTCGTGCGAAGGCAAGTCATTTCCCGAAACACTGCAGACACATGGCCTGCGGCACTCTAAAACCTTTGGAGACCAAAATGGCTTGCAGGAGTTAGAAGTAATAAGGTGTTTTTTTGCCTTCTTTCTCCTTGACTGAAATTCTGCACGGTTGCTATGCATTGCCATGGAGCTGTGTAGCTGTTTTTATGGTTTATGTGGGTATTAGGATGCTCTGCAACTGGCCATTTTTGAGATTTGTTGTTCTTTAGTTGTGAAGCAAATGGAAGTTGTTTGTTTTGAAAGTAATTCCCTCAATTCTTTTTTTTTTTTTTTTTTCCTTTTTTTTGGGGGGCCATGATCAGAATGCTAGACCTCACTCTCATCCTTTTGTATTCCCCCCTTTTATCCTTTCAGTTTCTCTCTCTCTCTCTCTCTGTAGGACACAATTTAAGAAAGGAAAAAAAAACAAAACAAACAGATATTGCAAATGTGTTTGAATGCGATCCAGTTTTAAAAAGCACTGTGACAATAGCGGCTTGTTGTTTAGACTTTACCACAGATAGGAACCTGTGATCGGAACAAAGGCGGCCTGTGTTGATGCATGAACATAATGCGGTGGTATTAGTCCATCCTGACCTCTCTGATTATCGGTGGACTCAACCAAAACCCTTTTCATCCTTTTCCTGGTTCTGTTAATCTTGGCAGCCTTGTCTGCTTCAAAGACGGGCTCCGGCATATAATCTGGGTATGTACATCTGTGAATTATTATTGTAATTCTTTATACGTTTATTAGAGCTGAATAAACTCCACATCAAATACATCACTCGGGCAATGTCAGAAAGCCCGGGGCAAATCAGCCGACATCTGTTAACTCTTTCAAAATGGCCTCATCCAGCATGTCTGTGGGCGTAGAGGAGCAAGAAAAAGGAGAGGCAAGAGAAGGCGAGAGATAGTCTCTGGTGCTGATTAATGGCGGCCGTAGGAGAGGCGTTTCAGGCCGAATGTGGAGATGAAGCGGGGCTGTACTCCCACGGCTGGGCTCCACACTGTAAACGCTGTGAAGGGACAAGGCAGCGTTCCCTGACTGAAATACGGCGTGGAGGAGAACATGTGGGAAAGCTTTGCTTCCTGGCACCCAGTTAGTCAACCAGGCAGTCAGTCAGTCAGTCAGTCCGTAAATTAGTCAGCCCATCAGTGAGTCAGTCAGGCCTTCAGCCAAACAGCCCGTTTTTTTTTTTTTGGTTATTCTGTTGGTCAGCACGTCAGCGGGTCCTTCAGTCATCCAGCATGTTCTTCCATCAGTCAGGAGCTCCTGATGAGGATCCCCGTCTACCTGCTATCTGCACACTAACTCATCAGTGTTTGACTGGTGGCTGCCGTTAATTTCCACACGGGCTTTAACTTCATAAAACACCACCTGGTTCAGCTTTTGCTTCACTTCTTTGTTTAGCTTGTCAACAGTCTGTCTCTGTTGTGCCATATATGTCCTCCTTGCCTGAAGCACAGACATCAGACTTTAAACGGATTTTTCAGCATCAAAGTAATAACAACAATAGAGTAATGTTGCATCATGAAGAGCTTATCTATTTCTCAACTAACGTGGGGCTAGTCTTTATCCCCCAACATGAATGCTGAGCAATGTTTTCCCCCATGTTGCAGTTTGAGTTGACACAGTGTGTTAGCTGCTGGGTTGTGACATACTGGTACATACAGTACACACAGACGGGTGTGTGTGTGTTCTGTGTTCCCACCATGCAGCCCCCGTCTGCAGCTTGTGGAGTGCTGAGACAGCAGGTTGGCCCTGTGCAGGCCCGAGCAGCTCTGTGTGCCTGGCAAAGTGGGCCATTAACCCACCGCCCTGAGCTGTGACCTGGGCCAAATCCAATATTGGCTCCGGCATCAAGGCACAGGTGCCATTCAGGGTTCAAAGCCACAGATCAGCGAGAACCCCTCCGCTGCTCCTGCTCCTGCCCCCCCCCCCCCTTTCTCGAACAATAAAGGACTGAATGTAAATTCCTCAAGACACCTACAAGCATCATTGCTGCTTCTGCACAATTGAAGTCAGGGATTCAAAAGAAGTACATGCATTATTAATCAAAAGTAAATTTAGCAAAAAATAGGAATTAATTTTTGTCCTCTCAAGGTTGAAGTGAATGGTGCCGGTCATCAGAGAACATGAAAGTGCGACCTGCTGAGCGTAATCGATGAGGGTACATGACGATGAAGACGGATGTCCGACCTCGGCAGCCTCGACGTTCATATAACACGTGACGAGGCGTTACGGTTCAAACTGTGATTGCTCCCAGACTGTTTCTGAACGTGCCTTTCTAAGTATTCAGAAAGAGTCCTTGGTGGATCCATGGGTTCGCATCTGTAGGCTGAAAGTACTGAGAGCTATTCTGAGTCAAGCCCACACATCATGTTGATCATTAGAACATCAGCCGTGCATTTATCTGCTCCTGAAAATAGTCCTCAACTACAACGCACCTTTAATATAAGATATAAATACATCGTTCTCTCGGCCTGATGGACGTGCAGACGTTCTGTGAACTTCATGGACGGAAAAGATTATTGAGATTTCAGTCATTTCTTCTGAAATTTGTCACAGTTTTATTTTATTCTTGTCTTTTATTCCATAAACTGTATAACTCTTAATTGCATGCTACACAAACGCAGAAGTGTTTGTTGGAAGTGAAATATTGTAAACTAATGTGTCTTTGTCATGTTCAGAGCAGACAGCAAACAGGCCTGACTATAGATGAGCCTGCTCTCCTGTTGCCCCCCTTCCCGCCCTGTTTTTCTCTGCCCCCCTCCAAACAAGTCAAATGTCTGAAGAGATGTATCGAAGTATCCGTGTGCGTTCTGCACGATGGATATGTCATGTGACATAATGCCTCCGAGCGCCCATCACTGATAAAATGACAGATGCTGTTTTTTGCCTCATGGATCTTTCCTGGCAAAGCTGATTTTGAGACTTTCAGTTTTTCTCTCTGCCCCCCCCCCCCAACCTTTTCTTTTCACTCTTTCTTTCCATCCACCGTGACCTCACAGAGCCTGCCATTTTGTTTTTCTGTGAATTTTAGACACAGTTGCTGTGTAATTGCTGGCGACGGGGAAAGCGTGGTCGTTGATGTCTCGCTTTCCTTTTTAACTGACACTCAGCCATCTGCCTCAGTTAGCGTCGTCGTTTCACCCCTCCCATCTCCGGTTCCTCCCCCACAACACGGCTTCCTGTGTGTACTGACGAGCCGGAACGGTCTCCATAGATACCGACAACAACATACCGGCGTTGGGCTTGTTGGCGTTCTTCATGTGAAGGGCGGGTGGCGGCTGAGTGAATTGACCTTTCTGCCTGCATTTGAATCACTTAAGGCTGTCTGTAAAAAGGACTGAGGCATTCTGGGAGCAGCGGCACACTTACCTGGGCCACACAAGCCGTCTCCTTCCTCTGCGGTGCCCCCCCACCCCCCTCCTAGCACCGACCCCCTGTGGCGACTGCTACCCATCCGTCCAGGTGGATGGATGGCTTTGATTGGTCAAATCTGTGGCCCCGTCGCCGGCTCTGCTCCTGAGTGGCAGTAATTGGCATGGCAGTAGGCAGGCCCATCTTTCACATGTGGTCAGCCATGATTGACCTGATTAGGCCCAGGTCGTTCCCCAAAGTGAGGGCCTGGTGGACCCCCACCACCACCCGGAGGTGACGAGGAACGACTCGGCCGCCTCTCAGTGTGTCAGCGTCGCTGATCGGGGACGGCAGATGCGGTCGACGTAAGCTGGCGGGAGCTACTTCCTGTTTCTGCTCGCTCCTCGCCCAGTGGCCGGGGGTCAGAGAGTGTACGGAGGGAAATCTGAGAGCCGGCGTCGTCATACAGTGTAGACAAAGACAAAGCGTTCGAAGGGGGCGGGTGCTGGAGGGACTTCAGTTTGGTTTCTTGTAAATTCATACCCGTCATATGTTTGCAATTAGGGCCTGTCTGTACTGTGTGTTTACAGAGTGGCGCAATCAATGTAATTGTGAGAGGGTGTTCCTGACTGGATTTTCTGTCTTATTTCTCTCTGCCTGGGTTCAAGTGGGCACTTGCTGGATTTGTTTCCCAGTGTTTCTCATTTACAAATGTAAATGCATCTCTTGATTTGTATCAGCCTCTGTATACACTCCCTTTTTCTATCGTTCTCATTTTTCCTGGATCAAATACAAACAACAAGGGCTCCATTTCAGAGCGGGACGTCAGCTCGGATCTATGTCAGCGCCGATGTTTATTTAGAGTAAAAATCCGTCCATATTCCCGGCGATGTAAAGAGCCTTAAATAAAACCCGCCGTCAGAGCATGTTTCCTAATGTTGTTCTCCGTCTTGTGTTCAGCGTCTTTCAGAAAAACTCGGCTGCACCTGAAAATCTGGACGTTATTAGTGCATCTTTTTGATCTCAATAGGGATTTTTTTTTTTTTTCTTCCTTGGAGGTGTGCACTCGCTCTGAGGCCTCGGCATTCCTTAGTATTGATACTGTCAATGTGTTTGCCATTCAGCAATGATTACTTCCTTTGCTGAATGGGAAACATGGTGCTGCTTTCTCTAAACACTTTTGTGTTTCACCATGGAAACCATCCCTTCGACTACGACGCTTTCTACTCTAAAGACAAAACGAGGACAAATTTTTTCGCTTTAGGAAGAGAAAATAACTAAACTGAAGCAACATCCTCAATCGCCCTGATAACACCTTTATTTCATATTTTATTTTCTTCTCAGATAAAGTGATGGCAGAGCATCCCGGGTCGCGGTTCGACACACTAAAGGCCACTTTAACACGATTTATAACCAATATAATATCAAACACCTGTTGGAAATGTGAGTTTGGGGAAGAGGATCCCTTTCAGCATCTCGTCGTCTAGAAAAGCTTCCGAATTGGTCAGAAATAAGACAAAGAGCGTGCAGCCGAGCTCGAGGCCGAACAACATCTCACCGACGTTCTGCAGGTTTCATGTTAATCATTTTCAGAAAGTCTCTTTGCACAATACCAACAAACCATCCATCCATTTATATACTAACTATCCATCATTATTATTAATTATTATGGCTGTAATTAAAAAACATGAATGTCTGCGCCACAATTTCATGGGAGTCCATCTAATAGTTGTCCAGACGTCTCACATGCCAAACTCATGAGGCAGAAATGAATCACGGGCCGTTATAGTTCCTTCTGGACCAAACTTCACTCTGGACTGACGCGGTCGTCGTCAGATCGAGGTCGCTATCGTGGCTGAAAACGTCTCCACGATCTGAGCGCCTCGACTAAATCAAATCAAATCAAATCAGATTTATTTGTATAGCGCCAAATCATAACAAAGTTACATCAAGGCTCTTTACATATAGAGCAGGTCTAGACCAAACTCTTTATAGAATTATTTAAAGAGACCCAACAGATCCCCCGATGAGCAGGAAAAACTTCCTTTAAGAGGCAGAAACCTCGGGCAGAACCAGGCTCAGGGGAGCGCCATCTGCCTCGACCGGTTGGGTTGAGAGAGAGAGAGAGAGAGAGAGAGAGAGAGAGAGAGAGGCACGGGGAGGGGGCAAAGTTGGGTAGAGTAGGGAGAGAAAGAGAGCAGGAGGAGGGGATATTCAAACCTGTGGAGATGAAAATGAATATTAAAGAGGTTAAAGTGTATCACCATCGTTGCTTTGGGGCGTTTGTTGGTGTGTTTCTCTCAGAGCCGCCCTTTGTCACTCCCTCACTGTGTCCACAGGAAACGCACTTTTATTTCAGCTGGAAACAAACGAGCAGCAGATGAAACGGTTGTTTGGTGTCTTGACTTCCACTCTGTGGAAAGTGTGTGAATCCCTTCCATCCTTCTGACCTCCTTCCTCGTCTCCAGGTTTCAGGCAGCTCGGCGGGTTCCCCGGCCGGCTCCTCCGTCCCGTCCACCTCATCGCGTCAGTACGCACGGCAACGCATCACACGCGTCAACCTCAGGGACTTAATTTTCTACATGGAGCAGGAGAGAGAGACTGCCCACTCCCTCCTCCTTTACCGTGCCCTGCTCAAGTAGCCTCTGCTCCGCTCAGCGTCCACCTCAACACTCCTCCTCCTCCTCCCAGCCACGTGCCTTCAGATCAGCTCTGTGTCTCCATATGTACTGTAGTGATGTCTGATGTTGCTTTTCATAAGAAGAAAGAGAGATGAGGGGGGAAAAAAAGAAAACTAAACAAAAAATAAAACTTTTGCTCTGTGTCTTCTGTTTAGCCCCACGGTGCGTAGTCAGATTATTCAGTTTTAAAGGCCACGTCAGTTTCTTTGTGTTGAAAGTTGGGTTATTTAGAAGATCAGCCTTTTTTTTTTTTTTTTTAATGACGCAGGACTTTTAGTTCAACATCATTGCTGGCTGCAGTTTCAGCGATGCGCCTCCAAATAAGGATCAGAGAAACATGTTTGCAGCTGGATGCAGCCTTCGATACCCTCCGCCACATATTCGTCGAACACAGTTGAATGAATGTAGTTTAGCTGAACTTAATAAACGAGCCTTTCCTGATCTCTGTACCGAGACGTCGTCTTGAAACGTCGAGATTCCAAATAACAGCATTGCGATCAACTTTTCCTCACGTGTAAATAGTTCTTTTTGAATTATTTTACAGCATGTATGATTTTAACACATGTAAGCTTTGTAAGAAATGGAAGTAACCCATGTGTCGATGTTATGAAACCTGATGTTATGTAAAACCACGTGCTTTGAATGAGTCGAATTTAGACGGTTTATTCGGTTCACCTGTAGCATATTTGTTCAAAGACACGGACCCCGACACACAGGTCATTAAACAAAACCGCAGTCAGCACTACGACACCGTTTCTGATCAGTCTGAGAGAGTCAGTATGGTTTTTTGTTTTTTGTTTTTTTTTTTTTAAAACGCACAAAAAAACGTGCAGGTTGTCGTCATGTTACTGTTCTCGCTCTTCTTTATCCACATGATAAAAAAAAAAAAAAAAAAAAATCTGATTTCAGCTATTGGCCCTTCCTTCGATAACGACTGAAGGCTAAACTTGGTTCTTGGAGAATTTCAGGCCTTTTTTTGAGTGTTTTGATGCAAACTGAAACGTCACAGCTGTAAAGTAAAAGATGCTGTTGAGTCCAGTCTAAAATTCATTTCTAGATATTTTGGACCATTTGTTTCTCTCGCTGTTACTGATCAAAGAGAAGAATGGAACAAAACGCCTGCTTTTACATGTCGTCTTGTATTGTTACTTTATTTTTTTGCTGTTAAAGTCCTTGTTGTAGTATGTAATACTGTCCGTTTTGATTTTGTTTGTTTTTTTTTCTATTTAACGAAATATCTTGGCCTCTATGCAGCTTTTCTTGTCATATAAAAATTTATTTAAATACGGGCGACATTTGAACCAATTGTTGTGCATTGTACATTTTGACAGCACTTTTTCTTTTATATCTATTTTACCTGACAGCTGAAAGCTGTCGGTGTATTATAGCAAAGAAATGGCTCTTTTACGGGAAAAGCAGTATTGCCAATTTCTGTTAAACGACACTTATTTCTAACAATTAATATATTTCTTGTTTTTCCTTTTTCTTTTTCGGGGATTGGCTTTTGTCCTTAACACATTTTCATAAATTTTATCTTCAAACTACCATGTTTTCAAAAGAAGCACAACAATATCTATTGTGGTGATTTGAGATGATTTTAATAATGGTTTCTATGGTTTCTGGTGGTTTCACAGGAAGACATTTCTACTACTACTACTACTACTACTACAGCTTTTTAGCCAAAATAGGACAATATTGCTGATGTAAACAGATGGAGGAAATAACATTTCAATGTAAGGATGATTTGTAAATATTGTTTACAAAACTATGTGTTTATTAGAACCACGTTATTTTTGGTAAACTCTTGTACATATCTTGAAAATTTCCTGTTTGTGTGAAAAAACAATACTTATGTATTTGTACCTATTTTGTAAAGGAATAAATGAGCTGTTTACTAAACTGAGCAGAATCTGACCTTCTGTTTTTTTTTATCTCCACCATAACGTATGTTCAAACGAATAAAAAAAAACTTCTTGTCTAAAATGACTTAATAACTCAGCAATATGTTCATTTCTTATGCTTCAAAAGGAAAAATTTTAAAAAGCTGTTTTGTTTTGCAGTTTTGCCAAAGTCAACCACTAATTCAGCCGGCTTCATTTCCATTTCTAACAGTGCACATGCTAAGTACAAACTGAGTCAAGCGCTGCTGCTCAACTATGAAAAGTCCCCCTAGGTTTCTGCTGCTAATTAAGCAGAAGCATTTTTGAAAAGACCAAACCGTTTAACTCGGTGCAAAATATAGGAGTTTGGGAGCTTATTGGGTTTTCTTTCTCTCCAAGATCTCGGCCTATTCCTCTGGAGCTTTAAACTGCTGATCTGGATTCAGCCCCGAAGACCAGCTTCCCCACACGTGCTCGACGTACAACAGGCCGTTTCGACGGCAGACTTTTTTTTTTTTCCCAGCCGGCGTTATCTGTGACAAACGCGTTCACAGAGCACAAACAGCACAAGATGGCGTTTGACGGAGGTCAATATCTAAAAGGAAGCCATGAGGAGCGCAATGAGACGCACATCAGATATACAGTACATCCTTTTATTATCGCAAATATGCAAGAAAAGTCAAATGGAGACACTGTAAATGAACACATGCCCTTTAATACCACAGTCTAATTGTTTTAAACACTTTAAATAATATACATTTGCACCTTATTATACCCTTTGAAATGTTTTTAATCCATATGTACACAGTGTTATGCTTTGAATTCTTTTCATTCTTTTTCGTGAGGAGGACTTAAGAGGTCTCTTAAAAACACGGGGGCGGGGGGGTGGGGGTCCCCGTAAAACCCAGAGTCCTGATGATTCAGTATACAATAACTGACCTGCCTCAGAGGTGGAGCCGATCACCGACCAGAACCCTCTGCAAAGGGCGGCATCTGGGAGCGTTCCAGTCCTGTCAAGATGGACTTGCTCCGTGGGGCGCCTGCTAGTTATTTCTGCTGAATAGAGGTGGGGGGGGTGGGGGGGGGGGGCATCCCTGGTTTGGTTATTGCAAACAACAAATCTTTGCTCCTGTTTCCTCACTGTGCGAGACACTTTGAAACGTTCACGAGTGTTTTAATTCACAAATGCAAGAGCTCTGGGAAGCTAAAAGCCCATCCGGTGATTTCAAAATGCCACATCATTAAGAAAATATGCCTTCGTTCCCTCCTCCCTAAAAAAAAAAAAAAAAAAAAAAAAAAAAGAAAAAGAAAAAGAAAAGAATTCTTGCAGATGTGAGCTTTTATTATAACATGGATCGTTATTACCTCTAGAACTAACCCAGATGAGTTTCCACACCTCGTGTCGACTGGAAGAAAGATGTCGGCCTCAGCAGCAGAGTCGAGTCGCCGCGGCCGAACAGCGTGCGCTCAGATTTGACTCATCAGTTTGTTTGGTTTGTGGTCCAGCGAGCCACGGCGTAGGAGGGCGTTTTGAAAAAAACCAGGGCACGGGGATGACACGACAGCGGGGGGTTCATCCCAAGTTTCTACTGGCACCGCTGAGCCTTTGGAGGATGGGGGGGGGGGGGAGCTAAGAGGGAGGCGAGAGCCCAACATGCCTCGGCACATGAAAGGCCTGGTTGGCCATTCCCTTTGAGGCGACTGTACACGAAGGCGCAGACCAGTGGTAGGTCAGAACAAAGATGGGCTGGATTGTGAGAGAGACCCCCCCCAGGCAGGACTGCACAGGACTGGGGGCTACACTTACACCGAGCTCATCTTCAACCACTCATTGGACCCCCCGCCCCCATTAATCAGCGGCCATCCGGTGAGAGCAAGATATCAGGACGGCGTGGACGGGAGAAGCGGCGTCCATCTTTAATAAACAACTAGTTTATAAAAACAAAACCTCAGTTTGCCGAGCCAACAAAGATCAGAATGAACTTCTGTTTCTCCCTCTCAGTCTTTTGGAATGGAAGAAACAGCATCTGTAAGTTACACACAAATATAAAGCATGAAAACTCGGCCTTTCTTGTTTCTGTCTTTGATCCAGAAATGCTGAGAATAAGACCAAAAGAATGAGAGCAGGATGGAGTAAACGCCGCCCACTCGCCTCTTTGTGAACAACACGCGGATTCGAGGAGTGCAGTTCACTCTGCGCTCCGTCGCACATGTTCGGGAAGAACCAGTGAGATCGTCTCGGCTCAGATGTGACATTACTGAAGCCGAGATTTCGCCTCTCAAACTCGGTCTGATGGAACTGTGAGCTTCTCTCAGCAAAACTGTCAAAGCCGGACGCCCGAAGGAACAAATGTTGGTTCTCTTCATACACGTCCGAATAATGCATCGTGTTCTTCAGCTATAAACTGTAGAAAGCAATCTTTATGTTTGTACAACAATAAAACAGGCCACCGGTCCACTTTGGTACCTGCAGTATTTGTTTTGCTCGTCATCAAACGTGGCGGCGGTCTAGTCGCTGGGATCAAACGGGCGTTTTTAGGGAGCGAGGCAGCGTTTAAGTGCAAAGAAACATTAAGCATTTAGAGTACATCTCCTGCTGATCACGAGACACACTGGTAAACGTCGGCTTTCTGCGTCGCCACTCGAGTCTTTCACACTCTCGCCCGACAGAACTGCGACACGCTCTGAGCTTTGTGCAACTTCAACCTGAACTCTAAATTTACAAACTTTTCTTCAAGCAAACAAATGTTCGCGCTCGTGTGCGAGAGGATCCGATCAGAGATATGTTTTAGAGCTAATGAGCACAAATTCCACAGCACTTTTTTTATGCGTGCTGCACATTTGACTATAAACAATGTTGAAACTTCCAGGTTCTCTTCAATTCCCGCTTGAACAACGGGACTTTTTCTGGCTCTGAATACATTGCCAGCCAGATCTCTTTAGCCACATAGCCTGGAGACAACTGAGTTTCTGCAGCTACTGCCAAGAAATTCTCCCTCACAAGCTCTCAAAGCTTAATGAATACAACGTTCATACATCCTTCATATTGGAGAAAGGAAAAAAAATTAAGAGACATTAAAAATAATCCTATTAATAATAATTGTTTACATCATGTCATGATAAGAACAGCAAAAAGAGGAACATACCTCAGAAACAACAATGAAAAAAAATCGTAATAAACAATCAGTTTGGCGAATGATGCTGTTTTTGGGCGCGGCTCTGGCGTCAGCCCGGCCTGTTGGGGGGGAGTGAGGTCGGATTGGGTTGGGGGGTCGCGGGGGCATGACATTTTTTTTGTTTGGATTTATAGAATCAGATCACGTCTTCTTCCTGTCGTCCTGTCAGCTGTTGCTCTCTCGTCCTGCAGCAGCTCAGACTCGTCACCGATCAGACGACACTTGGACTTCGTCCAGGAGAAACGAGGAAGACACGCCGCTGAGAGAGGAGAGGTGAGCCGGTGTGTGTGTGTCTGTGTGTGTGTGTGTGTGTGTGTGTGTGTGTGTTTGTGGTTGTGTTGAGGGGGCAGTTGTGTCTTCTCTTTATAAGACGATGAGGGAAAAAAAAATCAGCCGGCCGCGGCGCTCAAACGGTTTAAATGTGCTGCTGTTGAGTCCGTTTCTGTTGTTTGTATCTGTTTTCATCACAGTCCCAGATTCTTTGGGCGTCATTTAACGTAATCAAAAACTTTTGCTGCTGATGCTTTTTTTTTTTTTTTCCCTTTGCTTGGTTCTACATTCCCCAAAGAGTCCTGCAGGGCTGATGAGGTTAACAAGCCTCTGCTAATACTTAGGTATGCTGGGGGTGGTTGTGGTCCTGTTGGGGAAGAGAGGGAGGGGTAGGCGGGGTGTGGTGGTGGTGTGAGAAGGTGGAGGGAGTATGGAGGGAAATGGGGGGGGGGGGGCGAGGTTGTTGGCAGTCCCTCTCCCAGAATGCTCTAGTCCAGGGGTTCCTGTTTTATCCTGATGGGCGTGTTGATGGACAGACTCCGCCGGTCCTCACGACACAAAACGTACTCGCTGAACTGGGACGAGTCCACGCCGCCGCCGCATGACGCCGCCACGCTGAATCCTTTCTGGAAAAGACGCTCTAGGACCTGCGGGGGGGGGGGGGGGGGGAGCAGGGGAAGAGGAGGACATTGTTACCAGGAGGGACAGCAGCTGAAGCTCAGAGAGTGAGTGCTAAATATGAAGTTATGAACTTCAGCTTCTTCAGTTTTAGTCGTGATTAAACAAACAAGATGCTATGTGTTGCTGGATTGTGTTGCCTTTAGACACAACCAAGTTTGCCCTTTGTGTTTCCGTTCTTTGTGCTAATATTAGTTAGCCGACTGCTGGCAACAGCCTCCATTTAGCCTCCAGGTTTCTCAGCAAAAAAAAAAACCAAAAAAAAAAAAAAAAAACCAAACAAGCATATTTCTCAAAATGTCAAATTGCTGTTCCTGATAAAAATCAGACCTCAGTAAGTTGTTTCCTCCATAAAAACTTTGATTTATGGGAAAGTTTAGTGGCGATACCAGAATTTTGAAGGTCTGCTCTGCGTTTTCGGTGATCATCAGCAAAATATATGGGCGAGTCGTAGATGGGTATCACTTTTTGATATCAATCCATCCTTTCCCCCTGACATGGAGCTCAGATCTTCATCAGTCATAATGTGCACCACCTGTCATTAACACCCCCCTTCGCCCATCACACGTAAAGACGGAATAAAACCAGAGGGCTCTCCGACATCACACCACCTCTGCAATATTCATGCAGCTTGTGCTGGATCGGCTACTGAATCGAGGGCATGAGCTCAAAGGGATGAGGGGAGCGCAGTGTGAGCGAGGTGTGTTGAGGGGCTGAGTGGAGCTCAGCGTGGTGATTACTGGAGCTCCTAATTTGAGTAATGAGGCTGGGGTGAGAGGAGAAGTGAGGTCCGTGAGCAAAGGAGGCGAACGACGTGCGGGGAATGAGGAGTGGGGAGTTCTGGGTAATCTGCGTGAGGACAAAGTGCTGGAGCTTCAGGGCGAGAACGGGAAGGAGACGGCGAAGCACGTCGAGTCTGAGCATCGATACGCACACACTCTCACACACTCCAAGACGTGAACTTCAGCATCACTTTTCTCTCCCCGTCTTCTGTAATCCTTGTCGGATGGTTTTTTTTTTGTTTTTTTTGAGGGGGTATATCTAAATCCCAGTTCGAGTTTAGCCGTGTGTTTACTTATGCCCCCGTCCTTTTAATGGAGTGTGCAGTGCATGGAAATGAAAGGTCTCGCCGAGGGGGGGCCCCTCCTCTCAGATACAGAGCCACAGTTCACGCAAAGTAGATTTGGTTTCTTCAGACGCCCAAAACACACACACACACACACACACACACAAACACACAAACACACAAACACTCATAGCAAAAGGCTGACCTCTCTAATTACAGGAGTGTGAGCCCCATCAGAGGGGTAAGCGGGGCATTTAGGCCTGCAGGTCGAAGGGCCGCGGCAAAACACAGAGTAGCAAGAAAAAAAATCAAAATCAAAAATCACACCACCTCGTTTATCCTGCAAATTCAAATTAGAAAACACACATCCGTGTTGAAAGTTGTGGAGCCGAACTGATGCTGCTGTAATTTGTGAGACAGAAGGGGCGGCAGGCAGCTGATGGTGGTGAAGATGGCTAATTAAGAGACCTGCCCAAGCATCAAACATCCCCAAATCCATCGCAGACAACGGAGGAGCCTAACGATTATGGAAATGATATTACATGGCCCTCTTTGATCATTGCATCACATTGCATTTTTCCCCCATCATCTCTGAACGCATGTGGGACTCTGTCATGTTCGGCAATGGATTTGGTCACAGAGGAGAATGGCCTGATCAATAAAGATAGTCTGGAAACACTTTTATCATTAATGCATGGCAACACAAAGGACTTAAGGATATTATTATAGATAGAGTCATTACAGTTTCCCTGAGTCAGTTACAGCTAAGAGGCCATAAAAAAACTTCACATTCAGTTTGACACAGTGAATTAAAGCCATGGGGGAATAAACAATACACTGAATAATTAAGATACATCCAAGCAAAAGGTTTCAATGTCCACAGGACAATGTCCTGAAATCAATCCCAGCTGACAACAGAAAGTAATGCAGCCTCTTAAAAAGCTAAAACATGTCCTGGTGGCTCGGTTCAGCGCTACATACTCGTGACCGCAGGCTTTCAGATCCCAGCTTATGTTGTACTTGTGCACATTTCTCTGCTTACTTTCCTGCCTCACTTGAGCGAAACCATAGCAAAAATATTCCAACGGTTGCATGTGAGCAGTCAGATTAGTTCAAGCCTAATTCCAAACATCAGGATTTCCGTGAAATGGAATTATCGCTAGTTAGCCTCTCGTTGTTTTATTTACTTTCGCTACTTGGAAATGAAAGAAGAGTCCGCTATCGCTGCAGCGCGTGCGTCGATATTCGTCTTCGGCCGTTATTGTTTTTACGATCAGAAATCACAACAAGAGCATCACAGAAAACAGGACAGCTCTTAAACTTTACTAAAGTCTGCTCGCACACTTCTCCTGAAACATAAAAGCTCCTGCTCAGCCTCTTTATCCCCTCTGATACGTTTCAAACCTAATAAACCATTCTCACTGTTGCAGGGCCGACATGGCTGCACAGGGATCTGCCCCCCCCCCCCTCAAAAAGAAAAGTTCAACATATAACCATCTGTCTGAGCTGCCAGTCAATCTGGGCTCGCCATGGGGACGAGGAGGCGATATATCTAACCTCCCAGCGCTCTGTATGTATTTCCAACACGGCGAAGACGGCGAGGCAGGAATCAAAGTGGTTGAGTCTCAACGCTGGAAACCGGAGCACCATGTAATATTGATGGCCACCGGAGTGCGCACACAGACACACACACACACACACACACACACACACATACTTGCAGCACCTCTCAGGAGGCGCTGTAAGACACTTGCTCCTCGTGGCACAGGGCTCAGAGTTGATTGACACGTGTGACACTGCAGCATGTGATGGGCTTCTGACTCCAAAGTGGGGGGGTCGCTTTTGTTTAACTATGCACAGACTTTCATACACAACCGACGGGGAGAACTAAGCGTCTCCGCGCCGTCTCCTCTGCTTATCTCGAGCATCTGGCATAAAACAGAATGGAAGCTCCAACTCTTCCTAATTCTCTCAGCCATCTGCCGGCTTTCTCTTCTCTACGAGTCACCGGCGACCAAAACAATCTGACAGTTTGATGGATTCTTGTATAATTCGCATTTCCTACAGTTGCTGCGTTTGTGGAGCTCACGAGATCGCACACGGACAACTTGATGAGGAAGTTTAAGCGGCTCTGAGTCCACTCAGAGTGACTATAAGTAGTTCAGACTCGAGCATGTGAGGATGGAGACTCTCACACCACCAGACTCATTATGTAACATTTTCTTCTTCTGTGGTTTGTGGTTTCTGTCTTTAACGTGCCGCTGCTGTGACATAACCACATTTATCAAAGCGCCCCACTTGACACACTTATGCTACTTTTCCTATTTTGTGCCACTCTATTCGTAAACTTTGCTCCGTTACAATTTATATGAATGTAAAATGTTCAGCTTCATGCAGAAGTCAATAGTATAACGTTTAAAAACACTCACAGGGTCATTACTGTGACGTAGTTATGCTGAGCAGCTCTTCTCGCGGTTATTTTATGTGTGAAAGATATAGATAAAGAAATTGAATCCTCCTGATTAAAACAAAATCAATCCTCGGCCGCATCCACCAAGAGTCTTGAGTAACTTTAAGTAATCTTGCACAAACTGCTTAGCTGCTGTCAGACGTGTCTTTATCGTCTCCACGCCGCCCGTTAATCCGCCGCCTGACGTTGTGATATTCCCACAGAGCCACACGGGGAGAACAGGTCCCCCGAACCCCCGCAGAGTTAACGTCTCGTTCTGCCACTCGAGGAGCTCCGTCGAGGTGTTTGTGTGGCCTCGTCTCCTCCGATGAGCCGAGCTCTCTCCTTTCCACCCTGCGCGGGATTGATGGAGTGGCAGTGTGACATGTGAGAGAGTGTTGCGACAAGTTGCGTTCCCTTCCCGGGCGGCGGAGGGACAGGGAGTCCTTCTCTACCTCTACCTCCGCTGTCAAAGTGATGAAGGACAGATTGGCTCTGGTGTGATCTGAGTGCTTCATCATGGTGATGTATGGAGCGGCAGGGCGGCTCCAGCTCTGGGACCGGTGTGTGTGTGTGTGTGTGTACACACCTCTGTAGCTCTTTGGCTAAATGTTTTCCTTCTGATAACTGCCTTTGCTGCTTCGCTTGTTTCTCTGCGCTGGATCTACATCACAGCGCAGGTGGTTCAAATTATTCCCTAAATTCCATTCATGGCTAAACAGAGAATCACTCGCCGAGGTGGAGTTGTTTATTCTCACTTTCACATTTGACCAAACAAGACGTGAGGACTAAAGAAGGAGCTAAACATCCTACATGATGTTTTGCTGTTTCTTTACAAGATAATCCTTCTTTAGAGTGACACACAAAGTTGGTATTCTTTTGGTATTCCGACTCCAAACGGAAGACGGTTTAATAAAGTACCCTAAATTGATCTTAGGGAAGGAGAATGTTTGAAATGCTCCGAATATCGCGGCGTAATTGAATGTTTTATCGACAGCAAGGGTGTTACTTTATCTTTAAGCGAATAAAAACTAAATACACTGAAAAAAAAAAGCAGGATGTTGTGTTTAGTCTGAAGTATTCAGAAATGTCATGTTATCTCATTGTGACTACAGCATCACAAGGTTTAGCAGTCTGCAGGCCCGAGGCCAGACAACAACAGTTGAGTCTGAAATGAATTCTCTACGCCAGCCAACAGTGTATATTTTAAAGTTGCCAAACATCCATCTCTTCCTCCACCCCCATGCAGCCCCCCATGCCTGGTCCTTCTCTGTGGGCAGGGTGTGGTTCCCCTGGGTCAGGGTCCGGGACTGAAACCAGATCAGAGGCTCATTGTCTGGCGGGTAAGACGAGGATTATTTTCCTAACCTTCTCATACTTTCACGCAACAATAAGAGAGAACAGAATGAGTTAGTTGTTTAGAAAAATCTCCACTTACACCAAAAAAAAAAAAAACACCTCCATCTGCTCCTTGTGCTCTCATCCACATCGACTCAATGAGCCGGGCTCCTCTACTCTGCATGCATGTTTTTGTACATTTTGTACTTTAAAGGGGCCAAAAATGAGACAATAAAAAGGGGCCCGACCCCACGACGAACACCAACTCCACGCCACAACAGACAAAAAGGAACAACCTTAAAGCTCCAGCTCTTCTTCTCTGTCAGCAGGATTTCAGCTCGGCTCTCCTTCAGAGGAGCAGCCTAATAAAAACCTTAACAATAAAAACTTCTTTCAGACCATGTTAGTCAGATGCGCTCAGATCCCATAACCAGTCTCACTGGTAAACAGAGTGGGAAAATGTTGTGTTAGTTGATGCGGCCAATTAATTATATTGCAAGTCATTTAAAAATCTATAAAAGAAGTATAAACTGGTTTAGGCTGTTTGAGAAATTGTAAGTATGGTATTAAAAAATGCAATACGTGTATTTCAATTGCCTTGAGCGATGTTATATTGGAGTCTTTTTAAAAAAAGGAGCTGTGTCTTAATAAAAAGGAGTAAAGCGTAAATTATGCATATCATTTCCCCCCCCCCACCCCCCCACCCTTTCCATTCCTCTTCTTCATTTCTTCGCAGGAAAAACATGGCCGCAGTCCACACACGCTTTGTCCCGCTCTCTCGGCTCTCCCCCCTGGAGGGGGTCTCTCGCGCTGGCAGGAGGGAGGTGGAGGTGTCAGAGCGGACCAGCCTGCCTGGGAGAGCGGGAAAGGCTCCTGTATGTGTCGGCCTGTTCGTGGCTCTGGGCGTCCAAGTGTGTTATATTGAGCCTGTGGTGTGAGGCTGTTATGCCCCCCCCGCCACTCCCCCCCCTCCTCTTCCTCACACCGCTGCTGCAAAACTGGTTTGCTGAAGTTGTTTTTAACATCAGGACGTTAATCAGATTGTGTTTAAACTTCCCATCATGCTTCAGTCTTTTGTAAGCAGACTATGCGGCTATTATCTAAGTTAGAGACAACGAGTTATTAACTTCACTGTGTCTGCGAAAGTTACAATTCATGTAAACTGCCTTAAAGCAACAAAGAAACAACAACAACAACAACAACAACAACAACAACAAAAAGAGGCTTTGAGGTCAAATCCCGCAATCAGTCTTCATCCTGACGTGAAACTAAAACTGAGATTGAACAGGCGTCTTCAGCAGATGGTCTGCTGGACGAGCTAACGCTAAAGCTAATGCCGGACAGGTGTTGGCATGACGGTGAAAAATTGTTTCCTTTGCTCAGCAGAAATCCTTTGCCGGGGAAAAAAAAAAAAAAAAAAAAAAGTTAAAACTCCACTGTGGCAGCAGGCCGAGTGTTTTCGAGGCCACAGATCATGATGGTTGACTCATAGTGATGTTTCTCAGCAGATTCTGTGTCCTGTGCACCTACGCTGCCAAGTCAAAGTTAAAATACAGCATCTAGACAAACGTGGACAAAAGGGCCTCATTTTCGAAATCACAAGCAGATGTGTCCTTTCAAAGGAATTATCTTCACTTGTTGGAGAAAAGATTTTATCCCTAAAAACGTCTGGCTGCAGAACTCCAGTTAATATGATGTAACAAATTACTTGAAGTGTTTTGTGCGACATCTTATAAATGTATGCATCGCTTAATGCCTTCCAAACACCTTAAAGTCGGTGTGTCTTAAAGATTCGCCAGCTTAGTTTCACTGTTGCTGTTACATTGTTGAGATTATAATGTCCCCATCTATCCAGCTGCATCCGCAGTCAGAAGACACAAATGAAACAGTTGGAATAGTTTGACTTTAGGTTTTGAGATGTTCTTGTATTTAATCACGTCTCAGTAATCTCGGCACTCAGGACGTCTCTGCCTCGAGCCACACTATCCATTTCTACCTTCCAACAACGGAGAGAACAAATGTTTCCACATATACACGGCGGTGACACACACACAATGAAAAATGGTCCTGCATCAAGAAATTATCTTTAAAGATAAGTTTGTGAAGTTTTAAGACTGCTGTCTTTATCATAACGTGGCCTCTGGTTGGAACCTCATAATGCCAAACTTCACATTTTGATCTTCAGTGAATCAGAACTGTACTTAAATAATTATTATTAAATCTCCAAACAGGATGACATTTTATTTCCTTACGCCCAAGAAACAATGACTAAGTTTGTGAATTCTTATTGTTTTCAACTGGGACTGGACTGAAAGCTGGACTAATGCTCACCATTAGTAACCTGCTGACTCTCCAGTGTTTGGGTTATATTAAAATTATTTTATTTAAAATGAGATTTTCGAAAATCCAAATACAGACGCTCCACTCGAAAAGTAAACTTTTCTCTTATGCAAGTTATGTGTTGTTGTTGTTTTCTTTTCCTTCTCACTTATTATTTATCTATACTATATCTTCAATATCCCTGAATGAAGAGAGTCTCTGATATTATTAATCCAACACACTGGTATTTACAGTCGTCACATTTTAAACAAGACACAATAGCCTTTTCATTATTTCTATGATTGTATCCAAAAGTCGACTGAATCAAAGGAACGGATACACTTGGTGTTGTCTCGTCAAAGATTCCACAACCGTGAGCGCTGCTCTCCTGATGGTGGTGAATTAAAAAGTAACAGAGGCCGAAACACTGAAAACAGTTGTGTTTTGCACAAAATGTACAGAATGCACTGAAAGTGTCACCAGCAGAGAGCTGGGGAGTTTTGTGTTTGTTCTCCAAACCCCTAACAGGCCACACATGAAGCTGAGTGCTGCCGCACAACCAGGAAATGCGGTGTGTTGCATTACCTGGACGGAGTTGAGCCTGCAGTAGCCGTTGAGGGGGAAGCGGATGACGTGCGTTGGGTCCTGGTTCCAGCCGGCGTTGACTGAGTTACACATAACATCTCCGGTCTCGGGGAAGATCTCCTCGATCAGGACCTTCTCCCCGCTCAGGGCGATCCTCTCGCCCAGGTCGGGTGTGACGCGAACCACCAGGCAGTCGCAGGGCTGCGCCATCCGTCGCTGCTCGCGCTCCTGCTTCCAGCGCTCCAGCTCTTTGATCATGGGCGTCAGCTGGTAATAACGCGCCTCCTCGTACAGCAAGTGGAAGTCCTGCGGAAGATCGAACAACACGTGAGAATCATTTCAGGAGATTTCACCTCATCACCAGGTCATCGGGACGAAACCCTCCCCACACACACACACACACACAGGGTCGTCCCTCCATAGCAACGTATGAAAAAGTGTCCTTGAGCAAGACACTTAACCTCTTCAGGGAGTGTTGTTGTGACAGCATCTGCTCTTTGACCCGTCAACACCATTAGCTGTGCAGCACGACAAAGAGTGACAGACGTGCTGCTCTATCTCTGAATATCTTCAGGAAACTCGTTTATGTCAAAAACCAGCAGTGTCCTCTGTCCTCATTATCTGTTAAGTATACGGCTGCTAAGTTTTGTGAACAGCACACATCTAATGCCAGCAGTGTGGGAGATGAAGTGCACACTGATGCAGATAAGAAACAGACTAGCACCTAAAAAGTAAATCTAAAAAAAAAAAAAAAAAAAAAACGACCTTTGCTCGTCCTTGTAAAGTTAAAGATTCAATAGCTGCAAAAACCTCACTCGTTTCCACACTGAGAGCATTTTCTGGAAAGAAGGAGGACACCCTAAGATCGGCGGTGGCCTTTGACCAGCGGGACAACTCTCTCAATAAACAAAGCACAGCCATGCTGCAGCTCTCCTCCACAGTCGCTCTTGGCAGAGCCGCGTTAGCCTTTAGCGTGTTTCAGTGAGCCGACTCCAGAAAGGCCGTCAGAAGGGCTCCGCTGAAGTGGGATGGTGCATTCCTGTGTGCAGACAGTCTGCAGCAGATTGCCTGCCTCTCCCTCCTGGGCAGGGTTTGCTGGGGGCCATTTGCCCCCGTGCTCTTGCCTCTAATTTCCCATAAGACCAGATGGCACCATCATTCACCGCTACCATAGAAAATACGGAGAGGCGGAGGTTCACTATTGGGAGGCAGACGGGAGGTGAGGGAGGAAAAGATATGTGCAAAGTGAACATGAGGACAATCATCAGCCGAGGAAGATTTTAATGTATTCTTCACATAGAGGGAGTTTTATGTTAATGAGGATTCTGGCCTGATGTTAAGCTCCTATTAGAACGAGATTTAATTAGGTTACACCTAAATGCTGCAAATCTTTCTGCTAAACAATTAGCAATTAATAAATCTGCATTCTGATTAGTGTTTCATAGTGACAAAGAATGACGGCTTAATTCGACCTTGGTTGCAGAACTGCCGTCGCTGCCGTTCAAAGTTTATTCTTACATGCTGCTCATGTTCTCCCGCTCCTGGCTATAGTTCATTCCAATATATGGACGTCGTGAAACCACAGCAAGTAGCCGATTGCGCATTCGGTTACATATTTAATAGATACGGAGAAGAAGGTGGCTCATTTTGGGGGCGCTGCAAAGTCTTTACGACCTTGAAAAGCGAGAGAATGTGTGTTTGTGCTGCGGAAACAACATATGTTTCATATAGTCTGCATCATTGGTGTGTGTGTGTGTGTGTGTGTGTTTGTGTGTTTGTTGGGTGCCTGGGCCGCCGGGGAGCCCCGATCTAAAAAGAGTTTTTCCCCTTCCCTTTTCCGGACCACTGCTGGGTATAGAAACAGAGCGTGGCAGCAAACAGCATATTCATTAACCCCGCTGCCTCTGTCAGAATCTTTAGCCTTGAAAAGCCTCCCTCACTGGTTTACCCCCTTCATCTAAAGTGCGCCTTCATCTGAGGCGTGTGAACAACACCCAAATACAACTCCATCTGGACGGGAGCGTTGACGCAACACATCTTAAGCTGATGGTCTAATATTTAAGATTTCAGAATGTGAAAGCAGAGCGAAGGGGGTTTTGGGAGGGAGGGCGCGGGTCCTTTTTTCCCCTTTTTCTCTCCCTTTCTCCCTGTCTTTTTCTCTCCTGGCCTTCTTGCTGCAGCTGACAAAACTCATACTGAGACACTCCCCTTCAGGCAGCTCTCTGTATCAAAGTGTAGCTCCTCATCCTTCACAGGTCTGAAGCCATGGATGGATATGTTTTTAACAGGGGTCTGTCTGCGAGGCACTTTAGTCATCCTGAGCAGTGCAGAAAACAACAGAGTAATCCTAAGCGCCGAGGTGAGGATGAGAAGGAGACGGGCGCCAGCAGCTCCGTCCTGGCTGCTGGAGCTGCTGCTACCGCTGCCAGCTCTACGAGACAATTCATCCCCCAATCCTGTGTCCAGACAGCCCGTTTGAGCTTCAAAATAATGATCCGACCTGATCGCCCACCGGCAAGGCAACATCTCAGAAAAAGGACAGAGGGAGGGAGAGACGGAGAGGGAGGCAGTGAGCGAGGAGAAAGAGAAGACGAAGAAAATGATGGAAACTGTCACTATGAGGGAGTCGGAGGACTGGTAAAGACCAACCGTATGTTTTGAACAATAAATGACCCCAACCCGTTCACAGATGTCAGTTAAATACGCCACTGATGGGGAAAAAAAAAAAAAAAAACCTATTTAGTGTACAGCCCTGACAGAAGAAGAATAACATTCATGTTTTTCTATTAGTTTTAGCATTTAATACCAAAAGAAAGAAAGCGTTATTGATTTAAAGAGTAACGCACTGCAGCTGGATAAACTGACACGGTAACCGCTAACTCCTAACGGTTTATACTCATGCCCTCAATATGACTGAGCATTGCTTACACTCTTGTGATTAAATGTAGTTTGAATAATGAGATGAGGAAGGATATTAATAGTGAATATTTTGTTCCACTGACGTCGGCTGAAAAATTTCTTTTCCTATTCGGCTCAGACTTTCACATTGATTTAGCAAAACACACAGCGCCGCGGCTGCCAGCAGCAGAACAGACCCAGCCCTCCAGCGACGGCAAGCCTGATTGTGTTCAGATAAGGACATGCTCAATTCTGCCTCGCACTATTTGCATTTTTTTTTTTTTCCTGTTGTTTTTTTGCCCAGGCTTCACGCAAATTGAAAGGTATGCAGATCCACACAGGCTTATGCAAGGGGAGGAGTGGGTGTGGGGCCGTGATGAGTTGAAACAATGAGGTTCAATGCATTCTCCTGATTGGACTGTCAAGATTTCACAGCGAGAGGGAGGGAAAAGCATGAATACGAAGGGAAAAACTAATCAGTTGTGAGTCAAGCCATCATTTGCCAAAATATGCAGGGCTTTTCATGCCATGTGCCGCTGTCTGAGGTTTTGGATCTTGTACAGACCGACGAACGAGTGCCAGCCCGGTGGAAAGGTCACGCAAGTTAAAGTGGAGTAGAAAGGGAAGAGTGGAATACACCCAGGAAACAGTATCACTGAACAAAACCTTGAACAGGAGGAAGCTGTCGGCAGAATACATAAAAATTCAGACAAATCCACATCGGGCTGCGTGTAGATGCTGGTGGGGTGAAACCGGCCTGCTTATAATGTCATCAGTTTGGTTTAAAGCTGCATTTTTATATTGAATCACTCGTTGCGATGAGCCTTCAAAGAACTGAAATAAAACTCTGCAGCGATTTTGGCTTATTTTTTAGGTTTGCACCCCTCGCCTCTCCTGCTTTGGTTCAGTCTCACCACCATTAGCCATTTTCATCTAAATAAGTAAATAAAAACATGTGACATGTCAAGTAATTAGCTACTTGGCTAAAACCTAAAAAAAGGCTAATTTAGTGACTAGCTGGTGAACATTTAGCAGCCAGAGAGTCACAAATTCAAATAAATGCTGCCGTCAAGTCCGTTAATCCCTTTATCAACTTCATACACGTCAGCTTTAACAGCTTCTAGCATGAAATGATTTACTGTAATAAGATGGGAAACAGACATTTTATGATAAAACATTCACCAATAATCTAAAACTACGTTGTGAGGATCCGGCGATATGAAGCCTGACAGCAGGTCGATGAAATCACTTTGATAACAAACATAATGTGGTTTATATGTGAGAGCTTCTGGATGTAAATGCTGAGACCTGATCCAGGTGTGCGGAGTCTCAGTGGTCTGGCAGGGCCGAGGCGGACTCTGCAGGACTTCCTGTGTGCAGAGCAGAGGGGGCGTGCAGGCTATTTCACCTGCACTCACCTTTATAGAAACCACTCTGAGTGAAAAACAACAGCTCAGGGCTTCGGCGCACACACACACACACCACTGGGCCGCTTTCCAGTTAGCCAGTTAGCATTTTTACCCCTCCACCACTGTTAACGCCGACAGACTCTGTTCGCTGTGTTTTTCTTTCTCCCCCCAGAGTTCCCTAATTACGGTTTAAGCCTAAACTCCAGGTAATTATGTGTTGAATGGGAGGAAGCCGAGTCGACGCGAGGCGTTGTGAAAACAGTCGTGGCGGCTCTGTTGTGGTTATCAGGTCAGTTTTGAAAACATGCGATAACCGAGAGAGGAGGTGAACGTATCGACATTTTCTGTGCATGTCTGGGCAGATGGCTTTACATAAACAGAGCTGATGGTGCAAACAAGTACACGCAGCGCAGTGTGTTGTGGTGCGGCTGTATACCTTGAAGTCATCTGGAAGGAGTAATTTGCTGGTCCTGAGGAAACTGAGAATGTAGCGGAATATCTCGCCGTCCCGATCTATGAAGTAGTGCTGCTTCAAGCTGTCCAACACGATGGGCTCGGTGCCATTGAACAGACGACTGATTCTGAAAATTGAAATACACACACACACACACACAGATGCAGGCAGCCACACAAACACACACACACACACACACACACACACACACACACAGCAGAATGAGCCAGCTCCCTTCAAATGCATGAAACAATTACCCTCCATTTATTTTTCAATTTTATTAGCACTAAGCTTGAAATGCATTAGCAGCCCAGGTTGAAACAAGGGGCTTAAGGCACCATTCCTCCATTCCAGACTTGTTTGAAGTGTCCCTTCTGCAGGAAGATTACAACAACACACACGCTTGCTGCTTGTACTTACAGAAATTAATGGCATGAATGTAGCATTACAGCTCTATTATTCCATCTGTCAGAGGGGTGGAAATGAAACAGAGGTAGGAAGTGGTGGAGGGCCACTTACTAATGTGTCCGGGACATCTGGAGGAAGACGTTTGACTTTTACAGTTTGGATTGTGATGATTACATGAGTCACCTGAATATTGTTGTTTTTGGCGTTATTGGTTTGTATTCAATACATAATTCTGTCCATATTATGCCAGTTTAATGTTAAATAAACGACTTCCCATTTAAAAATACATTTAAATATCAGATTTGGTGAAATTAGCAGAAACCAAACATGATATCAACTTTGTGGGCTTTGAGTTTCCCTCCATTATCTGTTCTGGTGAGGCTGAATTCAAAACACATGAACTATCTGAGACCTGAACACAAACTCAGACTTAAGCAAAGATTTAAGAGGAAAAAAACTGAGTTGCATGACCAAGATAATTAATCCATTGCTTAAAACTGCATAATTTTTTTCCCGTAATAAAACACATTCATTTCATTCCACATTAATTAGATGTATGGTTTAAAGTTCCCGACAAATATTGACAAGATGACGTAAAAACACACTTGTTGCTGCCTCACATCACACAGTTAACCCCTTCCGCCGCTGTGCTGTAAGATTAAGGGTTTAGTTGAAGTTGGCTAAAGGGGCTCATCAAAGCAAAGAGTGGAAATTGCTCTTATCTTTAAACTTTCATCACACCATGTTGGCTCCGTGCCTGGAGATACCCTCGGACAGATATTCATTTCCCCTCGTCTTTGTGTGCTTTTCCTGACGCTTACCTGCAGGTCCCTCTCTCGCCGGTCTAATAATCTCGTCTCGGCACCTCCACTCTATCTGTTTGTTCTTCCACAAATGCTAAATATCCTCCTTCAATAATTAAACCAGTCTTTCCTCTACAACACTTGAGGATGCACGTTGCAAGTGCTTTTATTTTGTAGCACTTTTGTAGCAAAGCTCTGGGTGCAACAATTGGCTTTAATTCTGTAATTCATTCTGAAATAATCTCAGATCTCCCTCAGCAGACGGAGAAACCTGGAGTGCCTGTGCAGTGTAAACACGCCGTACTAGTGATTTACACAAGAAATCTGTTGCACATGACCTCCTTAATGGTTTCACTGCACATTTCCATCGTCTTTCTCAGAAACAGCTCTTGGCAGGGCGCTGCGTTGCTGTTACTATCATCATTTTGATGTAATCAACTCTTTAATCACAGTAACAGCTTCTAGGTCGGCTGACACAGTCGTATGACAAAGAATATTGTAAAACCTATTTTCAAACACACCAACCGACACACACACACACACACACACACACAGAGAGCACCATCTTGTCAAATTCTATTACAAGACACTGGAAGGGAGGCGCAGTGGGAATGTCAATGAACAAACAGCAGGGCTGGCTTCACCCAGACTCGTTTTGCTGAATTCTCAACTACACAATTCTCTACCCGGTGAAAGTGTGCGAGTTTGTGTTTAAGGGTTGTATCAGGTATCTCCTGACCCCGATGTGTCGACACAACACGCTGAAGCCATCACATCAAATTCAGCCCGGTTCTTTTTCTTTGACTTGACTGTGTGAAGAAGCAGAGCAAAGATGGTTCTCCCCCTCTCTCCCCCTCTCCCCCCCTCTCCCCCTCTCTCTCTCTCTCCTCCTGCCATCTTTTCTCTCTTTCTTTCTCTCCCTCTCTCTCTCTCTCTCGCTTGCTCTGTCTCCATCCTTCTGCCTTATTCGCTTTCTCTCTGGAAATCGATGCAAAATGCTTTATAAAAAACCAATACTCATCTCCCTGTTTTGCCCGAGGTGTTCCTTTCTCATATGGTCTTGCAATTCTTCCAGCTAGAATTTCACCATACCCCTCCAGGCTAACTCTGTTTTTCATCTCCACTTTTTTAAAAAGCAATTAAAATGCTGCCTGTTTTTCTTTTTCTTTCCCTCTCCTCTGCTCCCTTCACTCTCTCGCTCTCTTTCTCTGTTGGTCTCCCCCCCCCCCCCCACTTTCTGTTAAATCCATGAATGTGTGTGTGTGTGTGTGTGTGTTTTAACAGGTAGGGAGAGAGAGAGAGAAAAGGGTGGGGATGCATAGAGAAATTAAGAGGGAAGATACATAAACAGACAGGCCAAAAAACAAACAGACTCACAAAGAAAAAAAAAACTGAAGAAGAATAAATGGAAAAATGAAGAGAATATAAGAAAGAGTGGGAGAGAAACAGCAAAGAAGAGAAAAAGAAAGAGTCAGAGAGGTTTTGGGTGTAGGAGGTTATCAGTGACAGGAGCAGCTCAGCTGTACCAATGGAGGTCAATATCTGACTAGATCCTCGCTGCAGCAACCGGAGACGTTTGAGCAGGAGGACCGAGAGCAGTTATCCCCGATTCTATCTGGAGACTCCAACAGTAATGGACACCTAATGGACGCAAGACACCCGGCAGCTTCCGCCTCAGCCGAACAAACACGCCGAGGGATCCTGGTTGAGTGTGTCCGGTCTTGACACCAAAGGCTATCAACAACAATGGCCTCTGAGTGAGTCAGACTTGGGGGGGGGGGGGGGGCTGCTGCCGCCTGGCTCTGATTCACTGAGTCCTACTTGAAGCATCTAATAAATAAACCAAACAAGCTCGTGCAATAAGTGTGTGACAAAAATAAAGTTTTAATACGACTCATAGAGGACATATGAGCACGACGCCTCCAGTTGGACTCCCATTTCAATAATAAACCAATAAGAGTTTTTTTTAGGTGCTTCTCTCTGATACATTTTATTGTGTGGGACGCTGTTGCCCATGATGTCAGCCGAACATCTCCATCTCGCTGTCGCAGCGCTAATCTGCGGCTCAAGAAATCATTTGATTTGTCACTTCGGAGCTTCGTAGTTCAACTGTTTTAATCAATTCTCGTGATTATTTCAAGTTATGTGATTAAACATAAATGTCTTATCAAACCGCTGATTTTGTTTTGGATCACGCACACACGTGTTGGTGCCACGCAGCCTCTTTTAAAACTTTTTTTTTTTTCCTCTTAAGAAAAGCAAGAAGTCACTGGAGGGCATGCTTAGGATAGCTAAGAGGCTTAACAATGACATGAGATAAAAATAAAAGGAAAAATGGCGCTCTCTGGAACTTTCAGTTGAGAGTCAAATATTCTTTGCCATCTAAACTGTCGCGATTTCATCTCGTAGAGAAGTAAACGGCTACGCAGAGGACCAGTAAAAAAAAAAAGCACAAAGCCTGTACAGATTTATCGTCTCTGGCCACAGAGGACTCGCGTTCAAAGAGAAAAATGTCCAGTGGTCCTTTTCAAAATAGTTTCCTTGTCTCTGGAACATTTTCCCTAATTTCCTCAGCTTCTGTTCAAGTGACTGCTGAGACTGTCCTCTTTGAGAGCTACACAGAGTGTGCATCAATGTTTCATGACCCATGTCCCTTAATATGGCCCGCACAGAAGAAGATGAATAACCACACATTAGTTACTAGACTAACTTTCTCTTGGCACGCTGCATTATTTAGGGGCCAATCTATTAAAAGTAATCATCAACTTTAAACTCTTTAACCCTGCTCCTTTAGACGTCACGGATTTCAATTCTGCCAACATGGCGTTGCTCAACCGGACGTGGCCGAGCGCGGCGTATATACGGCCGTGCCAGCGTAATTGTTTTTGCTTTCTGGTGTCAGCCATTATCCTAATTCACACAAAAGGGCCCCTCCTTCCACTGGCTCCAGTGGAAAGTGGAGCCCCGAGGCAAACTGTACACTGAGGAGGCTGAGAGAGAGTGAAGCAGTGAGTGTATGCATGTGTGTGTCTGTGTGTGTGTGTGTGTGTGTCTGTGATCCAGAGTGAGAAAGAAACAGAAAGAGAGGGGAGTGTAACGGAGCATGTGTGAAAAAGAGAGACGGGGTGGGGGGGGGGGGGAGAAGAGAGCACACTGGTATCCGGTCTTTACTCTCACTGTAAAAACACTGTTTGGGTTCTGACGGGACTCCGTGGATTTGCACGCTGCCCTGTGACTAAGTTCTTTGGAAAGTGTGAAGCTGCATCAGCTGAGTTTAAAAATAAAATAGCAACACAAACCTGTAAAAAAAAAAAAAAAAAAAAAGAAAACGAAACATGTGGAAACTGATTAATGTCGAGTGGAAGTCACGACCAGATCTAAATATTAGCAGCACATTTGAAGGTAAAGAATGAAAGAAAGAAAAAAGTCCTCTTTCCTCGCTTAAATCTGATACAACATTGAAACTGTGAGCAAGAAAAGCATCTTAATAACAGAAACAATCCTAAAGCCTCGTCTGGGATGAGCTGTATTTTTCACATGACATATTAAAAGGCAGGAATAAAAAGAGACTTGTCAGGGATTTCCTGTCAGCGGGACTCTGTGAATATCAGGACTTTGTCACCAAGGGATTATGTGAATTGTTTCCTGTATCCAATTTGGCAGATTTTCTAACAACCTGGTGTATGTTTACCATGGCGGCCCACATGGGACTGTCATCTGACGCAGAGTCGAGAATGACACGCTGCATTACAGGAAGAAAGCAGGGAGACATCTCATAGTATTAGTTTCAGAGGGGAGTAAAAAAAAAAAAAAATATCTCAGCAGGAGTGTGTTTGCTTTCAGAGCTACCTCCTGGTGGTGTCACCTTGTAGAGTTTGGGGGGTAGATTTCCAACAGCTCTTTGACAATCTGGATCATCGAGGGGCATCAAAAACAAAATCCACAGACTAACTTCTCCCCCAGAACAGCCCTTAGACAGCCAACCAATAGAAAGTTGGAAAGTTTGACCGTAATAATAATAATAATAATAATAATAATAATGATGATGATGACGTTGTAAGACGAACTAAGAAAACACAGTTTTAATATCAGCTGTGTATCTTAAAATGACCTCTGTGTCTGAACACAAACTGTGAGCTGATGATAGTTATGCTGCTTCTAAAATAACCAAGAAAATCAATATGTAACAGAGCAAAGAGCCAGATTTTAATCCCCACATCAGCTTTGATGACAAGGATCTGGACGAGAACGTCACTGTTTCTCCCTCCAAGGATTCCTAACAGCACCCAGATCTCACTGTAGGGGGGGGGCAAAAAAAAAAAAAAAGTGAAGTGGAGGAGGATGTTGTGCACACAGCAATGTGTGTGTGTGTGTGTGTGTGTGTGTGTGTGTGTGTGAGAATTGTGTATAAAGCCAGAACATGTGAGAGGTTTTGTAGGCAGCAGCTGAATTTTCAAACAAAACCACCATCAGATTAAATTAATAATACGTACGTCTTTCAACAATCAAAACTAGTAACACTGGTTCAGCAATGATCGAGGCAACAGGATTATTGCCCCCCCCCTCCTCCCTCATGGGTTGGAAAGAGGTCAGAGTGGCAGCTTTTGAAGGCTAGTTGTCTTAATGTCAGTCAGCTGAATGACTTGTTCACAGCAGAAATTCAATTAAACCTAATTAAGACAAACGGCAGTCAAATGATGTAATAATTGGTTTTATGAAAGAAATGCAGAAATCAGTAATTAAATTGAGATTTCAACTAATTCAAACTCATTTAAATCTACTTTGATCTCGGCAGGGAAGGCTTATTAGGACCAGAAGTCCAGCAGGAGCGGGTATTACCTGGAGTCTGGGTACTTGGTGAGGGTCGCCAGGCTGCTGGTGTACATGTGTCCCCCGACGTCGATGTGCACCGGGGCGTTAGCCTTGGTCAGCTGAGCCGGCAGAGGGATCCCCTGGGCGGCCAGAGGAGAGACCGGGGACCGGGTCAGAGACAGCCGTGACATGCTTCTTCCCTCCTGAAAGCAAGTGTATAGAAAAGCCATGGGAGTAAAAAAGGTAAAGCCCCAGTGAAGCACAGTGATCCTACACAGGGAGGCAGATAGTATCCTCTCCTCTCAGATCACTTCCATGTCTGCCTGGTCGCATATTTAGCCTGGAAATTATTGCCACCGCTCTAATTAAGTATGTTTGCATCTTTTCGTGCAGCACCGGAGGCGAGGATAGGAGGATGCTTATTAGAAACCCAGGGTGAAGAGAGAGATAGAACGAGATAGACAGAGAGAGAGAGAGAGCGAGAGAGAGAGAGAGAGAGATGGGGGGGGGGGGGGGGGGCTGCTAGGTGTCAGCCTCCAGGGGAATAAAACAAACTGCTGCTGCAATATTCTAATTAAAGGTCGCCTTATGTGTTAGAAGAGATGCGCCCAGACACACCAACCACTAATCCGAGAGCAAGGAGAACACAGCGGGGGGGGGGGGGGGGGGGCACTTTTCCTTTCAACACACACACACAAAAGATTAAGATGATCGCATGTCATGTAACTGCAGATTCTTGTGACCCAAACTGAGGCGCATTGGGGGGAGGGGGGCCTTTAAAACTAAACACATTCACAGGCCGCTCAGTTAAAGCAGCTAAAAGAACTCAGTCTGATATTAATACCATCCAACCCCCCCCCCCCCAGTTTGTCCAGGTCCTGGTGGGACACGGTGGAAATGTCAGTGTGGTCACAGTGGATCAGGTCATGTGAGGGGAAAAACATTTATGCTTCCTTTTATTCTTTTTTTTTCTTGCCCCCCCCCCCCACCTACCTTCAGGGATCAAAGGTCAGAGTTCACTCCCTTTATCACTGCTCACCTTCCTCTGACGCAGTCTGAGACTTAAAAACTTCATCCTAACATCCTTCAGCTTCGCACCACAAACTGCATAACTGCATTTAAACAGATTGTCGTAACACAATTTCAGCCTGCGGCAGAAAAATCAACACAATCGATCCGTTTTGTCGTCCCACATTTGAACCGGTTTACTTCTCACGGCTGCGAAACCGAAGGCCTGTTAGTGGGAGTCCGGATCGTCCCTGAGGCCCCGACAGAAGAGCCAAGGGGGGGGGCACTAAGTGACACCGGAGCTTTGTTTTATTATTATTATTATTATTACTATTTTTTTTCCCAGGGTGGTGTCAGCCCGCCTCACAGCAGTATCATGTTCGTTTAATACGATTACAGGAGGATGGGATTACGTTTCAAATCCCGGGAAAAGAAGGAGGAGGGGAAAAAAAAAAAAAAAAAAAACTTGGAAAGACTTAAGAAGTTTGGGGAAGGCTGAAATCCGAGCTTGCCCCACCACTGCTCTCTCTCTCTCTCTCTCAACCAATCAATCAATTAACCAATTAAATCAGAACACACGTGCGCAACTGAAAAAAGAGCCACACGACAGGAGGGGTGGGGGGGGGACTCTCTCTCCAAATCAATCACATTTTAACAATCTAATCTTCTCTCTCTCTTTTCCTCAAACACACACAGACACACACCGTGTATGACAAATTCCTCCACAAAACCCCAGCACCGTTAAAAGGCATCACCCCCCCTCCACACACACACACACACACAGAACTGACCCTGTCCGGACACCGTAGCCAAATTTCAACCTCGCGACGTTACACATAAGCTCATTTCATGATCTCCCACAATACACACAAACAACAACAACACAACACAACACAACACAACACACAAGGGCAAACAACAGTTAGACAGGAAACAATGCGATGCGGCGTCCGGCTCCACAGGAAGACCGAGCCGGAGCGCCAAAAGCTCAACATGGCGTCTTATTCCTGCTGTACAATTAAAAAGAAACACACAATCCAGACCTTCATAACCCGATAAATAAAACACACAACACAAGTCCAAGTCTGTGGGGAGGTGATGGTGGCAGGTAGAGGGAGGGAGGGGGGTCACTTCACGTTACTCTTCAGCCCCAGTTCGGCTGCTCTCCCCCGGACGGACCGAAGCGTGTCTGTGCGTAAAAACATCACATTGTGTAAGATTGAAATGTGTCATCCTACCGTTTCAAACATTGTAGGAGGAGGAATCCAGGAGGGGGATCCGTGCCGGTGGTCAGTCAGTCCCAGCTGCTGCCCGCGTTTCAAAATATATATAAAAAAAAAAAATAATAATAAAAAATAAATAAAAAAACAACAACAACAAAAAAAAAAAAAATAACTCCTCATATAATTTCTCCAAATTTCGCCTCGACACAACTAAACAGCAGCATCCAGCTCCGCCGCCCGGATCAGCCACACGCACTAAAAACTGCCTCTTTCTGCGGCCGGATGGACTCTGTGGCTTTAAAGGCTCTACTGAAACGCTCAGCTCGACCTGTCCTCCTCCCCGAAGCTGCTTTTGTACCGAAGCGCACAGGAAGCGTCCTTACCTTGAACATAGATGAGCCGATCTCCTTCCTCTTCTCTGCTCTTATTTGGATACGCGTAAAAATGTGCGCTCTCGTTGGAATCCCCGCTTCGTATTTCAGCTTCTTGTCTTGGCTTTTTTTTTTTTTTTTTGCCTAAATGAAACTGCCCCTGTGGTTTGTTATGAGAAGAAGAAAGCCAATAATCCGTCTCTAAATAACAGAGCAGAGCTAAAAAAGAAAATTCTTGCTCCGGGCTGCCGGAGCGCCTCTGGGCCGCGGATTAGGCTACAATTAGCTCAACTCCACTCTCTCGCCCAGGCAATTTTCTCAAGGAAGAAAAAAAAAAAACAAAAAAAACAAAAACGTGATACCCCAAAAAATTATGTCTGCACAGATATAATAACTTATCTTATTTAAATGAAAAGAAAAAAAAAAAAAGAAAAAAGAAAAAGTAAATCGTTCCCTTTAACGGCGTGAAGTTGAGATTTAGAGGCTGGAGGAAACCGAGCAGGCAAACTGTCAGTCGCTCAATAGATTTGGAGCTGGCAAAAAGCAGATTTTAATCATTGTCATTTCGTCTGATGTAATAGTTCCCCAGGCAGTTGGTTCCAGCTAGCAGGCAAACATTTCCATCTCCATCTCCAGCTTAAATTTTAAAGTTTAAAGCCAAAACCTGGGCTTCCATTTAGTCCTTCACTCAGGCAACCATCGCCTCTAATAAAGGCGCAGTAACTTGTTGATAAAGTCTCAGTTTAAAAAATAAAAATAAAAAACAAATACAATGCGGAGATATATCCTTGAACCAAAATGTTTCATGCGGTGTGTCTGCTCCTCTCTCCCTCTTCCTTCTCCCTCTCTCTCTTGCCTTAATGTCTGGAGTTGTAACGCCAAATTTCCTGCAGGCCATTAAAAAATCAAATGACGTCTGCGGACATGCATGCAACGCTGCTGCAGAAAGCGCCCTCACAACCTGCCTGCAGCCAAATGCGCCATTTCAATTATAACGCAGGGCTTAGATGGAGATATCTGCCCAGGACAACCCCCCCCCCCCCCCCCCCCCCCAATAACACACAGACACACACCCCCTGCACAACCTCCCCCTCCTCCTCACTACTCTCCAATGAAAGCCGGCCAGCCTCCAGACTTTTTATTATTATTAATATATATATATATATATATATATTTTTTGGGGGGGGGGGGGGTGTGTTAAGATTGTGGCTGATTATTGTCAATCTTTTCAACACAGAAAGACAAAAACACAAAGTGGTGAAGAGCTAAAGTGTTGCAACAGTTTAGCTCAACAACAACAAACAAACAAAAAAAAAAAAGAGTGAAGGGGAGGTGCTCTCACACAGGAAGAGATGACTTATTTATTTGCATGTTTGTTTATTTGAGGGTAAATAACTGTGAATAATTGATGCAACATTGAGCCCAGTAATTAGTCTGTACCAGCATCCGGAGAGAGGAGTCATGCTCGTTTCTTGATATTTGGCGCCAACCAGTGTAGGAAGTGATTATTGGTCCACAGGAACATCCATGAGTGACAAACTTTTGTTTATCATCACCATAAAAACATCATATGGCGTCTTCATGATATACTTTAAACGCCCCCCCCCCCCTCCTCCTTTACAAAAAAAAAAAAAAAAAATCTAATACCATGACTCCATCTTCATGTTGCCTTTTGCTCTTTCAGGCTTTGAGTTGGTATGAAACGGGGGAAAAGAGAATTTAAATAGGAAATAAAACAGTTCTGCAGGTGATCTGACAGCAGGTCTGGAGAAGACTCAGTAATTAGACAGACCTCAGCGCCCCCATCTTTCCTTCCCCCCGGCACAGATTTGTTGTTTCCAGAGGTACAAACTGGAGGGGAAACTGGATTTTTTTTTCTCATTAAAGGAAACAAGCCCGGAGTTAGTTCAATTACATGAAGTATGCAGGGATGTTGTAAATTTAAAGATTTAAATAGCTTACAAAGTGGCCCCGGGCCCCATCAGTTAATTTCCTTAATTTATGGATTTTAGCGGAATGTCTATGTGGAAGGGAAGAAGTAGGTCATCTTGAGGATTTGCATGTAGCTTTGAGATTTCACAACAGATCCAAACATCTGCCCCCCCCCCACCTGACCAGCAGCTCAGCAGGTGAAAGGGCAACTACAAAAACTCCCTCTCCTATAAAAAAAATCCAGAACACCCCCATGATGGAAAAATTATAAATAAATAACCTGCAACAACAACAAGAACAACAACAGATTTCTGTTCTCAGATCTGATTGTAATATTTGACCCAAGTAACGAGATTATTGTTGTTGATGCACACAGCAGACAGCGATAAGAGGTCTGATCTAGTTTTTGCCATTAAAGGGCTGTTCCACACATTTTCCGCACAATTCTAAATATTAGTCTTTTAAAAAAAAAAAAAAAAAATCGGTGGGAGTCAAACCAAGTGTTTGATTCTCAGCTATGACGTTTGAGCTGCAGCTGAGAAAAGGAACGAGCGAAACTCAATCAAAATTTCAAAGTCTCCTTTAGACCTCATATGTTAATGAGGTGCATGAATTAATGCATGACCCCATAAGAATAATAACTTTGCCCCGAGGTTCACATGCAGGAGCTGTTGGTGGGGTTTGCCTACAGAAGCAGAGAGGAGGACAATGTTGTGTCTTGTCACAGGACACTCAGGGCTCTGCAGAACATCATCAGAAGTATTCATTTTACAATGAACACACTTTAAAAAAAAAAAAAAAGTGATTTGTTCATTGTTCACCCAGGCTCAGGTGAAACATCAACATGTTCAGCTCCTTTTCTGTGTGTGAAGGTAACAGTTGGAACATAGTACCATCTGCTGGTTCACAACACCACCCTGCACCAACATGTTCACCCTCTCCAGACTCATTCAGCCGTTTTATTATTAAATACAGTTTTATTCCAACGCCTCCCTGAAACATATCGGTTTTCTCTTCCATAACCATGTTCACGTAGGTTGGATTTTTTTTTTTTTTTTTTTTTATTAAATCCTCAGGGCCTTCCGGCTGATGGGCATCCCCCCCCCCCCCCCCCCGTAAACACAGCTCAGGTCATCCACACACTGTACTCCCGCACGGAGGTGAAAGCAGTAGGTGCCATACAGTGACATCCAGCCCTCTGAACGCCGGCACTCACAAGAATCTCTTTAAGCGTCTCACATCAGATCAGCGCTCCTTCTTTCCCCTCTGGCAGGTGGAGAAAGTTTGAAAAGAACATTCAGAACTTTCTTTTAGTAATCTGCATGCCTCGTGGAGCCCGGTTGTTGTCAATCGCTCCGCTCTTCCAGCCATTTGACATTCTGCTTGATGTTGGTGTGTGTCTGAGGTGTAGCAGCGACACTTATTGTTCATTATCTCACAGGGAGGGAGGGAGAGGGTAAGAGAGTGTCAGTTTATTAATAGAACTTGTGGGGTTGTGTTGCACACAAACACCTAACAAGCACAGTGAAGAATTCCCTCAAGTGCTTAATGCCAGCAATTAAGTTTCCCAAAAAGCTGAGCACAAAGACAGTGTGTGCTTTTTTGTGTTGTAATTGTTGTTGTTGTTGTTGTTGATGTGCTGCTAGGAGTCGATTGAGCTTTTACAGGTAAAACTGCAGTGACCGCGACGTCGTCACTTCAGAGTTCATTGTGTTATTGGCTGAGACGTCTTCTTCAAACTCAGATAAGAGTTACAGTAACTCAGCACATTTACATTTGTCTGTAAAATACAACTAAACTGTGGATTAAATAAATAAACCTGAATGGATCGCGTGGACAATAATCAAAAGTCAATATCAATATCAAAGTATATTATTTGATGATTGCTGTGTGTGTTTTAACTTGTGTAACATTTTAAATACTTCTACTTTTATTTCTGATTGATTTTTTTTTTTAACATAAAGGTATTTTAAGATTTACTTCAATAAATCATCTAAATATTTTTTTAAATTTCTTAAAATAATAATAAAAAAAAATCTTATCTCCCTTTTTTGCTTCAGAACTGTATTTTCTTCTCCAGTCTCAGAGATATTCTGCACCTGGACTGAAAAGGGTCAATTGGAGACTAACTGAGGGAGAGAGTTTCTATTTCAACTTCAGATTAACTTGGTGAATTTCACCACTTTTCAAGGTGAGAACATCAAAATCTCTCTGATTTAGTTTAAGAATTTCTTTTGCTGCCATCATGTGGCATCAGGCTCTAATCACAGAATATTTACGAGGCGTAAATGCTGGATACCTGAGGAGAAAGGCGGCCAGTCACAGAGGCCTTCCTCGTCACGTTTTGGAAGACGATCCGCAGTATTTGCCAGATTTATGTTTGTTTGCACAAAGATGAGAGTCTCTCTGTTCTGTCAGAGGAGACATCACGACTTTATCTGGAGCCCTTCTGTCACATCCATCACCAAACTTCGCTCTCTGAAATCCTCTGACGTTTATTATTCTGCTTTTAGCTCAGGCCGGTCTTACACACCCCCAACGTCATGTGTGAACAGAAGAAAAATGATCTTTTGCTTCTGTTGCTGCTACTGTTTGGTTAGCAGTAACAATGTGAACAGTGTGATGTCTCCAATCACATCTGATATGCATCACATACCCCCCCCCACCCTCCCACCCTCTGCCCCAGCTCAGTATGCCTTGGGGGGGACGTCCCTGGCACTGCGGAGCAGCCACGGTCCTCATTAGAGTGCATGTGTCACGATGGCATCAACCCCCAGCCTTGACTTATGCTTTATATTTACAATCATCCATCACAACAGTCACAAAACACGGATCTGGTCTTGAACGGTTTGAGCTCATAGTGCACGCAGCATCTTCTGGTGGGGGGGGGGGGGGGCTTTTTCTGTCTGTAGCTGTGTTGTTGAGTCCCTGTCCTTTTGTTGAGCTCTCTTACCAGCAGAGAGGAGGGATGGGGTGGTGGTGGTGGTGGTGGTGGTGGTGGTGGCGGTGGTGGGGGGGTTTGATGTGTCTTCTGAAGGCCCTGCTGCTTTGTCAACACTGAGGCCTCTGCACTGACACCATGGAAGCAGAGCGCCTGGGGGGGCGACAGAGAGGGGAGGGAAGGGTGGGTCACTGCAGCTTGGTAAAAGAAGAGGGGGGGGGAGAGAGAAAGAAAGAAGGAGAGGCGGAGGAGTGGAGTTGGGGGGTTTTTGGGGGGAGGGAGGGTGCCAGCTAGTGTGGCCAGCACCCAAGGCGAGAGGAGAGTGTGCAACAGACTGCCTGATCGGGACTGAGGCTGCTGGCTGATGACATTTTATGGTCACAACATGCAATCCACCAAGTTTAGTTGGTGAAAATCCAGTTTTCAGACGCTGAACGATGGCGTCCTTTTTTTTTTTTTCTTGTTGCAGTCACACAAAGAACGAGGCAGTTTTGGTTTTTTTTTGCGATTCGTCATGTCCTTTTTGAGTTTTAGGTTCTTTTACAGTAAACAGCACAGCGGGGGGGCAGAAAGATTTCTAAAAATCAGACTTTACGGACTCATAATGCTGTTTTTTCAAGTAATTTAATCGTTTTTATTGCAGCCACAACAGGAGCTCTGAAATGGCTTTGATTACTGTAACTGCACTAATGCGCTTACTTAATTGTGGAACGTCGACTGTTATTTTTGATAAATTTACACAGATCTGAAGGATAAAAAGTACATTTACCCAAGTACTGTGCTTATTGTGGGCACACTTGTTCTTTATCTGAGTAGTTCCACCAACAACTTTTCTTTCAGCTGAATCTATTAGTAACTTTCCAAAAGAAATAAATAATAAATGTTATAATAATGTTAACAAATTTGTATTTGAAGCCCAAATATCATAAAAAGTAAACAATTACAGCAATTAATATAAATAATAAAGTTTGTGCGTCATGGTTTAAAGCATTTTGAGGTAAAAGTTTAAAAAGAAAAAGGAATCGTCCATGTTCTCCCTTCAGCGGTGGCCTAATACCAAATAACAGTTGATATCATGTTGCACCACATCGCCTCATTTATCTTCATGAACGATCAGAGCCAACATCTCGCCTTTTGTTGGATCTGGTGTTACGGGCCTGTTAAGCAATGATATATCAGCTTTGTGCAGTGAATCACAGCCTGAATGTGTTTGCTGAGCTCCAGAGGGTGAGGCAGAGCTGGGGGGGGGGCCCTCAGAGAGTCGCTTTCTTTCATCGACACTTTGCATTAAGTAACACTGGGTGTCCTCTGTGCATGTTAGCGGAGAGTCTTTCTCTTTTCTCACACATCAATACGGCTGAGTTGTGTGTTTGGTCTCTCTGACCTCATCCTGTCAGTTTTTTTTACTGGAGCTCAGATACACAGCTACACATTAATTTCTGTGCAGAAGACTAGAAGAGCAATGTCAGCCACGAGCTTGTCTGGAGGCATAAATTCAAGATACAAAAGTCAAGAATTCTTTTATTCTTGGTTGCTGTAAAAAAAAAAAAAAAAAAAGCTTCAGCATATTCAACACACAAACATGCAACATGCTGCATTGTTTTCTTCATCATAAATCATGATTGAATAGCTCTATATTTCTGTTAGCAGTTGATGACACAACTGTTCACAGCGGTCACTCTGCAGGAGTCTCCGCTCATTGCTTACTAACATTATCAGAAAAGGGCTCAGCAGAAAAACGGTAAACAAACCAGCTGACGGATCAGGGGAGAGGGAAACCGAATGAATAAATGGGGGATGATTATCAGAATACGTATCCAGCGTTCAGAGAAATGCTAAAACTTACTGTCAGAGCTGTGGAGTGATCTGACCGAACTGCTGCCCTCAAGTGGCTGAAACAGCTGTGGCTCTTTAAGAAGAAATTATTATTATTATTATTTTTAAAAATGATTTTAAAGCACACGTGATTGAAAACGCTCAGATAACACTTCCTGTTTTATGAGACACACCGTGCTCAGGAATGAACGGCGTGGTGCACCTTCTGCAGTGCTTCAGCCTACAGGCACTCCTAGATAACTCCTGTCTGATTAGCTCCTTAGGAGGACATTGTTCCAAAAGCAATTCACTGGACTCCCAGTATTAATTTAGTCCCGAGAGAGAGGCCCATCCATCGTAGGTAGGGCGGGCCGCGCTCAGGGCCTTCCCCTCGGCCTGCTCATAGCACGGCACCTCCTGCCCTGTCACTATAAGTGATAGTCTCTGCAGGTTTGTTGCCTGGTTGTGTAGTTTCTCCCATCAGCCACTTCACTCTGCCTCCCCCCTCCTTCCCCCTTCCTCTCTGTCGGGGCAGGTGTCTCTGCTGTCACTTCCATCACTCACGCTGCTTGAGGAAGGGAAGACACAGCTCTGAGAACGGCGGGGAGATTCATTGAAAGTTCACCTCTCTCCTTGAAAGAGAGAACGAGAGAAAAAGCTGCGGCTGCCTTTTAATTTTGAGGGGGTTGTTTGTTAAGAGCTGCCAGCCACGAGGAAATAAGAGGAAAAGACTCTGGGACTTTACTCCAAAGTGAATAAATCTCCTTTTAAACACCAGAGGTTGGCACACGCTCTGAAGTGAGATGCACCTTTATTGATAAAGACACCAGGCAGTTTGGAACCAGCAGGGGATCCCAGCCGGTTTACGGAGAGAGCACAAAGCACTTTCCTGTTCGCCTACATGTTGTTTGTTGCTTCTGTTTGAGGAGCCACGTTGCAGCTGATGCAGCTGATGTGTGCCAGAGTCGATGGAGGCCTTTTAGTCCTGGGGGAGCATCTTTGTTCAGGACACGCTGATGTAGATATGTTCCAATAGTTTGTGTTAAATGATAGGAAGGTAAATGCAATTAAAAATAGCCAAGAACATTAATAGAATCCTCCCATGCATCATTTTCTCCTTTCACTTTCCAACACAGTTGCCAAATAAAGGCATTGTCAGTATTTGGCAACTTCCACTCTGACATGCAGCCAGTAACAACTACTTTTTTATTTGGACCGTGAGGGAGAATATGAACATTTTGGCTATTAGAAGCTTTTGGGAGGGAAATTATTATTCACTCTGATCATTTGCCAATTTTAATATTCTCATACAAACAAGTCGCATCGTTGTGCTTCGACAGATGAGACAGACTGAACTGCAAACTGCTGTCTGATGTCAGCTGACTTTTTTCTGCTCTGCCAAGAAAGTTGGCAGCGTCATTTTCAACATTGGAAGGCTGCGCTCACAGTTTGGAGGCATTGTTAGGAACAAACAACCAAATTAATTGCAAAGAAGGTGGAAAAAAAAACTAAACAAAACAAAGCTGCTCTCATGCCAAGAAAGTAAATGACAAATCGGAATGACTGTTATTATTAAGCACTGAAATATCAGGATGTGTTTGTGTGAGCTGAATGAGGCTTTCTGGATCCACCTGTTAGTAAACTAAGTGTTTTTCTTTTTTTTTTTTTTTTTTTTTATTTCTTGATGGTTTAAAATTGATGCTTTACATACTTCTGACATATTAAACCCATTTCCTGGCCTGCTCTGAACACTCCTTCCTCCTCCTGTCCACCAGCATCAGCACCCAGATGTTTGCCTCAACCCTTGATGCATTTTTACACAAAAAATAAATCCACAGTATGCCGTCATTTGAGCGGTGGGGGTTATGATGACGGAATAAACATATTCCGTCAACCCAAATGTTTGAGCCATTCGGTGGTGTTTGCGGGAGAAATGTAACCCTGAGCTTAAAGAAGCAGTCAGCCCACAGCAGCTTGCGTGACCGGCTTCATTATAGATCCCTCGTTTATTGATTAGAGTTCATTAAAGCTGCTGCATAATTCATGTCAAAGCCAGAGTGTAACTTAATTAGAAGACATGCAACGGCTTTCATGGGTGTCATAGTCTCAAAGCAGATGCATGACAGGTGGTGGGAGCAAAGTGGGAACCAGAGCGCACATTACTGTGCTACACACACCTGAGTGCATGAGAGTATATCAGAGGAATCATCTTTTTAAAACCTAAAGGGGGGTGGGGGGTTGTTATATTTCAGAGGCAGTACTGCCATCATGTGGTTGTGTACGATATGTCACCTTCTGCCTCCTGAATGAGTTGTTACCCTCAGGTCGGTGTGTCAGAGACATCAGGTGCAAAGTCAAAATTCTCTCTTATTCCTTCCTCCGTCTCACTACCTCATAAAAAGGAGCCTTGACTTGCTGTTTGTTGGATTTCTTGGATAATTTCTAATGATTTATTCTCTTGTTTTTATTCAAATTGAGCTCGGTTAGTCTCTTATACTCTTAATATTTTCATATAAATGTAAATTTTTACGTAATATTTATATGCACTTTTTAATGCGTTATTTTTTTTATGTACTTGCTGTTTGCTGCTGCTGCAGCTGTATTCATCTGGCCTGTGGTTACTGTTTAAGTCTGTGTCTATGTGAATGCATCCCAAAACCACTAAAGTATATCTTCATCTTGATGTCTCCGGATATAAGCAGCAACTCAAAGCAGTTAGTATACAGTAATAAAAAAATGTCATTTTGCAAAAGGTTTGCTTGTCTGAAGACAGACTTGATATTTAAATCAAGCTTTTATTCTCCCTTCAAGACAACTATAATAAAAACTGAATGTGTCCTATTAAATATAAAGAATATACAACTCTAAGTAGCTCATGACACTGAAACTTCCTGTTGGAGCACAAAGCAACAACAACAACAACAACAACAAAAAAAAGGGTGTAATGACAGATTGGGATTTCATTCCTCTGAAGACAGTCTTGTGATATTATTTCTGGCTCCATCCTGCTTATAAGTGCTTATTACCAGAATGAGCAGCATGTTGATAAAGCAGCTAGACGAGTTAACCAAATGAGATGTTTGGGAAGCACATCTCCAACAGGACTCCAGTTTTGAGATTTCCCCCGTAAAATTATTTCCCACTTGTCATTTTGCTCTGCTTGATTAATAACAGAGCTCAGGCAAATCATTTTAATGAGGTTTATATCACAGAGAGATGCTTCTGTGGCGTGCCAAAACAAACAAGGATTTCATGTGAAAAGGGGGAAGAACTAACCCGGCGTGTATGAGAATGGGAGAAGTTTTTTTTGTTTTTTTTGTTTTTGTATTTAACGTAAAAGGAAATATTTTGTTTCTCCAACGCTGGCCCGTTGAACTGAGCAGTCAGCCCCTCAGATTGGTTTTGTTCTTCTAATAATGTTGGAGAATGTGTGAACGCACCGACGCAGTTTCAGCTGTTGTACCCCTCACAAGTGTGTGTCTGCAGCTGAGTGTGCATTTGTGTGCCAGAGCTCTGTCGTCAGAGAGTCAGCAGGAACCTGTCATCAGCCGTGTTAATGCTGGCTCCGAGGCAAACATGAAGATTAACTGAGGAACTTATAATAATAATACTTGAAAAATGGAGCAAAGTCTCTTTCTTACAGTCGTCCCGACCAAGATGAGGTTGTTTATCACTTCGGGAGGATGTTTGGTTGCCTCCCTTGTATGTCTGCTTTGAGCCCTTAAGCTGGTTTAGCTACACAAGCACGTTCTCTTCAAAGCATGTCAAGATTTTCCACGCACACTAATGAGGTAAATGGATGGCTTTTGTTTTCTCCACAGTTTTAACTTCCCCCAAAGTGTTCTCATGACTTATACAAGAGCCGCTGCAGAAATCAGCCTCGAGCGTTTGATCAAATGTCTAACTCTACAGAGTGATCAATTTCTGTTGCAATATTCATCTACCACACAAGCGCACACATAATCTGCAGACACACACGTCCAGGCACAATACATGCCAGCAGAACAACAAAAGATGTGACTGTTATTTGTTTTTATGAAAACTATATAATTTTTTTGGGAAAAAAAAAAAAAGACAAAAATGCTGCTGTGACAGATTTTGACCTGGTTTTAAATTCAGGTAGGATGTGAGAATCATGCAAATGACTGTTTACACTCAGACGGCGTACAGTAGCTGCTCTGATCCAATCACAGGATGGAAATCAGAGGCTCATCCTTTTTCTTCTGAACAGACACGACACCGCTCCATATGATGGAAGAACGAAAGCAGCATATTGAAAAACACTCGCATCTCAAGATGAAAAGTTTTACCTCTAGATATGAAATTGTGTGTCGACAGTTTGTTTTTTGTTCTTTTTCAAAAGCATGAAACCAGGAGGTGATATGAAGATCTTTACCTTCAGCAGATATAATCTGACATACTCATTTACTGTGAGATTGTGTTCTGCTCTTTTTTTGTACGAAGGTGAAAAAGAGACCGTAATATTTTATTCTACTGGTTAAAATTACATCACATTTATGGTGATTTTCTTTTTTTAAATCTGCTGAATTATCATTGTCGTGAAAATGTTAACAGCAGTTTACTCACCTGTCTTGCAGAAAGCTTCAGCCATAGTTGCGTTGACGGCCCCTCGGAGCGGCGCTGAACACTCCCTCAGTGTTCAGGTGAGGAAAATAGGTGATGGGAATGAAAACAACATGGCTGCTTTCTACTGTTGGAGACAACGTTTGGCAAGAAAAGGAATCAAGTTTGATGCTGAATTCACATTTTGAAGCAGATCATGCAGGTGATTTATTTAACCAGGTGATACTGCATGTTGTAGTTTATAGGGATGAGTGAGTACACCACTATCTGTATCTGTTCAACCATCTACATCATCTGTATCCGTATTCGTACTCGTATGGGGCGGGACTTAAACCGGAAGTGGGCGTGGTTTATGCGAAAGCTTTATTTTTAAGCCTGAAATTTATACGGGTTGATCAGAAGTTGCTATATGTATCGTAAGTCTCAGTATATTTTTATTTACATCTTAATTTGTGTTACACCACCAAAACCTGACCCGGGTGAAGGAACAGTGAGAAAGTTTTTACCCCATGACCCCACAAAGTGGCAGATTTGAAAAAAGTTTGGGTTGTAAAAAGCTATTTTAAAATGATGATGTAGCCTAACTTTTTATCTGTCAGGTTAAATGATGCTCTTACCGGGGGACTCCATCAGATCAGCTGTAAATATCGATGTTTGTCACCTCCGGCCGTTCAGTCGGATCATTTCTCCATAAAAACGAAGGAACAGTGAGAAAGACCCACAGATGGGAGTATTTCATTGTCCCTTTTTTTTTTTTTCCTCCGGTACAGCTGACGTGTTAAAATAATCACCCGACATGTTGAAATAATGTTTTAAGCTAACTAACGGACAGCGTTTTTAAAACTGTGCCGCCGATTGCGTTCCCTTCCGGTGGGCGTGGCTTTTGGAGTGTGACGCGTTGCGCTCTGTCCTATCACAGGAGTTCCTTCAGCCCGAGCAGGATTTCGACTTGTATTACTCGTAGTATTAGTATTAGTACTAGTATTAGTATTCAGTCTGAAACAGTTTTGGTTTATTTTCTTCACCTGGTTGAAAAGTTTGATACACTTAATATCACAGAGAGGTGAGCTGACACGATAAACGGCTGTATTAACTGTCATTGTTGTATAATTCAGCTTCAGTTATGTGAGCAGTGATATTTTTCTGTTATAAAAATTACCTTTGAATTGATCTGAGCTAAATAAATAAATTCGAGGTAAAATTCACATTTCACCGCAGCTTTTGTTTGGAGGAATAGCCAATAAATAGCCTCTGTTGTGACCGTTGTGATTTTCAAATCTGTTTTTTTTTTTTGTTTTGTTTTGTTTTTTGTTTTTTTGTGCTCATATGAACCAATAAATGGATGAAAGATATTCTCATGGATTCTTTTTTTTCAATAGCCAGACAAGAGCTGGCAAAAATGCCATCGTCTCAAAATTGATATAATAATGGATTCTTTCTTCTTTGACAGCAGAATAGACTTCGAGGCTTCTTTCTGAAAGCCAATATAGATACCGAGCTCGGCCATCTATTCATCTTCTGCTTGTGTCTGTTGATACAAACACTTTGACCATTTCTTCAGGATGGATAAACAGAACGGCCCTAACTGCTCCTGACCCCGTCATTTAAAATCACAGATTTTTATGCATTATGCTGCTGACCTTTGGAGCTGCCTACACGGTGTAGCTTAGCTAACTGCCTTTAAATCATCCGAAGCTCCTCGGCGGCTCACAGAAAAACAGGCTGTATGTATGCAGGAGAGTTCTGAGTCATAACGATCCAAACGCTGTTTAAACAACAAGTCCTCACATGTTGTGCATTCGCTGATCAGCGTCAGTCTTTTTGTTCTTGTTGGTTTGATTCTGATCAAATGTTCCCCTCCTGAATATTCAAGATCCCCAGAGGTTGAATCTTTGGTGATCCAAAGACTTGTCTGATTAGGGACTTGGTTTCCAGTTGAAGCATTAAACTGCAGATGTGTTTGTCTCTGTAACCGTATGTTTACAGGAACGGTGTCTTTTTAAAGATCCATTTCTTTTGTTTCACGCATAAAAAGCTAAATGAGAACTCTGTGAATTTATGTAATTAGAAAGAAAGAGAATGTGAGCAAAGCGACGGCATGAGATCTTTATGATGTTTTTGTTTGTTGTGTTTGGCCACAGGAGGCTGCGTCCATGGGAATATTTCCTAATAAATACATTTTAGAGAATGTGGATTATTTTTTTTAATTTTCTGAATTTTTTTTTATATTTCTGGGGGAAGTGCAGTTATATGTTTATTGAATATTTCCAGTGGAGACAGAAAATATAAAAAATAGTGACACTAGGAACTTGATGCTCAGAGCTTTTGCACACAAACAATATGTGCCTGGACCGAAGGTACTGCCATATTTCAACAGACGTGGGGAGAGCTCTGTCACTCTGACTGCTGCCTGAGGGCCACACGTGTTTGCCTCATTTCTAGTTCCAGTCTACGATTGTCTCGTTGATCACCTCTCACTTTGTTTCAGAAAAAAAGTTTTTTTTAAGCATCTGGAAACTTTTTGTATTCTGCACCACACCATCCTTCTTGATACAGATTGTGCTGATGTGCTTTAATGCTGATTTCTGACAGTTAGACCTGAAGCTCTGCAGCGTGAAAATCCTCTTTTCGTTTTATGGTAATATTGAAACGTACAGTAAGTGCACATGGAGCAAAACCAGCAGACATGTGAGATAAATTGGAAGTGTTTTTGGTTTCAGTTTTAAAGTGTTAATTTGAGGGGTGCTGATTATGTAAGTGATCGACCAGCTTGTCTAGTGAGCTCCAGAATTTGGTGAATCTGAGTTAAAAAACTTGACAATAATTAATAAACGAGGGGCAGTGTGTCATACTGACTTTGGGATGCATGTTTGTCGTTTCTCATTTTGTACAAAATTTGTACGTGTCAAGTAGTTTAACCCTTAATGATATTTACATGAGACTCAGCTTCACTTTATGTTGAACGAATATGATGATAAAATCTGACATCGGTACCTTTGTGCCTAAATACAGCCCCGTGTTATAAAACATATTGGAATAAAACAAAACAAAACAAAAAAAAGCAACAAATAGACATAACAGTAAACTGACAAACAATGACTGGCAGTACTGATTGTCAAATTCAGAAAGCACCAAGGACGTGAGATACACAACAACACAACTGCAAGAAAAAAAACAACAAAAAACAACAACAACAACAAAAGTGAGCGCAAGTTGAAAATGCTAAAGACAGTTTATTAGTAGACACTCATCAGCCAGAAATAATAACCACCTGAAGAATGTCTTCCTGAAATACACCGTTTGATTGGCAGTGTAAAATAAGGCAAAGGGCATAAGATCAGGTTTTATACACTTTTGCACCAACAATTAACAGTTATACATTCACTTGTTACTGTAATTATGCTTTTTGATAAATCCGTACACCCACGTTTGAAGAAAGCCTTATTAGCTGGAGGGACTGACAGAGTATCTGCGAGAGTCGTACTCATCATAATGCGATAGCTGCTTCGGCCAGATGTCGGCTAAACCTACAAGGAATCTGACCACAACCTAAACAAAGATTAGATTTCGGAACTGCAAAAGCCAACACACTATACCGACAAAAGTTCATATAGATACCATCACTGTGAAAGGGCAATACCACCGAAACTTCTTCAAAAGTCTTCAAAAGTTTATAGTGCGTACAGATTTAAATAGTATGAAAGAAATAAAATTTTGTTCCATGAAGCACATTTTCACTGAGCTGCAAAGTGTATAGCTGAAGAGCGACTGCTACTTTATAGGTTGTTTCCTGCATCACATCCTTTAAAAAATAAAAAATAAACTGTTACCCACCCTGATTGGAGCCACGTGTTGCATCTGTCTTTGTATTTTATGAATTTCTGTTGCTGTTTTGGCATCGTGGTCGTCATATTCAGTAACTTCTTCTCTCCCCTCCAGTGAGTTTAAACTGTGACCCAAAATGATTTAAATTCAAACTTTCACTTGGCTGAGGTCTTCATTCAAGTCAATGTAATCTGGAAGATTTACAGTAAATACTTTAATTAATCTGCCGGGTGGCTGCGTTTCTTTTTTTTTTTTTTTGCCTCTTATTAAATCCTATTTAATAGGATCTTTAATCTCATAATGGGTTGTGATCGATGCCTAATATAATAACGCTTGTGTTTGATTGCTCAGTATCCGAGAATGGCGCAGTCTTCGGTGCACGTTGTTCTGCAGTCTGAAGGATAAGTCTACTAACGTCACACACAAGGTAGTCTGCCAGTGAAAATGTGGATTTCACAGTTGTGTGTGCTTCCAAAAGATGTGGGCAGATACATTGTACATCTAAACATCTTTTTCAGTCAAACGACACACACAGACACACACACACACACACACACACACACACACACAGACACACACAGTGGAGTTGCCTTGGGTAAAGATGTCAATAGCCAGGGTGAGTAACTAGATGGAATGCAGCTCATCTGTACAGGGTCTACTATCCTACTGAGAGACCGAACAGAACAGGGAAAAGTAATTAAAGAGCTAATTTCCAAAATGATTCATATCCATTAAGCTTTTAAGAAAAAAAAAAAAAGCACCCCGTGGAATTTATCTATCAGCCAGACTTGGTTATCTTCTGCAGTTTCAATAGTACTGCTGATTCTTTTTTTTTTTTTTTTTTTTTTTTACACTTTTTTGTTGGTTTTGTTGAGCTGGTAGATATTTTGTTTTGGAAAGAAACTCTTCAGTTACACAACACTCTACACTGGTATTATTGAAAGAACAACCAATGACATCAAAAAGGAAATAAACATACCTTCACTAAGATGCACTGAATATATATATATATATATATATATATATATATATATATATATATATATATATATATATGTATATATAATGTGCGTCTGTGTATATTTTAGAAATACATAGAAAAATATATAGTCATCTGAATGCCCATTATACAATTTTACACAGTAGTGTCAGAAAAAAGCCTATTTATAGAGGAGTAGAAGAGATGTGATAGATACAGAGGAGTGGAGTTACAGTGTGATATCTGTTTGTTGTGATTCATGGAGAAGTCTGAGCGCTCTGTCTCCGGTTGAAACATCCAATAGGTTTGTGTCCTTTTTTTTTTTTTTTGTTTGCCTGTTCTGGTTACCAATCCTCACGACGGGGACTGAATAATTAGTAAGTCTGCAACATGAACAGGCATTGAGAGAAACTGGCAGCGACACTTTGTACCCTGCAAACACCTGGATGTCCTGCATATAACCGGCCAAGGAAACACCTCCAGTGATGTGCACGTGTTAGACTAAAGCACAAAACCCATCCGCCGGAGTTAGAGGTACAAAAAAATGCTACAATAAGTGCACACAGCTTCGGAGTGGGCAGCACTTGACACATCTTCAAGATCTATACTATTTATAGTGTCTCGTTTTTGTTACACTTTATGTTTAGTAAACATAAATTTATATGAGATATTTGTATTAGTACGCTTTATTACATAGAGGTATACTGATGCCTAACTTTGCTGTAAGTCAAATAGTAAATGCAAATATTTCAGATTAAGAAGTGAGCTCAAGGAACTAAGAAACATGTATGTTCACTCCAAAGGCTCACACAATATACTGAAATTACACCTACATCTTTACATTTATTTTTGGAGTGTGATTGGAATCTAATCCCACGCACACGGCTCCTATATTGAATGAAAGCATAAATCCCATTTACAAATGTTATTTGACTCACAGTAAGGCGTAATTTAAAGCCCGTCGAACATCAATAAACTTTTTTTTTTAAAGAAACATAACATTAATAACACTTTTGAAATGATACCTCTTTGTGTGTGCTAGTAGTGAATAAATACATTGCTTTTGAGGACAATTTAGAGTATTTAATACGACATCACATGAACCTTTTCATCTCATAGTTGTTTAAAAATGAAGATAATCCAGTAGAAATGTATTAATAAAAAGCTTTTGTGAAATTCAGAGGAAGTCTGGTCTCTCCGATCTCGCCCCTTTAGACGCGTGTGAGCATGTGAGTGAACTCCTGTATGTTAAGATTACTATCATGGTGGAGATGCAGACGTGGTGGAATGTATCTGTGATCCAAGAGTCTCGACGGGACTCAGTCAATATAAATCTTTAAAAGGTTTGGAGTAGTTAAACATCAGATAGTCCATGTAGTAGAAGTCGTACACCCGCTGTCTCTCCAACATACTGACCTGGGAGAAGTAATTTTGTGTGATCTGCATAGAGGTCCTCTTGTCAGCTGGGTTCCTGTCTTTAAAACTAGGCAGGGTGAGGTTGGGTGGCGCCCCGGTCCATCGCAGGAGAAAGTTGGACTCCTCTTCCATGTTCTCAAACTTGCCTATGAAGTCGTAGTCTATGAGACACGGGTTGCAGAGCTGGTTGGCCTGCTCCCAGTGGATGTCCATCCCGACAGGCCGGTGGACGTCCAGGAGGTACTGGACAAACTCCTTGAAGGTGACCCCGCTGCCCGTCTTCAGGGCTGTCCAGGACGGGTTCACCCTGTATTTGGAGATGATGGGTTTCCCGAACAGGGAGTGGTAGTAGTTGTTTGGGTTTTCGAACTTGTCCCTGTAAGCCGACACCATCCTTTCCAAGGGTTCTCGGACAAACATGACTTTGGTGTAAGTTTCCAGCCGGTGCATGATTCCCTGTCGATCAAAAGAGTCGAGCTTCTTGAGATGGTGGCCGTAGTGGACGGTGTCGTGTTTAATGCTCTGAGTGTTGGGGGCCTGGCCTGCCAGCACCATCAGGGTCCTCTTCCAGTTGGAGCAGCCCGCCTTGGGCACCTGGCAGTATAACAGCTTGTACTTGTCCTCCACGAAGAGGTGCTTCACGTGATGACGCGTGATGGTCCGGGAGATGCTGCTTTTGTACTTGGCACACATCTCCTTCATCAGCTGCCGGCGGGCTTCCAGGATATCAGAGAGCTTTTTCCAGCTCTCCGGGGAAAAGGAGCCTGAGGCAGAGGAGGCGGACAAAACCAAAGATGACGAGGAAGAGGAGGGCGAGGAAACGTTGCTGTTGGCCTGACTGATCGGGGGACTCGTTTTCAGGAGTTTGCGGTGTCTTTTGGAGACATGAAGGGAGCCTATGTCCTGCTCCCGAGACCCCGGCGTGGCCGCCTGCCTGCTCTTCTCAAAGTGTGGGAACTGCATGGGGGGAATCGGGCTGGACAGGACGCCTTCTGCCGCTTGCTGCTCCAGGTAGCTGTCAGATTTGCCTCTTTCTCTGTCCTGAGTAGAAAGAGTCTACAAAACAACGACAACACAGATTGAATTAGACAAAAACATTTTAATTTGTGGTGGAGGGTTAAATGCATCCCTTTCAGGTGGTAAATCCAAGTGTTATTATTACCAACAACCCCATTTACCCCCCATGTAGGCGTCAGTACTCAGATGATCCACTTGATGGTGCTGTTTCACTACAGCTCAAACTAAAGTCTCACTGGGCTTCACGCAAACATTAGAAACTGCCCAATGCCATCCATGACCTATCAATAAACGGAGCTGCAATATCAAATAAATGTCTTATAAACACTTAATGGTGAATCTAAATTAGGATCATCTACTGCATGATTACCATCAAATGATGCCCACAGCTATCGTGCATTCTGACATTTTATTTCAATTAAATGCTGTAATGGCTCCATAAAACCAATGGACTGAATGTATAATTTTAATTTTACAACAGACAAGGTGATGAGACTGTCATGAATCTTGGCTCATATCCCTCCTGACTTAAATGGCCAAATATTCTTTCATCTGCATGGACCTTCTGCGGGGGGTAAAGGGAGGGAACGGCTCCTTCCTGTCTGCTTAATGAGGAGAGCGAGCACACGACAGCAACATATACAGCAGACATCACGTCCAGCGTTCGCGCTGATGTAGTATTCTCATCTGCGCTGATGTTCACGGTCGAGATGAGAGCAAGCAGGGGTCAGCCGAGAGGAGATACAGTAGTGAGAGTCCTGCGTGTCTGACATACAAATATGGCTTTTAGGTTCTTGGTGTCAATTCAAATCCAGCATGAACACCTTTATGGCAACATGGGATGCACTTTGAGACCTGCAACTGTTTATTCAAACCTCCAATTTGCTCAAGGACCTCAGCTCACTATGATTCAAACTTGCTTTTGTCCAAAAAATAACAGTAACTGACCTCAAAATGCAAAGTTGTGTACAAACAAAGGGGTGGGTTACCCTCCTCGTAGTAAATAATAATAACAACAATCCAGTAAATGGATGATTTACTGTAATCAAAAGTTGTGACTTTTACGACAATTAATAATTCAGTATAATTGATTAAAAGTAAGTACAAGAAAACAGAAGTTCTCTCTTCTGGAAAAATGACGACACAGAAACAATGGAATGAAACAAAAATAATCCAACTGTAGGTGTGATCACACCTTTGGGGAAGCTTGACCTGCTTCGACTGAGAGAGTTTACTTAGTAAAGTCTGACTGGCTGGATGCACAATGTGAGGTCAGCCTCTCTGCTCAGATGCTATCAGACATGCTGAGCGGTACAAGGCCGGGAATCACTTTCTTTTTTTATGTGTGTAGCAGATAACAGGTGGGAGCAAACTGCGTATCTGTGTTTTGGGAGAAATGGAGTAAACACGTACCTCTCTGGACTGCCGGGGAGTGCTTCCAAGCTTCACACCTGGGGAGAGGGAAGAGAAAAAGAGACAAGAAAATCAGCACTTACTGTAAGTAAACAGCATGTATTTGTGTCCTTGTGGAAGAGAGTCAGGTGCCTCCGATGCATCAGCAGCTGAGAGAAATTTGATGCTTTTTATCACTTCTACGTTTGATCCCTGGAAAGCCGGCGCTGCTCTGCTCATCTGCAGAGGGAAGACTGGGGGCTTTAACTTTGTAATGAGCTGCCACGAGAATGAAAAGTTGGTGAATTAGTTGTGCATTTGGGATAAAATAAAATTAAATTGTTATTTGTTTTGATTTGAACAAAACATAAGATGCAGATTAGAAAACAGGGATTGGTGGAGGAGGCAGCAGAGCGACGGGGACAGGTGGGATCTGTATCGGCGGATGTGCGGCAGCAGGACAGACGACATGTGTAGTGGTCTGTCTCCAGCTGGACATCTCCTTTCCTCAGGTCCCCCCCAATCCAGCTGTAATCAGTCTGACAGCTCTGAGAGGGGCTACATGGCTGCTGATGAGGAAAGGAGGGGGGGGCAAAGACACCTCTGCCTGAGTAGCTTGTCACTTCCAATTTGAGGGTGGAAGTGATAGGTACCTATCAGGGGGGGCGAGGTGGGGAGCTGGAGATGCAGGCCACAACCTTCCTTAAATGATGAAATCTGTAGAGCCCCATCTCACACTTAACATGCCTCAGTCGGGAGGGAATAAATAAAACTGTGTTGTTTTAGATTAGTATGCGCTGCAGAGCCAGCTGTGTGGCGGTCTGACTCTACGTGTTGAATCCTGTCTTCATTCTTCTGAACGAGACACCGGAGGAAGGAAAAAGAAGAGGGGTGGGCTAAGGAGGCGGCGCGTTGACATTTTCTAATCTTGTCTGGGTGCCGCTGCGCCTTTTGATCTCCTAACCCCAATGATAGCTCATGAAGGATGTCTGTTTTTGATATCAGTTTACAATGCAGCATATGAAGCATGAATATTTATGTGAACACACACAGATGCCATTTCCGGGGACACGTACGCATATCTACGCTGACGGCCTCTCGTGGCGCTGACCGTCTTGTCGGGATACGCGCTCTGCTATCGATCCTGAAAACCCATCAAGAAGGTAATTGAAATCTCCAAAGGTTTATATTGCTTCTTTTCTACGAGCTGCTTTGTCTGGCCATTGTTCCGAGTTCGTCGCAGCCGTCGATCTCAATACTGTCGACGTATTTATTATTATTATTATTTTTTTTTTACTTTTTAAACCCTTTTATTGTGCTACTCTACTGAATCACTGCCAGAATTCAAGACATAATACATGAAGTGAAGACGTATTTGTGTTCCTGAATATTTGACCTTTCTATATTTTTTGTCTTGTGCAGTGAACGGTTTTCAGAAAAAGGAAACCTGATGTGCAGAAAAATGAAATTAGATTCGAGCCCAAAGCTTTGAAGGAAACATGAAGCACATTCACTCGCCTGGTTCAGCGCTCTGTGACAAAAGTGTCTTGTTAGAGGTGTTTTGAAATTAATCTGACATGTCCTTGACTTGATTTCATACATAGACAGTCTCAAATACCTTTACAAATCATTTTTGAATTCTGGTTGTGAAAATGTGATATTTTCTTAAACAGGGAGCCAAAATTACATTTCACAAGGGGAACATTTTTCCAGGGGGGTGTATAAGTGAAACACTGTAAACTGAATTTCAGCAGGATTTGTAAACATCATTTATCTCCGTAGTAGCTATTTAGTTGAGGTTAATAGTTGCTATTTGATTGCAATTTCACACTCAGTCAATTCCATTCAGTATAACTATGCTATCGATTTTTACTGCTGCGGAGTGAAACACTGATAAATTGGTGAGACTGTTTGGTTTCGTCCTGGGAGACACAGGAAATTTATCCAAGTTATTTCTCATACAGATGTAGGAGCTCCAATACAAGTCCAGGTTTTTCCAAAACGATTTCATCCTAATGGATGCAAACAATCTGAAATCCCGTTTCTTACAAGGTGTAAACTGGAAGTTGGTTGTGAGGCGTCATCATGTTTTATTAAAGAAGACATGGAAGCAGAGACTGTGGTTACTCTACCAACACTAATGGGAAGGTTCAGGATTAAGGCACCAATGGGGAATTTTATAATGGGAGGAAAACTGTTTTTATTACCAGACATTAAATGTCAAATTCTGGTAGTTCTGGTTCTAAAAGCGTCCAAAAAACTCACATTTATAAAATCCACTGTTAACAGCCCAGAACGAAAGAGAGTCTAAGATAATTATTGGCTATGAGGGATTCAAATTGCAATTTTGGCGACGAAGAAAGCAGAATGAACATTTAAGCTTTGTCCTTTGTTGCCTTCTCAAATAACCTTGAAACTCCATCTTTCTTTCAGACAAATCGGCTGAATGACCCGACATTACAGCAAGTATCCACATAAGCAAGAGCCACGTCACGGACCTGTGGCGCTGGTAATGGCGTGCTGTTTTATCTGTTTTTAACCTGCTTTATCAGCCCTACTATCTTATTTTTAACTGACTTTAACAGTTTGAAGGGTTACGTCATTCTTCTGATGCTTTCATGGCAACTTCTGAGCCGCAAATAAAAACCGGTGCAACATAAAACTTTTGTCTGTGTCATTACGCCCCTTTTACTAACCCAGAGAATTGGATTTCAACTTTGTATTGTATTGTATTGTTTCCGGGTCACGGAGGTTCTGGAGCCAATCCCAGCTCACTCTGGGCGTGGGGGGGAGTCACCCTGGACAGGTCTCCAGTCCATCACAGAGACCAACAACCACTCAGACCTACGGACAATTTAGAGCCACCAATGAACCCAAATGACGTCTTTGGATGGTGGGAGGAAACCGGAGTACCCGAAGGAAACCAATGCAGGCAGAACATGGAGACTCCACACAGAAAGGACCTGGAACTGAACCCACAACCTTCTTGTTGTGAGGCAACAGCACTAACCACTATGCCGCCGTGCTGCCCTACATAGAGAATTCCTGCAGATATCACACTAGTTTATATTCACTCGAGAGCTAACACGGAAGTAGCGGCTACAGCTACGGTGAAGACGATGCAGCAGCTTCAGGGGATTAGTAAATGCAAACTGCGGGAAAACGCTGCGCAACCTTCCTCAGTATGTCACCTGTGACACATGACTGGCAAAGTGTCTGGATCTTTGCTTCGGATCCGTCAAGGGGGCATACGAATCCTGGAGATGAGCACCACTCGGCTCTGTCATACAAACCGACAATGAAGGAACGTAAGCCGCAATGAATATATTCCAGTTTGGTCAGAAGAAGCAACCTGCTGCCTACAGGACGGTTTTATCTGCACCAATGATCGGGCTTGTTCAAAGACAATTGCAGAACTTTAGATGAGCTGACAGAAACACTACCTGCCTACATTACTTTCTGCGAGTGCTCTGTTATTCTCCGGAAATCCATCTCCAAATAACAAGCTGTGGGTCTCAATGTCTGTTAAAAACATTGTTAATCACAGGAACTTTGCTTTTATTCAAAGGGACATGAATCTGTATAGAGAACTGCAGAAACAACAGCTACAGAGATAGGATGGGGTGCATGATGAAGTTAGGCAATGCTTGCCCAACATGTGAGTGTAAAATCAATGATGTGCATGCAGTCCAAAGAAGGTCTAATCTCCTTTGGCCAGAAATCTGCTATTGACCTTCCAAATGAGCTCAATTTCTTTTATAATCGTTTTAATGCTATTGATTTCAGTGACGAACTGTTAGCACTTCCAAACTCTGCCTCCGGCCAGAGCAGTGTACATATCAGCAGAGAAACTTTTTAAAGGGGTGAAGGATGGGAAAAGTCCTGGCCCCGACGGCATTGGAGGCCGTATTCTTTGGGAACGGCGCTGAGCAGCTGGCAAACATTTTTTTAATTTTATCTTTGACATGTCTCTTAATCTCCACACCGTCCTTCGCCTTTGGAAAGACTCTCTTATTGTGCCGGTTCCAAAAACCAAAGCCCCAAAGTCTCTCAACGACTTCAGCCTTGTGGCGCTTACATCCATTGCTATGAAGTCGTCGGAGAAAATCATAAAAGATGAACTTTTATCAGCCATTCAGGATAAAGTAGATCCCTTGCAGTTTCCCTGCAGGCCAAAAAGAGATGTGGCCGATACTATTGCACCCTTCTAAACACGATCCACACGGACTTAGAGGTTGTAGGCTGTTTTGTGCGGCTACTTTTAATTGATTTCTCGTCCACCTTTAATTGCATCCGGCCTCATATTCTTGCAGATATTTAATGAATACCTATGATATCAAACGCAGCCTGGTAACTTTTTAACCAACAGGTCCCAAGGCGTGACAGTGAAAGATGTTTTATCTGTTCTACTGCTTCCCCCCAAGAGTGCGTCCTCTCTGCTCTTTTATTCATTTTATACACTAACCAGTGCCAAACCTCAGTATCCTCAAATTTGCAGATGATTGTCTGAGAGCGTCGCTTCTCAATCGTGGAAATGGTGGTCGATTTCAGAAAGAACCCCCAGCTGTCATCATTGACGCCCGAATCGTGGAGGTAGTGAACCAGTACGAGTACCTTGGCTCTGTGATTTATGAGAAGCTACCTTTCAGACGCGAGTTGATGCCGTGTGTTGACCAGACGTTTATGAGAATGTTTTATTGCTCTTTTGTTGAAAGCATCTGTACTTTTTCCCCTCATGTGCTGGTGTGGAGCCGTCTCTGTCGAATGTAAAAGTAGGCTGCAGAGTGTAGTTAAGCTAGCACTAAGCTAAACGACCGCCACACTCTGCACAGGGATCGGACCCTGAAGAGAGCAGGGCAGATCCTCGCCAACCGCTGCCAGCCTCTCAACTCTGAGCTCAAGCTGCCCCCCTCGGGCCGCATGTTCAGTCGGCCATTGCTTTTTTAAACAGCACCTTGTAATCTATTGTTGTTTTTATGAATTTGATGAATTGTGTTCCATGCATTTGTCATGTGACGCGTCTGTATATGTTTTTAATGTGCTGCCGGCTGCTCAGAGAATTGCGCCTCGGGGGATAACAAAGATTCTTGAGCATGAACCTAGTGGATCCATTATCATCCCTCCATCTCAAAGACCCGTGTACGACTCTCTCAACAGAGACGCACATCAAACACACTTTTCTCCGCCGCCACCGCCGAGGAGGAGCAAAGGACAAAAACAATGTGAAATAATGAGCTTGTTAAGTGTGGGACTGTCGCCCCCGATTCTCCGGGAGAACTTGTTAAATGCTCAGTTTTAACTAGAGAGAGGCCAGGAGGGTGTTGGGAGCCAGACAAGGCCTGTCCTCCTCCAGCCCGCCACCACAAACCTTTTATTAGTCATTCAGCACACCGAGCTGCCGTGACCCCGACCAGCTGCACTCCCCTCGCTCTACCCAGCAGACCACCCACGCCTTCCCTCCGCCGACGTCTACATCGGGCTTAAAACGCCTCTAACTCTGCACGCGAGTTCCTCCTCCACCTGACGCTTTGTGGGAATACACGGCTCTGGCATGTAGGTGTGGTTTATCAGAGGAAAAACGCCTGAGAACAGCAGTATTAGGCTTTAAGCTCTGGTTCATTGATGTTTTAACTCATCGTGATAAGACATAAAACAGTTTGTGTCGGTGCTGAACTCCTCAAGGACTGGACTACAGAGAGCAGCTGCAGGGGAGGAGGAACTGATGGGGCTGATAGTAATCAGCGCTTTGGGATTGAATACATACTTTCAAAACCTCTTGAAAGCCCAAACAAGGACCATCTTAAATCCGTCCATTTTATCATTCGAGGGCTGGCTCATGACAGCCGGCTTTGAAGCTTCAACACTTTCTTAGGTGTTTCTCAATCAAAGCACTTTGCAAGCGATTTGGCCAAGAATGAATAGCTCACACATCTTTAATCCGACCAGTCAGGTGCTCTGTAAATGAAACAAACAGGCAGGACATCAACAAACATCCTGCTGTTTCCACAGGAGCAGCCACGAGGCCTGTTTCAATCAATTCAGATTTGATTCATTATTATTACATTACTCATTGATTATGGCTCTAAGTAAATATACTTACTCAAGGATTTGTGTGCAGTGTTTTCAGACTTTTTCAGACCTTTCAATCACAAATCTCACAGATATAATGTCCTTTGTTGTCCATTTATCTGATGGCTATACTCTTTATACTTCATTTCACAGATTAATGGTGAACATACAACACACAGATCATCTTACGCAAAATGATGTACCACCAAATGTCAAACAACCCAAATGTATATAGTATACTATCGTACTATATACAGGAAAGTCTATAGTTGTGTGATTAAATCAATTATTAATGTACAAATATATACTCAAATTAAAGCTCTTACTTTAAGAGTCTTTTTTATTACTATCATTACTTTTTTTATTGATTGCAGACTTTAAACACTTTGTCCAGCATGGCCAAAGCCGATGTAAACCTTCAGTGCAGGCGCAGGAAGTCATGTCCACACTCTTATCTGGAAGGTTTGCAGCTACATCTTTATCCTTTCCTTCTGTGTACAGATAAAAATGTACGCGCAGTTGTAGCAGAGTTGTTAGTTTGTTGTTGTTGTTGTTGTTGTTTTTTCTCGCACAGCACAGAATTATCACCGTTCTGTATATCTGCGGGGGGGAGAAGGTGGAGCTGCTGATTCCTAAACACTACCGCTCCAGGCCCCGAGGTGTTTGAAAGCAACTGAAAGACTTTGCTGTTGTTCAGTCGGTGGAGATCCAGGCGTCCCCGTCGAATTACTGGACGACACACTGATGGAGCAAAGTGGAGCCATCACCTTGCATCAAGAAATAGCTCCTACAAAAGGTAATAAAGCTGCTGAAGTGTCTTGTGCTCAGGCCAGATGACAGAGCTGTGTCATTATTGCTGCCTTTTGTGCACCGGCAGCTTCAGTATTCATCTGACATTTGTACCGCTGGCTTTGTGTCCTAATTACAACTTGTTAGTTTGTTCCGTGTTGTTTATTTTGAACACAGAGTGATTACAGCCTTTAAATTTATAGTCGAGTGTTTTTTTTCCCCTCCTTTCTGACATCTGTCAGTGTCACTGAGTCAACATGCTGCTTTGAATGAAAAACGCAATATAACGCGTGATAAATTTTATAAGCGCAGTAATTTTGGAAACAGCAGCTTTCTGTGTCGGTGTGTGTTAAGCTCCAGCTCCCCCTCCGAAGCCCGATCACGACATTCTTCTGACCTCCTCAGCACAATTCGTTTTTTAGTGGCCCTTTGAGGGTGCACTTCAGGAAAGAGTTATTAGTGGAATCCATAAATTACACGATGTTCCCAGTGCCAGGTTTAGGGCTCCATTTCCACCTTTGACCACACATGAAGGTCAAGTGTTGGGAAAACTCGTAAATCGTCGAGGGTGCGCTCTCTCAATGGATGAAATTCAAATGGGAAAGAGGACACTTCCTCCGATTTCCCGCCACATTAAATTAGCGTGCCTTCCGTGCACCATAAATAACACATGCTTCGGCTCATAATTGTCTGTGGCGGAGCACGGGCTAAGCATACAAAGAACGCATCAACATTCAGCGAGATAAAAAGTGTCCTCCGTGGAAGCTTATTTATGATGTGAGGCCGTGTTGCTGCATTAACACCTTTGCACTATTTTCAGAGCACTTTGCTCTCCTGCTCTGAGGCACTGCAGCTGCTCCGCTCGCGCATCATCACTTTGATCATCACTACACATAACTCCCACACAGGATTTATGGATGGATTTAAAGTTTAACATCATGTTCAACTTATTCCGGCACATGTATATAATTTAATACACTCATATATGTGATATGTGATAATAGATTCATGATGTAACATCATATATTGATCCCTTTAAATTAGTCATATTTGGCTAAAACACTGGAGGCTACTGCCAATGAACCTTCGGAGCTCTTTCTAAATCACAGTACTTAAATGACAAACTTGAGTCGATTGGATTTTTAATCGGTATCGCGGTATAACACTCTTCATATTGAACAAAAATGCCTTGAATAATAAAGAGAAACTGCCTCTGCAAAGCAATCAAGTCCTCAGATCTGCAAATTTTTCTCTCATGCTGGTAACGCTGAGCACTGAACACAGCGGGAGAGGAAATAATGACCTCCACAGATAAGAAGCTGCAGAATGGGGCTATAAAACATGGCGCTTATTATCGTTATGACAATTCATTTTGACAACAATATATTCTCAGAGTTGAGCCTGCTCGGGGTAGTTTCAAGGTTAGGAAACGCAAAGGCTTCCTAGGGCGCATTTCCATGGAAACAGAGCGTCGGAAAGCTGTAGGTGGGGGTGTGGCGGGGGGCGGCTTGTTTTAATAGCACTTAGAAGACTTGCATGAGAAGGGAGGTGTAAACAAATGTTACCTGTCAGCAGCCAGCCCGGGGTTAAGTGAATTATCTCGGCCGAGATGAAGTGCAGGAGTCTTTAATTGACATCTATCATATTTAGATGCTGCGGCGCTCTTGACCTAGGCACAGCAAACATACCACGGTGCTCCGTCTGTGAACCGGTTAATGGGACACGAGAAGGCAGCAAGTGTAGTTTTTGTTAAGGGTTCTGGTTAGACGCCTGAGATTCACACCGTCAGATCTGCAGAAGGAGCTCCTGCTGCACTCCTGGAGCTTGCAGAGGCAGATTCAACAGAGCTGATGATGACACGAGAGGAGTGAAGAGCTTTGATGTATCTGCAGCCTGAGCGCCGAGGCGACGATTCGAAAGGGATGAGACAAATGACGCACAGCGATGAGAGCTGCAGCACTGACAACCTCGGCTGTGTGAGAAGAGCAGCAACAACAAAATATTCCTCTGACATGTGATTCAATAATTCTTCAGTTTAAAAACACCTTTTTTTTCCTCCCTGGCCTCAGTTGAAACTTCTACACAGCTCTCACGAAATGCCCAATGAAACTCTATGACGTTACCTCCTAAAGAGACGCTGCTCATTTCACATGATCAGATCGGACTTCAGAATAAGTTGAATATTAAAAACTCAACAGTCTGCGTAAAACACCACACAGACGGACTCCGCCCACTTTCAAACGCTCGACAATAAACAACAACTCGTCCAACGGGTTGTTTTGTCGCCTCGCCGTGACATCGGACATGCTGGAGCTCGGTTGTCATGGCTGCACTCGTAAACACGTGGCATGTACTGACAGCAGCGCCGCTGCCTTCATTACCGCTGGTTACCATGACAACACTCGTGGCTGGTTCAGGTTGATGGAAACACAACGAGTTGCTGTGAAACAAGCACTTCCTCAGCATGAGATGGTCTCTGTCGTCATGGTTACATGGATGAACACGTGGTCCAACAGTCCTGGATAACGTTGACAACATAAACTCTCACATGGGAATCGAACATCACTCTCGTGTGTCATATTCAACGCACTTTTCCTTCATAATAGCAACAAAACTAATCATAATAAACCTTCTGCACAAACCTCATATTGATGTATTTCTGACTCTAAACAGTTTTGAGGCGACGGCCCACCTTTTGTCTGCAGATATGCAGATGACACAGACATCGTTACCGTCCTCATTAACATCCGTCAGATAATCAATGACGGGCTCGCCTTCCTTCGTTGACCTCAAGGTCTCACAAACAAAGGAAACGCTTGTCAACTCTTCCCACAATGCAAACTTTTTTTCGTCCCTTCACCGCCTTAGCCCATGAACTCATTTCCAACCAGCACACGATCGACATCAAGTGTCGAGTCGACAGAAAATATCTTCACCGCCACAAATCTTCCAGCAGTCCATCTAACCGGTCGTGTCAACATTTTTGTCTTTTTTTTGTCAACAACCGACAAAAAAACGAATCCATATCCCAGAACAAGTTACATTCTACAGGAGTAAATAGATTTCAAATGAAATCGCTGGGTGATGACTCAAGTTGATCCCAGATAAAAAAAACAATCCACCTGATTAAATCAATGGAAGTCATTATTTTTTGGATTCACACAAAAAGCACAGTGTCTGAGGAGGACATGATAGTGTCGGCTAGAAGACACGAAGGGGCTGCGAAGAGAAGGGAAGAAGATTTGTGCCTTTCTTTGTGTATTTTTGCACACATGCTCCAGTTTTCATTATCGGCTCTTTCCCTGATTTGAGGGTGAGCTGGAGCCTTTCAGTGGTAGAAGGTGTGCTGATGTTGACTGTAAACATTGAATAATAATAATAATAAAAAAAAAAAAAAATCTAAAAAGAATTGTACTTGTTTGGTTTTTTCTTTCCATGTAATTACTAACTCCTTGTGTGGCGGGGATGTGCTGTTAAATGAGCTGTTTGATGAAATCTTTTTTTTTTTTTTTTTTTACCCCCACAAGTTTTCACTCCTTCCAGATTAAATGCCAAATCCTTTTTATCATGACCTGTTGGTACACCGGCGGCACGCTGAGGTGCTGTGATCAGACGCCGCTATGTCTTCGTTAAAGCTCCGTGCACCCCTGTTCACCTCTATTTGCAGTGAGATGGGGAACTGGAATTGGCCCTGTCACTGTTTACCCTGTCCTCTCATTTGAGTTAGCTTCACGTTCTCTAACACACCCCTTGTTTTCCTGTCAGAGCACGACTGATTACAGCAGGGACTGATGAGTCCAGACATGTGAGTAAAGCACAGGGAGCACGGCTGAATGCTAAGTGAATAGTTCGGGGACGGCCTGGACGCACCGCTGGACCGGCAGCTTCATATCACCTCATAACACTTCAGCTCACAGATTAAAATGACTCCTGAACCAAATACAACCAAAAAAATACTAGATTGCATTTTATTGAAATGCCAAAATAAGAATTTTTGGCATTATTGTCTCATAAAGGAATGCATTCAGAACTTTTTTTTAGTGTATAAACAGTGAAACTGCTACACTGAAAAATAATATTCATTATGGGGATTTTTAGAGTTGTTTCAACACTTTCAAACTCCCTGACAGACTCAAAGTTAATGTTATCAGTGTTTTTAATGAGTTTAGAAAGTTACTCTTCTAAAAAAAAAAAAAAAACAATTAACTTTTTAAAATTTATTTCGTTGAAGCAAAGACAATTTGATGAAATCAGAGAAATCCTGCCATATCTGCCGTGATATTTCTCTCAGCTACAGCGAGTTGTTGATTAGATTTATCAGTTAATTTTAGGGAACGAGTTTAAAGTGGTTTTTCTAGTGAGTTGTGTCTGTTTAGAGAAGGTCAACAGATTAGATCATAACCCTGTAAATCTGGTCATTAAGCAGTCATTTGAGTCAAATTAAGAGGCGCTTTAATCCCGACTGAACACACACACTGGGCTGATATACACGCCACGTTTCGCAGAAATAAATGATTAAAAGCAGCTTGAGCTTCACTGAACTGTAAATGGCGCCGATTGATTAGCTGTCATCATCAACAACACAAAAATAGTTGTGAGTCAGGAAGAGCAAAACCAGCATCCCGGCTGACCCCTCGAAGCAACTTATTTCTTTGTCGGTGGTCTTGGAAGCATGAATTGTTAACGTGCCCTCTGGCTCACCTCTCAGATCCGACCACGCTACAAATTGGACCGTTCCTTCAAGGCGACTCCTGATTAGCCTGGAGCACCCTCCTGTTTCCTGCTCGCTCCCCTCTGGTCTCGCCTCATCCACTATTTTTTCCCTCCATTATCATTCATTACCCCTCGCGGATGTTGGTGCTTTGCTCCGTCCACCCCAAGTGTCTTATCTTTTCTCATTCCTCCACACCGCAGCGTCACCTCTGGCCTCCAGTCTCAGACCTATAATTTCCCACCGCTCCTGCCTGCGCCCTCAGTGTTGCTCCCCAGCTTACATTAATGATAAGCAGCTGGAACAATAAAAACAATACGCCTACAAAATGTGGGCCATTTCGTCTGCCGCTGGGTACGGCGGGTTTTTTCCGACTTTCAGCACTGCGTCGTAATAATGACGGAAATAATGACACTAAAAGTTCCCTCCTTAGATACTTTTTGCAGGAGCCTCTTGTTCCTCGCTGCTCGGTGTGGCTGGGCTCTGACAGGCAGTGAAGTGTGTGTGAACAGAGCAGCACTTACTCAACCTCTCTGCAGCTCTGTGCTAATGAGAGGTGTGTATGTGAGTGTGAGTGTGTGTGTGTGAACACTGTTGCACTGACTGACACTCCCTTATGCCTGAAATAACTCTCACACACATCAGGTGGCTGTTGCCCCGAGGTCCCCGGAGCTGAGGTGTCATTTAAGAAACACAGCTTGTTTTTGCTGCAGCTTACATGCTGCTGCCTGCCAAAAGCCCCCCCCCAACAACACCCCCGACTCCCCCAACTTACTCTGCCAGTTATGGTGAAAACTAAACCCATAAAAAAAAAAAAAAAAAAATATCAAGTAAAAGCTGAATAAATAGCAGCAACAATGCCGGGGCAGATACTGATTGTAAATGTGCCTCCAGCTAAATTGTGCGGTTTCACATTCACGCTGTTTCTTTTGCCCTTCATGGTGTTTATAAGGTTTTTGTTGAAGAAGCTTATTTAAACTCTCCTCCCGTTGATCATTACATGACTGTATGGGCTTTAAGGAGGTTTCGGGTTAATGGCGTAGCCTCGCAGAGTAAAATCACAGAGAACGCACGAGGCAGTTTGCAAGCGTTTGTATTACTCGTGAAACACCTGGTCAGGTATTCAAAAACCACACGGCTGTCCGCAGAATCATCTGAAAAGCATCCGAGGCAGAATGTCTTCGATCCCACAGTTCTCTCCTGCTCTCAGCCCGAGTCAGTCTGATTACCTGGCTTCAGCATTTAAAATGCTCATCGAGCACCGAGCCCTCCCTCGCTCTGCTATCTCAGACTCCTTTCTTCTCCCTGTCAGGGAAAATGCCAGAGAGGTTCAGTGAGAACCGTGCTCCACTCCCAGGGCTGGTAATTTGACAGCGCACAGAGAGGATGCAGAATAATTGGAATAGCGTTTACTTGTCAATGTGACACTGACGGAGAACTCAACATTTAACATTTCCCACCAGAATGGGGGGGGGCAATAATGTGCAAAACAGAGATTCCTGGATAAGATTTCACCAGTTGTCTTGCTAAAGCGGTAGTGGGTTAATCAGAAAAACTAGACATCTGACCTTTGTGTCTGAGGCTCGGGGAGAACAGATAGGAGCGATGCAAATGGTGATTCTTTTTGGCCAAACTGTGGTCTTTTTGATGTTTTAAATTGGACCTATAACTCAGTGGGGCAGATGCAACCAGAGGAAATATGACTATTTGACTGGCAGCTTTGGCGGAGTGATACGCTTCCTGTTATCGGCTGATGCAAAAAGTGACGACAGCGAGTCTTTCCTCTGAAGGTGCGCCCGTCAAACGGCACTAACCAAAAATCTAAACGCATTAAGACGATATGACTGGCAGGTTTCACAGAACTTTTTAATTGGTTCCTTTCACTGAACATCCTCCGAAGTGAAAAGAGCGAATATTCCCATTAGCATAGGAAGCATGAGCGAAACAGCGAGAGCCTGAATGTCTGGAGCCAAAAATGAAAAACACGACCCATCCTTCAACCGAAACGTCACGTTTGTTTCAGCAGCAGCAGCGTGAGCTCGGTGTTCTCATACAATTTTGGAGAACAACGGGCTGCCACGTTGGAGCGATGCTGAAAATGTATTAATTTATTATAGATTGTGTTTGGGAGTCGGCGGATGATGGCGGGAAAGGTCCACAGTCGGAGCCGAACGCTCCTGTAATCATCGAGACGTGGACAAGACGATACAGGCAGCGGTTAGATCCTCTCCGGCGAGGCTGGCCTGCTGCTGCCGGTCTCAGAGTAGAGGGACAGCACAGTGTAATGAGCAGGATTACCAAGGGAGACTGGCAGGAATAGCACGGTATCAAAGGAAATCCAGTCAGCGAGGGATAGTCACACAGCACTCCCGTTCTTTTATTCATTGCCTGTGAGCCCAGAGTGACTCAGCTCACTCTCCTGCTGTCAAACCCCGTCATTATCCATTAGCGTGTTGCTGCCTCGCTGGGGACCGCCCACTGCTGCTGCCGGCCTGTGTGTGTGTGTGCATGCTGCAATCGGGTGCAAATGAGGTAGGTATGTTTGTGTTTGTTTCACATCACACAGTTTGTGTACACACTTGAGGTTAGAGTTTGCCCTGCAGGCTCCCGGTGGTGGGCAGGTTTGCTGATTGTTGCAGCCGCGGTAATGGCTTGTTAAGCACCGTGGGTTTGATAAGCAGCAGCAAAGCCTCCTTTAAGACCAATCAAACAGATAGGGCGGATTGATCACTCGTTGAGTCTGGAGAGGCCGGCCCTGCAGGTGAGCGTGGTTTCATATCTGAGAGTCAGTGACTCATTAACTGACACTTTGTGTTCAGACAGTCTGAATTTCCTCAAAGACAAACTGGTCCACTTTCAACCCAAAAGAAAAAAAGCTTCATTTTATGGCTACTGTATCGATTTTATGGGTCTATTTTTCTGGGAAATTCAGAAGAAATAGCCAAAATAATTTGGCCCCATTTGCAAAGAAAGCAAATAATACACTCAAAGAAAATACTCATTCATTAGGAAATTAATGTTGGAGACCTAATTAGCTAATGTTGAATGCCGTTTTCAAACATTTTGTTGCTGTCGTTGCTGCACTGTTCCTCAGTAATGTGACCAGTTCATTAATTGGAGGTACGACCATTAAACTCTTAATTTTTTATCAATATTCAGCAGCAGACAATTTCTCAGAAGTTATTTGGAAATTGCGGCCCCAGAAGTTCACGGCCTGATAATGATGCATCAAGGACCTGGATGTAATTTAGAGGGTGAAATGTGAGAACATTTTGTCGAGCAGCTCGAGGGCGATAGAGAGCGAGCGGGACTCGTCCCCTGGTGGATTAGGTCAACAGTAAAATGTTTTGTTTTCATTTTATGTTTCTGAAAATCAGTGACATTTAAACACAACCGAGTCATCAGCACACTGAGGCGATGGTTGTGTCCAATATCACATCCCATTTATTTTTTATTAACTTCCAGATTTTCATTTAAAGCTTCCTCATCCGGAGAGGAGCAGAAAAACGTGAGGGGCTGGACGGAAATGAGAGAAAGACCTTGAACTCTTCTGTTAATCTGTACGTAATCTAATCTGTGTGGTCGTAAAGGAATTAAGGAGAGCGCCATCCAATTTCAGGCTGACAAAACAACACGAAAGACTAATAGTCTCTTTTTGTACGTAGTGAAGGATAAACTTGTTTTCACTTCTACGAAACTGCTTTTCTTACTTTTTTTTTTTTTTTTTTTTTTGTGTCACCACAGCTGGGAGCCGACAAACATGACTGCATCGAGTCAGATGGCACACAGCGTGAAATTTCTGCAGTTGTTCCACTTTTGTAGAAGTTGCATGAGTGGAAAAAAGACGAGGTCATAACCGCGTCATATTTCCACTTCCCCCTCAAACTGCTCCCAGCCTTTATCTGTTCTTCTGTTCTCCTCAAAGTGGTCTCACACACACATCTTAGTTTCCAATAGATTCTGTCTTTACATGTTTTTCTCCTTGATATCTGCATTGATTCAGGCAGCTCTGTTTTCTGCTTAACATATAAGATTTTAACAAAAATACACAGATCGGTCAGAAAAAAAACGGTCGGCTTCTTCTTCTGCAGCTGCTGCGTCTTCTTCTTCTTCTTCTTCTTTTACAGTTTCTCAGCAGCTGGCATCTCATTACTGCCTCCTTCTGTTTTTAACCATTCATTACAATCCTGTAATTAGTCTGGTTGTTTTTCTGAGCTCCATCTTTAATCTTCATCCTTCTCTCCTTTCATACTTCCTGCTTGTTCCTGCTAATTCATTTTGAATGCTGCGTTCGGCTGACCGGCGGTGTAACTCCATCGCCCTCTGGGCTGCATCACTCAGTCTGTCAGTCCGTCACGGACATTTGCGTCAGAAATATTAACGGTATCACTTCACCTCACAGTTCACTAAAAACGGTGGCGTGTACGCATGAGAATTGTAATTTAGTCCCATCTAAAGGACCCCAGTGCCCATGTACGCCTAAGTCTGATGTGTGAGTATGTGTGGGTCTATATGATAAGGCTAAGGAGGCTGAGCCTCAGGCGTTGCACCTCTTTTCTCTCTGCTCAGCTGTGTTCCCCGAGGACGGCAGGCAACGGGCCAGAACCACCAGGCTGGTAGAGATCCAGATAAGATGGACAGAAGGAGGGAAGGAGATGTGTGCATCAGTGCATGTGTGTGTTTGGATGAGAAGGGTAACATATATCTTATCAGAGAGGAAAAAGAAGAGGAGTGAAATCAGATAAGAGAAAGAAAGGAGGAATACAAAGGTGGAGGGGAGTGGAGATGATGTGATGGAAAGAAAGAAAGAAATGCCCGAATGACAAGAAGAGGCAGAGCGGTAATAGACAAAGTGTCGAGACGTGTGATGGAAACGAGGAGCGAGGCGGAGAGAGAGAGAGAGGGAGAGGCAGAACGGCTACAAATGAAATCAAGTGAGAGAGTTTCATGCCAGCAGTGGATTGTTTCAGGCCGTCTGTCAGCTGTGTCCACCTGAGGGGGAAGTCCTCTCCTGCCATCTGTAACAGCCTCCGCTGTCCTAGGAAATTAGGAAAATATCTTCCACCTTGCAGCTGCTTCGTACGCATGCTGTGTCTTCGTCGCTCATTGAGGAGGATGGAAGATGAGCTGACTAATGTCTGATGTCTAAACTAAGACCACAACGCTTCATTTCCTTTACACACCCAAACATGCCAAACGTTAGCTCGTCTCTAACTTCGGTTTCTTGAGTGTGAAGTTCGGGTTGGTAAAACTGACTTGTGTATCTTAAAAATATTGACTTTTCAGGTGTTGATGAAGGAGTGTTGAGTTAAAGAGTAAAAGTATAAAGTTATTAAAATTAAGTCAGTTAACAACTTATTTTTAATGCGGTGTAACTGCACCTGGTGTAAAAGTGCACAAACTTAAATCCCCAAATCTGTCAGGAAGCAACAGAAACTTTAACAGATGAGCTGCAGACACAGTCCTGCTTCCAAGAGTGACACCAGCGTCCATCTAGTGAAAATCAACTTAAAAACCTGTTCAGTGTTTCCTTTCGTCTCATTTTAGGTTAAATTAATGTGAGTGGAAATCTCAGATAGAGAGAAAAAGCAGAGTATAACCAAACTGATGAAAGATTGTGGCCTTTCTTTGATAACTTTCTGCAGAGCTGTTCTCAGATCACACAGCACCACAATCCCTCTCAATAGTCATCCTTCGTTTGCTTTTACTGTTGATCTGATTATGATTTTTACGTAGGAGGTGCAGAAGTGGGGGGGGGGGGGGGGGGGGGATTAGCTAACTGCAACAGCAATCTCCGTATTGCCAGTGATTCAGAAAATGTAACTGGTTTAAACAAGATTAGAGGCTGCTGTAAAATACAAACATGAGAGCTAAAGAAGAGCAAAGCTGATGCAGAGGAGGAGTCTGTCATCACTCAGTGACCTGTAATCTACACGACACCTTAAACTGTGTTTTTCTTTTATGTGGAGAATACTTAAAGTGACAATAACGAGAGATTAACGTATTATTCTCCTCAAGATGCAAAACTAGTGAGCTAACAGTGAACTGATTCTGCAGCAGCGACGCTCACCGATCTATCAGCATGTGAGACGAGCATTAATATACGTGTGTGTCTCATGAACGAAGTCGGGATTCCTATAAAAGGTCACGGACCCGTGTTGGGCCTTCACTTCTCCTTTTTTGGGCTTCCTACAGTATGCCTTGATTTCAGTCAGTAGTCGGTAGAGAGGCCGACAGGCGATGAACACGACCTGCAGCAAAGGTCCCACGCCAGAGTCAGACCCATGACGCTGTGATTACATGGCATGCGCTTCAACCGCCGAACCGCCAGCGCTGCCCTCGGCATCTTTACAGACGCTTATTTGCTGGCGAGCGGCGGCGGGCTGCGTTCCTGACGGGCGTGTACACTTCAGCTCCATGGCCAGTCACCTTAGGTTAGAACTATACAGTTTTCTACAACACTGTTATTGTGCTGCTCGGTGTTTGATGTGGCTGACCTAAAACTTTAAGCTTATTTTATCATCGCACTCCACAGCATTAGTGAAATGCCAACAACGAGAAGCGAAAGAAGCCGCTCCTTCCCCCGGCTGTGGCTGCTTGCCTTTATAGCTCGGTCTTTTTGTCTTGTTTTGTAGTGTGTTGTGCTATGAGACTGTGTGCCGCTGCAGAACTTGGCCGGTTGCTATCCTCGGCGGGCCGATCGACTGACAGCTCTGATGTTGCATGAAAAGCAGGTTCGACTGATGAGGGCTTTGGCCGAGCGGGAGTTTGGGCGGCGGAGTGTTGCCAAAGCGGCGGCTCTATTGGAGCTCCGTGTTATTGAGTGAGGCTCGCTTTGAACTCAGTGCCTTGCTCAGCGGCTGACAATGGACATACAACAAATACACCATTTCTTCAGTTTGTGCAATGTCGACAGCCAGAACAGAAACCCTGGTGGGCTGAATGGTTGATGGAGAGGGGGAGGAAGGGGGTGAGAGTGGGAGACAGAAAGATCTGGAGAGCAGGGTGAGAGAAAGACAGCAAGATAGGTGGTGATAAAAAATGACACCAAGGGGCAGAGAGAGAGAGAGAGAAACAGAGATAATAAAAAAAAGGGAAGAAAAAGAAACACAACAAGCAGAAATAGAATATCAGCAGAGTGCAACAGAACAATATGTGACCTAAATATGACAATGAAATAAAGAAGAAAGAGAAGTGGGCAGCGATGGGACACTTATTCATGAACAGAATCATATTTCTAATATCTGCTCATCACACGCTGATCCGTTTTCAGTCAGTTGTTCTTCTGTTTATCTCGATATCTGAGCTCTATCCCCCCATCGCTCCTTCTCCTGAGCTTCACTTTAGAAATTTGCTCTTTAGAGCCGAGTGCACGTCCACATCTTGCTCCTAGAAACTCTGTTCAGTACAGATAAAAGAAAATTTATCCTGGTCTTATTTATAATATTCTTTAAAAAGCAATGTGAAGCCAGAGGCATTAAGATGTCTAATAATGCAACACAATGTTTAATCTACCATGTTAAAGCCGTGCCCTGCAATTCACATCATCATCGGCAAAACCAATATTTCGTAGACTCTGAAATTAATATTGGAAAATAAATATATTCTCTGGTATTAGTGGAGCTTCCCTGAATCGCAGATGTACTAAAGGGGCTCAAGGCTAATGGAGGCTGTTCTCATTGGACACCACACACTAATGTCCGTGTACACAATCCAAAGTGCCATTTGCAGACGTTTGTCGTGATGTTTTCTGATCTTCTTGTGTGGCTCTTTGATATATTCTCCATATGTCCGCTGCAGTTTTAGTATTCTGTTTCAAACTCACATCACAACAGATCAGCATGTGTGGTCTAACCTAAAGTTACCCACAACCCCCCTCTCTGCACGGCTCTGCAGAGCCCTTTAAGTGTGTCTTTGCAAGTATAATTATTGCATAAGCCACCACTGCTCAGTTTTGCTCCAGTGGCTGTTGAAACCTCGATAGAAAATGTAGAAATCTCTGGTGTCACCCTTCGATGGAGAAACCAAAAAAGTTAGCATTGACTTGAGGTATTTATGTTTCTCCTCACAGAAGGATGGAAGCTGTCAGGTCTGTGCGGTCCAACGGGGAGTAAAGCAGCTTAAATCGATAAATGGAACACATTTATTTTTCTGATTTTCTGGAAATTCCGTAAAGTTTTGCACTCCATTTGCGCTAGAAGCATTGGCCTCCATCATCAGATTGAGCTTCACGCCTCTCTGTCGCCGCACTATACGCCATTAATCTGCTCTGTGCAACCGTCGAATAGCGAGCTGTATATCGCGGCTGTAGGTGAACAACATCGTGGGGGCGACATCAGCTACCAGGAAGACGAGCTGTCAGTCAGCTGATTGACAGACTTGTAGGGGACTCAAAGGAGCTGAGGACTGAGAGGAAACAGGAGAGCGCTCACTAACAAGAGAAAAGAGGAAACCGAGCGCCGCGCCAGCCATCCCGCCTAATGACGGCGGCCCACAAACCACAAAGCAAGAAAGATCAACCTTGCGTCGTGTCAGCGAGGCATTATTAATGACAGACACTTAAAACCTTATTATAGCCTCTGCTCGCGGGCATGCCTGATGGCTCGGAGGTTCGGCCCGGCAGGAATTGGCCAGGTAATGAATAAATGACACGCTTAATGATTCCACCCAAAATAATATTACGCTACATTAGCACCAGAAGGGAAAAAGAAGGAGTTTATAAAGGCAGAGGAGCGGCACAGTCAGTCACAATCACAGGCTGCATGTGATGAATGACGATGGCCGGCTTACGGTAATGACTGTCAAACATTAACGGCGGCCAAATGAATTTATGATCTGATGTGTTAATTTTATTCCTCGTGGCCAACTTTAATATTAAAAGGAACTTAAATAGCTGAAGTATGACATGGCTATAGAGTTAATACCTGTCATTAATCTTTACACGGCTTTCTCAGGAAATTGAGGAGTAATTCAATCAGCTGTTCAGAGCAGGAGTGTCTACAGTGAGGGCAAGACAAAGCCGGAGGTGTCCGTCAAAGCTGGACCACTTTACCCGACCTGAGCAGCAGAGAGACATATCTGCTGGAGAGTATCAGGCAATACTGACCAGGAGCCAGGTCGCAAACAAACAAACCTATTAAGAAGAGAAAACCGCTGTTTTCAAAGGAAATAAGTGACTGGGCTTCGTGTCTACCCGCTTCATACTTTTCATAATCCTGGCCAATAAGCCGCTCAGCTGGAACACTGTGTGCTTCTATTTGTCTTGCTCAAAAACATCTTAAAAGCTGAAAGTTCCTTCTCTTCTTTGCCTGGCTCAACGCCTTTTCTGTCTTATGTAAAGCAGAACTGCCTCGTTGCTGAAAGGTGTTATCCAAACAAAACCCCCGAGTTCCCAAATTCACACCTCTGGGGCTGATGAACTGTTGACAACCCCACCCCAGATAACACAGAGAGTATATCGGATTCTGCTCAGTTGAAATAAACCTCTGCACCAGCAGTCAGAGAGGAAACAGGAAGTTTATTTGTGCTGGGTTGCACCCTTCATCCCCTACAGTGCGGAGCAGTAATTGCGCCGCCTACCAGCGTGGAACGAGTGCCTCCTATTGAGTGTTTCCATCATTTTGAAGGTTATGGCACTTTGATGTAACACAAGCTGCTTCATTTGAATATCGAATGCCACACAGCCTGTTTAAGGTGGCTCTCTGGTGCACACGTGTGCCGTGTGAAACATTTTTGAATGAAAAACATTTACCAAGAACTCATGAAACTCAATTAAACCAAGAGGGAGCAAAAGCAAAGCACGCTTCATCAAAGTGCTAAACAGTGGCCTATAATCAGGAACTAACTGCTTTCATGCTCCAGAGTGGAGTTCAGCTTTGATGGTTATGGGATACAGCGGAGATGGTTATCTGCTTGACAAGAAAATCTAGTTCACAGATTATATAAAAGTGTCAGTGTCACATTCAAATTTCCACAAATGTGTCTCTTAGCTCAAATTGTTGTACCTTAAATCTTTAGGATTACTATAAACGACTGGTGTCAATAATCATTTTTCATCAGTGTTCCTACATAAAAGGGATTTCCTGTCACTAAATGTGAGATACTAACAATGCAGTTGGAACACAACACAGAAAAACACACTACTGCATTATAAAACCTGCAGAGTTGATACTTAAAAGTGAGTCATGTGCACATTTTCAGAGATGTTACAGCTGCTGTGATAAGTTCAGTGTCTTTAAGTTATGTAACCAAACAAGTGAGTTAGAAACAGAGCGAACGCCCGGGGCAGAATCTTACTTTTAAATAAAAATAAAGGTAGTATCATTGTTCCAAAAATAGGAGCCATCACTTTCCATATGATGCGTCCCTGAACTTGATATTCACACAAGACACGTACGAGCTGCAGGTAATGGCGCTGAGAATCTGCTGGAAGCTGCAGCAGCTGCGCTGTAATAGGAGCATAAAACACTTGTGTCTTCGTCCTCACACTTAAAGTATGTGACGGCGTGACAGCGGCAAAGTCACGGCCGTGGAAAAAGCTGCAGCGGGGGAAAGATTCAGTGTCACCTAAACAAGGCTGAGTACTTCCTGTCACTTTGGCCTCCCCAAATAATCCAAAGACCGAATGTAAGCTCATTACTGGCGTCGCCATTAGCTCACCTTCAGCGTGTGTTGAGTGCCGGTCCATCGGGTGTCCTCTTCTCATACAGAGGCCCAGTAATCCACAGCCAGGCAACTGTATGTCTGCAAATTACCCTTAATTGCAATTGAAGCTTCGGAGGCATCATTCATTACAGCGGCAGATACACTCGGGCTCAATTCAGACCTTTCGGCGCGTGACAAACGGCACTGAGGGGAGCTGCACTTGTTATTTGTCAGCTTTTCAGGTTCGTCCCAATTTCATTTGCTCCTGAGAATTAAGCATTAAAGGGAAGGCTGGCACCTGAGAGTCTGTCTTTTTCAAGCAGCCAAGGATAAAGTCCTAATATGAAATTATGGAAGCCACCTGAAGTCGCTCTGCTGCTAAAGTGAAGAAAGTTAAGATGAACATGGAAGGAACAGGAATGTTTCTGTAAATGTGAGTGTTGCAGCTCTAACATTCACAGTTGGGAGACATGGCCGTTCGTTTCATGTTGGTATTTATCCCAGTTCACCTGCGTCGGGATATTTTAAAAGGTGTACTTCATGCGCCTTCCTAATTTCCCCAAAAAGTTGGTATCAATCTAACTTTTGGCCTCATATCAAGTAAAATGAATTTGTATCCCTGAGGGAGCAGAGTGTGACAGACTGTCATGATCAAAAGACACTGAACACACCATCAGCTTTTTTCCTTTTCTCTTTGCTTGGTTGTATGAAATGTGAGACAGATAAGGGGATAATATTAACATTGGCAAGCTGTCTCCAACTTGACGGACAGCTTTTGATATTGGCGGTTTTGAACAAAATGAATCACTTTATCTTTTTAGGAGACAGCAGTGTGGGCTGCAGAGGCCATCCTGATGCCGCCGGTGTGGCGTTTTCATTACAGCCGATGACTGTTAGCTCCAGTTTTGAGCAACTTGCAGCGATGGCAGCAAAAAAAACAAAGACAAACAAAAAAACAAGCTTCAAATCTTACATCATCAGTATCATAGCCTTGTGTGCCAACACTGAGAAGCATCCAGAAGGAGCTGCGTGGGAGGAGGGACACGGGTGAGTTTGTGGTGGGTGATGGCAGGGCAGGCTGCAGCTTTTTCAATGTTTCCCTGCTGAGGTGGCACTGAATGAAAACCTGAGCCCATAACAGTCCAAACAGAGCATACAGGATGCCTCTGCCTGCACTCCCAAACCTTTTTGGCAAAATGCTAACATTCAAGCGTGGACGAGAAAAAATATGCAAGGACAGAAATTCCAAATGGCACCGTGTGTACCTTCATGATTAAATCGCTCGACAACAAGAGAAAGCAATAAAATCAGCCCGAGCGATGCCAAGACGAAGATCACAACCCTTTCAGAGTCATATCCTGCAGACCTGAGTGTTGGAAAAGGTCAGCTCTGTTTCCACCAGAGGCGGCTGGAGCTGGGCGGGTTTGAAGAGAGATGGTGGAAGGGCAAAACATTCTGACCCGGCAGCAACCCTCTCCCCCCTCTCTGCCCCTGTGTGGGTGCCTCTTACTCTCAATGGTCATCTTTCCTTCTTCTTTTCCTTTCTCCTCTCCTCACAGCTCAGCTCGGCCGGATGCTGTTTAATATTCACACAAACGCACGTGAATGCATCCCAAAAAATAAAAAAATAAAAGAATAGGAGAGGCCATCTGCTCTAAGATGAATTAGATGAATCAGTGGAGTAATGAATCTGGATGAATCTGGTAACTTTGTCTGATTTCTTGGAGGAATCATTCATATTAAATAAAAATGTGTGTGGGGGGTGGGGAGAAAGAAAGAGTGGTGAGGTGAATTGCACCATTGAATTGAATTGGGTGTGGCTTGGACCTTTGGGTGATGCTGACATTTTGCCACAGAGGAGGATTCACACTGCTGCTCTCTCACACTCCTATTCTAAAGGGCTTTTAAGAAGAGCAGCATATTGTGCTGTAGCAGGATAAATGCCAGCCACAAAGGCCGCTGTTTCCCGCTTCCCTCCCATGCTGAGTTGAAAGGGCCTTCAAATATTCATAAACATCCCCATCAATAAAGAAAAGCTGCAGCTGCTGCCTCACCGCCGAACAGAGAGCTCTAATGGGCATAAGGGACTGTAAGGCAGACGGGGGGGGGCCCAGAGCGGGCCGGTGGTTGTTTAGGATGATGCCACCCCTCCCACAGTCCGGAATAAATGGGTGCTTCAATTATGTGGCCATTGATTATCAAAGTCCACGTGTTTCCTTTTGCTGCGTTCATCAGCCTTCGATTAAATGATTAAAGCAATAGTTCTCATAAGTCAACAAAATAAAATGCTCTCTTGGCTGTTTGACTGAAGGTGCTGACCCGACGGAGGGCGGGGTCACCCTGGACAGGTCACCAGAGACTCACACTCAGACCTACAGACAATTTAGAGTCACCAGTTAACCCAAACATGATGTCTTTGGACGGTGGGAAGAAACCGGAGTACCCGGAGGAAACATGGAGACTCCCCTTCTTCTTGCTGTGGGGCAACAGCGCTAACCACTACGCCGCCGCATCTGTAATAAGGTCTTAGGTAATTAACGTCCTGAATGTTTCCATTCTGAGGAAAAAAAAAACAGCTTTTTACAGCGAACGTGGTCATGATGCAGAAAATTAGACATTAATACCAGGATATTAGAGCGGAATTGAATTCCACGGAAAAAGAAGTCTAAAGTTATATGCTCCCGCTCTCCGGGTTATGCCTGTCAAATCCTGATGAAAGACCATAAAGTTAAAAGATCCACTAAAGAGAATCCGGCTCTTTCGCAAATGAATTCCGCTGATCCTCTTTGCACATGTAGGTTTTCAATGGAACCGCCGATTTTAAATATTAGCTCTAAAGTGAAAAATGAAGTCAACATTTGATTAAAGACGGGGAGGGAGGAACACGTGGGTTCCCTCTGTGAGAAATGTGTTTGCACACGTGCGTCTGTGTGAAGGTTCTGCTGACAAACAGGAGGCGCGCTGACGGTCCCGTGTGGAGGAAGTCCATGCAAAGCTACGCTTCATTTAGTCTCTGTCATGCCGAAACCTGAGTCGGATCTGATGCAGCGGATACAGTTTTAGAACGCCACGGTTGATCCAATAGCATGCAATTTATTTGACACCACGGCTAATCTGAATGCTCCATCTTATTCCGGTGTGTTATCAGTTAAAGAACTGCATCTGCTTTTAGCCGCGATGTGTTATAGCCCAGCGTGCACGATAAATTGCTACCTTGTGCAAGCAAGAGACAGATTACAGTGCTTCCATGGGGGGAAAATCACCTACATTAGCAAAACGAAAGGCCACCATCATATACTATGAACCCAGCCCCCCCCCCCCCGATAAAAACAGCTAATTCCAGAGGGAGTGGAACGTGTCAGAGCCGGGAGGAGGAGCAACAAAGAGTTGGTGACTGCAAGTTCTCATAAGAAAACTGATCCTCACAACAAAATATTTCAGCACAGATTTAACAAAAGACGCCGTAAAATCAAAACTGCATCCAGTCAGAGTGAGTTAGCAGGCAACAAAACCTGCAATCATGCAAGAAGAAAACAAAAAACACATCTGAATAATGAATAACAATCAAATAAAAAATGATTTAAATCGCAATAAATGGGAATTCAATATCTGGAGGAGCTGCGATGTTAAATGTGTCACAGTTGGCCCACAAATCATGGTTATTTGGGCAAAACCAAACCAAAATTACCATCGTGATCTTTTCAACGTCTCTTCTCAGTGAAACTGAAATGGAAAAGTGACAATTCTGACTGATTACATGACTCATCTCAGTGGGATTTTTTTTTTTTAATGATCTGAAATGTTATTTGAGTTGTTAAAATGATTGAATTAGAATTTGAATCCATTAACATGTGATTAGATTTATAATTTAATTACAGTTAAATTCAGTTTGGACCTCTGAGTCAGCACAATTTCATTTTGGTGAACTGGTTGAATGAAAGTGTGTGTTGCTGTGAGACTCAGCCGGCGGTTTGAGTGTGTTCCTACGTCAAAATCCTCTCTGGTGCCATCTTAAGCTTTGTGGTGAAGAAGTACGGAGGTTAAGAAAATGAAAATGAATCTAATATCACGCAGGTCTCCATACCTACAAATATGTGTTCTGTGTTTAAGCAATGCATGCTCGTGTGTGTGCGTCTGTGCCGTTTCCTGCAGTTGTGTGGTTGTTCTGTGTTTTATTGGGCAGCAGCCCTGCAGCCCACGGCTCTGTTTGTACAGTCAGAGCGACGGGACACACCGAGATTGCCGCCACCTGCCGCTCAGCTGAGAGCTGCTGCAGAATGAGAGCTGAGAAAATAAAACATGCGAGGTGACGGCGGATTGAAGAAGGAACGAGAGGAGGGAGGTGAAAGAGGAGTACATAATTACATGGCAGAGCAGAGGCTCATCTCCAGGTACTCCGAGAAGCAGTTTTTTTTCTACCAGGCACACACAAACACACACAGACCTTCACCCCATCACTCCCTCCTCCCCTTTATGTCTTCATTTGAGGGAAAACAATCCATCAGACAAAGGTCAGCAGACCCCACCCACATTACACACACACATATTTGAGGGGGAGCAGGAAAAATAATTCAAACAAGATAACGACAACATTCCTTATTTAGCGCTTTGTTAAAGGAACACCTGCAATCATCCGATCGGTCAGAGGAATACACAGAGTCACAGCAGCTCAAGCATCACAATGGGGGCAAAAATGTGATTGCTGTGAGTTTGGTTGTCGAAGTCACACAGGCTGGTTTCTGGTCCGTCGGGCTGTGGAGCTCCTGGGCTCCACTCGTTTGAGTGACGCAGCCCGGTGTTGAACCAGCACCTTTATTAAAATATCGTACTTTGAGGAAAATTATCGTACACACCCAGTTTGCATTCTGACGTGGCGCAACACCATCTGCATCAACGAGCCATCATCACAGGCCATGACGCAGTTTCACCTTTAAATAATCTAACTCCTTTTGCAAAAACGTGTCCTCCCTGTGTGGCGTGGAGGACGAAGCTGCACTTGGAATTATTTATCGTACAGAAGGCGAAATAATCCAAATACGATAATTATCGTACATCTGGCAACGCTGACGCAGCCCGTCTGAGTATTGCAGCCGATTTCTAATGGCAGCTTCCAGCCTCACGATGCAGCAAACAAAAAGTTTGTTTATTGCACTTCAGTCGCCTCCTCGGTCTCCGTCTGACTCGTCTGACATGAACGGCTTTGGGATGTGCAGCAGACACATCTTCAGAAATACATTCACGTCAACATGGAGCAGAATGTCAAAGTTTCCGACATTTTGTGGGATCAGTGTCACGAAAAACTGTTCCATGGTTTATATTTATCACTCGGTAACATTACAAAGGGATAACAGGAAATACGCACCAGAATAAAATCTTTTTTTATCTGTCATTAAAACTTTTCTATTCCACTCTTTACCTTTCTTGCCTTCCTGCAGACAGATGAGATGAACTCTCAGGTTAAAAAAAAAAATTGTCCCTGTTTGTGAGCAACTTCTTCAAGGTGATATTTATTGGAACATCAACTGTGGTTTATAGAGGGAATCGAAACAAAGTTGGGGGGAAATCTTTAAAGGGAGGCAGGAAGCAGTCATTCATTTTATGGGCCACCCATAAAGACATCATATATAGAGCTTGTGGCGGCAGGACTGTTTTATATATGTAAAGATAAGAATAATTCAATATAGAGCAAAACTGAGGATGGTGATACTGACGATAGATGGACAGAGTGTTGCCAGTGGTCAGCAAATTAAATGCTGTTGTGTTTTTGCGGCATTGAGGGGTCGGGAAGTTGTTGTGCTGGAGACGACTCTTGATGCTGGCGTGGTTTTGAAAATTTATCGAGGAAACAGCAGCATTTCCCCGTAGCCGAGGCGGCTCGGGGATAAGACCTATTTGATATTTCATCTGACCTTTTTCCAACCCAAAGCATCTCCCATAAATGTTGCTTTGCCCGAACTGGCCTTCTATAATAATTAGCACTACTGCAAAAGTGAAAACAACTGTTTGTCGGCACTCAGTTATCAGATTCATGAGATGTTCTCTGCACTTTCTAACCCACTAAAGCTGATTCACATTTACAGCACACGGCCACTTGACAGGAGGAAAGAAGAAGAAGAAAAAAAAAAACAAGTACAATGAATAAAACAGTGCAGATAAATGTAAGACTACGTACGTCGAGACAAACAACACATGGATATAAGAACAAAATCAAGAGGAAGACATGCTAATAAAAGTGTGTGTTAATGAAGCGATTAGCCGAGTCTGGTTTTCTCTGACAGGTGCTCTGAGAGTCCCCGGGGCCTGACAACACACGCTTTGTCTTTAGCCTCCATTCTGGAAACGATAAGAGGCCTCAGGCTGCACACAGGCTGAAATCTGACTGGAAGGTTAACACACACAAAAAAAACACACAGATAGACAGTGATAACTTCTTATTAACACGGACAGCGATCGTCATCCTTTTCTAACGTATTCATCTGCAACCTGCAGTATTAAAACGTGATGCAAGTGCAGCATAAAAAAAACCCAAACCAAAACAAAACTGTAATACTGATTCAAGGAAGCCAGTTCACGTATAAATCAGCGAACAGTCAGATTATTTGTAGGAAATACTGCTCTACTGCAGCTTTATGACATAAACGAGGAATACCTTTGAGATGTGTATGTGCAGGAGATAAAAATCCACTTGTCATCTTCAATATACAATTTAAAGCAATCGGGGGCCATTTCATGTGCATCTATACGGCAGGTTTCTCTAAAACTGCCTCCTCAACAGTGACTTTTTTCAGGTCTTAAGTGGGTGTTTTCTGAAGCTCTCCAAAGAGTTTTATCCAGCACATATTTTGAATTTGCATCAGGAGTAAATAGAGACTGTGATTTTTCACAAAAGCTTCACTATCCTCAAAGTTTTAACAGAGATGTTGAGTTTGTCACTGTTGTTGTGGAGACGATTAACATTCCGCTCCTGTTGCTCCACATTATGTTTCTGCTGACGGTGATTGTGTCTTCACAATGAGGCCATTAGGAGTTGGGAAAGTCTCCCCCCTTTGTAAAAGGTCTGAGTTATGAAACGCATTGCTCTGAGTGCAGCGAACGCTGAATGAATTTGGATATTCACAGTTGTTTGGTCTTTGTTTTTAGACATAGCGTGATTTGTGGCGACCTTTAGTGAAAAGGGGATTGATGATTGTGACATCAATTGTAAGATGCTATATGAGAGGAAAAACAACTGCATGTGGATTAATATTGCCCAACGTTTTTAAGTTTGAGAACATTACTTTTCTCTGTGTCCGATCAGATAGCTGGTTATAGAGGACAAGCTCAATTTCAAAATGTCACTTCATTGAGCTGCGGCGTATGAAAAACAAATAAATTATTCTCAAAATGAAAGAAAGCAGCCAGAAAGAATCACGCCATTTCTATGATGACTATCCAAAGCAATGTTTTATTGTTAATAAAATCCTCTGGTCCATAGATGGTGGCTCATATCTCCCTGAACGGCTGTTTTAATATCCTTATAATTTAATATCCTCAGCAGGATTCATTTTTATCTCTCTGTCTGAAAGTGCTCTCTGTAACTTACATTTACGGACAGCAAATTTAGACGTAGTGCTTTAAGTGACACTCCTGAATAATAATTGCATGGCAATGATATTTCTGTTGTTTATTTTCATCCACCAGGGTGGGTAATGAGTCATATTTGCAGTTAAATCTCTTTTGAAAATTACATGGGGAAAAAGCCATTTTGCATAATAATTTTAAGAGTTCAACGCTTGCATAATTTCCCCTAACAGAGGGAAGGTCAACAACCCATTTGATTTAATAGGATTTTAATTTCTACCCGAGACTATTTACATCAGGCATATTTCCATACCACCAGTCTGCATCTGAAGAGTTCTAACTAAGTGTTATTTGAACGTGAAGCCTGGGGCACGATCAGTGTGTGTTTTATAATGTGCGTCTGTTTGGTGATGTGTGTGATGAAGTGTGTTACTGTGACATCGACACTCTGTAAATAAGGTGGAGTTGAAGAGGGACACATTCAGGTTTTAGTTGATTTGTTGGATCAGCGTCACAAATTCTTTAACAGGTTTCTCCTCCTCTTGTTCTTTCTGCTCACCTCTGATTAAAGATGAGCCACAGCCCAACCCCCACAGTGTGTGTGTGTGTGTGTGTGTGTGTGTGTGATGTTCACTTTCAAACACACAGACCTTCATTCTGCCGGATCACACAGCAAACGTGGCAAACAAACAAAATCCAGAGAAGAAGAGATGTGGTTCTTCTATTCGAGTACAAAAAAACCCTCTGCTGCATTTTCTGTCTCTCAGAATTAAGACCACATTAAACCCGATGACCACACACACACACACACACACACACACACAGGTAGCACTGATATTATAACATTCATGCATGACATCTGGAAACTACATAATATAAGAGAGCTCCTTTAAAAAAAAGAGATTCAGATTTCACCACCAACGTTACGAATTACTGGCAGAATCTTTCACAGAGACTTTTTTTAGAGACGTTTCTACACGAACAGTTCAAAGCCTAAAAAAAAAACAGAAAAAAGAAAAAGAAAGGTGCCGATAATTACCATGGAAGCCACTCACTGTGAGGAGCAGCTGAAGTTCTTTGTACGATTCCACTTAGAGGATTCATTTCTGGGTCAGCAGCGAAATAGGTAGAACAGTCACCTCTTTACTTTTATGGTGAGACAGAAAAGGCATCAAGCCACTCTCCTTTCCCGCCGACACGCAGCACGTTGCCTCAGGGTGCCTTATTAAGTGATGTTTGCGAAAGATTTTTTGGAGACGGCGTTTCAATTATTGACAGGCAGGGGCCAGCTAAAACATACCAATGCCAGAAATGAAAGGGGGCCTGACTACGAATGGTGCACAGTGTTAATCACCACGCACACATGATGAAGACTAAATCAACAGATCGATGTGCTGATTTTAGGAGTGTCAGGCATCAGCAGCATCAGGTGGTAGAATATTCTATATATCATTTTTATTTTTGTGAAACTGTTTTTTTTTTTTGTCCTGGGGTGCATTCAAACATGAAGCCCATATATCAGAGGGGCCCTTTTTTTTTTTTTTTTCTTTCTGGTAAACCTTTTTCACTTTATTCTGCTTCCACACTACACTGAGACATTCAGGTGCATGAAATTCATCCAGCGTGTGAGAGTCAAAGGAGGCCATCCATCAGCTTTCTACATGCTCTCCTCTGCTGCCTGATCCTGCTGGTGTGGATGCTCCGGGACAAATATGCTGACTTTTATCTTGTTTAGAAAATACAAGTTTTAGGAACTTAATTAACCCCGAGGTTCTGCGCTTTGTGAAATACATTTGTGTGGGATAATGAAATAGCTGACAACACGAGTTCCCAAAGACAACTGTGTGAAATTTGTCACTGCCACCGTTTCAGCAAAGCCAAAGTTTGCACTAAAGAGGCATTAAATTTCAACTCGCATCGTTGGCGCCCACCAAACCGACAGCGGTTCATCTAAATATCCTTTTTCGCTGTCGGGTGAGGCTCTGTCAGAGAAAGCAGAGCCGTGTTCGTCTCAGCAACAGGAAACGCCACGACTGGGCATGAAATCTCATCAGATCACACAACAGAACGCTAAACTGCTCTCCGCACTAACGAGCCAATAAGGCGCTCAGTCAAGCAGGCCACGTGCCGCTCAGCTCACATCCCAGTTGCCGCCCAACACTGTCAGTCCATTAATGGGAGACAGCAGCATGTTCAGTGATTAGGTGGGGTAATGGTGAGTGACTGCCTCTGGAGACTCTGCGTGGCGTCTGCGGAGGACGCAGATAAAACGCTAATCCGGCGCCTGCTGCATATTCACAGTCGAAAATGGACCTGACGGCGTTGAACATATGTACTTTCCCACATGAAGACAAGAGCCGCGGCCTCCCCTCTCTGGTGAGAAGGCGGCGTTGGGGATTAAAGTGAGAAATGGCGATTCATTTCCTGACTTTTGGCACAGCCACTTGGGATTCTCCTGCGGGAGCGCAAAGCCTGTATTATACTGGGGACGCTCAGAGAGCCCAGCTGCTAATGAAATAAGAGCCTCTATGAGCTCATGCTCATTGAGAGGAGGACCAGGATTCTTCTGCCTCACATCTTTCTGCTCTGACTGCTCGAGGATGCACTTTTAGAACATCTCTTTTTTGAATTCTTCAGGTCATACTCACTTGATTCTCGTCAGAGTGAAGAGAGGATGGGTTGTTTCTAGGTAACAGACGTGGAGGTTTTAGCACCGTGTTCATTTTGATTTATTCTAGTTGAAGCTTTTGTCCAATTTCTTCTTTAGTTGACAAAAAAAGAGGCAGCTCTAGTCTAAATTTGGGTTTCAGGGGGCCTTTGGTGAAGTTTGCTTGTTTGTCCAGCTTCCTCCCACAATCCAAGACCTGCAGCTGCAGATGGATTGCTGGCTTTAATTTACCTGTAGACATGAATGTGAGAACAATGACCTGATTTGGTGATTGGTCTCTGGACCTTTGTCTTTTTATTTTGACATCACTCAGCTCTGCAGCGCCGCAACAGGCAGAAGCTCCTCAGCGTGTCCTGTAGCGTTTCCAAAGCACGCGGGAAAGATCGCTCACTGTCTGAGTTTGGCTCCAGAGGATGAGCTGAAAAGTCGGATAAGGTGATGATATTTCTTTTAGTCCACATCTGGAGGACGTTTTAGACAGCTGACAGTTGACATTAATCCTGGAATTATTTCCTTTCCTCCGATAGCAACAAGAGAGATAACCGAAAAAGGAAAGTAATGATCGTGGCGCATCCACGTCGACAGCACTTGATAATGTTGGGTTGGTTAAACTTTTTAATACGGCCGTTTTGCTGCTGCTTCTGTTCTTGGTTCATTCTCAATGCACGGCTGCTGAATTTTGTCCATAAATATATTTGCTTCAGGAAATTCTTTGTTCAATCAGAAACTTTCATTCCATCAGCTTTCCAGCATCTTTCAAGCATTGCCCGCCTTTGCCCCTTCTCTCTCGTCCCCAGCAGCTGAAAGCCTCATTCATACTTTCATTACATCACGTATCGACTACTGCCACAGAATCCTCCACGGCACAACTTCCAATCTCCTCCACAAACTTCAGCACATCCAGAACTCAGCTGCCCGCCTCCTCACCCACACCCGCTCCCGTGATCACATCACCCTTGTCTTCCAGAACCTACACTGGCTCCCTGCATCCAATTCAAAATCCTTCTACTCACCCATAAAGCACTTCAGAGCCTGGCCCCCTCCTATCTTAAAGACCTGCTCCACCCGTGCACCTCTTCCACCGCCAACCTCCTTACCGTCCCCTATGACCAAGCGCCACACCTGGGGGGGACAGAGCTTTCTCTGTTGATTCCCCCACCCTCTGGACGTGACTGCACTGACCTCCCCTCCTTCAAGACTCAACTCTAAACATACCTGTAACTCCAACAGTCATCCCGTCTATCTGATATCTCCTAAATATTATGTATTTATGTTATTCTTTTTGTCTATTTTGCACTGTTATCTGCCTGTAAAGCATCTTTGAGTCCAGTTAAAAGCTCTCTATAAATTAAATCTATTATTATTATCATTATTAACTCAAATAAATACCCCTAAAAAGCTTCAATGAACACAAAAAACCACAAACCGACCTGTAACGCAGCCACCATACCATCAGTTCCCACTCACAGGCAAGACAAACAACAAAATAACAAACTTTGCCAAATGAGCTGAAGGCAACATGATGCGGTCCCAGCTGCACACACATCCCTCTGTTTCCTGAGGTGTTTAAGCAGAATGAGCCCGAAGGCCAACTTTCCTTATCCAACAGCATATAAGCAGCACAGCGGTCTGTTCTTGCTCACGGTCAAGTGTTTTATGGCTCTGCCTCACTGTTAGAGGGTGCTCGATGAATTTAAAGAAGAAGCTCTAGATGCTGCGGAGGAGAGAGAGTCCAGCCCTGCAGAAAAAGAAGTGCCACTAGATGTCAGAGGGAAGCCACTAATGACTAATTACGGGGCTAATATCAAAGGGCACGGAGAATAATGCCATTAAATTGTCATTACAGGTCTGCTGGGAGGAAAGGTTCAGGTGGGCAGAGGAAGATTTGGGATTAATGTTCAGATTCACGTACTGACTGTTGAAAACAGCTGAGAAAAGAAAAACTGACTTGATGAGAGCTTTTCTTCAGTTTCTGAAAATGTATGCCGACGGCTCAAAGAGTGCCAAACAACAGACTACAGGTGTTGCTTTTTTTGTCGCAGTAAGATTAGAGCAAACATCGAATCAGTGGAAAATAGGGCAAACCCTCAAGGCTCAATCCTTCAAAAAGGATAGAGAGAAATAAACCTCAACATGTTTTAATATAATCCGTCGGCGTCCTTGAGAGCCCGAGATCCCTCAGTTGCTGCCGTCACGATGTTGCAGGTGGATTCCCTGACAAAGGAAGCCATGTCTATTCCATCTCTGAGGGTCCCTGCTCATGTTGGTGTGAAGGGAAACAGCGCTTGAAAAGAGATGCAATAAATCTTTCATTATGTAAATCAGAACTCAAAAGTATAATTTGTGGAAATTCAATTGGAAAGTGACAGGAGCAGCAGAAAAGAGAGTGAAAGGGAAGGTTTGTTTAAGAAAACAAAGTCAACTTGACATTTAGAATAAATATAGGCAGCTCCCAGAAAGAGGAAAATAATAATTAACGGAAAAGGGTGCAATCTCAGTGATTTAAACAGCATACTAAAGATTATTGGAAGGCATCCAACTGGTCTATGTGATAATTACAAGGTATAGGAGTCAGCAGAGCACGTAATAATAGATAGCTATTTGTGTAAATGGTAATAAATACGGGACCGGAAAGACAGCAGATGACAGAAGACCTCATTTCACGGTCTCGATATTAAAACCGTTGGTATAGAATTTACCAAGTGGAACATGCAGCAAAATGTTCTTTAATTTTATTAGTCAAACAGGATTAACAGTTAAGATTTTAGTCCGAAGGACAAAAGATGGCTGTAAAGCTCCTTAAAATGAGTTCCCAAACTCTTCCAACTAACGTCGCACCTGAAAATCTGATCCATAACTATTCGGAGGCCGGATGATAAATCTGAAAGCACTTTTTATTTTAATGGTTACGACTGTGAGTTACGGATTTTTATTGTGATGCCCTCCTTCCTTTTTAAGTCTTGTTGACAACAGGCCTTTCACGTCATACCTTTGACATGAATACAGTCTTTTAGCAATCAGGCTGAAAGTAATAATCATAGACTCACACCGTGGTGAGGTTGTCTTGTCCTGGTTTTGTTTTTGTCCCGTCATTTCCTGTTTTATTTTGATAATCTAACCCTCCTCTCGTTTCAGAGCACTTGCCCTTCCTCATGTGTCAACCGTGCGTCTACCATGATTACCCATTGTCTCCACCTGTTCCCCATTTACCTCCATGTGGTTAAATAATCTGTGTTCCCCTTGTCTTGTGCCAAAGTGTCTTCGTCCCACGACCAGCACCCGAGTCCTTATCCATGCCCACAGCCACAGAGAAATTTCATGTAAACTGTCTGTACCTCGAGAAGAGTGATTTTTTTTTTTGTTTGTAATTTTGTATCATAGTTTAGATCCTCGCCTCAGTTAAATTCCATAGCCGGTGGTTTTCCTCCTTAGGAGTGATTTTGATTTGAGAATAAAGTTTCATAGATAACCTTAGATCCTCCGCCTTGTGGCGTTTTATTTCTCGTTAGTTTTCACTAGGTCAGGTTTTCCTCCTTACGGAGCGCTTTGAGTTAGCCCTTTTTGCTTTTTGAATTTAGCATTTTTCCTCCTCCTGGAGTGAGTTTTTTTTGGTTTCCTGGTTTTCGTTAGAATTAGGAGTTACATAGCCATTGTTTTGTCACTCGGTCCTGAGGTCACCGGTGATACTAATAAAGCCTGTTTCTTACTAAATCTCTGTGTGAGTCCTGCCTTGAGTCCCTGCCTGACACTTATCACAGTTAAAGCTCTAGAGACCTTTAACCGTGACTTCATGACAAACTACTACACCCGAGGTGACAAGTTGGGGAAATTACCATTATTTAAAAAAAAAAAAAAAAAAAATCTGTGAGACATTTGAAAACTGATTTTTCTGCCAACTGGGAAAAAAAATTACCATCATATGGAGGGTTTGTATTTAAAGTGTCTATCAGTGCACATTAAAACATACATTTTATTTCACTTTGAAATCGAAGAAATAGCTAACTATTGAAATTTTAAGTCCGTTTGAATGTTTCAAGTGAAAATTAGCGGTCCAATATTTCCATCACTGTCTCGAGCTTTTCGTCTCCACAGAGAAAAATATTTCACTTCATTTCCAAACTTTGTAGTCTGTAGAAAGGCTGGCCAAAAAAAAGACCCTGAAGGTATGTGGCCTTCTTTGTACGTTGGTCTACCTGCACCTATTGTTACGCTTTAGAGAAGCAGTGAACTTCAGGGGAGCGTCGAGATGATTGTCTGTTCGATTGTGAGCGTTAGCAACATTTCTTTTAGGCAGATTACTAAGAACGAGTGCATGATGACATCTCTTTCCCCGAAGATCTGCAGGTCATAATTATATCAGTGTATCATTCATTTTTACCCACTTACCTCCTCGGTGGGATCAGGACCTCTGCTCTTTAACCCCCCCCCCCCCTCAGTGTTTCAGGCCTGTCACGATGCAGCCAACTTTCTGACTGATCCTCAACTTGACCTACAACACCAAACCTTTAAACATCAGAGTTTTATTTCATTATCCCAAATACAGCCTAACTCAGCTGTGATATTGTAAATAAAAACTGATTTTCCTATTTCAAAGTGGTTCAATAGAATGGATACTCTCCTCTGAATATTTTTGGATTCATCTCATTGGTGCTGTCTGTACTTATTTGTATTGTCCAATGTGTGGAGATGTTTCAAAGATAAGTCAGATAAAATGATATGATAATGGTTTGATGGAACTCACTGGAGGATTTGTCCATTTATGTAATACAATGACACATTTTTGAACGCATCCTTATCATGAAAACTTTGATTGTTTTCAGTACAATCCTGTTAACAAAACGAGCGAGAGGGTAAGTGTTCAGTCATCATCACGTAGGTTTAGTTCTGAATAGGAACCAACAGGCTAACGGTCTTATACGGATCCACTCAGAGCAGAAGACGCACTTCTGAGTGAAACGAGCCTCTCGTCCAACCGACAATTATCCACTGAAGGAAACAATCATCTGCAATGACCCATCTCTCACTCTGAGCGACTTCCTTGTAAGAAACTTGTCCTGATGTGACTCACACCATGCCCTAACAATTATTTCTTATCACGCCGTGCAAAGGAAATGAACTCTGATGGGCTCAGTGAGCCTTCATTAGGTTTGAGTGCCATCTCTCCCATTGTGTCTCCCCTCGAATCTCTAAAGTCATGGATATGCTCCGTTACTATCGGCCATTTCTATTATGATTTCCTGGGATACCTTCGGCAGGATATCATCCGGCTACTGAAGGAAATACACTGTAATCTTCATATGAGCACAAAAACCCAACACCAACAACAAACAAACAACAAACACTGCCAACAGACCAGGACCTTCAGGTTACAGGAGTTCAGTCCCATTTTAAATCCTCTTTATTTCTGACCCAATCTAAGCCAGAGGTTAAATTAAGGGAAACGTCAGATAAGGATCTAAATAAACCCTATCTGAACCCTTCATCCATCCAGATTATCGCTTCGATTTCATGCCATTTTCAATGACTTTGATATCAGACCATTTCAAATTTAACTCACAAAATCCCAGCAACAGAATCAAAATGTGGAGCATACACGGGACAGACATTTTCAGGTTGATTAAATATTTATTGATTAAATATGTATTTGTAGCCGACATAGAAAGTAGTTTAGAAACAGCGAACCCCCCCCCCCAGGCACAGCTTGATTTGTTTCTGCCCATGTGCTTCCTCATTTTAATGTTTCGTCTGACGTCTTTTCTGTCTGAGACTCCGAGCAGTTATTGAATAAACGGACCATTAATTCAACGATCCGGAATAAATAATTCCATAATGACAGAGAGGAAGGTGAAGTCCATTTACTGCTGTGCTGCATTAAAGGTACCACGCTGTACAAAGTGAATTCTGAACCAAGTCTAAGTTTTGTATTAACGCTGTCAGAGTTTCAGAGGATGCGACTTTGTGATGTCACATCGAAGCAGGCGCCATCCTGAGCCTGGACCAAACGCCCCAGCCTTGGATCTGGACTGGTTGGGTCTCAGAGAAGAGATGTAAAACTCCGCTGAGACGCTTTATTGTGGCTTTTACAACCACAAATATGTTGTCTCATGGATACGAAAACTTCAAATAGAACCCAGAAAAAAGTGTAAAATATGGACCAATATTAGCTCTGTCTCACACCTCCCACTGTGGAGAACTTCCAGCCGGGCTGAGTGTGCTTTTTTTTTTGGTATCTGTCTAAATATATTACCATAATATTTACATCTATAATAATTTTAACACTTTTTATGACACATTTACATCAGACGGGCTGTCCAATGCTGATTTAGTTCATCTGAACTGGTCTCCCATCCGTAGTAACCCCGAACAGCTATCGGAGGTTAAAATAGAATCTGTGCATCCTTAAATGGAACAAAGATAACAGATAAAGTCACAGGACATTTTTCTAAATCGTGCCTCAGGCCTTCAGCCCACCACTGCAGGTTTTATTTGCTCTGATGCTGTGTGTCCAGCCCTCCGAGCCTTCCTCTCCTCTGAGGTCCTGCCTTCTGTTCGCTGGTACTGTTTGTCTCTAACTCCGGGCCCGACTACATGCTGCCAACTGCTCGTCCTCCGTCTCCTCCTGTAGCTTCCTGCGTTGGACGGAGGCCCGGTGTACCCGAGCTTAAATAATGTGCATTTCTCCCTGTTACTGAGAGAGGAGCAGAGTCCTCACCTGGAGACCGAAGAGGCGAACGCCAGCCCCGTCTGCTGTTTTATTTACCAGCCCCCCCACCCCCAGCTGAATTATTCAGGACAATTTAGCCGTGTTTCAGTCAAAGAAAGAGAAAATGACAAGCTATATTATAAGCCAGGATGCCCTCAAAAACCTGATGAATAATACACTGTAAGAGGAATTAATCTCTTTAAATAAACATTTGTATGATTCATTTGGAGCGTGCACTGTGGGCCAGAAAAACAAACAGCGAGTGTCCTCTCCGCAGACGTTACATCCTGGAGGAGCCGCATTGTTTGGTTGGTGATGACGCCTAAAACAGCGGCCTGATTCACAAGCGAAAGAGAAACTGACTTCCTGTTTCCTATAACCTGAATTAGAGTGTGTGTGTGTGTGTTTGAGGCCACGTGAAAATTAGCATGCCGTTAAGGTGCGCACTCTCAGAGAAGCAGCACATTGTGTTCGATTCATCATCTTTATTTTCAATTCCGACTTAGTTAGAGATGCGTGGGTTGGGATTAAATGCATTATTCAACCTCCTCCATTTTATTATTTCAGGTAAAAGATGAATTCTTTATTGCGTGCCTTCCAGCTTTGAAACACAAGTCTCCTCCCCAAATAGCTAAAATGTACTGCACGGTCCCATTTCCTTAAAACCTGTCTCCCAGGGAAGCTGTTAAAGAGGCAGCGCTCTCCATCTGTCACTCAGCGCGAGCAGAGCTGGAGAATTTCTCAGTGGCGATACTGCCTTGATAAATCTGTCATCAGCTGTCCATCCCTTCCTTTCCTGCCATCCAATTTATTTAGCATGTAATTGATTACTTGCTTTTCTGCACCATGTGAATGTGATATTACAGTTTGGGATTTTGCGCCGCGCCCCGTGAAACTGCTATTCACTTGGCATTAACTCACAGCTGTGACTCATAAACAAACTCTTGGATGTGTTGGTAGCGGAAGCAGCGCTGACCTCATTTCCTCACTTCACTAGTCGAGTTTTACACCTCTGCCGCTAATGCCGGACCTGGCCCCGCCATTTTATAAGCCTTTAACTTCCGCACATGTTTCCCTAACAAGCCTGAGCCTGCGATACAACCGACGACTCGCTGGTGCCGCATGTCAAGAGAGAGAAAACACACCGGCTGCTATAAATAGACCCTCGGCCAACCTCCTAGCTTCACGGGTCACCGGCTGCCTCCATCGATCTTTAGAAATTACAGGGAATAGAAGCACCTCTGCCAGGACGACGCCTGCGTCTGTGCTCAGAAATGAAGTTGACCTTAAACTTACGCCACGTGGATGGAGCCGGGCGAAATGGGACAACAGTGTCATCCCTCCTGATTTAAAGCTTCTCTTTCTGATGGATTCATTCTGCACTAAAAGCATAGTTAGTCTCCCCAGTCTGCCCACTTGCACTCGCCTCTAACTGCCTGGGGAGATCTCCTCCGGAGCGACGCTCTCAAGGGTGAGCTGATAGCAGGCCGAAGGCCAGGCGTGACAAAATTTAAAACATCCAATCAAAGGGCCAAGGCGTGAGGCGCCAACGCGCTGACCTTGATGATGTCACACAGAATCATGATTCTCCACTTATAAAGTATAAAGTGCTGAGTTGGTGAAATGTGCAGGACACTCAGTGGTCCTTCGTGCGGGGGAGGATTGGCTGCACCGCATACGTCCGAGTAATCTGAGAACACAAAGAAATATGATTGATGCAATCGACTTACGGCTTCTCTTCAGGTTGAGAGGAAAACTCTTCTCGCCATCAAGAACTGAGATGAGCTTTTTGTCATGTTGCATTTCGCTCAGTCATGAATGACTGCCATACTTCCCAGCGTGAATTACGTGTCCCAGAACCCCAAGTTGTTTCTTTTCAGTATTGGGGAGGAAGCATTTTGTTCTTTTCATTGCTGTCGCTGGAGCTGCAGCCTGCTGATGTCGGGTTTTTTATGGGCAATGTGTGAAATGTTCAAGATTTAAAGACTAATAAAATGTAAAAATATAGACATAAAGTCAGATTTATAAATCGGCTTATGCTTCTGTGCTTACTTTTCCCCAAAAACATCACCACAAAAGGTCTAAAAAACAAGAAACAAGTGTTTCAGTGAAATAATTAGTGCCTGTAACTGTGTATTTGCAGAAACCATCAAGAGCAACAACCTTCTGTGTGTTACGTTTCTCCTGTGGAGATCTTGTCTTCCCTCTTCTTCTGAGTGTGCTGTTTTCCTCTCCACAAGCTACAGATGCATTCAGACTACATAAGAGACCATCTGCTCCATGCCCATCTCTTTCTTCCCTCCCTCCCTTGTTTGCAGGTATTTTTTTTATCCCTTTTGCAGGATACACGCAGCTCCTGCAGCACACAGAGGCATCTGTTGGTGGGAGGCTGCTTGACCACTGGTTTCCAGAAAACGTGGATTCGGGCCAGAGCCACCTGCCAACAGTTAGCAGTCAAAACAACCAAGAAACTTTGATTTAAAGTTTACCTTTGAAAGCACATAAATCCTCAAAGCGTTTACCTGAAAAGTGCGAACAGACACCATATGTACTTTTCCTTCTCTGCTCTGCTGAAGTCTTTAAAAATACTAATAAAAAGAAATGTGCAAACAACATGTAAACCACAAACTGGCGACGATTCAACGGTTAAGTATATGCTTCTGTGTTATATATGCTGAGAGGGAGCTTTTCTCTTTTTTTGTTTTTATTTAGGAAACACAAATAAAGAACTGCACATTCAATCCTCCTGGCACAGCTTTAGAAGCTGGAGTTTACCTGGCTATTGTATTCTAATGATATACTATTAGTTCAGATGGAGGCACAACATCAGCATCACCAAAAGGTCACAAGCTGTTTAAAGGGGAGATTGCTCAGAGGTTGTTTAGGTTATGAGGCAGGCTGAAGACAAAGCGGCTGCAGATGAGAAGGATCCCTGATGGTTCACGCTTCACCTTGTGAGGAAGAATTAGATCAGGCTTGATGCCCCGCGATCTGCTCGTAGACTACGGAAGGTATCCGCATCTGTTGGAGTGACGACAACTCGATATTTGCCTATTTGCTTATTTCATAAAGTGTAAAATTTTGCAGTTGGCACCAAAAAAACATCGATTTGAGAGAAACCTCCAGGTCTGCGTGAGGCTGGATCAGCTGCCCCTAAATATAACCACCAGTACCGTGATTTCTGGAGAAAGTTTATACTGAATGGAAGACATTATTCTCTTCTCAGCACTCACAGGCTGAAACATGACTCAAGACTCATCACTTCAGATTTGGTCTTTCTGTCATATACTTACAGTTTGGTTGACTTATGTCTCTGAAACAGTCTTAAATGGACTGAGCAGTATTAACTGTCATGCAAAAAACTCAAAATCTGTAGACATGAGAAAGAAATTGTCCTTAAAAGCGACGTGTAATTCATCCGCCATCCCACGATGTTGTGTAGTGGAAAGATAAGACTTATGGGAGTTGAGGGGAAAAGGTGTTTGAGCAGCTGCACATTTGGGATGTTTGACTTTCAGAGCAGTTTCTCCTGCAGCGTCCTCTCTCACGTGAAAAAAGTGATGAAGCTGTCGGTTCGGATAGCGTCTCACTTTCACTTAATGCACTTTCAGAAACATTGCATTAGACCGATTACATTTAAAGGGTCCTGACAGTTAACATGGCGCAGCCTGCAGGAAGTGTTTACTCAAATGAAAACAGATGATGTATGTTCCTTCGCCAAAGGCATTTGGCTGGAATGACAGAAGGAATCCCTGAACTGGGGCTCAAATCCAAATGGAAATCAACACTGCGAGCAGCGAGGCATGGAAATCAGAAGAGATTATGAGGGTTTCTCGCCTTTATCTTCCTGTGTTTACAAGGGGACGCAGACTCATTTTGTATTCTACTGAGCGAAGGGCAGCAGCACTGACGGAGCAGATAGACAAAACCAGCACTTCACTCATGGGCCTCCATTTACCCCGAAACGACTGAGCAAGAGTCGCTGCTAAAGAATAATAACAGCCACATGCACTGAAGTACTCTGCAATGGTCTTTTGTTTTGTGAAAAGGGGGCTTTTATTTTCTGATGAGGTCATTTTCCTCCGAACTCCAGAAAACCATTTTATTTTACTGTTCAGAAATGAAGTCATGATGACTTCTTGGTGACCTTGGAATTAATCCTGCTCAAGTCTTTTCTCCTAAAGCTCCTCTACTGTTTCTACCTCTTGGCTTTCTCTCCCTCTCTGAACACAATATCAAGGGAAAATAAATCAGCTATCTCACATAGAGGCATTCTTTCCTTTTTTTTTTTTTTCATCTTCTGTGCTATTGAGACGGATAATTTAAGCGGTGTCCTCATTCCTGAGTGATGACCGACGGGTTATCCCTGCATTTTATGTCTGATATTAACGTAATTACAGAGGCACAAAGCGAAAAGGGCAGTTTGGCCCTGAAGGCACATTGCCCTCATAACAGCCCCATTAGATGTGTATCTGATGACACGAAGACACGGCAGTGAACTCATGGGTAACATCTCATGATGTGACAACACACAAATACATAATGCGGTCCGTTCACAGAACATCCAGAGAGAAACTGCGAGCCCTGAGCAGACAGGAAATCACAGGAGGCCCGGGGGAAATCCTAACGGTTGTGTTGAGTGGTGAGACGTTCAGTCCGCTTTTGTTACATAACAAATATTAATACTGATACTATAACGTGGAAATCATGTTAATTAAAAACAAAAACGTGTGCACTTGTAATTGTGTTGTTGTTGTTGGTTTTCTGGGTAGAAAGGAAATGAGCCCTTTCTCCTATAAATTACTTTATTACTGAATTGGATTCCAAAGTAAACTGCGATGCACACGGGCAGGAAATGTTGTAAAATTGGATTTTGGTCTCATGTTCAGTGAAGGGCAACCTGAACTTCTGATCGTTTGTTATTTTTGTTCCTTCAGCTCATCCTGCACCTTCCTGAGTTGTTTCAGAGGGTTTATATTTATGACTCCATGTTCTGGATGTAGCTGGTGTTTAAGTGTGGCAGTCTGACACTCAAATGTAATCTATGAGGTCTTTGCCCTTCCTTCAGGCTGGGAAGTAATACCAGATAATCCTTTGTTGCACTTTTTTTTATTTTTTTATTTTTCTTCAAATAGATGAGCTGAAATAAAAAAACAAACAAAAAAAAAAAACACAGAAGGGTGTTAAGTCTTTTATCACGTCTGTTATCAGATATCTTTAAAGAAAAGCTTGAAGCATGTTTAATCTTCATTTTCGTTCTAAGTAGAAGCCAACACTTTCTGTACAGTGATGGCTCCTCAGCTCGTCTGAGGGTAAAGCCTCGTTCCTGAGGTGGGAATAAGTGATGAAACAATAGCCCTCTTTCTGGCTGGAAGCTGAGGCAAAGAGCTGACGAGAAAACAGTTCCTGGTGCAAGCAGGCTGGGGCAGCAAAACAAGCCCCTGAATGAATCAGAATATAAATCCACCCCACAGGAGCGGCTCAACGCAGCACGCTGCATGTTGGGAGAGAAGAACTAAGATGAGATACGGCGCTCTCCCTGCCTCTCCTTTCAGACATTTATCACTGCAGGCTTAGCTGTACTCCACCCAAACTCGCACAAGAGCTCTAACTCCCACACTTGGAGGTGATGAAGATTTCTGTTACAATTTCTTTGCCAGGTTTTTCAGAGATGAGCGGAGAGCGCCGTGCCTTCTCTGTGTTTTAATCTTTGAACTGTGGGACTGGGGTAATAGTGTACAGTAATTTTACTCATATTTCATCATGTTCAACGCTGTGCTCGCTCCTCAGGGATCGAGCCAACAGTCGACCCAAATTGCCCAGGAGATGCCCCCCTGCTCAATACAGGCATTACAAATATTTCATTCTGCAAGGATCAATTATGAATTTGCCACGGCTGGGCCCTCCGATGTTCGGTCCTGCTGAATGTTCAGCGGCTAGCACGGCATGCCGAGGTCGTCTGCAGCTCCCGTGTATTCGAAGGATCGAGTATTTTTCAGATCTGGGCCGTCCTGCACATTTGCACCTCTAACTAAACTTCAGCTACTTATCACCGTTCAACCATCAGCCTCGGTAACACAGTTGCAGATCTCGAAGCCTCGTCACGCACAGCGTGCAGGCCACAAGCCGATTTTCTACGAAGGAAACGGGGTCTTATTTTTCTTCCTCTTCAGTAATTTGTTAACGTCTCATCTTTGGGTGAGATTTGGCATATTGCGCATTAGTTTTTGCTCAGTGGCACCTCGGCAACCGATGACTCACGGCTGAGTAAGACAACACGAGCTGCGAAGCTTATTCAACCGTTCCTGGATGCGATTTAGTGCAGAGATGTGTCATATCTTCTCCTCATTACCACACAATGTTAAAGGAACGGAGCCGAAGTATCTGGAACATCAGGAGGTCAAGTCAAAGGGGTTAGAGAGAGTGGGCTGAAAAGGAATTGTTTACTTTTTCTTAGTTAGGCTTTGGGGAAAAAAATATCCCCAATTTACCAGAGGCACTATAATGATCCAGATGCAGAGCGTGTCTGTCCTTCTCCCAGTGGCTAAATATTGACTGTGCTTGGTAGCAGCAGATGGGCAGAACGGTGAATGCAGACTGTGCTGGAAGGAATGAGTGAGTGTACGAGTGACATCTGGTCCTTCCTGCGCCCAGTGGACCTGGTTGCTACATCAAGCTGCCTCATTAGCACTAGCTGGGGCTTTAGGAGCATTCTGCCACTCAAGCCGCAGCTCTAGTGCGTCCCATCAAATCCCTCATTTGCCACCGTGCCAAGACTGAAGGACCGTATGATGTGTCGCGTCAGCAACTTTTGCACATCCCATCGCTTCACTCTGCATTCTGCTGGGGTCACCTCTTCGCGCTCTGGGTGATTTTCGTTTTGTCAGGGGAGAATTATTATGTGTTTGCTGTTCAAAATGTCCACATTCAACCTGAGCTCGCAGCTGGCTTTCAGCAAAGCGTCCCGGCCGGCGGGATGTGGCTTATCAAACTTGAGCTCCGCCTGACACTGCAAATAAAACGGTGTGTTCTTCTATCCCTGCCAAAGGAGAGTCCTGCCGTGAGCTGATGTAGTAATATAATAGATCCTGTTATTAAATGCAGTAAATTGTGATTGTTAACGTTCATGCAAATATACGTTTTTTATAAGGAGGTCACAGCTGTCGTTTCCTGCCATCCTCAGGCCGCACAGACTATTCTTGTCTCACGCAATCACAACCAGTCACGCTGGCCTTCAGCCAATCACTTAGAGGATGTCAAACTTCAAATTGTTCTCTCTTTCTGCTGCAATTTCTGTAGCGGGGACATTTTGTGACCCACTTCCACTCCTTTTCCAAGTCATCAGCGGATGTCCCGGGCACCTCCAATCAAACCATCCCATCAGGCGTTTCCCCCTCACGAAGACATTCCCACCTTCAGCTCCCTTCCTCATCATCGCCCACAGTTTCTCGGCTCCAGGTGAAGTTTCCTTCACATTCTTGCTGTTGCAGTCCAAAATCTCTTGGCTCGCAATGAATGCGATTTTACTTCAATTTTTTTTCCTTCTCTATTGTTCCCCTCATAAGTCTCTGCAGATTGAACTATTTCTGCTTACTTAATGGTGGCTTTCCGGGCTGATTTACTACCAGACCTGTTCACAACCGATCGATCTCAGCAAACCATTTCCTACCTTACACAAAGAACCGAACAATCTCCTACCTAATATCCAAAACTATTAGCATGTGATTTATAAAGCGTGAGCTGAACTCATACTTCATCAGTTAATGTTAGCACAAAGCTCTTAGTCTGATTACATGATTGTTCTGAAGCATCTTTTTTTTCTTTTTAAAAATTAACTCATTTTATTAGAAACAATTTAGTGTCATAAATTTTGCATGTTATTCATGCACTAATCATATATTTAAGAAGAAAAAGCTGCAGGTCAGAGTGCTCAGCTGAGAGCTGCCGTGCTTATAAGGCACGGATCCACTGATTTCCACTCTGAGCGGAGAGTCATCTATTTCTCCGATGGCTGTGGAGAGTGCTCATGTTGCTGCAGCCGGTGGCCCCCTCTCCTCTGCTGGGTGAGGCGGCTGGGGCCGGGCTCCGGTTCAGCAGCTCCGCTCGCCTCTCTGCAGAGCCGCAATCATGTGCAGCACCATCTACTTATCACAGAGGGCTGTTTGGATTACCACACCACGTTTAATGGCCAGCTGCCATTTGATTAATATCATAATCCACAACACAAGTGGCGCTACACAGGCTGTGCTGCCTCACACATTTTGCCCCTGTAAATCCCCCAGCACCGCCTTCACTTCCACCCTCACTCCGGGCTCTACAGTACAATTTATCCTGAGAAAAAGTCAAAAATCTAACGCAAACAGGCGGGATTCACATTATTCCTTAATATGGATGTCCCTCCTGATATGACGGCACTTTAAATTAAAAAAAGAACCATATTCTGTCTGTGAAATCAATCCTCAATAACCAGTATAATTTACTGGGGCTGTGCTTTATTTTGCAGGACTGTCTATTCAATAAACTGAATCATCAAGCTGTGATAGAGCAGGCATCTAATTTGCAATGTGCTTCAAACCGGCTGGAGCCACGGGGAGGTGTGACAGTCGCATCACATTTTTTCATTTCAGTCCAGAGACACAAAAAAAGGAGAACTTTAGGCTATAGAAGGGGGCGGACCCGCTCAAACTAAGACCTGTGCAGTATAAATCAATGCAGTAGGATGGTTCTGCAATAAATCATACCTTTGTGAAGCTCACTGAACTCTGATTTAGCTCTGAGGGTTTAGTTTATAGAAAAATATGGCAGCAGCGTTTCACAATACTTTTATTATTTAACCTCCTAACTTCCGCTCATTATTGTTAAAATGAAGCTCATGACCAGAAGCTGAGATCAGTGAGAAACTAAATGTCCCTGAACCTGAAACACCTAACAGCCCGTCCTCCATTTCTCTCAGCTCCTCCTTCATTTTTATACTTTCGCCCCCAACAAGAAAACGCCTGAACACAGACGCTTTCACTGCTGCTGCCTATTAGGTGGTTTAATTCCATAAAGAAAAATAGACATTTAAACGCACTCAACTGGTGTGCTCATTTCATGTCATTTTGGATGAGAGCTAAATAGCTGATATGAATAATGTAGATGGAATGACTCTGAAGCGCTGCCAGTGAAAACAGAAACACATTTGGGAAAAGGAGCTTTTAAGTACGACGATCTCCTAAATTCTCATCAGCACAATGTGGAAGGAGGCGTGGATGGATTGTCCAACGATTACCTCCGTCACTGCAGCTTTAACTCCCTTCTTTAAACTAATCAGCTACATCTCTTTTCTCAGCGTTTCTTACAACAAAACAGTGTTTCCCTAACTACCCCGACTCTCACGTAGTGCTGTGTTAAATATGGGTTCAACAAGCGCCTAATGAGTTCACTGTGGAGTTCAATGAGCGCTTGAAAGAACGACAGAGCGCTGTCGCTTGAAAGCACTTATTGGGTAAAACAGAGTTCATAAAAAAATTCAACAATATTACATCGTTTCTGCCTCGAATCACAATAATCGGTGCGTTGAGGAATGGAGACGATTGATTCTTCTGCGCGCAGCAAGGAGACGTTCACCCTGACCCCGAAGTCCTCAGCCTGACACAAACACACACTGGATCAAAACAACTTATCATAAGAAGGGAGGAGAAGCTGCACTGAGGGGACTCCTCTGTAATTCTTTAAATGGAAATAAAAGATGGCAGGGGAGGAATAAATGGTGATAATAGTAATTCATTCATTCATTCATCTTCTACCATTTATCTGTTTCTGGGTCACGGGGGGTTCTGGAGCCAATCCCAGTTCACTCTGGGTGAGGGGGTGGGGTCACCCTGGACAGGTCACCAGTCCATCACAGAGACAGACAGAGACCAACAACCAGTCAGACCTACGGACAATTTAGAGTCACCAATGAACCCAAACATGATGTCTTTGGAGACCTCACACAGAAAGGTCCCAGGCTGGGAATCGAACCCTCAACCTTATTATTGTGGGGCAACAGCAAAAGCACTATGCTGCCGTGCTGCCCATAATAGTAATGATAATGATAAGAATTTTAACCTGCACGTTCAAAGGAAGTTTTTATTTTTGTTTTGTCTTTCTTTTTTCGTAGATTTTGTTGATTCAATCTGTCTATTCAAATAGATGAAAGTTATTGTACTCTTTACACTCTGCTGCATCTGTGTGGCCTTTATGTCAAACTCCAAATTGGTTTGGGATAAAAGAAAACATTCAGTGCATCAACATATGACAAAAAAATGCTTGTCAACATTGTGACATGGCCAGCGGCTTTCCATTTAATTCAACACTATCCCATGAGCTGCAGGCAGCTGCCGCCTGAATGCACCATCTTCTGGGGTGCTACGATGCATCTGGGCACTACATTAACAGGGAGAGGGCTCCTGCCTGATGGAATATTGATAAAATGTTTTTTGTTTGCTGCGCATTGCTCTGAGAGTTGACGGCTCACTGCACTAAATCATAAAGCCCACTTGGGCGTAGTGTGGAGTCAATAACCAGTTCTTTTTCTATTCTGGGAATGCACTCAGTTTCTGGGAGGTCGTCCACTGAAGCAGCGATGGCGTTGAAAGACTCGGTGACTCTCAGAGCACTTCTGCTCTGCAGCCCAGTGCGTTCCGTTTCTGTGTTGTTTAGTGTTTTCTTGCCTAGTTTCCAATGCAGAAGAGCACTAACGCTGTCCAGTCGACAGTAAAGTCTTATTATTCTACACTTGCTGCTGTCCTCCTCCTAACCTTGTGCTTCATGTATTTGGTTTCGTTCTTGATGTCTGTCAGATGTCCGTGTCTAATTGCCACCAGGACAATCCCTCTATTTGTTACTGTACCTGCTGAATGAAGTGATCCGGGCGCCGACAAGGCTCACTCCTTGAAAGACAGGTACGTATATCAGACAAAACGAAAGTACACCCCCCTCCAAAAAAAAACACCAAACAAACAAAAAAAAAAACTAAACTCAGTGACTTGACAGATATTGTAAATGTTTCTTCAGCATAAAAGAAAGGTTTTCCCCTGCATGGTGACAGGCGGGCAGGGCATACTGCAGCTCAGATGGTCTGTTCAGCAGCAGCAGCCTGTTCATCAACAGCAGCCTGTTCAGCAGCAGCAGCCTGTTCAGCAGCAGCAGTCTGTTCATCAACAGCAGCCTGTTCAACAGCAGCCTGTTCAGCAGCAGCCTGTTCAGCAGCAGCAGTCTGTTCAGCAGCAGCAGCCTGCTCAGCAACAGCAGTCTGTTCAGCAGCAGCAGCCTGTTCAGCAACAGCAGTCTGTTCAGCAGCAGCAGTCTGTGCAGCAGCAGCCTGTGCAGCAGCAGTCTGTTCAGCAGCAGCAGTCTGTGCAGCAGCAGCCTGTTCAGCAGCAGCAGTCTGTGCAGCAGCAGCCTGTGCAGCAGCAGTCTGTTCAGCAGCAGCAGTCTGTGCAGCAGCAGCAGCCTGTTCAGCAGCAGCAGCAGTCTGTTCAGCAGCAGCAGTCTGTGCAGCAGCAGCCTGTGCAGCAGCAGTCTGTTCAGCAGCAGCAGTCTGTGCAGCAGCAGCCTGTTCAGCAGCAGCAGTCTGTGCAGCAGCAGCAGCCTGTTCAGCAGCAGCAGCAGTCTGTGCAGCAGCAGCAGCAGTCTGTGCAGCAGCAGCCTGTTCAGCAGCAGCAGCCTGTTCAGCAGCAGCAGTCTGTGCAGCAGCAGCAGCCTGTTCAGCAGCAGCAGCAGTCTGTGCAGCAGCAGCAGCAGTCTGTGCAGCAGCAGCAGCAGCCTGTTCAGCAGCAGCAGTCTGTGCAGCAGCAGCCTGTTCAGCAGCAGCAGCCTGTTCAGCAGCAGCAGTCTGTGCAGCAGCAGCAGCCTGTTCAGCAGCAGCAGCAGTCTGTGCAGCAGCAGCAGCAGTCTGTGCAGCAGCAGCAGCAGCCTGTTCAGCAGCAGCAGTCTGTGCAGCAGCAGCCTGTTCAGCAGCAGCAGTCTGTGCAGCAGCAGCAGCAGCATTGAGGCTGAGAGCAGGAGACAGCCTGCCAGGGGAGGTGATGATGCCAAGAGCTGCTGTATCATTACAAAGCCTCTCTTTCCACTATGAATTATACACCACGTTGTGAAAGCTTAACTCTGGTGTTTCCAAACATTTTAGATATCACCTGAGCGAACTGCCACATTTGCTGCAGTGGTCACACATCCACTTAGAGCAGAATATTTTTGTATGACGTTGTAATTTGCTAAAAGGAAACTAAGAAGAAACCCCGAGGACTCCCTACATTATTAATGATGGTGTGTGCTTGGGTAACTCTTTGTATAGGTTGGTGTTAAACATTCATTAGCCATAGATTATACATGTACAGTCAGTAATGAAAGCAGTAACGATGATGCATGTATGCTTTGTGAAGCAGAGGTATATTTAGTCTGTTTGCATCATGACAATCCTGCCAACAGTATAACAGAGGCCCCAGATCGATGGGACATGTTCACCTGTGTGCCCTGAGTGCCAGGCTGGATTTTGAGATGTTATCGCTTGAGGCAGAGCGAGGGAGGGCTGCGATGTGTTTATTTATAGAGTACAATGAGCCTAATTGGTAAATTGGTCCAATGATTGATTTGCCATTGAGCGTGGTGTCGTCTGTCTCGACCCGGCAGTGAGGGATGTCTCAAAATAGCAGGGATGACAGTGAGGAGAAAGTGGAGCCAATAGTTTTCCCCGAGTGCATGAACCTCCCATTAACAACCCAGAGTCTCCTCCAGAGTTTGGCCCAATGTAAGCAATTAGACATCAAGGTTACTGCCCCATCTGGCAGCAGCCACGTCTTATGACCGAGGGTATTCTGAATTTTTATTTCATGTTTTTCTTTTCTTTTTTTCCTTTTTTTTTTTGTTACCTCCGATTTTGACCCGTCACCTGAAACAATAACTTTATCTGCGGCTGTTTTAAAATGTAATGTGATCCGATGGGAGGGAGCAGCTTCAATCTACACTCCAAAATGTATAAAGTGAAGAGCCTCGGGGTCTGACGATGGTCCTCACCTGTGTGCCAGAGACTACAAACGACAATCCATCCTTGCGTAGCATAACATAGGCTCGTTCAGATTTTTATGTCCGTGTAATTAAGCTCGCCTCTCCGTCTCCTTCAACTTTCCTCTGCAGCTGGACTCGGGCTAAATGTGTAAATGTAATAACTGGATATGTCTGTTGGTCATGGCAATCTAATTTTTTCCACAAAAGTGTTGTTTCAACAAATGGGCTTATTCATCTCCACGGCAGAGAGCAGTCCATTACATGATTTGATAGGCGCAAATAAATCACGGCTTTATGCATAACAGTATTCCACCTCATGCTGAGGACTTAGCTCAGGGGCCTATCTGCATCCTGGCTTCAGGTTTGAAATTCAATTACCTGCTGCCCTGGGTAGCTGCTTGCTAGAAGCGAATCATGGATCTGAGGTAAGGTTTAATGGATTTGAAATATAATTTAACTCTGGCTTGGCTCCTTAGAGACAGGTCACCATTACCTGTAACCACATTAGAGATAATCAAAGATTCTCCTGAATTCGTTACCTCGGCTTCCAGCGAGCACCTTGACTGTTCTCCTTTTTTTATTTTTTATTTTTTGGCTTCCCGGTTGCATTTAAAGGGCACGTTCTGTACAGACATAAGTCATGAATCGAAAGTCGATTTTATTGTGAAAAGACATCAAACCGGCACAGTGTCTTTCCTCTCCAGACTGTATAAAGAATCATATTGATAAATAGCAACCAGCTAATAAATTTCCAACGATTGATTGCGACCATGGGTGGGGTTGACGTGACACAGCAAACACACTCTGTCTCACCTGCTGCACTTTGGCTGTAATTGCAGATTGTAGCTTATTGCTTGGCCTTTCTTCTCAAGGAGCCTTTTTTTTTTCTACAGGCAGAGCCCCCCCCCTCAGACACCTGTTATTAATTCTCTCCTGTTTAATCAGAGACCTGGGAGGTAGCGGCCGCTCCTCAGGCTGTGAGGATGACAAATGAATTGCCAGGTTAGAAAAATTGACTCAAATTCATCCTCTCCTGGAATTTGTGTTCACGTCCATGCATTGTTCCTCCTCGAGGATAATGGATGCCATGGCGGGCGATTTTGAAGGTGCAGCACAGAATTCCAATAAATAGTTAATGTCGCAAAAAAAGTCACCCATTACAGCTCTCTGGGCACTTTGATGGTTTGGAAATAGCTCGCTGGAAGTACCACGGTAACGGCAGCACAGCGGGAGACGAAGGAAGATGGATGGATTAACCATCCCGACCCTCGGATGGCATCAGGGAAAAGTTTGATAATGAACATATAAAAACTGAAGCATTTATGAGTCGTTTAAAACTTCCCTTTGCACATAACTTAAACTGACTCCCATCTCTCTGACTCCTTTTGCTTTGCCGTCTTCCCCCGATCAGTGAAGCTATCTGGAAATGTCACTGTTGCTGTCTCCCATATAAATTCAATCCCTCCATGACTGTTTTACGGAGCACACGAGGATAAGACAGCAGATGTAACTGAGCCGAAACATTTCCGCAGAGTGATTCCTTCATTCAATGAATTTGGATTTCATTTTATTTGAGTGTCCGTTAAATAGTTTGTTTGTATTTACTAAGTACACAGAGCGCTCCCGTGTGCGTTCTGAATGACAGATAAATGTTTTTTGATGTGGCTGCCCGCCAATATCGGCAGCCCAACCCTGTGAATAAATACGGAGCCTACACTCAGGCTTACACAGGCACATTAAAAAAATTGGTCCAGTGGTAAAGTTTTTCTCCGGTGTGAGAGCATTTACTCAGCTTTGCGTCGTCGATGAGGAGCAGCGGTCGACTAAATCCTGGAATGGTTGTTCTTCTAAGTGATAAGGCCTGTTTTTCTTTTGTCAACTGACATTGGATACGGGGCAGAGAGGAGGTGACCTTGCTCTGCTAGGTGCTGTGATGGGCCAATTCCAGTCGTCGAGCCGCTCCCTCCTGTCTGCAAAAGCTTTAGACAAGCTCTGTGAAATGACGTTAGCCACAGCTGTGCTTTAAAAAGGTTTGTTTACTGTCGCAGCCTTTGTGAAATGGGACTTTAAAAGCGATAGCACGCTCTGAAATATAACATTTGGCATGTCGTTTTGTTTTGGGTTAACACAGCAACAAGCGGTTAGCACCAACTTATGCACATGACATCACTTTCTATTTCCTTTCATGAAACAGCAGACAGTTAATTTCAAGCCCCCATATGTCGATGTGTAATGTGTAAACAGGACATGCTCGAACTAGTATTAAAAAAAAAAAAAAGGATAAGTAGCGAAGACTCAGAAACATATTGTGCTTCAAAGCTCTTGGTCAAAATCACCCTTTCAGGCATCTTTCTCATCCTGTTTCAGAGTCTGTTAGAAAGTGAATCCAACAGCTCCTTTTTTTAACACCACGACTGATGTTTCACAATTTAAAAGCTCAAAATGACACAATATGGTTCGAAAATATGGACGCTCCTGACGGCCTGAGAGTCAGAATTAAAACGAAACACTCCATGTGCCGCCGCATAATTCGTAATTAAATATCTGGGGTTGTGAAATATCGATTCAAACATTCAGGAGGTTGTTTTTGGAATATATATAAAAAGTAGTTCTCAGACTTTGCTCCCAGTTACTGACAAAGATAAATAAAGCAGCATCCACAGCTTGTGCTTTCTGTTGACCACTGGGTGCTCCTGTCTGCCTGCTAGCTCAGCTCCATATGCCTTCATGAATAAAACAATGACCATTTAAATGGATGAAAACAAGGAACGGTGTGTTCTGAGTCCGATGTGGATCATACTATCTTCACATCACAACAGCTGCCACCGAGGAGCCTGCTACATTCTGTCTCCCAACAGCCAAAATGATGCTTTCTGCTGAAATTTCAGCGGTTCCTGTTGTCGCTCTCCAGCGTTAATGCACATTTTACACAATAAATCATAAAACCATCTCCATGTAAGCAGTAAACAGGAACGGTTTTAGCAGCTCTGCAGACTCTGGCAGGTCTTCCAAAAACAAAAGAGTGACTGAAAGCTGCTGTTCTTTGGGTGCTGCATTCCTGAAACAGCGGATTTGTCTCCTCAGAGTTATCAGCCTGTGATGTGACACAGTCACTGTTAAAAATCAGCCATCAGGTGTAAAAATGAGATACGGCTCGTCTTGAAGGTCTCAGTCATTCTCAGCATAGCTGCACACTGAAGGAGACAAATGAAAGCCCGCAAAACACCATTCTATAAAACTAATACAATTATCAGTGTAAGTGACGCTGATGGGGAAAAACAGCTGATTAATTGAATCTTTTTTTTTCTCTTTTTAATGAGCTCAAGTATTAAGTCACTTTTAAGCATCTGACTGAAACAAGATAACATCCCCGAATAGAAGGAGGCTTCTCTTCTTATTTTAATGAAACTAAAGGTCTTAAAAGCTCGTTTAACAAGCCATATCCAAGAACACAAATATTTGATGGAAGGAGAAAGAAAAGAAGCATCGGGTAGGAAGGCACAGCGTGGGATTTTCAGCAGATTCAAAGCCGACAGTTCCATCAGAGCCGGCTTTATTGTACAGAGGCAGCCCACGGTCAGGTGGTAATCAGCCTGCTTTGTGCCGCCTGCCCACTGGCCCATCGTGGATAATCACGATGGGCCAGTGGGCTGGTGAGTAAGGCCTGTGTGGTTGTCTGTCCTCTAGCTATTTGATCACTGTAGGAGGACAGCGCTGAGGCAGAGCAGGAAAAATAATCAATGCCACAAGGCTACAAACAAATAATTAACCGAATGGAAACACGCCTGAATTTGTGAGATTTGCGGAAGGACCCACCACGGGGCCGGATAAATAATGGAAAACAAATCAGTGTCATGCCCGCTGTAGGCATCATAAAAATTTTTGGAGTGGCATAAAGACATAAAGCACTAAAGTTTAGGAAATCACTCAGTCGATTATCGCTCGGCTCTATACAGTATTTACAAAGAAAGACAGAGGACAAACTCAAACAGTCGGGGGGAGGCAACTGACAAAACCAAAACGTTAAGTGACTGTGAGCAGCACGTTTCAGATACGTCGCGTCTAATCCAACCAGCTGCCAACTGTGTGAACATCTGCAGGCCTGACATCCAAAATCTTTAATGCAATTCCAAAGTCCAGATTGATTTGGAAAAAAAAAATAAAAATAAAAATAAATAAATAAAATAATAATAAATATCCAGAATCAAATCGTTTTATCAGTCAGGTGTCAGATTTAGGTGCAAACAGATCGTCACGCAAAGGTGAAGAAAACTGCCTTGGACTGTGGGAGGAAGGTGCAAACTCGGGGTTCAAACCTGAAACCGTGTTGCAGTGCTGGCCACTGTACCATCATGCCAACAAGTCTTTTATTGTGACGAAATAAAAAAGGAAACACTTTTTTGTGCTGTTAGTGCAAAAATACGTCTCACACACACACACACAATCAACTCGTCCTCCCTGAGAATGATCCAAAAATGACAAAATTGAGCCTCTTAGTACAAAATATGATACTGAAGCACATTAAAGCGTAATGCCATATCTTATTGTCTGTCCTCACCAAATCCTTCCATCAGGACGAGCTGCATATAAATCAATTCTGAAGATTAACTTTCATTAAAAACCTCACAAAGACACCGATCTGTCAGCAGCCACGACCCGTCAACTCAAAGAGCCACCGCTCTTCGTCCTTTGCTCCAGTCACACCCACAAAAACGGACGCACAAGGCCGTGTGTGTCTCCGAAACACACGCTCATGTATCAGCATGGCTGAATCGTTGTACACGCTTTGGTTCATCAGTGAGGTGGGAGGGCTGAGAGCAGGATTTTATTCGGAGCTGCGGGGGCCTGACCCTGATAAATCTCCACTGACTGCGAAGCAGCGTGGCTGCATTTTGTAGCGACAAGCTGACGGAATACGAAGCGGAGGAGGGGGAGGTTCAATTTATGTGGGAGGACCGGCTCTGGTCGGGGGGGTGTGAGATGGGAGCCAAACAGGCGGACCACACCGCCCGCCTGTCTCAGAAGATCAGCAGCGACAAACAAGCCAGACGCTCCTCATGTGACAATACACTGGCAGCTGATGTGTTATGTCGGTCGCTGCCTGGTGAAACGCATAGATGCTGCTATGAATTTAATAAACAAGCCGAGGGTGGGGGGGGGGGCGAGCAGGCACAGTTTCAAAGGAGCGACACTGTTTTGTGTGGATACAGACTGGAGGAGGGCCTCTCCCTGCAGAGCTTCTGATTATTTTTTCATTTTAAATAAAGCAGCAAAACAAACAAACAAACAAACAAACAAACAGGGGAATTCTCCATCTCACTGTCCAAACTACACCACAACCCCCCCCCCCCCCAATTACTGCTGTACCTGCTTGTGTGGACGGCAAATCACTGCCGTAGATATTCACATGATATTTGGGTGCAGAACGAATCAGATCATCTAGCTCGCTGCACTATCTTCTTAACATTTAAATGTCAATATAGTTCCAACTTAATCTATATCTGGGAGAATCATCAGCTTCAGGCTGTAGTTGACAAGGCCTGCATGTAAAGGAAGATGTTATTGGGTACAACGGGGGGGGGGGTTCAGTCCAATGCAGGTGTAGCTCAGTCCTGATGTGGGTGTTGGACAATGACATACTCACTCTCACACAGCTCCCTCCCCCTTTTTGCTCGTGTTGCTGTAAATCACAGCGCCTCAACATATGTCAGTAATCATCTGAAGCCTCGGCTGCAAATTGTAGTCTGAGAGAAGAAATATGTTTCTTGTTCATTGGATGTGATCAGAACATCAATACAGAGCAAACAGTGTTTTCAGAGCGGAGTCCTTCGACCCTGAATCTGTTGTCAGAACGTCTCCGTTCAAACTGCCCTCCGAGGGTGTGGTTAAGGCTTTTCCTGTCATACGGAGTCAAACCATTTCAGTCAGCCGTGCTGAGCTTGGAAAGTGCCGTTAACACCAGCGATTCAGGTAGAACCTGCTGCAGACCTGTTGCTAAGCAAAGCGGATCTGATTACACTCAGCAGATCAATACACTCAATAAGAAAAAAAAAACAAAAGCCCAACCTTCATACTGTTGTAATTCAGAACCGTTCTGATCACTGCCCTCTTCCCAAAGATCAGACCCCGTAAAGTCATTTGTCCTTTGCTGCTGCATGGAGACTGACTCGTTCACTTCACATAAAGTTACAGTTTCTTAGCAGTCTTTAAATTCCTATCAACAATATCCATTTTCTAAGGCTACTTTTATTTAGCTGCTCATAAACAGATTCATTACATGTCTCGTTCAACCGCCTCAAAATAGAAAACAATTCACAAAAATATGCTCCTCCAGCAAGCCAAATTCCTCCGGGAAGAAAACAATAGCCTTGATATCTTCAAACAAATGCAAGTATGCAAGCTCTGCTGAAATGTTTTCTGCCATGCTGCACTGTGCATAGGGATGTACTTTGCATATCTATTATGCACTTTCTCTGTGAACAAGCAACCTTGTGGAACTCCAAAATTCCCTTTATATTTTCTTTTGAAATCAATATTCAGCTCATCACCATTTTCACGTCTGCCGCAGACAACTGCCTACAGGCCCCCGAATCACAGCGAAGGGGAGGCGTCACCGATACTGGCATTACTTAACCCGAGGAGGAAACAATAATGACAACTGTATGTTCTCTTGGCCAGTTTCATTCGGCAAAACTTTCAAGTAATGTCTGTGCTGCTGCATGGGAAATTTTCAAAAGATTATTTCTAAACTGCCGGTTTAATTCACTTTTCGGTGTATCTTGAGGCCTTCAGTGGCCTAAACGCGATCCTATTTTTCACTTCGTCGCTGATATTTTCAGTATGACAGTAGAAAAAGCTTACCTGTGAGGATGTCAGCATGAACAGAGGAGCGGATGGCAGCGCAGGAAGAGACATGGGAACAAAAAGGAGAGGCAAAACAAAAAGTTAGTCATTGTTTCTGTCTGAAATTACTTTGAGCTTCAAATGTGGTGAGTTTTGCATCACGCGTACGAACCAGGTTAATGGAGACAGTTATTAAGACCAAGAATCATTGATATTTATTGTGTTTGTGAAGCAGAGAGAGACCGATTCTACTGCAGCCAGCAGATGGTTCGAGTCGAAGATGACACAAAGACTGTGAGTCGTGGAAACAGCTCGCCTGACTCTGACAGAAGATATCAAAGTCCACTCAACGGCACCTCTTGTGTTAATTAGTGGGGTTTAGTGTTGTTGGCAGGCGGACAGCGTTACCTTCGGAGAGAGCCAGTCTGGCCGTTTCTCCCTGTTTCTAGTCTTTGTGCTAAGTCGACTTATTTTGTGTTGTCATCACAGCAACACGTCGACACAGTCCGTTCATCACATTTAACATTTTGCACACGATCTCCACATTCTGACTTTGACTCCTGAGATTCAGTCTTTTCTTACAAAGTGAACACACACGAGGGACAACAACCAATAACACAAGAATTAGTGGCAACTCAGCGGTGCATTCGGTGGTGTTGCGTAGTGTGTGTGTGTGTGTGTGCGCGCGTACGAGTGTACGCACATTTGACTCGAGAAAGACAACTTTTAAAGGAACAAGGAAAACGCATTAAAGGCGCAGTACACAGGACATACAGTATGCAGCGTGCTCTCAGAAGCTGAGCAGCAGCTCGGCCTTCATGAAGGGGGAGAAATCTCTGAGACTCACTCATGACAACCTGAAGCCGATTCTTGCAGATTCTTCCTTCCCCTAAAGGCTGTCTCTTATATTACTTAGTGCCCTTCTGCTAATTAATGTTACGGCAGCGCTCTGTGGACTTGTACGGGCCGGCGCCTCTCTGCTCTCGCTCGCAGCCATCAGCCTCGGGGCTTCAGCCCAGACTGCCCTCTGCCCTTGGCCCCCAGCTTCCCCCAGCATTACTCCACGTTCTGGCTCTGAGGCCTTGCCCAAGGCAGCACAGACCAAAATCAATGTGAGAACATTGATGGAGCGTTGGAGTCATCAGATGAGGTGAGGGAAGAAAAATGGACGGTAGAGAAGTCAATTAAATTTGCCCAACTGTCAATGCTACTTCATGAAGAAGCTGAACTGGTACAGAAGACTGGATGTGATCAGTTCAGTCGTTTTAATGCCATTTTCGTGTCATTATCTTATTTAGTCCTACCAGCCTGTGTTGCTGCTTTATAATAAATTGCTGGTGATTTAATTAATTATACAGTGGTGTTAAATAAAACATTAGGGAAATCATATTTTATTGAATTAAACCTTCACCTCAACAATTTATCTAAATTGAACAGGCCTGGCCTGTTTAAATTATGAAAACTAGTGATGCTGGCTGCATTTAAAACTCTTAAGACACACATGAAGTTATGGAGATGAAGGTGGACGTTTTTTATGATCAATTTCTCCTCTTAGTATCTCAGAAATTGAGTTATCACCAGCAAGGATCTATACAGCGAAAGCTTTCAGCAGCAAGACGCAAAGCCGAAAGGTAAAAACTGTACTAAGAACGTTTTCAGGCAACGTTTTCGCATGCTATGAAAATAATCTCAGCTCCTGTTGCTGCTTAGAGTCGACTTAAATAAGCTGCCGTGTGTGCTTATAACCATCAGCACAGCGGTCCTGATGCCAGATGTCGGAGGAAAAAGAAATAAAGAAAGAGTTATTTAACCTCAGAAGAACGCCGTGTGTGCTTCTGAGGTTCAGGCATTCGGTTCTGTTTGGTTTGCCGTGCAGACGTGGACACAGAAAACTGAGAAGCGCTCCAAAACAAACATGTTGGAGCAAATCTGGTGAAATTTGATAATTTAACCGGAGTCTGTCAGTCCTGAGTATTTACCATTACGTGCTGTCAGACGTCGGCTAACTCCTTTGAAACTTAAGCATTATGTCCTTCGTTCCTTCAACACATCAATAAATGCAAAGGTTAATTACACCGCAATTTAGGAATTTTAATGTGATGGGGACAGCAGGAGACTTTAACCAACTACAATGTCACACGGCAGGAAAGCGATTGTTGGTCCATTCAAATGATCTTTTAATTGATAAAGAAGCAAAGCAGGCCGTTATTTTATAATTACCTTCAATTATTATTTGGATAATTCTTCAATATTCAATTTCATACATGCACGCATTGTAACAGTGGACTTCTTGTCTTATAAAAACAGATCAGAGCTCAATTATATAATATTAGCAACATAGATAATTCAGATGATAAACTGTCGATCACAGAGCGGAGGACTAAAATGGAATTAAACTGGATGTGCAGTCGGTGACACGACAGGCTGCAGAAACAATATTCAGGTTTAACAGACACATCAAACTCTGTGATGACTTACATGTTAGAAATTCACCTGTTTGAGATTTTTTGGTTGATTTTAGCAACACGAAGCTGATTGTGTGAAGTGAGATTATGTGGGTGAGTATCATTTACACAGCTGTAATTCTGTCAGTGAGTTTAATTGGCTGCCTTCAGCGCTGACACGCAGGAGTGAGTAAAACCAGAGAGCGCTGGTGGAATATATAATCTTGTAGCATAAGTGGATTTATGATGACGACGCTGTTTTGGGAAGAGGAAAAAAACTGCCGTGTTGTGTACGAGGCGATCCTTTTTAATCTAACATCACTTTCACCATCAGTTTTCAAAAGTTGACAAACTTTCTGAAGATTAATGACTCGTCTCCTCAGCCTGGGATCACGGGGAGTGTCCTCACATTGTTTATATTGTTCACACACACAAACACACATGCGCACTGAATCTCAGCATCTTCTCTTAGTGATTTGAATTTATTCTGGTATTTCTCACAAGCACCAGAGGCAGCACAGTGTTAATTAATTAGGGCCGACCGCTGCCTGTACTGGGGCTGACAGAGTTGCTGTTTATGCTCGACACAATTAGTCTGCCACTCTCAGCTTCGTGTGGGAAACGTAAAATTGGCTGAGGGAGGAAGTGGGTCCATGTAATGAACTTCAAGATGTGATGAACCTGACACAAAAACACATACAAACGCATGTACAAACACACACACACACATGCACGCACAAAGACATTGTGTACTTGACAAACTAAAGTGCAGCTGGAGATTTGAGTTTGTTTTTTGGTATCAGTGTTAGCCTCACTGCTGCTCTCACTGGCTGAAAGGCCTGCTGGGAAAACTCTGGTTGGAGCTGCCGGTTAGAGATGGGCGGATATTTTACACGGCGGCTTCCAACCAGTCTGGCTGTTCAGGTTGAGGAGACGCGGTCGCATTTATACATTTTAAGATGAACTCCATTTAAATGTCAGTCGACCGTTGACCAGAAACTCTGTCCTGCTTTGAGAAATGAAAATATTATGGTGATATTTTTGAGCCCAGTTCTGGAGACTACATGTCCGATGAATTGACTTTGCAGGCTGAAGAGCCTTAAATCTGCATCGGGGGGCGGATCCACTGGTTGTAAAACGAAGTCAGCGCTTCTCCCTTAATTCACGACCTCACTAAACGTTTTCCTACTGAGTTTACAGTCTGAGTCTCTAGATTCAAGTCTTCTTCAATACACCAAGGTTTTTTTGGGGTTTTTTTTTTATTGTTGCTCCCTGTAGATGAAAATACACCATAAAGATGGGTGTACATTGGAGGCGGGGCTACTGTGTGATTGACAGACTGAACCACCCAATCCATTTTAAAGATCATATCATATAAACGCCAAGATGAAACACTATGAATAAAATACCCAACAAATCCAACCTGAGGGAGACAATTTAATCCTTTATCATTCATTAAATGTGTCACAACAAGACACTGATAATCATAAGTTTAGTCTTCTGTGTTTAGGAAGCACTGAGGTGATGATTTTTTCTTAAACAAAGATAGAAAACATTTCATCCACTGCTGACTGAGCTTGTTTATCTTTTTTTTTGTGTGTGTGTGTGTGTGTGAACGAATAACATTGAAAAGTTTAAATCATAGCAACGATAACAATGATGTGTACACGTCAGCCGAGCACGGACTCCAGGTCTAATCAGATGAAGCAGTAGACAGCAGCTATATATAACTTTTGGTTGTTTTCGGTGAGAGACCGTGTCCTCCCACTTGTTGGTGGGTGGATGTCAAAATTGAGCCCGGTGACAAATTTAGCTGGTCACACAGCAGCTTCTGGTTATTTTGTTTTTCCGGTGCTGCAACTTTTTTGGTCAGTCAATAATACCAACTTTTTTTTACGGCCTCCTGTTCCCGCAGAGAAAGCCAGCGATGCGGCGGAAGTGCTGCTCATTATGTGAACGCTGCCAGGCTCGGGATCAGTCAGCAAAAATAATTAGGTGTTACATCGGCTAGTGTCACATCTTGTGAGAGACCAAAGCCATCCAGTTAGGATCGATTGCAGTCACTTTGTGTGGGAAAAAATAATAAACATAATTATGCTTTTCGCAGCTTTTGGAATCAAAGCCGCTCGGTGAGACTGGGTGAGCTGTGTGCGCGCGCTCGAGCAGAACGCCTTGCCAATTACCACAAATCATAGTCAGCTAGTTTTCTAACTCCTTTAATGGGCCCCAAAACTTCCCTTCCTGCCTTCCGCTTAGCATCACTGAACATGACCTATTCGACACGTCCATCTAATGTCATGCTCATTAAAATATAAATTGGTTTATGATTAGTACCTGCAACTTTGCAACTGGTCTAACTGATAATGATTTGGCCAGAGGCAGCGAGGAATGAAAGACAGAGCAGTTAGTCATCAGCATGGATGCATCCCAGCCTCACTGTCACTGCTGCCGCTCATACAGCACCGTGATGGCCGCAATGAAAATGAATGAATAAAATCAAACTCTATCTGTCTGTCCGTCCCTCAGCTGGTGGATTTACACACCAGGAGTAGATACTGAGCTGAGAAGCTGCCAGTCCTCGCTCGCTGCCATTGCTATTTGAAATAAATGACAGCCAGCTTTTAGGTACTTCTCCTCTGTGATATACTGCACTCATTTGCACGGCAGTTTCATCATGTTGCGCTCATATTAGTTTGTCTTGTTAAATTTTCAAAAGGATTTCCTCGTCAGCACTTCAGTACATCTCACCTGCTGAGTGGCAGCACGAGAAGACTCATTTAAAGCAATGTTCAAAGAGAACGTACTGGTGCTATAGGGCCCATTAAACTGCCACAAAGGGGCCTAAAGAAACTGGATTATCTGCCACTCGCACACCGTTGAATTTGCCAGCACTTGTGACAGAAAGCTAAAGGAAATATATTCACTTCAACAATGACAAGAGAGCGTTAGGTAGCCACAGCAAATCCAGTTTTCCGGCAGTGAGGCGCTGTTCTTAAGTTGTTGGGATACGGGAGGTATTTTTCAATGCCACACCTTCTGCTCTGGTGTCAAACACAAAGACTCGGACGGACAGACGGACTCAGACCTCCTCCCACTCCCAACACGTGATGCAGAAGAGTTGATCGCTGTCACAGAGCGAGGATCCCGTTATATTAAACCCTGATTGATTTCAATATCCTGCCATACGCAGAGCTTGACATTTATACTGAATTAAAAAGTGGGACTTTAATTAATTCACATAACTGCTCAGTTTAATAATACTCTGTTCCATCTTCAACACATTGAATTTAATTGTGCATGACTCATTGGAAATGTGAAATGGATGTTTGGTTCAAATAAGCATTCTTACAGGGAACAATAAATCTTCCTAATTGACTTTAATACAACTGCTAGGCTCCTAATGTCTTATTTTTGCCACTGAGCAACGTAAGAAACTCATTTGATTATAGATTAGGAGCTTATAATGGACAGGGCTCAGCAAAAGCTAAAACTGAAATGAGTTTATAACAAGAAAGCTGCAAATCATGGTAATAGCTTACTTATTTTAATGTATGGATTGTTTTGTAGGACCGATGATTAAATTAATTTGCCTTAAACAGATAAAGATTGGGCCTTAAAAATTTATGGGGACACAGAGAAACCTCAATTAAACTGCAGCTTTATCTGCAGGACAGCAAATTTGATGCCTTGACAATTCACCCACTCAGACATTCAGCGTGTACTGCAAACACAAACACACATATAACACAGGTGACGAGGAATTATGCAGATTTGCTGGAGGAGTTAATCTTGAATGTCGGTGTTGGAGAATATTACCTAGTTTCCTCTCGGGAGACACCGCATGAATATGCTCATTAATAAAGCGTCACGGAAGACTTTTGACAGCTTTTGCAGCAGAAAAAAACAGAAAAAAAAAAACAAAACAAAACTGTAACTACAAGAGAAAGAATAAAAGAAAACATTGCCAGTCTTGTGAGTTACATTCACATAATCCACCTCGTGCTTTCAGTTTGGTCCAGCAAAACAGACTGGCAGGCAGCAGAGTGACGCAGAGTGCAGAAAACTGCACACAAAGACTCCGTGACTTGGCAGTAATACACAATATTCAACTCTGAACAGCGCAGCAATGTATTGACTCACATACAGCACATGATCTCAGGACCGGGGTCAGCGTGATCAGAAGTCCCCTCCATCACATGTACAGTAATTTATCTTAACGACATCGGAGCGTCGACTCTACTGGCTCCAATAATGTGCTCAGCATGCACAGATGCTGCAGTGAGCGGCGGATGGGGGCACTCAGGTCCAGCGGAGCATGAGGACGTTCGCCTGAATTCACCGAGCTAAAGTGAAGAAGCAATTCTCAACTACAAAAGGAGAGTCAGAAACATTACAAAAAAAAAAGACCACAGTAGAAAAACAAGACCACGTTTCATGGCCATGTGGTGGAATGAATGATATTGCTTGTGTTTTCCTCTTGTTTTTTGTTTTTTTTTTAAAGCCCGTCATAAAAGAGTTTCACTGTTATAGTAAATATATAACATCTCTATATATCCATATATCTATAATTAGTACTTACTGTAGGCTTTTCTTTTCTTCTTCCTTTTAATTTGTTTATTTGTATTATTGTATTTTTTGTTAATGCTGCTGTGACAAAAGAATTTCCCTGTGGATAAAATAAAGTAACGATCCATCTAAAATAAACTCAGCTCCAGCCTCATAAACCTCCCCTACAGTGATGGCGGACCTTTTGACAGAAACCCCCAATCAGAGCAGCAAAGGGTCGATGTGGAGATGTTCCAGGAGTGTGAATTATAGCAGAGTTCAGAGTGTTATTTTAATGGGGCTCCGAGCTGTGGTTGTAAAACCTTTGGCAGCTTGTTGGCTCTGCAGGCACCATCCGTGCGGATCTCGTAGTTGATAAAAGCCTTCTATAAGCGGCGTGGCGTGGGGGCTGTTCTCTGTGACGTACTGTGTAATTCTGGGGACTTTTTCAATGCAGAAGCTGGATAATGACTTGGAGGCTTTAGACAAAATAATGGTGCCAGATCACGGTTTGCATGCAGTCTGGTTGGCGACATTCAGAGCGAGGCCTCGACTGAATTTGAAAAACCTCGGAGCGCCCCAAGGGCAGAACGGCGCGTTGCAAAACTGCCGTGCTTTTTTTTTACTATGAGGAGAAGAAGCTCACCATTTGGAGTTTGATGAATCTCTTCCCTCTCCACACACTCCTCCTCTCACACCCAAAAGTTGCTGCTATGAATTGGACTTGACACTTCTCCCCATACAGTTTCTCTCCAGATGGTTCCCTGCCCAACATTTTTGGAAGTTAACGAATGAAAAAGCAAAAAACAACAAAAAAAAAAAAAAAAAGAAGAAGAAATATTGTTTTTACTCTAGAGTTGAATGGAGAAAGGAGGAGCAGAGCTTCTATAATAAGATTTCCCTGACCCCTGTAACACCGGCCTATTATCTTCTCTGCATTTGCAGGCATGCTGCTTCCTCTCGATTTACAGCTTAATCACCGGCCGGCACTCCAAACCTCCGTTCAGACGGAGCTCTCGGTATTCACGGACAGTCGACCCGGCAGCTTCATCACCAGATAATGTGCTTCATGTTTATTCCGCCCAGCGCTACACCCCGTTTGATAATGAATCTATCACCATCATGTTCTCACACTGCTTCTTTCAAGGGCCTTGTTTTATTGTTGTAAAAGCAGATGTGAATCAGACTGTGAGCTTACAGCAAACAGAGAGCGCCTGTAAATAATTAGACACACCTGCACACATAACCCGCATCTCATCAAACGGAAACTAAGGAAAACAAAACATCTAAAGGCCTTTTGTGCGACACAAATGCCGTGTAATTATTGAACACTGAGAGTGTTTCATCAGACTTCGGTGAGACTGGGCACATCCAGGCAGAGGGAGCGTGGATGAATGTCAATCCACTCAATAGCTGTTACAGTAACAGACTGGTAAATAAAGGGAAAGGGGGCGGCTGGAAGGCAGTTGTGAGGAGGGGGGGGGGGGCGGCTCCGGAGTCATTTGACATGCAAATTAAATAAGAAGTAATAGCTGCTGACACCGAATTCACAAGAGATCACGAGCTGCAATTCCACAATGGTAACAGAGCCAATATCAGAACATACACTGCTATTAGATAGATTAGATGAAACTATAATTTGATGAGATTTCCCTCGTGGTGCTCACTGAAGGAGACGGATCAGGTTCACCCACAGCGTTTATTTATGGGCCGTCATGACACCTTAATGTTGGCTTAAATTGTGGTTGTATGAATTCTCCTCGTCCACGATTACTGTACAAAAATAACCAAATCTAAACGGTCAATTTGTGTGGCGACGGCGTTTTGATTATGTCAGTGTATCCATGTCTCCTCTCCGTGTGTGTGTGAATATAACCCCGCCCTCGCCCAGTGTGAGCTGGGATTGGGATTGGGAATATTTCCCTCATATGTGGCCACTAATGGAGCCAATGTCAAAAAATGAAAATCAGACTTTATAAGAATTATTAAACTGCATGCTGTGAAACACTCATTCTCATTTCTCATAACAAACATTCATTTCACCAACTCTGTGTGGATGTGAAATTTATCTTACAATGTCAATGTCTGCATACTGAGTAAGCATACATATACATATATATATATATACACACACACATCCCGGGTCCACTTCAATCACTCGGGTCCGTTGGTGTTAATACTTCGCCAACATTTGTTTCAAATTAAACTAATGCAATGAGAGCTGCGACATTAACGTCCTGTGGAGAACATGAATGACTCAGAAACTTGACCGCAGCCGTAGATCAGCAGGACGCACATGATGGAGACAAGAATGTCTCCCCGCCTCCTTTTTTTTTTTTTTCTCTCTCTCTAAACTAGCATTACACAAGTGTAAATCTGAGGCTTATTTGTGTTTGGTGACGGTTTACAAAAACACACTTCATGTTCACGCCTGAATTCTGCAAACCCTGACAATCCTGCACAGGTGAACGAGAGTAACCATAGAAACCCCCTCACTGGTGTCAGCCAGGCAGAGGAGACGTTTACAGCAGACAGGACCACGGGCCGAGGTTTGCGCAGCATATTAGGAATTAATGATTCATGGACAAATAAATCATACAATTTCTATTCATAAGGCATGTGTTTATTACAATGCAGGACGCTTTTGTTCCACACAGGATGAAAAGTGAGAGGAAGCAGAACTGTTGCACCCAAACTGTGTCCCGCGGGGACCCTGCAGGTTTTGTAATATTTTACTTTATATACTTTTTCCTCCATCTTTGAAGCTTTTTAAAATAAGGATATCCAAATATCTGCAAAAAGCAGAGGAGCGTGGACGTAGATGAGCGAGAGATGGGCGAGACGCAACCACTATGACTGAGTGACAACCTGAGACACCAGGCAGTCACCCCTGCAAACTTATTTCTCTTGAAGAGTCAATACAGAAAGGAACTGAAATAGCTGACACAAAACACATCAGCTCAGTCTTTGTGAAACTAAAATGTGAAGTTGTATTTGTTGTTTACGTGCCACCGTTTATCAGCATATATGACCTTTAGCTTTCAGAGCTGATACTCAGCTCAGACTTCAGACGTACTCCATGAAAACTGCAGTGAACTCGATTGAATCAAAATCAAATCCAGCACACAAGTGCATGTGCTTCAAATGGTCTCAACATTTCCAGCACCCCGGGGCCACCACTTCACAGTCCGTCTCTGTGCTACTGAATTTTTTTTTTGGGTTGTTTGTAGCTCTTTACAACGGAGTGCTTCTCAAGATAAAGTTGGAAATATGACGACAAAGAGCAGCACAAGATATTTAGGGAATATCGCCAAAACTCCCTGAGAGCTCGGTTCAGCAGATAAAGTGACACTGCTTAGAACAACACTGGATCATACAGTGCAAGGGCACTCTGGTGTCACGCTGCTTTGTGCAAAGATCAGTGCATGGCTGGTCAGATTCAATAAACTTCCACGACATAAAATGAAATTAACGGAGGATCTAAGTCAAACATTACCTGAACTTCAACTTCAATCTGCAAAGCCAAAAGCTGTGAACTGTCTGAGCGGTGCTTAGTTTAGTGCCAGAGCAAAATACTTCCTCAAAAACTTAATGGAGTATTTTAGCTTAATTAGAATTGGCATTTGAAAGGGTCGATCATAAATGGATGCATTTTGGAAATACATGCAAATAAAAACATTTTAAAAAGGATCAACTTTGACAGCTTTAGTGAGAGGATGCATAAGGCGAACAGCACGGGAGCTGAGTCGTACGTCATTAGTGGGAGAGTCTGTAAAATAATCGGCGGATTAGTGAACGAGCGCAGACTAATCAATGTATCCGAGGCAGTTTTTTATGAATTCACCTCGGGGTCAGTGCATATGTAACCAGCTGTGAATCCCCAGGCTTGCTAATCGAGAAAGGAAAATAAGTTTGTCTCGTTAGTTGTGGATGATTTGATTAATGTGCCACCCTTCCCGGAACGCCACTCCCATGATGCATGTCAACCCGGAGGGGATACTTGCCTGTCTTGTCACGTGTTGTTGGTGGAAATTGTAGGTGTGTGCAAAACCGATATTTACATTAGCATACTAACAGGCGCCATTCCAGTTGGTATGCTACATCACCTCCGCCTGCGGACGGCCACAAACAGCAAGGCAGGGCATAGTTTTTTGCTGAATCCTGGAGATGAAGGTAATGAATTGCATTCCACATATGGCACATTGATAAACTCACTTCATGCCATTAATCAGCAGCGGAGGGAAATGGGGGAGTCATGGGAATGTGCCGTGATTGACAGGCTAATTTAGTGAGAGGAACAGCTTTTCTAGCGATGAATATGGCTCAGCTAACATTGGCTAATTAAAGATGGCCGCTCTGAGCCGTGGCACAGAGGAGACTTTACCGCCAGTTTGTGCAGTGACATCGTTGTTTGTTTCTTTTCTTTTTTTGTTGTTGTTGTTGGTTTTCAATTTTGGGGTTAGTATTAAATTTGTGTGGTTGAGCAACAAAGGTGATTAAGGAGCTGCTGCACAGGCGGAGGCTTTCCAGAGCGAGTGGCGGGGAGAGGCCGGTGCAGCCCAGCTGCCAAACTACAAGCATGCCAACATTGGAATTGTTTGGATAGGAAGGGATGATTGCTGTTATGATTGCCAACATGGAAGCTGATCGCCATGTGTGATTATCTCACTCCAAGTCTCATCCCTCTCCCACAGACGGCGTCACACATTAGCCGTGGCCTCAGTTTTAAAAGACATTGTATGCGTTGCCTCTCCCTTGAAATCCTTCTGAGGGCGATTCCTCTTTTCTATTAACATCTCATCTGGCCTTACACATTGGGTTTTCTCACTTTACATTTGTGTGCCAAGCAGCACTTCTGCTTGAATAGCAGAATAATCCAATCAGTGGGAAGCGCCTCAGACCCAAGACATCCGACCTCTACTGAGGAAGGGATCTTGTCAGAGAGCCTCTTATTTCAGATAATAATTCTGCTGCTTTGTTTGTAAATCCTCATTTCAGCTGTGTGCTAGAGGCAAATTTTTTCTTCCTCTCTTTGATACCGATGTGGCCGACATCAGGGAAATTTCATGGAATATTCAAAGAGGGACCTTTGGAAATATTAAAGAGAATATCTAGAGTTTGGGAAAGACAGCATCGCCCAGGTTTAAAGAAAAAGAAGGAAGAGGGAAGAAATAACAATCATTGCTTTTATAATTATACAGTCGGTGTTTAAATACAGTTTCCATTATAGAAAATCATCATTTGATTTTTATAGTTGTTTAATGACCAATCAGTCATTAGTGTGGCTATTAGTTGGAAACTACTTTACATTTCCATTTGCAAAGGGTTATTTGTTTTTCTGGGGATGCCGGTGAGAATGAGGTAGATCAGAGAGGACGTAAATACTAATCAGCTTCAGCAACCATGAAAAGAATCATCTAGCAATCAGCGAAAGCACAACGACTTCAATTGCATTAAAACACAGAAACTGTTCTTTATCTAGATGTCATGCTAATTCAGTTCCCCACAGTTCATTTAGCAAATTACCATAATGAATCCTTTTCTCAGTCCAAGGAGTCCAAAAATAAAGTCCAATGCTCAGCAGAAAAAATATTATTCACCACACCAAAGACTGTACAACCTTAAAGTTTGAATTAAACTACGAACTCAGGCAGTTTCTGAACATTAACCTTAAAGGATTTAAATTGAAACAGCCAAACACTCAATCTAAAAAGATTAACAAAAAATAAAAACAACAAAAATGAATTTCGATTTCGTAGAAAAGTTTCTATGTGATTAAGAAATCTGTTAACGCAAAGACGCCTGCAGCAAGAAAAGCCAATGAAGCCGAAACAATCCCTACGACCGGCTAACTCTTTTTGTTGACACCTCCCAAAGTGTCGGTCTGTACACACACTGTGGTGTTCATCCTACATGAGGATATGAAACTGTGGATGAAAAGAATCACGTGAACTGCATTTTCACTACAGCGATGACAAAAATGGAACGGCCTAAAAAATGTAGATTTAAAAAAAACAAAAAACTTTCAGTGACAGTAGAATTAGCAGATCTCTTAAACGCTCTGCCTGTCTCTCCCTGGACACCTTCGCCTTTCTGCTCGCCTTCCTTCCTGACAGCAAGCATCTCAAATGTGCAGCAAAGAGGAAAAACATCTAAAACAAAAACATTTCTTTTGTAATCTGTGACAATGACAACGCACAATCCTGTTTTTTTCCTGCCTCCATATTTTGCCCCGCACTTTTCAAATTCGCTTCAGATGTTTTCGGGAACACCCGACACTTTGATCAAAGGAAAATATTTTAACAATATGTTTGAATGAAAAGACCTGACCACGATGTTGAGTGCTAAAATGAATAAATTCACCACAGGTTTACTTAGAAAATAAATTATCCACAGTAAACTCAGCGACACGCGTTGATTTGGGTGATTAATAATACAACTTACAGTGAATTTAGATCATCAATCAAAGAGGAAGTTAGTTATTCACCTGCAACTCTGATGAAGGACAACCTGTGAGTAGTGATGTATGCAAACTGGTGGAGTGAAGGGCAGTTCTGTCTGCAGCTAACTATAGCTGTTCATCAAGTATGCTGCTCCTCTCTCTCCTTGACTAATCCTGTCTTTTCTCGAGGGAATATGGCCACGCCCACAAAAATGCCCACATCTAATTGTTTTAGTCACAGAACGCTGTAATTGATGCCTCCATCTTTAACTGGTCAACGACTGCTTGTCTTGTCTTGCTCGTCCTGACGCTCCGTAGACGGCAGCTACGAAGTCAGCTGCTGAGCGCCCACAGCTGGCAGTAACACCAGCAGGAGACAGCACTGTCCGTATCGCATCATGTGACAACTTGAAGTTCGGCGATGTAATCTCAGAGAGAAGCTTCTGCCTTGAAAAGTAGTTTAGCTCCCTTGACAGAATAGCCAACAGCTGTCTTCTTTTGTTTTTCCTTGCTGCCGTCTTCCACGGTCCTCTGCTGTGAGGCCAATCACCTAACCTGTCGACAGAGGAACAGTGTGACGTGCCCTCCAACACCGCTCTGACAGCCAATCTTCGCCTGCTGCCGAGGACAGGCTCTACCTTCACCGGAAGACAAAGGCCTGCAGTAATGCACCATCGATTTTCTTATCTGATTATGTGCAAATGTAACATAGCGGTAACATAACGGATGCGGGGCAATAAGAGTGGAGCCTGTAAAAACCCCCGCTGAACCAACAACAAACACTCTTAATTTTATGTAGTTCTCTCTGAAACACGATGTCAGGGGAGTATATGATGCAGGAACAGTTATGCAATAGTTTAAATCAATAGAACATATATAGAGAAAGGCATCCTGGGACATGGGAACTGGAGCGACGCCCACACAAATGACAGATGCTGTGAGGACGGACAAAAGGATGCCCCCTGACTGCGGCCTTTCCTGTGGGTGAAGTCGGATTGTTGAAGAGCTGTAAGCGGTTACCTCTGCGTGAGGTGCTGCTTCGCAGTAACAGCTGAGAGTTTTACGGGGAGGCATAAAGGCTGCGCGGCTGCAGACAGCGTCTTTGATCGTTACATCACATTATGCTGCTGGAACGTACTTTAGGGGGACTGTTTATCAGCAGTAACAAGGACTCGCAGGCAGCATTGGTGCGAATTGATGTCTTTTGTTGTTAAGTCACATTATACTTATGAAGAATTATGCAAGTAGTTCAAGTAATGGCGGAATATTAATGAGGTTTTATTTTTGACGGCTGGTGAGGACAGTGGCACGCACAGTGGAAAGGGCTAATTAGAAGAACATGATAAGTTATGGTTTGATGGGTTTTCAGCCCCCACAGTGCTCACAGTATAAATCTTATTTACCAGTCATCTCCAGATGCATGCATCTTTGGCTTCCACTCTGTACTTTGGTGCCTACAGTATGTTTAATCTGCTATTACACATCCCATCTGTTACATATGTTAGCTCCCATTATGTTGTGTCTTACATGTTAATTGTCACTTTTTTATTATTAACCGCCTTGTAATATGACAGCAGAAAACATTTTTTTCTTTTTTTTTTAATGAACTAAATTAAATCAATCTGATTCTCTGACTGAGGGCAGAGACAAAGCCAGAGAGAGAGAGATGAGAGATGAGTAATATTCATACACAACATCACTCACTAGCATGTGGGAAACCTCTGCCATAGTAACATAATCCTCATCCAAGGCCTTTTGGATTTAGTGAAAGGACACGGAGCCCCAATCTTTCGTTAAATGAAGGCTTATTTCATTATTTAGAAGGTGTTATTTTCTGCCTCACTTCCCAGGCTAAACGCCAACTGGCAACTCCAAGGCCTATTAAAATGAGTCAGATTCTGGTCCCATCTGCCCTGCTGGTTCTTTTCACTCTTCCCTGCGAGTGGGTGGGCAGACTGGATAATGCAGTCAGCCTGGGAGATGCAGACCGGCTTCTGCTGTGTCATCTGTCTTGCCACTAAGCAGCCCACTCACCTGGGCCAAAGCCACGGTCTCAGCAACACGCAGACCTTGCAGCCACAGGTAGGATAAATTTTAATTGGGGCACTTCAGCTGCTTTATTACACAGCGTTATCTTGTATGCCCTTCACGGTGACGTACTGTATATTTGAACAGCAACAGCACTGAGGTAGTCTGGAGAAGCACCCTGTGGGGCAGGGATGAGAGCATGCCCTTGCTGAAAGACACAGTCAGCTGCAGGATGACCACTCACACCATCTGATTTCACAAAAACAGGTTCAATAAACAAACCAAATAGATGTATATGTATACAGGTGCATCTCCGTAAATAAGCATATCATCAAAAAGTTGATTGAATTCAAAACAAAAAGATTCATCACACGCAGACTGACATGTGTGATAGCTAATGAAAACCAAATTTTGGGGTCACACAATCACAGGGAAGACCGCCGACTGGACAGTCGTCCAGAAGACGAACGTTGACACCTTCAACAAAGAGGCTGAGACACAAAAGGTCACTGATAAAGAAGTTGGCTGTTCGGAGCGCTGTATCTGAGCCCGTTGTTGGATTTGGGGGATATTCACGAGGAGTTGGTGCTTCAAGAGCCTCCATGGACAGACAGATCCGGGAGCCGGACTAAAACTAAACCAGAGACAACGTCAGAGGCGTCTTACCTGGGCTGAGGACGAATAGGACTGGACTGCTGCTCTTCTCAGATAAAAGAACATTTTAAAATTCATTTGGAAATCAGGATCCTGGAGTCCGGAGGGACGAGAGGAGGGGGACGGAATCCAAGCTGCTCGAGGTGCAGTGATGGTTCGGGGAGCCATGTGATCTGCTGGTGTTGGTCCATCGTGTTTTATCAGGTCAAAGGTCAGCGTAACACTTCATGCTTCCCTCTGCTGACCAGCTTTATGGAGATGCTGATTTCATTTTCCAGCAGGAGCTGGCACCTTCCTGCACCGCCCAAAGTACCAAGACCTGGTTTCAGGACCAGGGTATCTCTGTGCTGGATTGAGCGGTCAGACTATCCTGACCTAAAGCCCGTAGAGGATCTGAGGGGTACGATGAAAAGGAAGATGGCTGCTATCAAACCAACCGGGGCTTCCTCAGCAGACTGATCCTCCTGTTATTGAGTTCTGTACATGTTCATACTTTTCAGTAATCCGACATCTCTGAGTAAAAATCTTTTTTTTTAATTTTTTTTTATTGGTCTTTTTTAAAATATAAAATTTTGGTTTTCATCAGGTGTAAATTACAATCATCCAAATTAAAATAAATAAACAGGTTTCTATAAATAGATCAGCATAAAATATCCGAGTTTCACTTTTTGAACGTCTCATTTAATGCTCCGTCCACACACTCTGAAAATAGCTCACCACTTTGTCCTCTTGTGTTCGAACTGTTGGTGAATAAACTGATTGGCATTGAGAATGAGGATTTTCCAAAAGAAAAATGTCTTTTTTATGAGGTGTGCAGAGAGCACGGCCTCGTCCTCTCCCAGTCACATGAGAAGCATTTATAATCATGTCAGGTACTTCTGGATTTTGAATGAAGGGCTGCAGTTTCACGGACTGTCAAACAGGGAGCACGATTACACACAGCTCAGACTGCTGAGGGATCGTTTGAATAATGTAGTTGGTTACGTTATTATCTTTTTCATTCATTACCGGCTGGTAGAGTGGTTATGCTGATATTAGAGAGGGATAACACTTCAGTGGATGAAACCTTTCATTTACCGAGCTGGGTTTGGCACAATGCTGTTTGTTGTCTCCAAGGAGGAAACCATTATCTGCAGTAAAGAAATCCTCACTCCAAAAAGTCTTCAGCTTCATAAAAAACAAAGACTGCTATTTTTTCTTTTTTTCTTTTTTTTTTACTTTTACTTAATTTTCCAAATGACCTGGTAAATAAATCCCTGCTGAGAAGCGAAGCAGCTTCCGTTGGTACTTATCAGAGGATTTGTGTAGCTCAGAGCGCTAAACAGGAATCACATAAAAGAGCCAGCTCCGGTCCATAACATAACATCTGTTGACATCTGCGTTACGTGAAATATGACCACGTTTAAAAAAGACGGTTTTTGTTGATTGTCGCCCAATCTGGTAATCTGCCGAGCACTTTCAGGGCATGATGGGAATCGGAATTAATTAGAAGATTTGGCACCTAGCACTTTTGTTTCCCCGGTGTTCAGTGTGCTCTCTTGTTACAGTGATGCACAAAATAATTTCCCACTTTGCCAGATGTCCTGTTTTCTCAAGCTTTGATTGAAATACATTCTGACTTGCAGACGATCTATAAAACCTACAAATTACATTTCTGATACTGAGGGAGGGGAGAAGTCTTCATTTTTATCTTAAATCAATGTTAGAGTTTTGAAAATACTTGGATTGATTGTTTACACCAACAATGAAGTCGGAGGAGGGGGTAAATTAAGAGGCAGCCCCCCTGGTGCTGGTACAGTCTTCACTTTATTCCACCTGAGGTCAATACTGTATGGATATCTGCACGCCACATGATCCGTTACATAAAAACAAGTTTTGCACAAGCAGTTGTTGGAAGTGCAATGCATTTAGGGTTGGTGTCAATATTGTCATGAATTACTTCCACGCCTACCTCAGCAGCAGACAGAAAATGAAATCAGGCGCAGTAAGGGGGGCAATCATCGATTGAATGAAACGTGGTTTGTTGTACGTTATAGAAATAAAACACACGGCAACTTGGAATATTCATTTTCTCATCCATTATTCATGTGACGGCACGCATCGCGAAGGGAATGCTGATGTAAAGACTCATTCGACTGACAATCCAGCACAACCGGCAATAAAATTAGAGCTAATGGTTTAACTTACTGCTCGACTTTAC